>OY979766.1:16408345-17617567 GCA_963855975.1 Andrena chrysosceles | reverse complement strand
ACGATGGCCCCGAAACCAGGTGGACGTCAATGACAGCAACGAACAGGGAAACCAATAAAACACACGTGGCGATAAATCGCGCGTGGTCGCACGAGCGTCGTCGAGCGGGCAATAATGGGTGCCTCGTGGCCGGGCAAGCCGTCCTGTAGGCGGAAACCAGGAAGGGTTACTTTCAGGTCCCGCGTATAGCGAGACTCTAGTGTGGTTGCTCGTTCGTCCGGAAGCAGCGGTGTACTGGGCCACCGGTTGATCTATTGCACGTCGTTCTAACCTGCGCCACTCGTGCAGCTCTTGCAAAACTGGCCTCTACGGATGAGAACCGTTTGACCAGCTTGCCATTATTAATGTAATAGTAAGTAATCCAATAAGTAATACGAGTTTTCTGTGGAGCGAGCTTATAACAATACAGGGTGTCCGGTTAGTCATTGGTCTCCTTAAAGGAGATGATTAGGGAGGTAAAATAAAGAAGCAAATGTTTTATAGCTTTGCTATTTCCTTATCTACATCCAGAAACTCAGTTTTGTGTATACTGTATGATTATACTGTATGATTGACCAGATACCAATAAATAAGTATTACCGTTAAATACGAATTTAGATACGGACCACTGACAAAGTATCTACATGCTAACCAAAAACTCGTTGAAATAATTTACCGACTGTTTTTAGAAAAAAAGACAAATTGTAAATTTTCAAGAGGTTAATAAAAAAAGAGGAACTAAAAGTGTCCCATATCACCTCGTTCCATTTCCACACTCACTTCACATCTGCGTTCCATTGAATTGCGAACAATTTAAAAAAATTCAGCCTGACCATTAACATGCATTTTCTACTTACTGAAGGGAACGTGCAGCATTGTATTTTATAATATTACAAAATTATCATACAACGGTAGTTATGAACTGTTATATGAATTAAATACAATAGTTGATGCAGTAAGATAATCTCTTTTTTCACAGTTCGGGCACGATAAACAGATGCAGGCAAATTGTGTTATTAAAATATAACAATTTTTATCATATTTCTATTAATATTAGTGGATTATTAGTCGAATGCTAAATGCATAACATTAAAAAGGAAATGTATTACAACTATTAAAGAGTGATGCAACAAATGCACAAGAAACTGTTTCTACATTGCGTAAAATACCAGGATATTATAATTGTGACGCGGTTGACGTAGAAACGTGAAATGAAATGAATGTACCTAACTTTACCAAATTGGATGTGCGAAAAGAGTTCTGTGATTTAAACGTTAAAAGTATTTAGGATTCATAAATGTTTAATTAAATCGTGTTTAAATTTATTATTCTTTATTTCTAATGTTAATATTTATATTCTCTATTTCACAATGTATTTATATTAAAATAAAAAAGTAAGTTTTTTATTATTCGAAAATTCACTTATCTTCAAATAGTCGTTCCCCGATTAATTCGGATAAATAAATAATCGAGGTTCTATTGTACAGTAGTGAAGCACAAAATTGATTTCGTTGCGGGCTGGTGTTAATCCAAAATAAACTCCAATTAATTATCAAGTCACTGTACAACCGTCTGATTTCTTACCCACTTCTAAGATAAATATTTCGCTTCCGAAAATTTGCACAGCTCATCCAACGTCCCCGGAATTTTCAATGTAACTATTCCCACTCGGAAACTTATTTCAGTTTTACTTTTCCAAGGCAGAACCGTGTTTCTGCGTTTCCTTTCAGTGTTAGTTTTCCTTGACTCCAACTTAAACTGCCTAACCTCGCGTTCCAGTCGGAGTAAGGAAAAATTGTATTGTTATTATTTGTTTAAAAACCATTCCACGATGAAGCTATGCATGCGATTTAAACGTGACGTACATTCAACATCGCTCGTCTGCGCGTTGAATTATTTGTTTTACTGGACAGACATTCTGGGATACAGTATTGCACGAAATAAATATTTGTATTTTAATATAACACGAGTTAACTAAAAAATATATAAAGTAAGTTCACGACATCCGTAGTTTGCTGCGGCAGTTGTGGACCCAGACATAACTCGAGCAAAATGCTACTAATAGAATTTATTTCGATGTTCCAGACAGGGAAGCATATTCCCCATCGTTGGAATGTCGAGTAATTTCCGACTCCTTCGTCTTGATTAATATTATTTGACAAGCGGACGTGCAGACACGCCGAAAGTAAAAAGAACAGGGCAGTTAATGTCGATGTTGATGTTCGTAATCGTGCAAGACGGTACATCAATGCGAAGCAAATTCAATATTTACTGGTTGGAGGGATCCAGTAATTTAGTGACAGAAAACGAAAGTCCAATGAGGAGAAATAGAGGAGATGATAAAATTCAATTACGCAAATTGAAGCAGCCTGGACGAAATGTTCCGCGAGATTTAATGTCGATAACTTCGATTCCACCGTAAAAGTCCCGTGGCGTCTAATAAGTTGAAGTATTGAGAATGAAAATTCTAGAAGACAGAAGGCATACGGGTGAACTCGAAAAGAAGTCCAATTCAGCAAGCGTTGGCTCAATAGGTTTATATAGAAAAATTATATAGGGACGCTCGTGTCTTATAAGATTCGCAAAATACAACATTTTTTTCTATATGAGTTTATTTTAAAGTGGTCGCATTAGCAATGAAGTCATTAGCGACGTAAACCCCCCAAAAAAATATTTTAAGAAATTATATACACAAAAGTAAGAACGTAATTTTAACTTCGTTACATAAAATTCGAGAGGTGAGTTATATTTGTCACCCAATATCAATTTTTTCAAATTGCACGCAGGAGACATTCACGGGTAATAAACAAAAAAATTCGCGCACCAATAATTCTTGGGTACGATGCCACATTCTATAAATTCACGGCTCACCATCGGATTTGTTGGAAATCTCACGCCGAAATGCAAACTCGTCGCGGTGTCGTGGAAAAAAAATTAATCGCGGTTCTGAAATAAGTCAGAAATGTTCCGCCCTGTTTCCACAATTTCTCAACGCGTCGAACACGACGGCTGCGCGGTTTATTTTCCCGGCCTCTTTGCGGTAGATTATATCGTCGCTGAATAAATTTACTAAAGATATTATATTTTCATATGCCAGCAAGACTGGCACCGCCTTCGTTCGCGTTTGTTTCGAGGCGACTTCATTCGCCGGAAAATTTCCTGTTTACCTACTCCGTCCTTGGCGGGAAGCGAGAGAATATTAAAAAGTGACTTTCACCTTTATGCGGTATATACCACGTAACTGTGTTATTGTAGATGTGCGTTATTTTACAACTTACAAACCGCATATATAAGTTAAAATTGTAAAGTTACAGTTACACGGAATAAACACTACGATACTAAGGGTTAATTCTGGGCTTTGTCGGCTTTGTTTCTTGGCTTTGTATTAGTAGTACTCATTATCCAATTACTGTACTTCTATAGGTATGTATAAGTACATATGTTGGCAACATATTCCCAGAAAATTGATGATTTTGTAAAGTGCACGCTTAAAATATAACCTCGGCAATGAAGAAGTGACAAAACAAATAATAAAGCCCACCAAACTATTAAGTAGGCTTTAAGGTTCAGGAAGTAACCAGAGACCCCTTCCAAAGCACGAACGATTTGTGCATTCATTTAATATAATGTAATTTCATATAATAGAGATAATTAAATTTCAACATACGATGTTGTCATTCTCTTTCCCTCATTATTCTTCTTCCCCCTGTTACACCTTTGTTGACTTTTCAAGGTCAGACCAGCTTTTGGGAGTATCTTTAATTTACATTTTTGTGACCGTGGTGGCATATACTTATATAAAAAAATCTGCGCGATTCCATCACACAAAAAGACAGAGAACACCACTGATGTGACTTATGATGTTTATAAACAATATACGTCGGCTTCCAAATGAATCGCTTAATGATAATTAAAAAATTCTCTTTTTGCGTCCAGGATGTCCCTGTCATTAACGAACTTATTATCAACCGCCTATGGATCGCATAATGCGTTCGACCGGGCCTTGTCCGAACATGTCTACACTGAGCGCGATCCGATCGTGAGCTCACTTTGATGTACGGACAACGAACGGATCGGCTTGAGCAGCTCAGCAAGTGCTCGGTTCCCCCTCGGTTCACCGTCTGCATCGACGAAACGTTAGCTTGCGCGAGGCTCATGCGATGCACCTGCGCGGCGAATGCTCAGACGAATATGCGGCTTAATAGCGAGCTTTGCTTTCACGAACAAATTTTCCAGGAATTATATGGCGTGCTCACAGACACAATTGCTGCAATATGCGAGCCTCTCATTGTTTTGAGCAGTGTAATAAAACGCGTCGCAATATTTTCTTTCTTTGCAGAAGTACGATTGTTAAGCATCGTGATTAATTCAATCACTTCGCCTAAATAAAGGTATTTTTAGGTGACGAATTAACTCGTCTTCCAAGATTCATAAGTTCATATATCTATTCTTGTCGAGCAGACGAAAAAGACTTCTAGATGATAAATTTGTTCTCCCTTGTTAGAGCAATGCAAAGAAACGTCACAACCTGTTACTTTGAAAACCAAAGGAGTGGCTGACCAAACCTCTTTCCTACTACTGTTCCACGAATCATTGCGACAGATGGAAAGAGACAAGTAGAAAGAAAGTGAGAGGTATAGAATCTTGCAACTAGCCTTCCTTCTCACGAGTTAAGGAGGAACATCCTCTCTTTCTTTTAATCGTTCAATCTCTCGCTTTCAAGTCAAGGGCTTCCCACAAAATATCTTCTTCTTTGGAGGAAGAACTGTTTTCACTTTAAGAAATTTTTGTCTGCCTTTTTCAATGCAACACAATTTTTTCCTTTTTGATTTGAACATTCTCTCTCCTTTCTGTAGCCAGGAGCTTTCCTAGACAGTCTGCCTCTATTCCTCAGAGCGAAATCTCCTTTTTCTCTGAGAATTTTCTCTCTCTCTCTTCCCCCCGCCTCTATCTCTCTCTCTCTCTCTCTCTCTCTCGCTTTCGCAATCTAAAGATTTTCCTCTATGTCTTCCTTTCCTTACTCACAGGGCAAGTATCATAGCTGAGACACTTGTTCCGAACGAAAAATAGGAAACGCGGGTAACATCAGGAACAGGCCATTAGACCTACGCTCTGCTAGTGGCATAGGGCGTATCAGGGTGTATTCAAGTTACGTTGGAAAATGTAGTCGCCATTAACACTGATACTTTCGCTAAGATGCTGGGCGTTCCAGATGTTCATTGGCTTGCAAGTAACAAAGAAACTAAAAATAAATTCAGCTTCTCCTTGCTATGCACCTGCTCTTGAATAGACCACCGGAAATCACTGGAAATTACATTTCTCCTTTACCTTTTACAATGATCTTTATGTTTATGATACTCCTGTTCACTTGAGACTTCCCAAATGCGTTTGATATTCTGTTAGTCATCCTCAAATTCGGAATAATAAAATAGTTATGAACAGATGATTTTTGATCAGGTAACTAACAAATATATAGTCCTAATCCTTAGGTTTATTAGACTTTGGTTGTTAGCTTCAAGTTGTAGGTATAATACACCTGCAAATTTTGTGACAGGGCTTGTAACTCATCTGGCACATTCGATTTGTTGAAATCCTTTAGCATGTAGTCGGGTACAGCGCCGATTCTTGGGGGCAACGGCACGAAAATTCCGCATACTCCTTGTAAACGATCCCATAATTTATAAACTCGTGAAGTATGAAACATGCAGACATAGTGAGAAATTACTGTTCAGGGATGTATCTTCATAACACGAGACTGTGAAGGGAAATTTTGACTTCTAAAACGTGAACATCCTTTAACTTCATGCATCCGTTATTATATTGCAACAGTTATAGTTGCTCATTTTAATATTCCAACACTTTATTATTTCTCACCATTTTATTGTTTATCTTATATAAGGAAGTAGAATTTTAAAAAACTACATTACACAATGTTGTAAAAGAATGTAAAACTTGTTTCTTTACGGTATACGATTTTTTAAATAACAAGATACAAACAGAGGATCGAGTTTCTTTTGTGGCATAAGAATATTCGGAAAATTTCTAAAAGTAAATGTTTAATATATCTTGCCGCTTTACGCTTTTCTTCGAAGAAGAGTGTTTCATCCCAGTTTATAAACATTTATATAGTAAAAGAAAAATATAGATAAAATGTTGAAATTCTTAACGTTTTTCTACAATTTCGTGTGTCGTTAAGGGGTTAATTTGCAATATTACAAACACGGCCAAAACTCAACCAACGCGGCTCTATTGAATTAATTTGGAGTGAAGATATTCGAATGTTAGACGGACTTATAATCCGTATTTTTTATTTGTGCAATGCATTTGCAAGGCAGTGTTTTGAAATCCCACCATACGCCGTTATCAAGACAGCAAACGATGAAGACGTGGCGGTCAGTCGCGGATCAATCGGAAGATACATTAAATCGAAAGAGCGTTCCGTTTCGACGCGAGTGTAGCGAGGAATGGTCGAAGAACTGAAAAGGTCCGAGAATTCCATCGACTGCTATGTCATGAACGGCTCTACCAGAACATTTCGTCGCTCCTCATCCTTATCCTGGCTCGCCGGACGCGCCAGGAACGGTATGAAGGTATCGGTGATTCGAATCGAAGCGAGAAATGCTTCTCGCCAGGAGGAAAGGAACTTCGCTGGCCATCAAAGCCACGTACGGGACCGTGTAGTCCGTGGGTTACTGTTACCGCTGCGCATCTTCCAAGAGAAACGGACATGGGACAGGTCGAAGTACCATGCTGTAACGCGTTTTACTGTTACGTCGGCGCGGCATGTTCGGGAATATTAACTGTGACAATTTATGCAAAGGAAAACCCGTCTTTATTTATTTATATATTTATTGTTTAAACCACGGTGGTTTATATAGCAAATGCAGTAGGGTCAGGTAGGGTAGTTTGTAACACGGGGCACAATATAACAGTGATAGTATTTCTGTTTCCCTGTAACATCTTTATTTCGTCATTCTATGTTTTTGACAAACGCACCTGCCGTCATCTTGATTCAGTTGTCATTTGTCAAAATAGTTTTTTTTTTGTTTAAACGTGACGAATTCAAATCAAGAATTTTTGTTTCTATTCCAACATACAGTAATTCTGGTAAGTAATAATATTTTGTAAACAAACTACATATACTTGTTGCTTGTATAACAATAAAGTTTTCCGGTATTCATAACCTATAATATTTTGTTATTTATACAGCAGGCGGCATGTAACATGAATATGACATCAGTTACTTGCGGAAAAATGGAAAGGTAGATCGTATCTCTTACTTTCCGCTGGAACTGGGTCTAGAACTATTGCAGTGGATGATATAGAATTTATATCGCCATTTTCTAAAATGGCAAATAGGACAAAACGTCAGGCACATTCTTATTCATTTCCAGATAATATTTTGAAAACATATGATTTGAGTTAATGATTTTTTTTTGTATTTTATTGGTATTTGGATAGTTTTGTGCAATTGTTATTGTGTGTCCTATTCTGTTACATTGTACCCCTAAACTATATCTCAGATCTGGAGCAGACTGTAACAATTATGTGATCCCGCGAAAAGTGTCAAATTGATTAGCTTTTAAGGATAATTGTTAACATCTGCTAATTCTGATTTGAAGGATCAAGACTGATGATTGTTTAAGTCCAAAAGAAAAGTTGTTTTATTACACATTGTGTTGTCTACAATCATTATTAACTTTTTTGTTACACTCTACCCTACCTAACCATATGCTTGCATGTAGTTTGGATCAGCGCCATCTTAACCTGGAAGCGAAAAAGGCAGATGCATCAGGGCCCGTATATACTTTGTATATAGGGTAAGTGTGGGTATTACTGCGGACTTTTAAGGTAGGTTAACTTTAGAACCCTCGATACGGCGTTCAAATGAATGAAAGTTCCTCCTTCTTTTTTTAAAAGAAAGGTGGGACCTTAATAATTCCATAAAAAAATATGAGGGCGGGGTAATATGTACAGTTAATTAAAAACACAGAGATTTGTCGATCAATGTCATTGCATGAGTTACTGCGGACATGCATGTATTACTGCGTGCCAGTTACTAACGAAAAATCAGTTACTGCGCATGTATTACTGCGGTCTGATGTCAGGCGAAACATAACCTTAATACCTTTGCAGGTTACGTAGACAGAAGTGAATACGGTCGGAAGAAAGGTTAGGTGGCGCAATGGTCGGTCCGCAGTAATACATGCACATGGTGTAAAGTACTGCACCTAATACTGCGGTGACAAATAAAAATTAAAACTAAAATGTAGACGACTGATTGATTGTTTTTCTGGAAAAATAACTCTTATTCTACCGAGCAATAATGCTGCTACATTACATGTATTACTATTAATAACAAAAATATAAATGTTTTTCTAGTAGGTGTTCATGACCGCCATATCGGGAATCGACCGAAGTTTCGCCTTGACGAATTTCAAACTACAATAAAAGAATTAATAATAACTTTGCTGTACATATTTATTAATAATTACCTGTAATAGAGTTTAAAATAATTTTATTAAAAATTTTCAAGAGATTATGTACTTTCTAACATTAAATATGATCTGTTTTAGAATATCCGCAGTAATCGGGGCATCCGCAGTAATACCCACACTTACCCTAGTGTGATACAATAACAAGTTACTGATTTCAATACTGTAATAATACATACATACCGAAATAGTTTGTACCTAGGTAGCGAATAGGAAGAGAGAGAAAGAGAGAGAGAGAGAGAGAGAGAGAGAGGCAGCCATGAGTAGGAAGGAAAATATTCGAGGGAGGCGAAAGAGTAGTGGGGATAAAGGTAAACACATGAAGACAAATTTAAGCAGACGATATGCAAAAAGAGCAAGATGATTATTCAGTGGAATCGACTTGGTCACCTTTACAGTTTCATAACTCCTGGAAAGTTTCTAGATCCACCAGGTAACTGGGTCAGTACTCGATCAGGACCGTCTGCAATGAATTTAAAATTTTATATTAAAAATGATTCCAGACAAGTTAACTAATTTTGCCCAAAATAGGTTTCCCGTCCAATAGTAGTATGATTTAAAATTCAATCTCTTAATCTGTTAATTGCAATAAAGGTTTAATAAGCAAAAATTTGAGTTCTGTTTTATAAATACTTACTGAGAAGATACATTTTTAACAGCTTTTAAAAATCCCTCGACTCTAACAATAAGCTAGAATTTCAAAATTAGTACTTACTTTATCTACATATTAAAAATGTCATTCCCGCAAGCACTAGACTCTCACCATTAATTTTTCTTCAGAGGTGTTTTGATGTAATAAGATTATACACTCAGTCCTACATGTTGGCATTTCACTTGCTCATTAACTAGAAAGGACACGGCACAAAGAGCAGCAGTAGAAACATCAGTGAAATAATTCTTTACACTTCTTCGATTTCACTTTGTCACTTGTTATCATTCAGCGTAACGAACTTCATTAGCCCGGACAAAGTAATTAAACAAACCAATGGCGGAAATTAATTAAAATGTGTTCGGCCAGCATTGTTATTTCAGCCCATCGTACGGAACATATGTACAGGATGTAAAAAAGTTGTTTGTCGCGACAATCAGGTGTCATTCTACATGTATACAATCCCGATTTTTTCGTGCAAAAATCCTGCGGAAAAGTCAGGATTTCAACTTTAAGTAGCCGCCATTTGGATTTAATATACTAACGAAATCTTTTTTGTTTTTTGATTTTAAATAATCTGGTTCACAAATACAAATAGAAGTATACACATAACAAATAATCAATAAGATCTCTATAACAACACTATGACCACTAGCGTGCACGCTTAGCACAACACTAAAGTCACTTTCTGAATAACTTCAATGGTGAGAAGGAATCAGATTTGCAATTCCGATTAACTTTTGTATGCGGTACTATATTTCTCTTCTCGAATCCTAGTGACGAATTCCACTCAATTCAAACAATCCTTTCTACCAAAATGAATCTCGCTAGATTTGGGGTGTACGCTACCACGCTAAGATTCTGCCACGTCCGGCATTAAAATGCAAATATAAAAATTAAATGTCGCTTTTAATCCCGCGTATTAAGGGTGGACTTAATCCCTACACAGATATATTCTGGAATGGAATAGTAAAAAGCGCGGTGGTTGCTGCGATTTTTTTTTGCCCCTTGGCGACCGATTGCCGCGTTTCGTTAAATTAATTAAAACAGGTAACCGCTTGACGAAACTGACTAATGACTTACGCACCGTCTACGCTTTCCGCATTCGTTACCCGGCGAAACTTTTGCAAATAAGTACAGCGCGTGCGCTCAGAATTTCCGGCGACGTCCCTATATTGAATAATTTAATCGTGGGTCATAAGAGCCGAGCAAAAGTGGTCCCCAGCTTCGGGCCATTACAGACTAAAGGACAAACAGGTCGAGACACTCGCCACAACTGCAGTTATACAAATTTATGTAACTTTCAGACTAATGAGACAAAGGGACTCGACATGGCTGAGTCGCCCTTTTGGGTCATCTTACAACCAGGACATCTGGCTCTGATGGTAACTAGTTCAGTATCGTTACGACAAACGCACCCAGTGTTCTATAAATACATAATGGCGAGCAAGTTAAGGTGTAGTATGTATAACGGGGAACAGAAGAAAAACGGAAACGATGCATGCGAAATATGTTGCATATATTGGATTACTTAGTGGGCCAATGCAACCCAATGTTTTTGGGTAGTAAAAGAGTTGGATGGAGAATCTGAATGTGTAAGAGTAGTAAGTGAAGGCGTCAAGGTCATTTCAAAGTCAGTTGCATTTTTTTCCGTAGCACATGTATACTTAATGTTATAGTAGAGTAGGTATATATAAGTATAATATTATATATACTATACTATATATACTACCTATATATTATAGTAGAGCGTAATGAGCTAAGTTGAACAACCCCCAATATTGGATGATTTTGTTAAAAAATTTGGAAATATAACAACAAAGCATAAGTAAACTTATTATGAACATACCACTGGATAAACCAATATTATTTACAAATTTTTAGCACGCGCAGATAAAAAGGTTCGCCTCTCGTGGGATACACTAATGTTCTTTCAAATTTTGGAATAGATTGCCATAAACATTAATGCATTTTTTAATACGTCGCCTAAATTTTTTTTACGACTATGTTCTTGTTCAAAGCGGCACTTCCAAATGTATTAGAAATTCTGTCCCTCATATCTTCAACACTTCTTTGCCAGCGAGTACACTCCTTCTAAATTTGCAAATAAAATCATCCAACATAAGTGCTGTTAAAGTCACATTATTACGGTCTATCACTCTGTAAAACACAAGGATACGTGGGCCATTTAAAAAAATTCAACTCTCCCAAAAATAACCTGAACGCCACTACTCAGTATCCTTACTCCGACACATTCAGACATTCCCATCCAACTCCTTTAACCACCCAGGAGCAGAACTTCCAATTCAATCTGATTTTTGCAGGAGGAATATCTATCGGTGTTACGAATTTTAGAAACACAACAGTAGATAACGAAAACTCGTTTTTGAACGATTAATTCCACGCAAAGAGTAGCTGTACAGGGCGAAGGGAAAATCATTCACGAACGAACTATGGAATACAGATTGGTTCTGGACCATTTTAACCTATCACAATGGATTGTACTCGTGACGTTGCTGTCGGTGCACAGTTAGCCTGTCAAGTAGGGGTCGAAATTATTCTGCATTATTGTGAGAGGAATCCGAAATGTGTGTTCGAAACCCTTCTCGTAGGACTATTATAACGTGGGCAACAATACGGGCAAACGCTAACACGCATACTACCACTTAACGGCCGCTCCAATTCAATTGTCATTTTGAAATGCTCGATCAATCGATGCCCTAGTAACCATTCAACGTGTAAAGGGATTCGAAACAGGAAGTTGTTTGTCGGCCGCAAAATAATGCGCGCGTAACGATCAATACGTAAACAAATACAGATTGCAGGATACAAATGTTCATGAAAAAAAAAAACGTTAAATGGTGTTTCCAAACATTTTCTGTCATTACACTGTTGAACAGAACATTTCTTAGAAGGGAAGATGCCCAACCCGGAAATTAAAAAAATTATGAAAGTTGGAAGATAAGTAGAGGATATATAGGTATGTGTTACGCAATTTAATCTTTTAGACGAAAATGATATATTTTTGTATAACAAATTCGGCCACATAATCAGATACAGTGAAAAAGGATTAAGTTTTAGGAAATTGTTTATAAAATCATAAACTGACGTAATATGAATCTGATTTTATGAATGTACCATATTAGCTTTAATATCTAATTCCTTACTATATTCATTACTTTATCTATAAATATATTGATGATCCACAATCAAATATGGCATTTTTCGAGAATTTTTTAAAATATCTGAGTATTTTAAAAAATTAGTACAATATTAGTGTATGCATTTTCTCGATTAACCTGTAGGGAAACTCAAAGTGATCCATTAAAAGCCAAGACTGAAAACGTCATGTGTTCAAAGCTGAAAGGAGATATGCCGAGTCCCTTGAAATTATATTAAACATGCTTAAAGCAGTACTTTGAAGGATAAATTCTAGCGTATACTATTACGGTATGTATACGAAACGCATATTGAGGCCACTAAAAGCAGGAGCAGAAAATTCATTCTATTCAGAAATGGAATTTTCTCTAGATTCTTGAGAGTTGAGAAACGGTCGATCGGAAGGCAACACAGAAAAAAGGCGCATGTAAATTTCTCTTAAACGCATCGTCCGAATCACCGTCAGCTACCACCACGACCCAGAATTTACATAGAAACTCAACGCTAAGTCAATTCTCAGGTGCACGATTCTCGCGATCGGGCGAAAAAACCTCTCGCGATCTTTTCTTTGAGAGCCAGCTATAAAGAAGAAAAAGTAAGACCGCCTCGGAGGAGATCTTTGCAAGCATTGTGCGAAGCGATGGAATATCCCGAACGCTTGAAAGGTGGTTTTGTTACGTGCAATTCATGTTTTCATTTCTGTCACACAATTTAAAAGTACCGTTAAGGAACTAGTTCTTGATCAGGCACTAGTTTTTGATCAGTTCATGAAATAAATCGTTCTTTTAAGTTTATGTCAATAAATAATTGTTTGAAATAATTACTAACATAAAAATTGATAATTCAAAAATATATATGTTGCCTGTAAAAGTAGTTAGTATGGTTAGTTCTTGTGAAAATAAATGTGTAAGGTAGCTCACTTGAAGGAAGTCTCTGTTGAACGCCATCTCTTACTGTGCGAAGTAAGACATAACCATCGATGTGACAGTCGATTTCTTTGCTGGTGTTGCGACATTAAAGGTTATTTTCATACATTTTACTTACAATAGTTTACTTTACAAAGTAGCGCAAAAATTTTAGTATTATATGTATTATTTTGCTTTAAAAGTCAGTGATCATTAATTAGTTCCAACTTTTTCTTGTAGAACTAATTTTTGATCACCTGAATAAAAAATAGGTTAGCACATTATAAAATTATAAAAAACTTAAGTTTAGATGGTATAATACTAAAAATAAGTTTATTTGATACTTTCTTTTTAATTAGTATCCGATTATTTTGTTTAGACAAGTGTTGGATAACAATAAAATGGGAAAAAAATATTAAAAAGTCTTCTAGAAAAGTTAAAATAAATAACGTTTGACGAAAAATATATTTCATGATTATACATTGATTATTTATACAAAAAAATGTGTGATCAAATATTAGTTCCTTACCTAATAAGAAATTAATTCCCAAGTATTTTAGACGATCAAAAACTAGTTACTCACCTGATCAAAAAATTAGTTCCCATCTATTTTAGATGATCAAAAACTAGTTCCTAACCTGATAAAAAATTAGTTCCCATGTATTTTAGATGATCAAAAACTAGTTCCTAGTCACCTTATTATGCCGTACATCATAAATAATTAAATTGTACTTATTTCCAACTTTTTAAAATTTTTCCTTAAAGTTTAAACATTAATTCATCTTTTAGTATAAAAAAAGTTTATGGTTTAAAGTTTTATTACGTTAAAAATAAATATTAAAGTGGGAAGCCCTCTAAACTGATCAAAAACTAGTTCCTTAACGGTACCATGTATTTAAAAACAATTTCGCTATTCAGATTATGACGAGCATCGGTAGGTGTAGATTGGAAAAAATCGAAATTACACAGAGACAATATTAGTAAGCAGGAAACCTTTGGTATGAACAAATATCAATTTGAATTTTATTAGACAATCCGAATATATATCAACAAAATTTAAATAATTCAGTAACAGAATTGATTTATCATAAAAGATATGTTAGATTAACTCTAGTCTTGAGCAACTTTAAATTGACAACAGAAACTTAAAATAAAATACGTTCATATTATCAAAAATCAGTTTAAATCAGTTTTGGTTAGATTATTTGTGTTGGGAAAGATAGAAATCTTATTATTAGTAGGAGCATTTTAGGTAATACCTGAATAATTCCATTTTTTTCGCAAAAATCGGGTGGGGATCATTAAACTGGGAATATTTTTTGAAAATAATGTGCATAAATAGTATATAGCACTTTAAATTATGTATTAGAATTGTTACTTAAATATTGTTCAACGTAAGTGTGTTTATTACAAAACTGCGACGTGAGAAAGAGGCCGTTTCATGTGCAGCAACTTAATATTTTGCATCGAAAGAGCCTTCTACTCGAGTGAACCCCACCCCTGTCTTCTTTTCATCCCTTGCCCGTGCATTCGCGATGATGAAATCTTCGGAGCCCATAAAAGTGAAATGAAACTAGCGGATATTTTTTTACCCTTTCGGCAACTGCACGTTCGGAGAGATGCACCTGCTACCTGCAGTTCAATCTTATCCGACCTTATGAGCTTCGTTTCCTTCTACAAAATGGCACGGCTGCATGAATGCTCTTTGAACGTGGAGCGTTAAAGGTAAACCAACAAAATGTATCGGATATATTTACGGAATTAGATTTCTCCTTAATCTTTCACTGCCTATCATTTATTGTTAGAAGGGTTGTATATATGGACCTAAACAAAATGATTTCTTGCGCCACATTAATTTATACAGAAATTTTAAAACATTTTTCTACCATTTTTCTTATATTTATTTAAAATTCCAAGGTAACACTGAAATTGTACAAAGTATTGTAATTGGTTTTACTATAACGATGGCGCGGTATATTCGGAAAAATTTTCAGTGGAATGAATAATTCGCACTGTCCTGTAATTTTTCTACATACAATAATGACCGACTTTTTTATCGTATAATTCTTTATTTGTTCCAGCGTTAGAAGAAACTTATTTGAACTGTATACCTTCTTCGTAGCTAGTTAATATTTGTTATAGAGTGTAGGAAATTGGTTTCATGGTGAGTTGATATCAGTCGGAATGTAGCAAGCAATGTAGAGATGGAGGAGAAGGTTCCTTGAAGTAGCAGGTAGGCAATGCCTATCTATTATGCATAACAGTGCTAATGACGTACTATTATCGAAAATTTGAATAGTAACGTCTCTTTTAGGAGGTAAGTCGACGAGCTGGGATTCCTAATTACCTAGGTGTTTGCCATCAATATTACTGAGAATAGATTATCGACATTAGTAAGTCGAGACGAATAATGGGCAAGGAAATTTTGAGGGCGTTAATTACTGAGAAGCACACAATTATTCACGAAGTGTCCACTTACCCCATACATATTTAATCAATGTCGAAGCTCAAATTACCAATTAGAATTCACATTAATATAAATCGTGATTAATGTAATTTAGATTAAGGTGGGCACAATTTAAAAATTGTGCAATGTTTATTTAAAATACTATTGTTATCTGTGAAGTAACAAAGATTACATACAAAACTTAATTATAATAAATTAGTATTGTTCGAAATATCCCTGTCATGTTATTATAAGTTTTTCAGCTGTTATAGATTGAACTACTTAGTTTCTCTGCAAAATTCATGTTTACCTTGTTCCATTCTTCTAATAAAATTTTCTAACTAAATATAGAAATATTAATTAAGGTTTATACTAATGTGAATTAGAATTGGCAATTCTACCTTCAAAAGAATAAATTAATTCGAAGCAGTGCAATTTTTTAATGTTCTATATCATTATTTAATAAGTAGAAGTTCGAAATTATAAATTCAAGTGCAAAAAATGCGCAATTACTTTTATTATATTAATTATCGTGTAATTATTCTCACGAACGAGTGTCGAACGTTTTGGAAATTTTCATGTCACGCTTCACAGGAAAAATTATACCTTCCCGTGTAAAGCTCCACCTCGAAGTTAGCCTCTCAGTCCGTCTAGGAAGAAATCGGATTCACATTTGAATTTTAAGCGATTCTTTAGAGAATCGGTAGCTTGGTTTTCGATGACCTCATTCGCATTTAAGATGAAAAGTTCTAAGATGGACTTACAATCATCCCTTTGGAACTACTTCAAGCAGTAATTCGAAATCTTCTTACTCTACATTACCTGACATTCACTGCCAGATAGTCAATGTTGAAACATGAATATTATATTTTACAGGACAGAAAATTCAAGAAAACGATATAATACAAATTAATTATTAAACATACTGAATAGTTAAATATGGCGAGCCTTCAAAAACTATTGTGGATAACAGGAGAAGAAATTTATTAGTGTTTTAGTGCATTTCATTCGAATCTTTTGTGCGGCAAACGAGGTTCTGCAACCCAGTCCCTGGCTAACGAATGGGCCACACTATTATTTTAAAATGCAATGATTTATAGTATTTTAAAATTTTAAAAATGCGTTTATAGAACAAGTACCATTTATTTGAAACACTTCTTCGTATTTTGCATACTTGAAAGTAATTTGTAAATTCAATGGAGCAATGTAGATAAATGGAAAGCTCATCTATGTACCGCGATTTATGTTACTCTTTGAGCGCGTACATTAATCGATATATCAAAGTAACGCGTACAGTTCGTTAACAAGCTTTCCATAATTTCAACGATATATCAACCCGACCAATGGTTTCCGTATTAACCGAATATACGGTAGAAATGCGTCAAAAGCTGAAACTATCCTGTAATTACGCGGAAATATCGTGTTCTGGCAGTCACATAGATCCAAGTTACAAAGAGAGACACGAGATATTGGTCCTTATTCTCTTATGTCCAGTCATATCGAATCGATGACATGTCATGACACATTACGCTTCTAGATATCTCGCAGACATCACGATGTTTGCGAGATTTTTTAAATTTTTCAGAAATCAGAAATGAGTTCTACAAATTGCTTAAAATTCTAACAAGGTCCATTATTAAAAAATATAGTATGAACGTAAAAAAATTGTTTAGTTTCTAACGTTCGGAAATTTTAATAATATCCATTATTAAAAAATATGGTATAAGATTAAAAAAAAATGTTTAATATCTAATGGAAATTATTCATGATAATATCAAACACTAATATAAGTAAGAAGGGGGGAATTTGAATAATCCTAGAGAGGAATACTTAATGAAGTGAATGTTGTAGAGTCTTGTTACATAAAAAATATTCCATACCACGATAATACTGTAGTGTCATAATTTATTTAGTGGGCAATTTCGAAACGACATTTTCAAAATGTGCTACCCTCTTGATATATAGTGTTAACTAAAACTTTTACACTGTAGGCAAGTGAGTACAGACACATTCGAGTCCTTCAGTTGACAAGTTATACATATATGTACTTCATTACTGTCAAGAAGTTTCATGCATTATCTATTTATGCTAACATGGAAGCAACTCCAAATGTATTTTTGTCTTAAAACCTCGCTCAGCATTTCTATATAAATTACGTGGCAAACGTTTTCTAAAAGAGGAAGTGACAGAAGGGGAGAAGAAAGGACTGGTTCGTTTGGCTGTCTTTAACAAAGGACGGGCATTTCCAAAGCTTTCCGCAAATGCAGAATTGATCACTTGTTAGAGCACTGTTGGCGAGCTGAAATGGCAGTTCTATGGTCCGCGATGCGAAGAGGTGTTCGAGAATAATGATGATCAGAAAAAGATCTTTCTCCTTATTAATAGTCAGCCATTCTGTAGCTGATATTAATACAGAACGTTGAAAAGAATGTTGAAAAACATCCTATTCTCGAATTCCAATCGACATAGATTCACATATTGTAGTTACTCTACTCCTCATTAAATTCGAGCTCGTTTGATCTGAGGATTTACGATATAGAAGCACATTAATAAATATAGAATTCCACCCTGTTCCCTCATTGTAATTCTCGTACTGCTTTTTATGTAATTATTGGTTATGCTTCTGTAATAAAGATGACATATCTACATATACTTTATGGCAAATTAGTTTAAGGTGATTATTGAGTTACTATAACTTTAATAACCTATAATTTAGTCATATATTATATGACTGACAAGCTACAAATAAATTATAGCTATTCAATAATAGCTGGCCATTTTAATTTGGAATTAACTGTAACACGTTGAGGTCGAAATAATGTATAAAGAAAATGCGTTGTAAAAACACTGAAATTAACTTCAGTTTAAAGTTTACATGTGGAAGTTACGAATTTTGAATTTTAAACAGCAAGTAGTTTCGCTTGAAATGTGTAATTTGGAGAGAATAAAGCTGAGGTACATAAATCCTGATCTCCATTCCGATAATCTTCTTCCTTGTTAGTTTTGTCAGAGAACTTTACAGAAAGACAAACAAGGGAAGTTTTGTTGTTTCAAACTAATATAAAATGTGGTACGTTGGAACTTCTTTCTACCTTATCTAGAATTTACTGTATGACATATATTCAAAATTTAGAATATAAATATTCAAAATAAATAACAAACTTGTAAATTCAATACAGAAGTCTTGTTATTATTTTAATAAGCAGGATTCTGGATTCACATAAATGTATAAAATGTTTCAAGTACTTGCTGTTCTAATGTGTATGTCAATATAGCTATTGAATCTTAATTTAATAACTTCTATAATTTCTTCTACTTCATAATAAATCATATTGAATTGAATGAAATTTTTTTAAATACCCATTCTCAAAATTTCATCATTGAAAAAATATTAGAAGACAAACAAATACCGGCGTTGCCCAAAAACTGCGAAATTGATCGCCGATGTTGCCACGTGCAAACGTTTTATTCGGAGCATGAAGCGAAGTTAGAACAAGTTTTTCGATGTCGGAGCTGGGTAAGAGCGGAGCAATTAAAAAATTGGTCTGCTCCAAACCTCTGCAGTAAAGGATATATTTTATATCAATATCTCAAAATATTTAAAAACAGAAGGGTGTGCCAAAACTTTTTTGAACCACTATACAGTACTACCCGGTTAAATATTCGCGTTGATAGGACCGAGCACAAGTCTTTAACCGAGGTATGACAACAAACCTGTCAACCCTCGACTAGGTTTTGTGGGAGAATCGGTCGACAAGGAAACCCAGAGTCTTGAAATTTTCAACGTTCCTATCTGTACTCACATCTTCATAAAAATGATACCAATGGATTTCTGAGATATTTCTGATCAAAATAAATCCAACGATATAGGATGCAAACTTGATTTGCAAAATGTAGAAATTATTCCACTTGAATATGGTTAAAAATGTAACCAATTAAATTCAAATTTAACCAAACGCACTCTGCGTAAAATTTTACGCCAAATATTAACACTGATTAATTACACAGAATTCGGACAGTTAACATCACTATTAACGGTTGAGGGGCCCAGTGGAAAACAGACACATGCCACTGTTTCATGATTTTAGAAGAAAGCAATTTGAGGGAAAATTTTTTTCACAGGAAATGCGGTACAAAATTGTAATTATGTTAAACTGTACTTGAATTATATGGGTAAATGGAAACTATTGTCACATTTTAGCTGAAAAATTATTTTCGTAGGAAATGCGGTATGAAATTGAAATTATTTTCAACGGTATTTGAATTAGATGGTAAATAGCAATTATTATGAAATTTTAAACGAAAAATTAATTTTATTAGGTCACGTGTCCCTATTTCCACTAAGCATTTATTTTTTCTCAGCGTGAACAAGATTTAATATGATGCTGCTCGGTGAAACGTAGGTACATGCTATTATATCAGGAGGTGGTAGAATTACACAACCTTGCAGCAACCAATTAAAGATAACAAGAAACGAAAATTTATGCATATGTATGTTGGGAAGTGTCTGTTTTCCATTGAACCCCTCAAATTTGTATAATAACATGATGTGTACATAAATGGTACCCATATCAGAATGCACGTCCAAAAGTGCGATTAATTAATTATCAGCCCTTGTTCGAAATATAAAGCTACTTTAATTTCGTACACACATATTGATCTAGGCCCTTACATAATTCGGTAAGCTGATAATCGAACATGACTGCCCTCAGCATAATCCAGTGGTACAATTGATTGCAGAGCGCAGGCTAAATCCCTTAAGGTGCTGAATACGCTTGTCATTCTACGCGTCATTGACCACCCCTTCTGTTCCATACAGACTTCTAGAACGTTAATTGTAACTGAATCCCAATACTCTTTATCATGAGAATAACGGCCCAATGAATCCCTTAATCCCTATCCATTTTTGTGTCGAGTCACTTTTCAAATACAATCAAACTAATTACAATAAGTAAATCTAGTTTTATAGTTTTAGTTGGACAACAAGTTGGAACTTATTAGAGTTATTGGACACCGTACGTATCCAAAATTTTAGGAAGCAACAGAACAGTAGAGACGAACTACCAGAGGTGAAACTAAGAAATAGAAATATTAGGAATGCAGAACTGAAATTGAAACGAATTAGAATGAAGGAACAATTGTTCTCGAATTACAACCCCGACGTAGTCAACTTTTTTACACGTGTAGCTTCCTACCGCGTAACTTTATTACGCTGTGGTAGCAAAATGACGTTCTACGTAGATAAACTACCCAACGCGAAACAGACTTCCTGTAGATTCATCAAACAGAAGGTAGATACAGTTTCATTGTCAACGATGTGTCACTTCCCTCATCGCTGCTATAATCGTTATTGATTTCTTCACGAGGCGAATTCGTCGCAAAAAACCTTCCCCCGAATCGTGGCAGCAGGATTCAAGCAAATTTGCGCAGTAAGCTCGCCCAGAAAATATCTCATTTTCAGAATCCAAGAACAAGGAATAGTTTTTATTCCCTATCTGCCAAAACGCAATATTCAAGAACCATCAAGTACCTATGCTAAACTACGAAAACAAAACAATGCATAGCCATTACTCACCGTTGTTGAGAGGACACGAGGGAACTGCAGCTTCAAAGATACAACACAAACAACAACATGACTCCAGCACACTAATCACTCATCAAGCACACGTGTACCCGAAAGGGACTGTCCTCATTAAAGCTATCACTGAAGACGTACATCCCAACCTTCAGTCGCTAATAAATATCCTTTAAATCCCTCTAGGACGAAACACGCGAGCACAAACGTCATTTAAAGTCACACAAACGTTGAAACTTGTTTTGCAATCTGATTGTCTTCATCAGCCTCGGCTACTATCGATCAATGAGCGGCGATCGATGGAGGATCGATGGACCAGTCTTAAGAGGAATCATTTAACAGTACACAAAATAGAAAAATAGAAATCTCCCTTTACCGATTCACGGCACAGGTACGAACAAAGATTGTCCGGATAGCGACCAGCCTCGATTCGATACAGGCTCGATAAGTGGTCGATAGATCAATGCGAGGATCTAACGCGAATTCCTGATCGTTGATCCACTATCGGGGCACGAACACTGGAACTCGGTCCCTCGTCGACAGGGGGGAACACGAACGTTGCTCGATATTCGCGACGTTTATCGTGGCAATGAATAACACGGGGTTCGATCGGGGAGACTCAAAAAGACGATTTAGTGAAGCAAGATAAAGGCGCGCGCGGTACGGCAGCGGAACGTGAGTGCCGCTTCGAATGCCGACTGATCCCGCAGGCTGGCGAAGCGCGCAGGTCCCTCGAACGTCCCACGTCGGACTCGACCGCTGCCTCTGACTCTGACTCCGATTCCCGCGGACAGGCATTTGTCGTGCTAGCGGGAAACGCGACGCTTTCTTACTTGGGAAACACCCCTTCGGAGATTTCTTTCGCTCTGAAGATCCTGGCTCTTCGAGCAGTCTTCCGTGAGATCTTTGTATTTATATTTATTTATATTTACAGTTTTTTCTGTAACTTCTATGAACCGTGTTCCAGGAAAGTGCGTTTCTGTATGTTTACGGTTAAGGGAATGTATAACATATGGAGTGTGACAGTGTAGATGGGGCAAGTGTTCTGTTAAAAGTGAAGACTACTAATTGTTAATTTTAGAATGCTATCAACCAATCTCATATTACCAAAAATGTGGTTTTATTTAGTTTTGGGATTAAATTGAATAGTCACCTGCAATAAGGGGACAAGCGGAATGACAGAACGTAAAAAGACAAATCCAACGATATATAAAAATGTATATTAACGATATAGTAGAATGGAAAGAAACGAGTTACAAAATAAAAAAAAATCAAATGCGATGAGGCACGGTTTCCCGTTCTCCGATCAATTTCAAATTTTGCCCACATTATTTTTTCTCCCAATGGCACAATCCTGGGGGTGTCCCCACCAAAAATCTCAAAATTATTTTTCGACAAGAGTAACTATGTTTCACCCTAAGGTACAATGCCGTGTCGAGTATTTCTGTTGAGATTATTCTGTATGTTTTTCTAATCCTTCTTTTCATATTCTTCCATGTAATACGATGATCCCTGTAAGCTTCGTTCTTTAAGTGACTCCACAGGAAGAAATTAGAATACAAATTTAAATTGTCATGGCCCTGGGTGGAAAAAGAGGCAAAACTAATAGTGACTATAAACTTAGATTAAGTTATTAAGCAATTGTAATTCAATATTAAAAATGGCCTTTGACAAAGCCCCTGTTCGGTTAAGTACGTGTATTAACCTAAGTCGTACATCAGTCTGGATTTTCCACATCTCGGCTAGCATATACATGGATAAGTCTTGCTTAAAAGAATTAAAAAGTTGGAAACGATTCGTCGAATTTATCTCGATAAAACTCGAGGAGCTTATTACTGGCTAATGCTGCCTCCTTTCATATTTATGACTGAATAGCATCAAGAAGGTGTAATATCTATGGCATGCGAATAACGATTCACCGTGCATGATATTAATACGATGTCATATTTCAACCGCGGATTATGGACAATGCGATCGGAATACAGAATGGGGATTACATATCCGCGTATGTATGAAATGGACAATTAATATATTAAAATGTACCACCTAGAATCCTAGGAAAGACTTCTACATAAGTGACATTTATTTGCCCCTGATTTTAGCATTCTTAATCAAGCACTGAGTTTTTATAAATATATTATTTTATTTCTTATTCCATGTATATAAGTAACAAAATTCAGCAGTGATTTGTGGAATTGTAAGAAATTATAAATAATTATGTGACTAATTTCCATAAACTTAAACGTATGTGATAATTGTGTTAAGTGAATGTAAGTAATAATATATAGTTACACTGGCCTTTAATATAGGCACCATAAGTATTTTTATGCAAACGAAGAAGAATAAAATAAAAGTTTTCTAACAATTATTTATTTACCAGAAATCGATGCTGAATATCAAGTCAATAATATTTTTCATTTATAGTAATTATGTTTTTATGTACTGTTTATTTACGTTATGATTTTTACTGTATAATTCTGATTGAAATCAGAAACTCGCCATTCTTCCCTTAAAAGCTTCATTCAAAAAGAGTGTATTTTGCATTTTCTGCTCGAGGAAACACCCTGTTGCTGGTTTTGTCACAAATTATGCCTTGCTCTGTGTATTAGAATTCCAGTGGGAAAGTTACATAATTTACACCCTACATTGTTCTAACGGGAGATTTATAGGACACATTCTACATTAGAAGTACATCTACCTCACAGACTTCTCCTACGAGACACACGCGAGATTGTAAAACTGATACAAGAAAGATGCATAATAAGGGAAACAGTTTTTCCTGAAATTATTAAAATTATTAATTTTAGTGATGAGTAGAGTAAATCCGACAAAAGTTGTTTGAAGTGCGTCGCACAAACAGTCACACAAACTTTAAAATATTTGTTTTCTGTTACTGCGCAATATTGTTCGTATAATCGAACCTTCGGAAATCCGGTCTTTGAATATAATCGAGGTCCTACTGTAATATGTTTCCTTTGAATATGAAATATTATTAACACACTACATTCATATGATAATATAGTAATATTGTTGTGTTATTCATCATGTTCACAGCAGTAAAGTATCATAATATCATCAATTATGACTATACTATTCTGGAACTAATTTGGTATGCGCTCCACAAACGGTTCTCTTCCTGAGGCATGAAGGAATTATAGCTCATCATGTAAATTAGCTTCAACTGTTTCCACCTGTAATGTGCTTTATTGTTTAATTCACTGCACGTACGAATAGTAATATTAAGAACTTATATAATAGATATTGCTCGTAAATTTATATTTATATTTATATTTATATTTATATTTATATTTATATTTATATTTATATTTATATTTATATTTATATTTATATTTATATTTATATTTATATTTATATTTATATTTATATTTATATTTATATTTATATTTATATTTATATTTATATTTATATTTATATTTATATTTATATTTATATTTATATTTATATTTATATTTATATTTATATTTATATTTATATTTATATTTATATTTATATTTATATTTATATTTATATTTATATTTATATTTATATTTATATTTATATTTATATTTATATTGTCCTACTATACTGTCCTGTCTTTATTCTAATTTTACTATCTCTATATGTATGTATTATATCTTCAATTGAAGCAAAAACGTCGTAATAATAATAATAATAGAAGAACGAAGCCGTCACCACAATTTTGTTACTCTCGATTTTCGTCTTATTTTGTCACGTAGACTCACCCATTTCATGTTCTACTATCTGTTGCCGAACATTTGTACGTATAGGTACGTATCGTCAGGGAAACAAGAACTTGCGAGAACGGTGCCCTACAGTGAGCTTTTTATTTAGTTCTACTTCAAACTGAAACTTTCTAGGGACCGATTAAAAATACCTATTGCACCAGCTTTCTACGAAGTACGTCACATGGTAGATGCCTTCAGGGACGAAACTAGGTTATAAGCGCCCGGAGCAAGGATTCTGTTTGGCGCCCCCCCCATCCCCAACATTCTACCACCTTGTATTGCCCACGGTAGGAGGTTGAGTCCACACTTTAGATAAAAAAGGCATAATAAACGTATTTATTAACTTGTTTCAAACTTATTGCAGGTACCCTAATTTGTTTGCTGTTTGATAGCAGATAACTAAATTTTAAATAGATAAATTTTAATTACTTTTCCATAAAATGTGTATCTCGTTTATTCCCAATGGAATAAAAGAGATACACTGTGTACTGCTGACTCCATGCCCCCACTTGTGTGATTTTGCCAGTGCGCCTACTTAATGGCTAAATTCTCTGAAAATCTCTGAATGATTGTCTTATTACATGTTACGAAATTTAATGAATGCTTGACGAAGTCATCGGCTTTACGGAAGCTCGTAACAAAGCCACACGAGTCGAAGTAACTTCTAACCCCTAGAGTATTGAGTTCGACCTCTTCAGCTAGGCCTGAAAGCCACGCTAATACAAGTGCATGAATATTAGTAGTTGCAGGTAAGAGAGTGGAAGTGTCAAGTTTAGCAACCCGTCGAATAATTGAGCACATTGAGTTCGCTCAAACTGCATTCACCGTGCAACGTAGAAAAGTTCCAGTAATTAATATTTCATAGCAAGCCTCGAAGACATCGCAGGTGCAAGAAGTCAATCTTGTGAACTCGCTGTAGTCACATAAGCGTTTCTACAGCAAGGTTTTAAACCTAAGGAAGTAGGAAAAGTTTCATATGGATTGTTGCACCACAAAATCTTCATTTTTACGATCATTAAGACGCGGCTAATATCGTTTATATTAAATAACATTAATAACTTGTTGTTAATTTATATGTATACAGGGTCCGACTGAAATAATGGTACAACCAGGCATTGGATGATTCCTCATGCAAAAGTAAGTCAAAAGCGGAGAATAAAATTTTGTCGCAAGACTTAGACTTGAAGAAAATTGAATTTGAAGAATTGCTGAATAAGCAAACACCTACATAGCTGCAAACAAGTAGTAGAATTGATCAGTAAATTTGGTAGAACTGTGAGTGAAATTAATTGTCGTGTACAAATAAATTGAGATTGCAAAACAAATCTCTTCGGAGGAGGCTTTGTTTCGAGAAAATTCATTTGAAAGTGAAACCAATTTTCGTCAAGTGTACCTGCGGGTACAGTACTTCCTCGCTGAGGGCTCAGTTTGGCCTATACGATGAGGACTTTTCGCTATCCCCACCACTTCTGTCTCACTTTTGTCCGGCGAAGGCGAGAGCGAGAAGGAAGAAAAGATTTTCTGAAAAACAAAGCCACATTCCGATAGGAAGGTATCCTGCAGTTTCTACTTATTCCTATCTAAAGATACATTGAGCGAGTAGCTCGAAACAATTCAAGTTATTTATTTGAAATCAAGTAGCTTGTATGCAAGCAAACCACTCGAATCATTCAAAACGATCGAATTTTGTCAAAACTCGTTCGAATATTCAATCTATTTGATGTATTAGGTACTTGGATTAACGAATGCTTGGCTCGGTTCTAAAAAACGAGTTGTACTCTGTTTAAATTTCAGGTACAATGTAGTAGCTCGAATCAATATATCCAAGAAAGGCGGCAAAGAGCAAAATAAACATAGAAAAGTTCAAGTAGGAACATTAAAGAATTACCTCCTGGAGTCTGGGAGACACAACTGGGAGTACAAACTAATCTTCCGGAGGCAGTGGTTCATTGAAATTCCGTGGTCTTTTTAACCTCTCAACGTCTTCCTTCTTAAACGTCCTCCTCTTTTGTTTTCGAAATATAGAGCGACGTCAGGGAGTTAATGTAATTTAATAAGTACCTTCTTTGTAATAGAATGAAAGCCCAAGAAGCAGCCTACTTCGAGGGTCGCGGCGCCGGCAAGAATAAAGCCCTCCGATGGCTTTTATTTCATCTCTTCCTTTCTTCTTTTTTATTCTTCAACAGGAAGGACGGAGACCGGTAGCTGGAAGAACGATAGCGTTCGTTAGACCGTGAAATACGAGCGGGGGAGAGTTCGTTCGTCTTAAACGCTACCTTGTACGGTATGGTCCATATGAAAATCTCAATAGTACCGTCTCACGCGGTAATTGGGCAACCAAGTGTTCCGCGCTCGAAAATTGCCTAGAAATCGCCGGAAATATAGAGTGATCTTCCGCTTCGGCGAATACAACTCACCATTTTCCATGCCTTATTATGGAAGCTTGGGCGAACACGAGCTTGACGTTAACCGTCCTGTTTTCGAAGCTGAAAACTTCGACCTGTTTCTAGATTGGCGTTAAACAGGAACTATTATTAGTTCCTGGTTTTTAGCATGTTGTCCGCGTTTCCGCTGTGGTTACCAAATGCTTAATTGGGAGAATTACTCCTGTAGGAGATTCCCAAATGCAATTTTACGGGAGTCTAGCTCGTTTCTGACAGTTTCTTAGTGTTATAAATTCAATTCCAGATAGTGGGAGTTTTAAGTGGAATGTGATTCAAGTGAAGACGTTATCGTTTCAGAGGATTTAATGCAAGAACGTTGCTGTGTAAGTAGAGAAACGATGCCAACATTTCAAGCATTTTCTTTTTTTCTCTTATATCGCTGAAAATTATTATAACACTCTTCCAGATAGTAGCTGACAGTTAGAATTTTATCAGTCATTTAAACACCAACACTTTTCTTAGCATGTGAGTTTTAGTTCGTTATTTCTTTCTTTCCTGTCGTAGTTCATGTTGTAGTCGAGATCAATTTTTATCGTGTGCACTTTAACTGTGTGTAGGTTACTCAAGTTCATTTTATTTGTATTAGTTTTAGTTTAATTCTTAGTTTTATGTACTTTAATGGTTAGACTTACTTACTAATGTGAAAAAAAATAAGAAATTGTGAAAAAGTACTTTCTGAGCTTGTAGTTCTTAATATTTGGCTTTTTAATCAGGAGTGCCAATGATTAGTGCAGTTTACCCTTCTTACAACTAGATGTTGCTACCCATACGCATAAATGTATATAGTCTCACTTAACTACAAACCGCTATATACCTAATTATAAGTAAATTATTAATATTTGTTTCAATTTTTATATAGTCTTTTTTCTTGTTTGGCACTTTTCACTTTCTTTATCTTCTTCATTCAATTCGACAGCAATTATAATCAATTCATCATCTGAAAATACTGCCATTGTATGGGGAGAAATGATTACGAGTTCGATAGTATGAAGGTGGTAAATAAACTGATCTTTGAGAAGTTCGAGAATGACCACTTCTGTAGGGATGTGACCGCGTCGAGAGCAAAGCGCGGGATCGTAAGCGACTCGATAGTGTGGACGCACAGGGATGTCTAGAATCGAGAACCGAGCGTAAGCGGATCGATGATGTGGTTAGAGCCTTACGGTTTCGCAAATATTCACGATGATATGAAAACACAATTTCTTTGAGGGGGTGTTCCACCCCTATGACCGTTTCATTGCCGTAACAAAAAATAGTTACATCATCCGCATCGCTTGAACTATATTTCTGCAATTTCAAATATTTTTGAATTTTCGAGTTGCCGAATATCCCTTGTGATCCTAAAAATCGTTAATCAAGGCTTAATATACATATATAAACATATTACTTAAAAATCAATCGTACCTATCTATCTTTTATAACAATGTAGACTTTACAAAATAACCCTTCCACAAATCGACCATGAGAAATTCTTTGCATTGAATCTTAGGAAATTAACATATTAAGAACATTTAAAAAGGAAAATTGGAATCATCGTGCTGATTAACAAGGATACAAATGGGATGGAAACAATTCGTCATAACGTGACACAGTCCGGACTCATCAAGTGGGCATCGAGATTAAACGTTCCAAGGCCGTATCGAATTGTCCCAAGTTCGAGATAGGAACGATGAGCTCGAGTCTACCACAATACACGCACATGCACTACACGGCACCGAGAAATTACGGCTGCGGTATCAGACACTCGACTGTGCCTCCGGGGCACAGGTTTGCTGAACTTTCGACACGACCTGCTGATTTCGCTTCCGCTGACCAACACGGGCTGCAGTTCCACTCTGGAAAGCCAGGATGGGCTTAGGAAGTACACGCTGCTGACAATCGAGAGCAATTTATTGGTGACGCACGTTCGGTCAAAAATATCGTCCAGAATAAACGTCAGTAGACTGATAGTTGGCCAAGTCAATAGACGTGGAATATTTGGTATAATATTTATATTATGGAAAATCAATATTACACCTTCCTTTAAATTATTCCATATTGAGGTGGTACCTAATATTTAACTAATAATCAGGGGCACTGCAAACATGTTCATTCTCTGGATAAGTGCACAAATATTGTATGTCCACTTTTAGAGTTTTCTAGAAAAACTAAAATAAGAACTAAAATAAGAACTATTTGTTGCATATAAAAAGTAAAATTTCATAAAAAGTGGACACACAAATTTGCGCACTAAACCATCGATATGTCACTGTTATCGAAGGGGAAAGCCTTAAAAAAGACCGTGGCAATTCACATAAAATAAAAACAGCTGATCAGACTACTCCTGCACTAATTGTTACTTGAATTCCAACAGCGCACGAAGGGAGCCCTGGTGGCTCCACTGCGATATTTTAACGGAGCTTCAGAGGGCGTCAAGGTGGAGAAAGATATCAATACGGTCTGTAGCTTCAGACATAAAGAAAATCCTTGAGAATGGGAACCGTGGCTTGCTGGAGAAGAGTGAACAATAAAATCCTCACGTGGGAGAAGACCATGAAACTGTTGCAATTGGCTTTTCTCCAAACGAAGACGTCACATTAAACCTGCGAGGAGATATTCATGTGGAAATGAGGCGCAAGGACGCCTGCGAAGTATCTCATCGCAAAAAACGTGTTTCACTAGATCTTGCTTCAGTCATCTTGTAGTAACTATTCAATTTCACTATCAGAGGCAAGATTCTCAGATCCCAACATTGCACAGTTCGAGATCATTTATGTAAAAGAATTACAATGTTTGAACAAATAGAGTTGTATGAAATCGAGATACTTGAAAGAAAAATTAAAAATATATTTGCTTGTGACAGGTCTTGAACCCCGAACACTCTCGCTTACGAAGAAACCATTCTTCGCTTTCAACTATTAAACTCTCTTATAAACACTTTCAGTTTAGAGAATGCGAATGGCTTAATATTAATTGTTTATACAAAATGGTTATTGATATAAAATATTTTAGAGAATGTCACTACTCTTTCCCTAGATTCACTCCACCAATTTTTATCAAAATCCTTAGGAGTTCAATTGTAGGGTCCCTTTGTGAGATTAAGAAGTAGTATGGGACACTGGATTGCTACGTTTGTGGAAACCCAGAGTACGTCCGCTGCCGTTGTGGTAACTGTAATCAACAGTAGGCGGGGAATGTGCACGCCTCCTGTTACGCCATGGAATTGGATGTTATAGACGTAGCCATTTGCGAGAAGGAAACACGGGAAACGTTAGGAGAAAAATAGCCAAGGACTTAGAGAGCAAAGTGTTAAGGTTAAGCTTCATTGCGCGGAGAGGAGATAGAATCACGATTCAATACTCAACCCCTTCGGAGGATTCACTAATGACTAGATTGTAAATTGTAACTTTGTAGTCAGTAGCAGTGGCGGACTCGCCAGGGTGTCAGCTTGCCCGATGGCAAGTGGGCCCTGTGGCCCCTGATGAAGTGGGCCCACCTTAAGGGGGGAATCTGGTATGAAACGCAGAGAAAGCAGACAAGTTTGGGAATTTTTTTCAAGGTACCAGAACATGGTAGCTTTTTTCAAAATTTTTAGGATATACTTTTGCACATTTCGATAAGTAAAAAAATGTGGTGGTATGTACTACAATGGCCTGGTGATGAAGAACTTTGAATTAACTTGAAAACATCGTTTATATGAGTGATATTAGATCCGCCATTTGTTTTTTGCAATTTTGACTTCCGATTCGTAAAAATTTTCGTTTCTATTTTTCGTTCGTTTTATACGGTCTTCTCCCCTTAAATAGTAACGCAATGTCATTATTTTTCAAGCCGCGATAAGTATATTAATATATCTGCTTAAGAAGTGATTCTACACAAGTTGAGTTACACACAAGCGGCCATAGAGATTCTAGAGTACGAAGCAGAGGTTTCTAGTGACGTTATCGCAATGATTAGCGTTGACGTTAATACGATTGCCGTCATGTGACAAACTCAGATGGTTTACGCGGGACGTTTGCAATAAGTCTATCAAATATCCTATCATGTCATCTGACCGCATGGATCTGTATACTCTGTACTTATCACACCAAATAGGCTTCATTTTCCTGTATTTTTAATCTTAATGTAGCATGAAAACTTTCATTTAATGGAACACTAATAAATAATTTGTTTACGTATCAATAAATAGCAGTAATGTAAAATGAAATCAAATCTGTCTAATTCTGTAATCTGCATATAATTAAATATTCTTAACATTGATGAATCAATCAAAGTATGAAAGTAGGACTTCTATAACGAATGTAGCTTAACAAAAAATTGTAAGTAACATGTGGAGTATTCAGTTTTGGAGGACCGTACTCTCGTGGCACATGTATCTCAGAAAACATTTTTAAAAAGAAAGATTCTGTCGTTACAAGTTCTCAACCCTACAGTTCTGCGGTAAGTGCCTGTAGTCCATCACAGACCTCTTACCAGGAGGCATCCTCACCTTCCCATTCTGTGGCCAGATCCTCTACGAACAGAGTCCTTATTCTTTAGCAATACAACGTCGGGTTGCCATTCCCAAACTTTCTCTCTCTAAACTATAGTAGGTCATACTCGATAACTACTTGGCTTCGAGTCACCAACCACCCACGAGGGTGTATAGCTTATGTCAAAGCCGCATCCTGGTCCTGACCCTGCCATAAACCTTCCGAAAGCGAAATGAAGACTATCTCCCCTCAAAACATCGTAAAATCTGCCCACGCTCATATATGACTAGCTTTACTACTCGGCTTCGTCCGAAATTTAGATTCTGATTTTGTAGCACAAGTGGCTAACGGTCCCTGTGCACATGTCCCAAAAAAAGTAAGAGTTAGCAACACCTGAATATCAGATGACGGCTTTATACGTTCCACGTATCACTGGAAGCCAAATCGATCGCAGTCAATGTTCGTCCCACGTTGCCGCGGCAATCACTATAAAATGGAGCTAAACACCGAATCTTCAGACAGACGTCTACGAGGGGAATCCGCGAGGTAGTCGAGTGCTCCCGTATTTATACGCGCTACTGTCGCGGCAGTTCCACTTAAGCTGTCGACGGAACGCTAACGGAAGAAAAACGCAAAGCCGCGGAAGATCGAACGCGTGTATGGTTCTCAGAGCATCCTTGAGCGCGCCAGTCCTCCTTCTGCTCTCTGAGTTTTAGACGAGCGGCGAGAAAGGGACCACGGCGAAGGGAGAATTCAGGGGTACTCCTGTGGGAACAGCGGGACTCGCGACGTTACGGTTTGACAAGCGGGTACGTAGTCGCTGTTTCCGCATCCTTGAGCCGTGTGACTCACTCTCTCGTCGATTTCATTCGTAGAGTGGGTGCTTCAGGCTGAAACGTAAGCACTCGTGTGTGCACGTGTTAGATGGAAAAGAGAACGCACCAACACGATCCCGGAAATTTCACTGAACGTGTCTTTCCACGATGAACGTCCCGCTGAGTTTCGTGTACAAACTCTTAGCCCGCTCGACTTCCCCTCAACCCCTCTCTCTCTTTAATCACGGTTTTTGGTAATATCGGCCTGAAACTTTGACGGAAACATTTTGAAATCAGCGGCTCTGAATTTTTGGTTTGAATGCTTGGATTTGTGATAAAATCGCAAGATATGTACTTGCCGGATTTATGCCTTCGTGCCCTATTCGTTAAAACAGAATTTCCGCGCCTCCCCAGGCTGGAACAAACTGACAGGATTTAAGTCAGTTCGACGTTTTCTCAAATGAGCCTATTTCTAGGTAAATGCCATTTTCTCCAAAGTTTTTACTAGCAAGGGAACATCCCGAAGTGCCAATCGCTGATTTTTATGAAACTTGGGTAAAAAGCAGTTCCTAAAAATATATTTGACACGTAACTTTTTTATCGGCGATGTCGACATTGAAAGGGTGAAAGTAGCCGTCAAAGTAAAGGGGGAGGGTGAAAACATATTTGACCGAATATCTCAGGAACTAGACGATCGATTCAAATAGCAAAATCCTGTGTTTTTAGATAAGGAATCCTGCTACGTAAATATCTTTTAAAACAGGTATTTGTTGAAATAATACAAATAATGCAGGAAGTATCTCTTTTACTCGAACTTTCCCGTATATGACAGCTCTATTTCCACGTGTCTAGGTTGCTACGAATGTCAGAACGCCTAAAAATTTTAAACTGGAATTGAACTTGGTGAGTTTATTGCTTGAGGGGCGTGAAATTGCTGTGGCGTCTGTGTCAGACCAATAGTCTTTATTTCTTCATCAGTGGATCTTCTCTAGTAACAGTTAGAAAAAAAAGTGTTCGTTCGTAGGAGATTGATTCTGGAGCAAATATATCGAAGCTGCTCGCTCACGCTGCTTTTCTATCACACCTCTTCCGTCCTTGCTTTCCATCCTCGTCTCCACGCCACAGATACAGTAGCCAAATTGTTCTTGGGAAGTTGCATCGCACAAACGAATATAAACCCACAAGTTGGATCTAGGAGCTGGAGAGCAAGTTAGGAAAGTCGATTCGACTGATCGAATAGTGTGGAAACGGTTTGTTGGAGGCAACGATGGAACCTTATTTCTAAAGTTGACTCAAGTTAATGTTATACGCGGCTGCTGATATCGAAAGGATATATTGACAAAGCTCGAAGAAGGTTGTTTTAATAAAAAGGAACTGTAATGAAAGGGAAAACGAAACGTAGCAAGTGAAATCAAAATTGGATGAATGATTATAGAGAGTTGCGGTAAGTTTTATGAATATTTGAACCTTAAATAGAGGTTTGAAGAAAAAGTTCTTTCCATTCACGAGTTTTTAAAGAATTTATAATTTTGAATTGGTTTAACAACATATTCTTTTTCATTCTTAAATTATATTGTTTGTTAATACATCATTGCTATAGCAGACCGTTCGCAGTATATTTTTGGTAACTACTTATCAAAGACGTCGTGTAATCCAAACGAACGTTCAAGAGTGACTGACGACTCTGTGGTTAGCTCCGTTTCTTTTCGCTTTTTACATAGTATATTGCAAAACTCGATACATTGTTTAAGAACAGAGATTTTGTATTCGGGACTTTTTACCCGCCGGATTTTTAGCCCCACCCTACCATATTCATGTAAACCAAGCTGCATTGGAAGTAATTACTCGAGCAATTTGCATAATTTACAGTTCCTTTTAGATGAATTCACCTACTGGAAACTTCTAAAAGTGATAGTGCATTTCGAAGGAACGCGCTATTAATTTTTTAATTACTTTTACCCGTAATTGAAAAATTCCTTATCAGAGTCAGGGGACCGTCTAATTTCAGAATTAATCAACGCGCGCTCTCATTTCAGCCGGAGTGTAAATTACGTGGCTTCGGCGACTGCGTCGCACCAGTACTCGTGAACAAAAGATTTTGCGAAAGATAATACAACCAGGCCCTGCATTCCGCTCGCGTTGACACTCGTTGAGTTTTTTAGAGTGTTTTCGGCACGGCGATCCCTTTGCCATCCTCCACAAATGGGAATTCCTATCCTGCAATTCATGTGGAATCACTGCAGGTATAAAAATTGGAGCAGAGTATTCGCGACTCTTCACTAACTCAATTTAAAAATGATGTTTTCTTGCACAAAGGATAAATTATGTAATTCTAGTGCTTTCAGCGGCAGTCCCATTTCTGTTAGGCAACGACGTCCTTTTTTCCCCCTGTCTTTCCAAAGGACCTTCTCTGTCTCCGTTTCTTCGCCGATCATTCTGCTCTGGTCGTTCAATTTCTAGTGACTTTCCAGTCTTTTTTATTTGGATCCTAATTAAGAGTTCGCCGGGTAACTTCGACATTGTAGTCGTGCTAGAGAAAGAGTTTGAAGGGAGAGACGTGGAAGGGAAAACGTCTGGGTTCGGTGCGATAACCTTCGTTACGGTGGCAGGTTCTACGATTGAATTATTTCCGATTAACAAAGGATATGTCAAAATTGATAAACAGAATATTATTACGTCATCGGTTTCTTTACGGAAATATATATATATATATAAAATGAGAAGAGAGAAAATGGCTAACCATCTATAAAAAACTGTTTGCTCAAATGTATTGTCACAGCGTGCAATGCATATAAAATATCAAATTTCTTTTCTTGTAAAAATCAGTAAATAAGAATGCATACTGATGTAAACGAGATAGAATGACTAAAATGGAAAAACGTGAAATAAGAATTATAAAAACAATTAAACAGTAACTTTCAATTGTACTATTAATACATTCTTTAGTGCAAATATTGTGATCAAAATTTATTTTTTGGGGAAAGTCATTTTCAAATTGGAGTATAACGTAATTGGTAGTATTGATACGTATGAAGCAAATATCTTCTATATTTTCCATCTCTTTGTATGTCTATCTATGGTGTATTCTCAACTAAACTGCTTCCAAGCAGAAGAACGTCGGAGAAAAAACTACAGGAAACAATTTATGAAGCAGCAATCTTCCAAAGTTTCCAGGATTGCATAACTTCAAATTGCGCATATAGTTCAAGTTAATAAATATTAATTACCAGAAACTCTGGTTATGTTTGACTAGTTACGTACCTGCAATGAGATTCACAGGAATTTCTTTCTCGCTGTAAAGTTTGTATATTGTATTAATAACTGGGAAGCGGAGAACTGTTTAATAAAATCGTTTCAAAGTTTATGGTGATGAATTTGTCTGGAATTTTATAATTATCTGGTGTGCATACACCAGAAGTTCTATGGTCTTCCACAGCTTATCTTAAAGCAATGAAATTTATTAATCACGTATGAAGAAGAATATTACAAGATTAAATGAAGCCTTCTAACGACTGACGTGATATAAAAAATGTCATATGTTTGTGCAATAATTGATAGTCATATGGGAGTTCTTCGAGGCCAGAAAAGTAATAGCACATCTGTGCAAACAAATGAGAGGGATGAACTTACAGATATTCTACATAAGGATGCGCACAAGGGAATGAGATATTTGTTTACCTACAGAAATTTATTGTTAGTTATCTCGCTTATCGCACTTCGATGCATGTGGAATTAATAAGAGTATGACAACAGGAAATTCTGTGACACGCGATACTTTAGGCGTTCGAAGAAATATCCATGCCATTTTACATGCAAACGAAAATGCATTTGACACACATCTGAAACAGTACGTGTCTCAAATGCGAATTCGATGAGCGAATGCAGAATTGTTTTCCCTCCTTGCAGTTACGTCTTTTCTACCTTCTACTTGTGAAAGCAATATTTACATATTTCGTTGAAATCTCAGACAGGAATCAATTATATCCTGAATAGAATATACTTTGGATATAACTTCTTAAGACGACGCTTATTCTGTAAAATCGAAATAGATTTAATGTATGAATGAAAATTAGAAACCAAATTCTGGTCTTAGAACGCAAACACATTTTTAACCGACTTCAAAAAAGAGGATGTTATAGATTCGACCCGTTTGTATTTTTTTTTATATTTGTCCCCGTATAATTCCTCAGCATATGTACCGATTCTGATGATCTTTTTTTATTCGAAAGAGGGCGATGCCCCGATGGTCCCATCCTACACTGAATCAATATTGGCCCAATATTTTGCCAGTTCTGGTTAATAATAAAGACTATTGTCACCTAATTATTATTAATTTATGTATGTACGCGCATATCTCTTCAGCATATTGTGCCAATATATATAACACTAAAAAGTTAAAAATAAAAAAATTTAAAAAAAATTAAAACCGACTTCAAAAAAATAAAATTGCACTAAAAAGTAAAAAATAATATTTTCCCTTATTCAATCTACGACTCTGATATTTTTTAAGTCGGCACCAGATGTACACAGTGCAAATAACGCGGCTAAATAATGGATAAATAAGGGAAACATTTTTTTTTACTTTTTAGTGCGATTTTATTTTTTTGAAGTCGGTTTTAATTTTTTTTTAAAATTTTTTATTAAACACTTTTTCAATGGAAGTATTCACCAAAGTATTTGCCCTCCACGTAGATATAACATATTTTGTATATGTAATAAATTTTATTTTAATTCACATTATTATGAACCTTGATTAATATTCACACTTACTATATACTAAAGAAATGCTCAAACAAAAAAAGTCATTGGAAATATGATTTGTAATGCTAACCTTTGTTGCATATTTGCACCGACTGTACAGAGTGAGCAAAACACTCGCTATTCGAGAAGAAGCTTTAAAAAGACATGCAAGGATTGCTGAAACTGTATGCACAATCAGAATTAAATTAAACAGACAAAGGAAAATTAATATTTGCGCAATCGGTGGCGCAGAGGAAAGGGGGCTGTGGAGCACGATGCGTAACAGCACATGCATATCGAGTGGAAAAGAATTACGAAGGCACTCCGACATCGTGCGAGCCAAGTGTTCTTCTCAGTTCACGACTGCATAAATAACGCCGCCGATCATGCGAGTAATATTCACTGAACGAATATTATAACGTTGTGAAGCTAGGTGTGCACACGCCTATACGTTTCTCGCGCTCTCCCATTCTAGGATTTTTCCTCACCTCGGTTCTTTTGGTTTTATTTCGTTGACGAGGCCGAGCCACGCTCGTTTCCCTGCATCCTTTGCTGCGCTATCGGCATGATGTACGACCTGGCTATCGTCCTTCGAGCTTTTCGAGTGCTACCGGCCGCATCAGAATTTCACCAGTCGTTTAGTTTCCTCTTCCAGGGAGCGGTGGGCTATCTTTAATGTGCATTTGCATTTTTACGCGGTCGTTGAATGCGGATACTTGACGCTTCCCGTTAAAATGACAGGTGTTTCTTACGAGGTGGAGCGGTCGCATTTCCCTTCTTTTTGGATTGTTCGTCTGGTAATAACAGTACTTATGTACGTGAAAGGCACAATATGGATAACAGCTAGTGTTCATGGTAGGAAATATTTGTTCCTGTACAGGCTGAGGTACCTAAGGTTTGAGTACTGAATATGTATATTTTTCAAAATATTGGTGATGTTAGAAAACATTATTAGGGAAAGTTGTATTGCCCCAGAGGCCATATAACTATAATCAAATATTACATTAAATTATGTCAACATTTGCCAAAAGGAAAGAAGAAAAGCAAATGTCGATAATCATAGATATGGCTCTGTACATGTTTTGTTTTTGAAATACAGCCTGAATAAGGTATTATACTACTGTATAGCAGAACTCTGTAAGTATTTAAAATATTCGTTTGGCCCAAAATTCAAGTCAAGCGAATCTAATTTCATCGGATTGAGCTCAGAACGCAAGCATTTGAATAGCCGAGATTAAAAGTTGAGAAGGTACTTTAATAAGTTGAAGTATTTTGAAAAGTTTCGAGTAGTACCGAATTATCGATTACCTGGAAAAATTTAAATATCTCAGCTTAACTTTTTTGTTTTGAGTACTTGGAGATTACTAATACATATTCTGCGCACGACACGCGATTATATGTATATTGTTAAAATAGAGGCTTCGGATTAATGATTCTAATCAAGTGAACTTACACACGTAGATATTAAAATAAAAAACTGCTCTGAAACTATAGTTGAATTAACGAAAGAATTTCCACGCCTTTTTCACAATCAGTCACATTAATTTGTGATTAAGGAATTCACGGAGCGTGAAACATGCGACGCACAAGACGGTCTACCTATTCAATTATTTTGTGCTCTTCTTTTGAAATGGAAAAATGTAATTCACACTTATTTTAAATTTCATCAAATTATTAAGTTTAAATTCTATACTTTAAAATCTTTCGTATAAAATATCTTTCCACACGCGATACAGAATATATTTCCATCTTGAACATGCATGGAAGCATCGTGTCAGAAGAGTGCTTTGGTTGAAACCACATATGTATTTCAGAACGGAAACTGATTTATCGGGAAAAGATGTATGAAGACATGTAATATAGACATGGTATAGAGACGTGAATATTTCCGTCCTTCCATCCCACGTCAATTGTATAAAAGTTGCCAAATTTTTTCATTTTGAGGAAGACGACAACTTTGAAACTTGTTGATGTACCTATCATTTATTTATAAAATTAGTCGATGTTTCTGCATGTAGGTATATTTTATTGACATTATAGAAACTACCAATACAATATTGTTGATAATTTTCGAACATTATACTGTTGATTTACTACATTTTCTTTGAAAGTTGGTAAAACAAGAATTGGGTCAGATAATTCCAGTGCGACAAATTCTGTCCCTGACTTATTTATGGACTGGTAAACGCAATCGCCATTTCTTGAGAATCGTACGATGCATTAACCCATAATATCGAATGTAGTTGAATGTCGTTAGCGATTTTATGGAATCATAGAAGTAATATTGGCAGAATCGCAACGGTCTCGTAATTCTAGTACTTGGGCACAGTAGTAGATGTCAGCCATAATGACGGCCTCAAAATACGTAGCGCAACCTCGGATTAATGGCGGCTATTAGTAGTAGTCTCCGGGTTTTACCCGATGGTAGATAGAATTTCAATAAAGCACATCGAGAACGTACGGCTTGTCTACACGGTTTTAAGCTAGTTAAAGTTACAGGTGTTGGAAGGCCCATTTGTTTGTCCTTATCTAAAACAGACTTATCCATTCCCGAACAGCACAGTCTCACCACGAGATAATTAAATCGACGGATATCCGCCACAGTCGAGGATCTCGAATTGTTTCGAATAAATATTTACCTAAAGTAATCATGCAGATGAATTCTGTTTAGTCGAACGTTTCCTCCGAATAGTAATTATTTATCATTAGTAATTAGTAATTATTTTACTTTCATTAGAAGAGATATCATCTCTTCTAATTTAAAAAAATTTAAATAATAACAGTTATTAGTGACCAAAAAATATTTCCGTCGACAATAACGGTTAATAGTGACCAAAAAATATTTTTCATACGATAGTTGTTCCAGTGATTTATCTATGATATCTGCCAAAATCTCAATTTTCCTGACAAGATTTCAAGGGACACAATATATTCGTAGCGAAGTATCCTATTATGTAGGCAACTTGTTGATACCGAGCATGATTTGTCAAGTTATTCCACTGTACAATTATTCACGACCTGTTGCGCAGTACAGAGTCAGATTAAACTCATGTCCTTTTTGTTTACATTATTTTGGACCCGCGTCACGAGAAAAAATATGAAATTGTGGAATTAATTACTGAAAATTCTCAGATGCGATTTCCACATTCAATAACATTTTTGGAAATGTAATAAAGTTTTTTCTTTTTCTAAGAATTCAGATTACATTTTTTTTTTACATTTCTTCAGTAGCTGCTTGTTTTCTTCGTAAAAGTGCAGACTCAACGTAAGAAATGAGAAACTGGGTCCATTTTTGCGATTTCGATTTTTCCCAGATGATTAAATGAATTGTCGAACCCAATTTCGGTCGAAAAAAATGACTTTTTCACATATTTCTATCGATTTCACCCGAACTATTGAACCGATTTGAAAATCCTGCCAGGTACATTTGTCGGTGATGCAATTATCTTTAATTTGAGATAATTTTCGACCAAATCGGACTTTCGCAACACGAGATATTCGCAATTAAGTAGGACCACCTTTTGGATCTGTCGATATCTCGAAAAAGTACCCATAGAAAATTTTTTGGATCTTATTTTCGGAATCAGCGGGCCATTTTACATAAGCAAAAAATAGTGGCATCTGCTGCGTAAAATGGTTGTAAACTAGTGTTATGAACGAAGGAGAATTAAACTAAATTAGAAAAAATTCTACTGAACACACCATTAAACTTTCATCACCATCTTAACAACTTACACTCGCTTGCAATCATACATATGTCGATAAAGCAAGGAAGAAGTTCGTAAAAAAACGTAGCGTTCATAGTCAAATGAATCCCAAACAAATCCAGAACCTCAGAAACAAGTAGACACATCGTATGAAAAGACGACGGAGCTGGTTTCAGAAATTTGTGTAGTCGTAAAACATAGATACACAACACAATATACTGTAACAAAATGCGAAAATATGTTTTTCTTCTTTCGTCTCAGCTGTTTTGCTTCCGCCAGGAGTCTTCGGCTTTCATACTACGTATATAGATCACACAACATTGACAATGCCTATTGTACTTCAGCGTCTACATAGAAAGTGTTTGAGACTGTCTTGGACGGCCCGCATTTGCAAGCTGACCTCCTTTTAATTACAGAACCCTTTGTTATTGTAGCTGTGTCCCGTTTCTGCCGCCCTTTTCCCTGCGTCATAAACCTGCTGTGGTTTTATCCATCAACGGCAAACAGTAATTGCACGTGTAATTCCTATTACCGCGCGAGTTTCAGCAGGTCGCAACTTTAAAACGACTCAGAGACTCGTTTCGTGATGTTGTCACGTTTAAGATTAATGTAGATATTTCCATTGTTGCAGAAGTTCGTTATTGATGTAAATGTCGCGTGTAAATTGTGTAATCATAGTAAAAGAATACTAAGCCTTGACATTATTTGTATTATACTATTAATAGAATATTTTATGTGTAATTGTCAAAGAAATAAATTATCTTATTTCAGCGAATGGTACTTTCATTTACTGATATAATAATTTATTTGAATAGACATGTAATTTTTACCAGTGAAGCTTAATTTATTCAATGCAATTCGTATCATTTAAATGTGAGAATTTAGAATATATAGATCATCATAAATTTTATTATAAAACTCAGAGATAGAGAATATAGAGGAATAGATATTCTACAAGGATAAATAATGTCTGTATATATAATAAAATGTTTCCATACTAAACCCTCTGAACAATACGGTATTCAGATAATGGATATCCCGATAATGAAGGTTCCACTGCTGTTTGTGCCATGTATGCTTGGATAATAACGAAAGTTAAATTTGATTAGCACTGAGACAAAATTCCCCGCTTATAACTCACATACAGCCAAACGCGAACAGTCTGAAATAGGAATACAGCATCCTGGAACGTAAGTAGATATTTCATTTCGCGTGATACGTGGAAAAGTTTTCACCTCTGGCCACGCGGAACCGAGTAATCCTGGAATTGTACGGACTCGAAATTAAAAAATTTTAACGTCGGTACGACTTAAGTAGCTTAGAAAGCATTATCCTCGAAAATTCACGGGTAAAAATTGTTTCAATGTAATTTCATTTATTGTCCGAATAACAAAACACACGCGATTGAATTGTGAATCCTAGTGGAGCGGTACACGGATCTTTAATCCACTTAAAATTGAAGGGCTCATTGCAAAACAGTTTCTTTGTATCAGTCGCACATCAACTCTGACCGTCCCGACAATACTACCGATTTCTCGCTATACTATATTATACACGTCGCGACATTTCACAGTAGCAAAATTAAATTACGCACACTCGTGCCTGGGCAACATACAGCTCGTTTTATTCCTCAACTTTAGTCGCCAAAATGCTATGTAAAGTTAGAACAAGTTTCGGCTGTTTGTCAGACCGCTCGTTATCGTGAATGTGCTGAGAATTAATCCGCAACCATTCCTTTGTCCCGTTGCGGTCTATTTTCGCCAGCGGAGAATTCCTTTCCACGTCAACGATAATTAAAGATACTGCGAAATATTCAGTGCAAGGGCAACATACATAAGTGTATGATAGAGTAGCCTTTCTTTGGGTGCCCCGAGACTTGAAAAAGTCTACGTTACTTACACGTACCGCACAGTAGTATCTGTAGGATTTTGACTAACTGAGCACATATCGTCTAAACTATGATACAGATGTGGTATTATTAAGTGGCGTATTCCAAAGATAGATTAAATATTTTGTGATATAACATTTAAAAACTAAGGTTTGAGTGAGTTAGATTTTTTAGTGACAAATTATTTGTCACTAAAAAATAGTCACTCGAAAATATCAGAAGACTAAATTTGTTTACACCTCTAACGAATCAGTATTTCTAATAACAAAGTATAAATGGAATAGCAAACTATTGTTCCTTTTTACAAATTTTGAACAAGAGTTGTACTCTCGGTCAACAATCACATCCACACAATATATGCAACGATATTGCCCAAACACTAGCACAGCCTGCGTTTAATCAATAAACCGGGAATTTTAATTTAATCAGAATTTCCATTTAGAGTGTAATCAGAGATAAGTTCGAGAACCACGTTCCATCAAGTTATCGTTTAATTTCGGTTCCCGTGAAAAGTACGAACCGTATTTACATTTGCTGTGGTTATCGTGCCACTTTCAGTCCTCAATATTTCACGTTCCAATATTTGGATGCACTAATTGGGTATTTTAACGATCTCGTTAATAAAGGGCTCTCAACTGAAAAACAACCACTCCACGGACGATTATAGATTGACGAGTCACGTGACAGCACTAAGTGGTGAAAAAGCTTGACCATTGAATGTTCTTCATAATGCAGCAATCACTTTTATCAGTAAAATTAGGCAAGTAATTTATCTTTTCCCTAAAAGCTAAGCATTTTATACATATGTAACAATAAATGCGAATTAATTCAATTACATCGATAAATTTTTACTAACAAGTTTTTAGTTATTAATATTTAGAATCAAGTGAAATGAAAACAAAGGATAATGTTAAGCCCCAGACGTGATTACTTATCTACGAGCGTGCAGCGATTGCTGTACACCAGCATTTCCCAAACTTTTCCTACGCTGGAACACTTTACAAGTCCTGAAATTTTAACGTAACACCTTGGTTATTTTGTAGAGTAGGTAGATATAAATATTAAATAAATTAAACGAGTACATTCAATTCGAAAATTAAGGAAAAATGAAATGTATTCATTATACACACCACGTAATTGCAATAAGTGAGCATATTGAAATTCATAAAATTCAGGAAATTCATATATTAAATAACGACTTTTCACTGAAAATTATTTCCTCTAATGTTCATATTCGCCACGCTCTTTATTACCAGAAGATGAGTAGTCGACATCTACGGTATTTCATCTCAAGTCTATTAATATTCTCAGGTTCGGAAACCCGGAGGGGAGGCAAGTAGTGGAAAGAAGATGGGGATGGGTGACTGAAAGGGGAGGGCCAGAGGATGAGGAAGGGCTAGATGATTGCGTGGGTGACACTAGTGGCTCGCTTGATGTACGTCCGAAGTTCCGTTGGGCAGGCAGGCTCTCGTTGTGGGAATTGGTAACACATTAGATCTTCGCCTTAGAGGCTAAGTGAAATTCTTGAGAAGTTTAATTTAATTATACCGGGACCAACCGGAGCGATTAATCGTGACGTACTAATAACCAAGCCCTTCGTCTTGTTCCCAGCCTCGTTGGCCCCGCTTTGTTCTTCTTATATCGATTTCTGGCGTACGAAAACTTTGGTCATAGAGTAAGGAAGACAGTTTGGGAAGCCGCCGCCGGCCTGCAAATTATAATGAAATTAATCCAGAGAGAAATACTGATAGATATTCAAATGTTGTCCTTGTAATGAAAATAATAATATGCGTGAAATAAATCCATATGCAAGAATGAATCGCAAATCTCGAGTAATTGTTTTGGAAAAAGATCTTGTTTCCAAAAAAATCAACGATGAAAATCTGTCAAGTACGCGTACATAGAGTTTTCAAACGCTCTAGTAATTATTTGATCCCTTCTTTAGAATCCTTTTAGTTTCGATGCGAAGAATGTAATCAGTAGGTACTAAGGTAAATGACCCCATTACCGACCGCGTCCCCATTGGTGACCAGTTACTCATTTATTATTGTTTATTGCAATACCGAAAGCGAAATATCAACCAGAAAGGTCAGAAATTATAATTGAAGGTATGTAATTTATTGTATCATACGTTATTTATGTAGCCGTACATTCATCTTTAAATAAATTCACATGTAAATTAGGAGTTGGTCATTGACACGAAACTTGACAGATTCTAATAACGTGAGATTATAATACAGATATCATTAAACTCGCAAATTTTACAATAAAAATACATGGATCCATGCAGTAACTTACTCAAATTAACTAGCAATAGGTACAGAATTATAAAATAAAATGAAAATATACATTTTCTTCCATTATTGTAGCAGAAAATCGAGGTCGGAAATAGGTACCGTCAAAAACCGGATTGTACCAGTTTTCGGACATTTTACAAGTGCAGAGATTTCTTTACAGAAACAAAACGAGAAAGAGGAGAAAAAGAGAATAAGAGTTTTAGCTGCAGAAGAGCGAAAGAAAAGGATTGAAGAAGAAAAGAAACGGAAATTATTAGGAAGTAATAGAAAACATAAAAGATTATCTTAGATTATAAATTGTGTAATTTTCATAAAATGTTAATAAAAACAGTTTGTTATACTGATGAACACAAATTTAATAAGCAAAATGATGCATTTACAATAGGGGAAACTGCTGGTCAATAATGGGGACGTGAGACGGTCGATAGATGGTACAAGGTGGTCAATAAAGGGGACATCAGGTCCAATATAATTTTCACCATAATTTTTGTGTATGTAGTCAAATATCACTCTAAAACTAATTTGATTAAGAAACTAGATACTTCAAAGAATACAATGATCCATAGTTTACTCAAACATGGTGGTATATGTGTAAAGAAATTACTATTTCGAACCAGTCACACTCTTAAACGGTCGCTAATGGGGACATTTACCTTATTCTAGCTGCGTCAAAATGACTCAAACCATTTCCCATGTAGATGGTTCTCCGAATGTCTGGAAAAACGATAAACCATTGAAACGCTGTCAATTGTGTAAAGAAGCAAATCATTCTGTCACATCAAAAATCCTCTAAAAATAAAGTCCTCTATTGTTCCCGGCGTCTGATTTGCCATACACGGACGAGCATTAGCTGAATAAAGGAGAATACCTTTCCCGCTGAGCAAATACAGGTATTTTTTAATTCTTGTGACTAGACTTCCGCAATTAATCGGTCACTTACGCTCCGACAGTTCCAATTAAATTATTTTTATCGTGTCTCACCAACCTTTTGTGGATGTGGCCCTGGTCTCGTCTCTGCCGCACACGGATTCTCAGTGCTTATCGTTACACTGTAAAGTTTATTCTTCATTTTGTATGGCAGTTCTATTTCCCCCGATCACAATTTTCCTCTGATAATTTATGCGTTAAGTACATAGTCTCCCAGTTTGTTCGCATTATTTATGGGACAACGTGATACTTAATCCTAACTTTGTGGTTCGCCTGACGATTTAGAATCGAGGCACTACTACTGGGTGGTTGGAAACTAAAGACTTCCCACAGACTCCTTTGTTTCGCACTCCATCTTCTTAACTCCTCCTACAAAGATTAGGGGATGTTCGGTTACCCCAACACTCAGATTTTTTTGAAACTATGCAGGTTCGTAGAGGACCTCAATAGAAGTATCAAGCAATTTTTCATTTATCCCCGTTTTCGGTTCTTTGAAGTGAAAACACTCCCTAAATATTAATAAGTGTTTTCTTATTTTCCAGTATATCTTAAAAACTGTAGTGGATATAAACAAATTGTTATAAAGAAAATTTAACGGTGGTTGCTGTATAAAAATGTGTAATCGAATAGTTTAAAACTTGTGGTGGGGAACATTTCATTATTGAAATTACAAATTTTAAATTATTCGATTACACTGTTTTATAGTGCATGCAAAGCGGTTAAGTTTTCATTGTAATAATTCTTTTATATCTACTACAGTTTTCAAGATATACAGGAAAGTAGGAAATCACAGATTAACCGTTAAAGGTTGTTTTCACCCCGAAGAACTGAAAACGGGCACCAACGAAAAATTGCTCGATACTTCTATTGAGATCCTCTACAGTTTAAAAAAATATCGGAGTGTTAGGGTAATCAAATTCCCCTTGTTAGTACGTTTCCTTGTATCTATGTATATGTAGATAGATCAAGAACACACCAAGTATGAAATATATGAACATTTACACATACACGAGTTATTATTTGTAAATACAGCACGTAGTCAAATGTAATTGACTCTTATTTGTAACCTTTGTGTCACGGCATAAGGGGGTATGTTTAGAATTAATTCCCAAGATTCTATATTCCCCACAAGCTGTAATGGACGTATATTACACAGTACGTACATAGCTACGAATTCCTGACTGGATAATGCAAGTTTGACTGTCCGTTTAATTGTAAGCTCCACTAAATGAGTTAAGCTCGTTCATCAAGCAAAGGCTACCCTCGTATTCGTAGCCTCGCGGTATGTCGAATTGCCGAGAAATGGCTGCCTAGAATCTCCAACAAATGTTTGGGTTTCACAGAAACTTGATACAAGCCTAGTGCAATAAATTATTACTAATAAATTATTATTAGTAATGCTACAGTTCATAGTACATAATGTTACAAAGTAATATTATTTATTTATTTAAATAATATTATTTATGAATAATATAAAAAATTTGTATAAGCAAAAAACTTACTTTTTCTTCCAAACACTAACACTTTTTCCTCCAAACACTCTTTCCATTTTTCGTTTTTTTCTCTTTAAAGTGGGTCAATTGCAGCGTAAGCTATCTGACTTTAAGAAGCTTTTTTTAAGAAGAAGGAGCAACAGCTTTTTCCAAAAAATCTTCTTAAATATCAGTTACTTTTGGGGCTGTTAGACGAGAATCCCCCCTTAATTGTTAAAAATACGTGTAAAAAACGTCTGACGCAAGGAACTTATTGTTAGACTGCTACCAGCGCGCAGTAGTACATAGTTAGCCAGGTCAGCCATGGCGAGGACAATATTGTAGCCACCTATATAGAACTCTATTTAATGCCTGGCGTCGTATGTCAGGAGTTGCCCTTGAATTACGTAAGGCTTTAGAGGCGGGAGGGAATTCCTTACGTTTTCTTACAAAGTGACGAGAGGGAGTCAGGTAGCGTCTTATGTAATATTTTTTTCACCTAATTTTCAATATGAGTAGCCTAAAACGATGTTTCATCGCACACACGAAACTGAGTTAAATGAATTATATGAACCTTTTAAAAAAATTGTAATAACTGGAAAAATGTAATGTAAAAAATATTACGTAAGGAAGGGCGGAGGGGTTGGAATATACAATCTTACGAATTTTTAAACCGGGTGAGCGAGAGGATAAGAAATCGCCAAAATTACACTAACGTAATTTAAGGGCGGTCCCTCATCACTTTGACTCCTCTCGCCGTGTCTGACCTGGCTAACTGTATGCTACTGCGCGCGGGCAGTAGTCTAAGTCTCTTGCGTCAGACGCTTCTTACGCGTATTTTCAACAATTAATATCTCGGAAACGGAGCCTCAAACAAAATTTCTTTATTCTTGATTTTCGACTTATTTTTGCATGTAGAATCACACCTGATGCCGAACACCCTGTATATAAAATATGTTATTTCTATGCACTGACAGAATATTTTTATGAATATCTGTATTAGTTCTTCAAAAGTCAATTCCAGTTATTATTTACATGTAATTATAATCACAAATTTATTTGATATTATTTGATTCGTCTTGACGTCAGAAATCACTCTACAGATTTAACATTGTATTTAGGTAAGAAACATAGGAGGCACGTACACGTCCAAGGTGTGAAATTCAAATTAGCTTCCACACAAAACACGTTAACAATCTCAAGTGTCTCCTACATATTTCGTTGTAACAGTGGAAACACAATTTTGACGCAAAATGATTCGTGGGTTTTCGTCGAGTACATTGTGTTACGCGGTACGTGCAGAAGGACACTCAAGGCAAATATATGCACGAGTCCTAAAGCATCGGTGTTTGTTTCGTGCGTTTTTGCGAGATTATGCAGAGTATCCTGGACGGGACACGGGCTTGTATAATGCGATATGGCCGAGGACCGTTCGCCGTGGAAGGTTATTAGCGAAATTACGCGAAATAATCCGGTAGACGGTTGCATTTAATGACCGAAGATATATATCGCCTGCCTGCAGATTTCTCGATTTAACTCTATTATCTTGCCGCCGACAAGGCGGTCTTGTTCGTCGTAAGTTAATTAACGAACTGCCAGCTACGCATTGTGGCATTTAATCTTCCGCTATGTCGTTTTCAGACCAAAGCAGTGGATAAAACTGTATCACGTTTTTCTGCGATTGACCAGAGATCGCGATTATCGAAACAGCTAAAAAGCTGTTTGCTAGAAAATGGACGATTCCAAAAATAAGCGACTTGAAAAAGTGAGAATAAGAATGTCTCAAATTAATTATATTAAAAATATTTTCGTATTCCAAATTATCAGCGGTATTCGAAATATGCTGCAGTTCCTCTGCTAACAAATTGTGTTTGTATAACGCCTGGGATTAATTCTGGTTAGATACTCACCCTAACAATACTTTCTTACATATATTCAATACGTTAAAAGGTTATTAGTCTTAAATCTGCTTTTGGTTTCGCGCTCTCAGCAAAATATTTATTACCTAAAAAATCTAAAATTAAACAAAGTGTTTGAGCCAAAGAAGTCGGCCACGCTGACGTTCCGGCCAAAACTCGTGACGAACAGCAAACCGTCGAAGAGGTCGCATCGTGCTCTAATTTTTTGTGTCTTGAACGACTTTAGGGGAGCGCGGCAGAACCGTTACACCAGAGTCGTGTGAACAGCTTCGCCTGCGATACACGCGACACACGACAGCGCTTTTTCTCTCGCCCATTGCGAACTTTTGGACCAAACCTTCGTCCTTGCGATCCTTGGCGGCATTTTTCACATGCACCCTTGCACCAAAGTATTTGTACGACGTGTATTTTATCGTGTAAAGTTCGTCGTCCAAGTACTGTGTCGTGTTTGCGTATCACTGTTTACTACGGTCTGTTCGTGCTGTTAGACTGATTGTGTAACGACGCCTTTGCGACAGAAAAATATACAAATTGTAGAGACCTGGAACCGTCTTTACGGACTCGACCTCTTAGGCAGTCGTTTTTGTCGAAAATGAAGCATTCCGTTTTCTATTCATTACAAAGAAATAAATTGAAGCTGAGATTTATTCTTTGACACAATGTTTTTTAACATCATAGCAAAAATATGTATTATAGATGACTATAAATGGATCATTACCGAGGCTTTTTAAAGAAGTTTCTTTTGTTTTGCAGTGATAACTTAAAAACGGAGGTGGAAAAGAAATGCTTGATTTTCGGCAAAAACGACAGCCTAGTTCCCTTGACACAAAGTATATTCCATTAACTTATATACATTTCTACCAACGAATTATTATGTTTTGGACCTCCATTAAAACGGAAACTACCTACGAGTGGATTCAGTAAACGCTAGTGTAGAGTGTATTTTTCGCGCTTTCTGGAATAATTAATCTCGTTCCTTTTGGGACAAAAATTGGGAGAAAAAACTCTACTGAATAACATGAACGGGAAAAAAATGAACATGATGCAGTTGCTCCTTGTTTGGTGTTTTTTACAAGGTGTTCCGCCTCCACTTTTAATTGCAGCTTATGCCATTATAACTATGCTTTTTGCTGGATTCCCCTCATCAAAACGTAAATGGTAACGAAACCAATCAAGAGACATTCTTATTAAAAATACATGAGAACTTCGCCTGCACTGGGCAACTGAATTTTGTAACCATCTCTCATCCCTTACAAACAGGCCAACAACTTCAACAAATATCTATGCATATATTGTATACAGCTATGCACTGTTATTTTATACAATTTTTTAACACTATCCATGTAAGTATTTCTGTATAAGTACGACAAATCTGTCTCGGTGAATGCAATATTATTCGCAGATTTAACCGAGAGTATTTATAAATTCGCCCACAACTATGACAGCAGTTTCATGACGATTTATTTTCCTTTTTGCGACATATTAAAATAATAATACCACTAGTGTTCAGCCGTGTAATAAAATATACACAGTATGTGTCATCCATCGCGGATCCGCACGCTTGCAAAAGCACCGCGACATTCAGGCTTTTTGGAGTGACCAAAATTGGATTTTAGTCGGCTCGATTCACAGCGAGATGCGACGCACTGCATCTCACTGGGTATGACAGGGTTCTTTCGCACCAGCCATAGTTTGACATCGACGTAATGCGTGCAATAATAACCACCTGGGCTTGATCCACTAACGATACGATCTAATCTTCACTGAATATTTTTATTGAAATTTGGCGTCGTAATTGTTTCAAGTGAATATAAAAGGATTCTATAATTCTTTTGACAAGATTATGTATAGATTTTTATAGAAAATTATATTTACAGATTAAATATAATTTTCACTTCAACATTTTAATAAATTACAAATCCTTAATAAAAATTATAATTTAATCACGTCTTCCGAGCCTCTTTTTTCATTATTTTATGTCCCACGGTAACCAAATAACAGACTAACTCCCACGCCAGCTCGCACTCATTCAAATTAACAAATTAACATTTAACGAATAATAATGTATAAAAAATAATGTATAATTACAAATACTACGAGCGAAATCAAGTTTGGAGTCATTTCCGCCAGGAAAGCTTCAGAAATCCATTTGTACCTACCTAATACACGCACGCAGATCCAATAGTTATCATGAAAGCATTAATTTTTATAAATAAATGAAACCGAGTCTCATTGTCAGACAATACTTCCAATACTTCATAGAAAATATTAATGTGGAAACACGCTAAAGCCAGGGAACAGATGGAAATCTCTCAGCTGAAAATACGTGGACACCACTCAAAGACGTAAGTAAGCTTCATTTGGCTGACCCACTTTTTATTTCATTGTTCGTCAGCTTCCCTATCAACGTAATGCTGTGAAATGTGCCAACAAGGAGGTAGTTCATACATGTGAAAGTTGACAAGAGTGTTACCAGTGGAGGTGAACATTGTTCTCGGATTATAAAACTGGTATGGAGATTTTAACAATACAGTCATTATCGAAGACAGCAACAATTTCAAGCAGATCACGATTATAATTGTATTGATTTCTATTGGATTCCAATGCATAAGTGGAATCATACGGAGGTACGATACCATCACATGATAAGGGACGATTAATATGATAGTATGTAAATAGAACACATTAATAACGAGAATGCAGAGCAATGTTACAACCATTGTAAGGAAGCACTAAATTTATGATGTTATCAAGTGTACCTTTTCACATGTTATAAATTAGAATTTTCATTTAGAATCCTGCGACATGAAGACACTTTATTAGATAACAATTGTGAATGTACGATTTACAAGACGATTACTAAATAATTCTCAAGGTGAGTCAATCGAATAATTAAAATTTCTAAAAACTCATATACTAAAATTTGATCTCTTGCTCTAATTGTAAACCAAATATCATAAACGGTCCATTCAAATCCAGTGTTTAACGCCCTCCATACTACCCAGCGTTATTACAGTATTTCTAATTGCATCTGTAGTTGATACTTAGCTGCAACATTCCAATTAGTGTCATTAAGTAGTCTCCGAAAGACAACATATCAATAACTATACCGAAAACATAGTGGTATTCGCGTAACAGAATTGTGAATTCCTACTTTAAAGTCTCGCATTAAAAACTGGCGTAGGAAGTGAATGTCGAATAATTAGAAGACGATGTGTACAACGATATTAGATGCTTAACTTGGACATATAGGAATAGAAGTCCTAGCGAAGTTTATTTATAAAGCGGAAGTTTGGGACAACGGTGGCCACGTTAAGCTCTTTAGCCGGATAAACTTTCCAGACTCCTGCATCGCCATCGATTGTGGCCGAGAGCCAAGACCTCCTTATCCTACATAATATTTTACGAGCGTGGACTTTGTTTTGCACCCGGAAGGTCCAAAAGGAAGGGTGCAGAAATGGTTCCGCCGCAAGTGAACAGGCAAAGGAGAATGAAACGCAGATTTTTTATCTATAGATAGTCCTCTCCACTTTCAACACAAGGTAAAATGATTCGATGTAGATGACAGTAGGGACATTTGTTTTTATAGCTGCGTATTTCTACTCGATCCATTTTGAAGATGGATCATTATCTGAAGAAAATGTCGATAAAACGTAACACCAACACGAGTGTAATCATTATTGTATTTTCAAATTTGCATTCGTTTTCTATAACTGTCCCATCACATTTAGGATAAATGATTATACATCCTGATTCCATAAAACGAACTGGGAAATGTCTCTCACGAATTTATCTGTTCCAAGAAGTACCCAAAATGGTTATTTTCCACCATTCTCCTTTGTAGTGGCTGTTAGTGACCTCTAGACGTTTAGCAACCGTTCAAACAATAAAGTGTTTGTAGGCGTTGAGTTCCCCTTAGTCCCGAGGGGGCTTTACGAGGTGGTGCTGGTGCGAGCGCCACGAATTTTACTACCACAGGAAGTCTCATTGACCAACCTCTAATAGGGAGAAGCGTCCAGAAGTGTCGTGGCTGCAAGTAAACGGAATTATTGCCACGCGTTCTGGCATGTAAAACGGGTCTCTCTGCCAGTGGTAGAAATTACATAATGCCAGCAGGTAAGAGAACGGAATAATATATTCGCTTATAAATGCCATTACCGTTGAAAAATAACATTTTATATTATTCGATGTCCTATTCGTTTCGTCGAATAGTGAAGTTAGTGAAATAAGTTTGATAAACAACTTCATGGAAGCAGATTCGTTAATAATGAAACTTTTGTATGGAATTACAGGTTTGAATTAATTATGTGGCGAACAGTTTAATGCCGCTTAAAATGTATGAACGGAAACTATTAGCTTGTATAGTTAATGGCAATTCCATTTAGAAAGTTGAAGTTACATTGTGTTTGGAAATTGGATTGTTAGTGTGTAGTATGCGTACCTAGTAAGACTTTACTGTTTTTGGGCGAGGAAATTGTGGAACGGTTTTTAATAAAACTAAAATTCCTTAAGTGTCAGTAATTCGTTGAACTTCACTCGGTTGAGGTTTACGACGTACTGTTGCAGTGCGAATTAAGTAAAGCAGCCCTAGACACTCGATCCTATCCAAATTCTAAACCCTATGTGAGGAAAGTCACACTGCAATCTTCTGGCGACCCTGAGACGGTTTACCAAACGTAAGTAGGGGACATGAATGCCTTCATTGAATATTAGGTTTTCGAGGAAAACTCGGTTGAACTACAGGAAACGGTGACCCCGTCGGGTCACGTGCATTCCGGACACCCGAAAGGGTTAGAAAGTCAAAGATAAGTCTGCGTACGTAACATTATAACAGTTTTGCACCGAAGTATAGTTGTTGGCGTCTGAGGAACACGCTGAAGTAACGAAAACGGCTACGGAAAGCGCGACGCGTTTCCAAAAATTTTTACTTTAGTTTTCCATTTATTTTTTCATGTATCCATCCTTCCGCTTGTACCACCGGTTGCAGACCACCCTGTATAAGTGGTCTACGGAATTCAGAAGTGATTTCAGTTCTGTATACTTCAATGTTCCGAATGAAGACGTTGTTGGATTCATTTTCATCGAAAAACTTAGCTATCGATTGGTAGTGCTTCCATGAAGATCCAATAAAAAAATATTGAAATTTAAATGTTCACCAGTATTGTCATTTATACAAACCACAGTGCGAGCTAGACAACAATTATTTCCCGGTAGAAGATTTGAAACGGTATGTCACCAAACCTTACGCCACGCAAAGTGTTAAAGTAATGTCAGTTGAAATAGAATAAAGTGATATCGAAGCATTGTACCTATCGTTGAGAAATAGTATCTGATGACCTTGCTGGGAGTGTGTGGCTTCCCAAAATGGGTGTCCAAGTTTCACGGGTCAAAAACGCTAGACACGATATATTGTATGTACGAGCGAATGCGCGATTTGTCGTCGCTATTGTCCCGCTATTCATTGTCGCCGCATTGTCGCCCTATCTGTGTTGACAATAAATTCAATGCGTTCACACGCGAGTGTAACAATTTCACGACGGGGCAAGGAATAAAACTATGTACCATTAATTCTGTTTCAAGTATTTCTGACGACACGTAGCAACTAAAAGGGATATTATAACCATAAGAGGATACATCTCATACTTTAAAAAAAGACCAAAGTCTTAGAGGTATCTATATATATTACGTCAATAATTTGAATTTTGGGCAGTTCAATGAAATCCTGTGTAACTGTGGAATCATTTACACGAAATGTAGTTACATATGTAAGTTTTCTTAGATAAAATATGTGCATTATTAACCGGTTAACTGGCAATGTATCATATATTATCAAATGGAATAACTTTTTTGATTTTTAAACGATTTGAATGAAACTTGGTATGTAATGGTTTTTGGGGTTGCTAAATCTGAATTTAGCATTGGAATTGTAAAATTCAATATGGCAGACTCAGGAATCCCTAGACTCTTTGGCGAACTCATCAAGAAGACTAATAGAGGTTTATCATAATTAACGCTATTCGCTATTCCTAATTATACGTCCGATGCTGAGCTTAAAACTTGCAAAATATTCATATTTAGCGGCATAAATCCTGTAGTGGCGAATATGCAAGATTTCTTCACAACTCGATCTGCTATAGGAAATGGAAATATCGATTTCACGTACGAACGGGGTAAAACAAACTTCCTACACGAGCTTCGCCCCTCAAAGAAATTTGCTGCACTCTGGCGACCAGTTTGGGTCCCGCACCTTCGTGGTCACTGATACGTAGTGCTTTCGCCGAGGCTATTTCATTTCAGCACACGTATCCTGCGCGATCACTACTGATACGTTGTATCACTCTGCCCTCACTCGTGTGTCTTATGTACACAGCCATCCTTGCGGACAGAGAGCAATCTGGCAAGTAGATTCCAGATTTCAGTGCCTGCCACACGTTGCTACGACAGGCGCGGCACCGAAAAGGAATTACTTTCGAAACGTAACAGACACACACGGCTCATGATAATTAATGTTCCTGAGTTTCGTCTGTACTGTTTGCTTTTTTGCTTACACGCTTTTACAGGGCATTGCAGTGACACTGTAGAAATATCTTATTCGTATGCTTTGTTTCCACGACATCGCCTTTGAAAGGTAAGGAAGATAGAATATGAATTTTAAGAGAAATATTCTCAAGGAAAATTCCGATACATTCCAAGCTTACTTTATTGGCTTCTAAAGAGTTTAATATCTTATTGGATGAAAGGGATAAGGCAGTATGAGAACATGTACACGGTCAAACAGTCTTCTTCTTTGGTTTTTACGGTTTTTATCTTATTTTCACTATAAAGCAACCGAATAACTATTACTGCTTGAACACAAAAGATGTTCAAAGTTGAAAAATTGCAGTTTTTTTCAAAATCCAATTTCTCAAAAACTGAGGGTGATGGCGACAAACGGTTTGCGGATTCGTTTTCAGTGCACAAAAACCTATAAGAAACGGCTATTAAATATTACAGAACAGAAAAAACGTTCAATTTTGTTGGACAGTGTTATTAAATTTTCCAGGTCTCGCGAAGGCCTCTGTCTGCAAGGCAACGACAAATTTATACATAACAAACCCAAGATACTAATAGCTTATCCACACTGACCTGACTGCAACATCCTGCCAGCTGAAGTTACAGCAAACATGCACATCGATAGACTTCTATGGTAAACACTGAATGAGTTTGGTCCGAAAACCTAGTTAGGGTAACTTAAACTCAGCCTTTACCGCACTCGAAGACACTCCTACGTTTGCATGCCGGTGTTCTAAGCCGCAATTCTGAAGCCGAAATCGTCGGAAGCGGAAACTACCCGGGGTTTTTGATTTGTGCACGGCTGACCGCGTGTGCGGACGTAGCAGCAAAACAATAACAGAAAATTGGCCACCCTAACTTTCACGAATGTCAGACGGAGCTTGTTGCGTTGTTTGCCCTGTTTGGGCTACGTCCTGGCCTTTGGGGCTGTGCATGTTGGATCATATATAAAGGTAAGCGGACCGCAGTTAGCTACAAACCGGAAATCGTTTGAGAGTGAGTAGAACAGAAGACCGTGAGCAACAAAGATAGACAAGCAAGAAAGGAAAACGGATATGTATTGTTACGGTGCTTGCACGGTACACTTCGGTGGCTTAGCACAGTTAGCCGAGATATTCATATGACAGCGATGCCTTCAGCATCAAAGCCTTAAGTTTTTTACTATGGTTTTATTAACGCTTTGACTGGCGCCGACGTGTTTTCTGAAAAATATTTGCTACAAAAACAAAGCATCCGAGTAATATTCAAATTCGACTCATTTTTAAATATGGCTAGATGTTACAATTCACAGTATTTTGTTTAGTTTTATATGTGTGAGTTATAATTGTATAAGGTTATTAGAGTTATTAGAGTTAGTCATTCATACTTAGAAAACCAGAATTTTCCATGAAGAGCGCGAAGAACGCAATTAAGTCACGTCTTCGAAACAGTGATTCTTAAATTCAATTTGCATGCTTGCCGGATGCATAAGCTTTATGAATTTACGCTTTGCGAGACCTCTAAAGTCTAAAGGAACTTCGTAGGATTTATTTTCATTTGAACGAGGCCACCAATGTATGAATGATACAGTTACCTGCTTTTACAGAAATTTAATGAGGAACGATAGAGATACTTTTACTGAAAAGGCTAATTGCAATTTTAGTATGTCTCCAAAAGCGAGAGGCTTCATCAAATGTAAAACTTTATTATGCAGAAAGATACATACGCAACATTAAATATTCTTACAATTGGCGTCAGTCGAGAACATTAAGCTGTCATTGATGTAACAGACGATCTATATGTGACCAGTCATGTTTATTTCAATGTGATGCAAAAAACGCCCGCTATAATTTCCCTTATTTTAACGCCCACATTTCCCTTTGCTAACTGATGGAACAACATCAGTCCCAAATACGTCTGTTCTAAGGTCAGTTGGTCTAACAGATATGTGTCCCCAGCTTAATTTCCTTCTATTGGATCGGAACTGACTGATCAGAAAGTAGAAATACACCGACAATGAAAATTAGCATCGACTCTGATCGCGTGCTCGCAGTCTAATCGAATCGACCGACAAGTTTCTCGGCTTGAAACTTGGCCACGCTCGTGAGAATTCGAACGTGGCACGACTGCACGAACCATCCATGAATCGCGATCCACAGCATTTCACAATTTATCTAATAGCACGTCCCCGGAATTCTGATAGCCATTATCATCCCGCGAGAATCCCTTGTTATTCACCCCGTGCGCGCGTTGAGTGCTGACTGTATCCGCACGATAATTAGCAACTACGTTAAACCACTGTATAATATTGCCCCGCAGATCCACGGAGTTAAGAGAATGTTAGGGTTCGTTTATTGTCTTCATCTTATGGACTGGAAGTAACCCTCACAGTGTTTTGACTATATTGAATAATGCAATAGTTAAGCGGTGATTGAGCCTTGTTGAACCCAAAAATAGGTAATTCTTTGTGAATTTTTTTTATAAAAACGGTTCGACAAATTAACACTATTCCTACCGACACATTTCACGTCATTTGACCGGTCGCGTTAGGTAAGACAGACTACAAATTTTTCTCAGAAAATAAACAATAAAACAAGAAGTGAATATTCAAAAATGTATTATATTATATTTGAGGCAAAGTCGTGAAGTTTAAAGGCGATTCAATTACGTTGCATATAGGGAATTCTAATCGATATTTTAAAAACGGTCTTTTTGACCGGTTCGTGGTAGGAATAGTGTTAATTTGAGGATTGGCAGGCTGTTTTATTTTATCTCGAGCTATTGTTCTGAATTTTTAGATTCGGCAATTAATGTATTCAAAAGATACAAAGATAATTGTGCATAAAAGGGTACACCTTACCAATTTTTTTTAATCACTTCACCACGGTCGCCCCTCTTAACAATATTTCTGTTGACTTATTCCGACACAACGCATTCCACTTACCAACTTGACCCGAGTATTAGTATTGGTTTGGCTAGATTGGTGCGGGGGGCGCGCGCATCGTCGGCGCACGATGCGGTTCTTAAATGTCATCCATCAGCTCCTTGTATTAACGGTGACAGCTGGTTACAAAGGGAATCTTCCTACTTGGAGGGAATCAGTAGCGTATTTAATGGACGCCAATGAACAGTTGTCGCCTGAGCCCCTACCCAGAAGGCCCCCGAAGGGCCTCATCTTCCAAAAACATTTATAATTTTAATCCCATCACTATATTGTTTTTTGTTTCCCATAATACTCATACCACACGCGCGCAAATTTATTTTTTATTCAGAGTGTCCCAGAACGTTTGCAACCTGGGATCTTCCCCTTAAATCCGCCACTGGAGGGGATAAACATTTTCTTGTACTGAAAAAGAAACTTTGTTCCGTACCTATATTGAGAAATCACTGTATCCTGTCAAGGACCACGTGATGAGTAACTATATAAGGGCAGCATGGACTGGCCAAATGTGTTGCTCTGTAAATTTATGCAGCCTACTCCAAACATGTACCGGGGTTCAACGCGGGGCGCGGGAGTGGTAACGTGTACCGACACTATCTAAATTTATTCGACCGCTTCGAGCGCGTCGATCAATCGATGTGGATACAATGAAACGAACCTTCTCCAGACACGGGGAAATTTAGAGTGGTGAATTTTCGATCCAGCCTACCGCTGCACACACCACGCGGGCATAGGGCTTGCGGGTATTCGCTCCGTGCCCGTCCCACTCATATATTTTACGGCGGGCCGCAGTAACTAACAATTCCTAGTTTGCGGGCCGCCGCTATATTTTCGTCAGCTCATTCCCCCAGGGTACTTGGGAACCGCCGATTTATTGCCGCGCCCGTGTACGCTTTACCTTCGCGCTGTCAGGATGCCTGGGATTCTTAGTCAAGCATAAAATCGAATGGGAGTCGATTATTCAACAGTGATCACGTACCACGTGTTGTAAGTGAAACGGGAGTAGGGGTAAGCATTTATATGGCTCGTCCCTATCAGCTTTCATCACAAGACGTAAGACACGATTGGCTTTCACAAGACCGCAGGGAACAATGGATTCATAAAGCCATTCGAATTTAACGATCATCTGCTGTAACATGCCTTTTACTTCCTTATTCTGTCAATATAGGCGTTAACATGTCCTTGAAGATCTATTACCTCCACTCGTATTTGGATTTCTTCCCAGCAAATCTTGGTATAGTAAGTTATGAACATGGCGAGAGATTTCATCAACAGATGAAAAGTATTGAGTGACGCTACCAAGGATTCTACAGTGCATTCCACATTAGAGCACACCGTTTCGCGCAGGCACGACCTTCAGGAGGCGTTGCTACGCTCGACTCCCCACTTATCCGCCTATGTTTTCCTCCGTCCACGGCCCTCTACTCCCTCTGTTAACTTTTCGTGCACTTGTTACGTTGACAACGGCCAGGTCCCGCGTTATTCCTTGGAAATTACCACGACCCAGAAGGGTAGGTGGAATATGTCATTTCTATACCAAACAATGTGGCTTGGTAACCTGTGTAAAGATATGTGTCTAACTCAAAACCGTAAAAAATGTCAAATGTGTCGTTTCTGAAATAATCGATTCAATTATATCACTGCCTACTTTAATTTGTAGGTATAGCTCGTAGTACTAGTATAGTAACGGTATATAGTAAGTGACATATAGGTAGAAATAGAAAGTTTTGTGCTGACGAATACAAATTTATCACAACGTTTGCGACTGCACGCGTGAATATTCGCGTGCAAGCAATAGCACTCGTTTTTTGGTCACGACGGTGACGCGACGTGCCGACAGCCGACAGGTTTGCGAGGCGCTCCTCCCTATTCAAATCGACCCATTTTAAGAGTCTTTAAATTGTTCTGCGCGGCGCATAACACACATGGGAGCGTGTTTTTGACTGAAAATGGCGTGAGCGTTTATGAATACTCATGCATGACGTAGCTTACTGTAATTGGTTCATACGAAACTTCCTTTCAAGTGTAAGAAGTGGTCAAATTTAGATATCGATGGCTTAGAGCACAAATATGATATGTCCACTTTTAGCGGTTTCGAAATAAACAGGTTTAAGCATGCAATGGTACATAAAATTCGGGGACATGTAATGAACAAGAATATTATTTTTGACAAATTTATGAAGTAGATATAAATCAAGTCTAAACTGTTTGTTGCATATAAAAACTCAAATTTCAAAAACAGCTCGTGATCGGCTGGCTATAATTATCTGACAATGAGCCCGTTTCGACGGAAGATGAATATAGTACTAGTCGAATGTTAGCTGAAAACGCTGATGGGTTCCAAAATCAATAATCGGTGGCTTTTGAAATTAGGGTTTTGGCCAGGTTTTTTAGCTTTAAGCTGCACACTTATGTACGTTGACCCTTTCGCGGCGCGAATGACTCACGGAATACTTCGACGAAACTTATGGGTAATAAAGTTGTCAACGAGCTATGAATATCCCCCAGGATGTAAATTATCTCCGATACTCGCGGCTACCGTAACTGTTATTTATGGCGTCTGAATTTCACGTTCCGATGTGGATGTTCTCGCCTAATTCTAAGGTACATAGTCGTGCAAACGTTATGCAGCACTCTTCTTCTCCCTCTTTTACGACGATGATTGTTGTATATAGGATATTTCACGGAAGTGCAACGGCTTCTATCTCTAAAACGGTAGTAGATATGCAGAAAAGTTGCAAAAGAAAATTAAATGGTATCGTATGTCCTGAACTTCTGTAATACTACTGACCACGTGCATAGGGGTGAAAAGTGTAATAATGTTTTGAAATCAAATTCTACAATTGTTAATACACTAGAAAATATGGTCATCTTTTTGGACGTAGTATTTAGACTATCGCTGAAATACTTCAGTTAAGAAATTGCAGCATACTGAATAACTAACAAGGGAAGATCACAAACCCGGAAATACAAAAAAATTCTGAAACTTTGTTGATATGTAAGGGATTTCCTCCTGATGACAACGCAATTTTTGTTTGCTGCCCAAATTCACTCTAAGGTGGAGTAAATTGACCTCTAAATATCCGGTTATTTTCCGATTTTGTGTTATAACGCGTGAACTGTAAAATAATTTTTTTACCAAATGGTAGATCTAATTAAATGAAGTAACTTTTTTCTTGAAACTTTTTTCTATCTCTTACAATCCGCGAGTTATAATACAAAATCGGAAAACAGCCGGATTTTCAGGTGTCAATTTCACCCCCTTTCATGTCAACCCGTCAGTGGGGTAAATTGATACATTTTGCCTTCGTCCAAATAACATTTTTTCGATTATTTTATATGTATTTTCACAAGTTTTCGCTTACTATATATTAAAGGGGATGAATCAAAGTATATTCTAGCATATTTGTTATTAAGTAATTAATTCAAATAAATAAAAAAAAATTAAAAACTGGATAACGTATCAACTAGTCTCCCCTACTTAGTGTCCCCCGGATTATGCGAGAAAATATCGAACCGAAAATTTTCGGTAATCCGAGGCAGGGAAAACAGTTAGCACCGAATACATTGACTCTTGCCAGGATTCTCGCCCGAACCATTTAACAAGAGTGAACAAGATAAACCGAGAGTGAGTGTGAAATAGCGCACCAGCGAGAGGCCCTGGATCGACAGCGAGACAGGAAAAGGGTTATTCATTGTAACAAATATCAGAAGAGCAACTAAATTAAAATATTTATCAGCCTCATTACTTACAAAACCTATTTCTTCCTTTAGCCTTTCAAATTGAATAGGGAAATTCTCGTTTTAATTGTCGACGTCAGGTTGATTGAAAAACGCTGAGTTATATATTAAAAATAATCGAAAGAGTAAACAAATATCTTTCTCGAGTAACAAATCTAGGACCACTGTAATATTTGCTGTAGTGTGCGATTTTTCATAACACAATCTGCACAATATGTTTCCCAGAATTCCAAAGACTAACAGCACCGATATGTCTTTCATACGTGCTCTAGAAGTCTATAAAAGGTGGTCTGAAAAACAGCAATGAATTAGCAAACGACGGAGATCATAAATTCTAATGCATCCAGGCGGGACCATGGAGAATTAGCCACCGTCTGAAAGTGTTACAGTGTAAGTGAAATCGACCCGATAAGATTATCTCTCGGTATGGCCACTATGCAGCCGGGAGCTGCCTTCGTCGAGTGATTAATACCATGACTCAGTGACGTCTAACGTGGTAACCCACGCGCTTCTCGAGCGGAGAGGGAAAGAGACGTTTATTCCCAAAAAGGAGCAACGAAGGTTTATTGAAGGGTGACGATAAATTCGCCGACAACGAGAAGTCGAGAGAAAAGATCCAATCCAATGGTGATCAAGCCGGGCACCAAATGTACAAACCGTGTCAGACTTTCGTCATTGACATGGACAAAAAATGATCTCGTTTATTCAGAGTATATCCATTTGGCGAGGAGTAATCAAAGTTAATTAAGAGTTCACATTAATTTCATAATTTGCCGTGCCACCCGAATTGCTACTAGAGTAGGCAGATAATAATTTAATAAACTGAAGCTACCAAATTAGATTTTTTTCCTCACTAAACAATTTTAACCTTCTTTTACATGTGCAACTTATTAAATGAAATAATCTTTTGCGTATTATAACGATCAGGTGAAGGGAAACAGAGATTTAGAATTTCGAATTGCAGCAACATCCCTGTCAATTGATTATTGGAAATATTAAATTCCAGTCGACTCCCAAAACAGTATTTTATACAACCCTCACAATCAGTGACACTCTCGTCTGTCAAACAGAATTAAATATTTTATTGTACATAGTGTTAGGCGAAAGTAGCATCAGGCTGTTATTGGACATACATGCGGATACGAGGTCGACGGACAGGTTGTCAGTCGTTATCCCCATGTAGTAAAAACTTTACAGTTTTTTGGTTTCGTTTGACACCAACACATCATACATATATCTGTATTGATAAATGTCTGAATTTTCTCAGTGATTATTTCGCACGTAAATGTTCGTGTAAAAATCGACAGCTTTACCAAAATCCTTTCTTAAAATTAAACAGTAAATAATTACTATTTCATATAAAACTAAAGCAGTCTCTACTAGAACGCAGCTTATTCCTCAGAACTATACTCATGAAACTGATTTCTCTCTAAACACGTTGATTTCCTGCAAACGTATATCGCGTTCAAACGTTAGTCAACTGACTTTATCGTAAGAGCAACACAATACTCGTACAGAAGAATCGCTCATGCCCGCGTCATTGCCTATGTATAACACTGTGAAAGTTATTCCACTACCTATTCCATGATCGGGCTGTCTCGTTGGCGGTAATCCCTCTGCCACACTCCCCGTTAGAAGCGCATATTATTATCGGCAAAACACGAGGAAGCTGTCGACGAGCTTGGAAGCTTGTTGTTCTACGCCACGACATTAACAAACGCGTAGCCTAGCTTGACAATGCCCTGAAGTACGTAATGACCGATCTTGCCCGTTCCCTGAAACGTAATCAAAAAGTTTCGGTGGCTGTAGGCCACATTTCCGGCTAATATCCCTGAAACCAATGGAGAAGAGGTGGTTCCGCGACCTGACAATTTCCAATCAGCGCGCGGAAATGGCACGGCTCCATAATATTTAGCGACGACATCGGCGACGCCAACTCGACGCTCGTCTGGCGTTATCGGCCGTCTCAGGCGGATATGAGATGCCCTGCAAGATGCCAGAGGTAAATTATTCCACTTCTCCGCGTGCCAGACCAACCAGCTACTTCGGTATACTTCTTACGTTGCATTCAGCAGTATTATCGTCGTCACACGGTTTTAATCTTCTGTGAATAACGTCGGGTGTTTATTGTGACTCGTCGAGTGTTATTGGATTTTTCTAAGGAATCATTAGGAAAGACCCACAGATTTTGAGCTTCTCTGCTGATATTAACCCTAAATAGTCACACTGGGGTAGCGTAACCCAGTCCGCGAGGAAAACACTTGGCATTTCTGAACGGTAAGTTGTAGAGAATTGGAGCTTTGGGAAAAAACATTTAAATACACAAATATTATACCGTTTCACTAAAGTAAAGATTATTTCACATTTAGAAAACAATCACACGATTTTTATTTTTTCGGTCCACCCTATTATACGTGCCAATGGGAATACTATAGTACAAAATTTGATTTTTGGCACTTCCAGTGTTTTTTACGAGGACTGTTTAATTGTTTTTAAATGGCCTCAAAAGTAAAAGTCTAGTTTGTGCTGAGACCCGAAGCGGGCGCTTCAAGCATTTTCTTATTACACGTATTAGTGTGTAGATTTACCCCCTGATGTATTGACATGCATTTATGAATCACCCTGTATACAGTGGTGCCTCCATAAGTGATACCTTTCGTGATTCCGTGAGTGATAATCCGCCATCCTCACTACTTCTATTGTAGTTGCCGCAGTGAGTGAGAAGGGCAGAGAACGAGTGAGAGGGCACCGTAAGTTATGGCTTGTCTCTGTCGCCTGCCCTCCCGGTCGTTCTCAGTCACCCTCACGCATCGCGACAGAGAGTAAAGGCAAGCCGAATAGACTACCCGATTCGAAAGTTGATACATAGATTATATACAGGCCGGTCCCGAGCCAGTTTCACTTTGAAAGACAGAACTGTACATACGTACAACGCGCATTCCCCCCCGACTCACTTTCACTGAGCCAAAGTTGAGGGGTCATTCTACTTTGAACCACCGAAAAATAGTTGAAAAAAGGTTGAAATATTTAAAGGTCCACGCGTCTTCTACCTTTTATGTAAAGTTAGAAAACTATAACGTAGGACCTACGTGTTTTGTAGAGATCTAGAAACAGTCTAATTTATTTATTTTTTATAAGGACGGCACAAAGAAAATGTTAAATCTTCAGTTTTCTCGGATGTTTCGCAATGCTAAATAGGACATTTTAAATAAGGAGGGCAGTATTGTCACCAGAGGTTATAATAATATAAAACAACGCTAAAAATTGTCTTCCTTGGAAGTCGAATTCAACATTTTGATCCATAGCTATGCTATGTTTTGTTAGGATCGTACGGTGAGAGTTTTGTAAATAACGCACACGAGAGAAGAAGTTTCGCTGCTAATTGGATACACATCAAGAATTACGATGACGTCATGGCCATCACGTATTCACGGGAAAATCGTATTTAACGGTGCCTAGCGATGTATATTACGAAAGTCATTCATTCTGATAGAATTATACGTTAACGAAGTGAATTATACGAACAATATGATCAAATTCGCAATTTATTACATCGGCCTGTCGCTCTGGCGATAATTAAGGTAATTTCATCTAGTTAGGGTTAATTATAAGGGATTCATATTTAATATTTTCTCATCACCACGGACAGGCAAAATGTTGCGCGTTCTGTAATAATCGTTATTGCCTTAATTGGACGCATTTCATCATTCAACATTTTCCAAATGTCTTCCTGTAATTTCGTGATTGGATAATGAACTCCACGCTTCACGCCATTTATGTGGCTGCAGAGTGTCGAAAATATTCCTGACCATACCTACTATTAAAATCCAGAGTTAGATATTACCGAATATTTTAAATAAACGACTAAGTTCACATCCTTACTGCTGCACTCAGTCAATATTTAGTCTGGTGCCCGCGTGTTCAATAAATGTTTAAAACAATTCTATGTTTTCAATTTATTTTTGCACGAGGATTATCTGTACTCTAAATATTTGATTCGTTAATATCAAATTATATTCTCTAGTTGTTAAACTTCACTAGTTTTTCGCTCTTCTTCCCACTTTTTCTATCGGATTTTACATAACGTTTAAACTTTGTAAGCTGTGTTTGAAAACTGTAATCTCTCAGTTAGTATGAAGAGAAAGATCTTTGCAAACAAGTTTCTAAAAGCATTTTCTTTATCAAAACTACGAGTTTATCTTCTTGATTATTATTCTAATAAATATGCTTATTCCTTGCATAAGATAGTTAATGATTTTATTGTTCTGCAAAAGGTTCCTACTTGTACATATCGCGTAAACCGCATTTTCTTCGTTCCTTGCTACTTATCATTCGGTAATTTTTCTAGTATATTTTTCAACTTTGGTTTACTATTGTTTCTCGATAAAGAGTGGATGACGATGTAATTATGAAAACCATTTAATTTCCAAACCCTTTACAACTGTTTCTGCAATCATATCAGTATTTTTTTACGTCACATACGCCAAAATTCTTTCACAGATTCGTGATTTTAAATCCAATCTTCTATTTCCACTTTCGAAGAGCGAAGAGCTCGATCTACTCGCTCGTTCACTCGTCGAAAGGAGAAATGTTAAGGCACAAGCGATTACTGTCGGCGGAGGCATAGAGGCACGGCGAAAGACGAAGGAAGCGGAGGCAGCGTATAATTAAACTCGGTAATGTCTGAACATTAGAGCAGATGATGACGTCATCAAACCTCGAGCCACCCCCGAGAGCAGCCTCCATCCACCGAAATTCGCCGTCCGTGTAGCCCTCGACCAGGTCAGAGAACGGGATTCCGTGGTATTACCGTCATTATTCTCCGCCGCCCTCCTCCACCCTTTCACAACGGGACTTAATATCCTTCCAATTAAAAACGTATGGGATAAGAATAAGGTCATTGGGATGTCTAATCTGTTCAACAATTCTGAATCTTAAGTGGGTAGTAGAGTAATAACGAGCAAGCACATCACTTACGAGTGCAAATGGCGTATCCTAAGAACAATTACATTATTACCACTTCTGCCGCTTATACGTTTCCCTTGCTTCGTGAAATTGTAAATTGTTTACATTTCAGGACTTAAGGGGAAAGGTGGGATAGTTGATCAGTTTTTTTTTTATTAAAATAATAATAATGGTTTGCTTTGTTTGTATTTAATTATTTGAGTTGTGATATAAACTGATGTGATCATGTATCCCCGCTGATCAACTATCCCACCTTTCCCCTAAACTTCTTCTCCCCCAAAAGTAATTTACGTATGTTGAGAATAATTTATATAGCGTGAAAATTGTTATTTTTTAATCAAATTATTACATAGAGAGAGAGTAGAGGGCCATGCGACGGAGAAAAACATAGGCGGTTAAGTGAGGAGTCGAGCGTAGCAACGCCTCCTGAGGATCCTACCTGCGCTAAATCGGTATGCTCTATTGTGAAATGCAGTATATATATAGTTACACTGATTTCATGCTATGTAATACTGGTTTCAGATTTCTTCGTACCAAGCACGGCCATACTGACAATAAACCAGAACTTTTTGTACGTTTTTCAATTCAAACTACCTGAGATTACGCAAATTGTTTGATCGCTCTGTCACGCGATGTAATTAATCTCATGGAGCTACATACATATATCTCTTATCGATGTCCCATGCAATTACGTCTCCTCTAATTCTCCCTTCGCGGGAACGGTTTAGATCTCCCGACATTTAACTGTCTCAGTGATCTTTTGTTTGACTCAGGCAAAAGGACCCTAGTACTTTTCATTTTCGGAGGTGTCCCTAAATCACGGTTGCGCCAGAATGTAACGTAGGGCGGAAATTCGTCCTCGACCGTAATTTGCACGGATCGCGAACCAAGCTGCTGGAACACGAAAACGCTTGGCTGCGCTGCCACCCCTGTGAAAAGAGGGGCAGGGGGATAAAATGTCACGCGGGGTGAAGCGCATTACCATACGCTACGACCGTGGAACGTATATAAGACTACCTGCTCGGACCGAGGGCCCAAATTAATTATTCTCTAACAACTTCGAATGAGATCTGCTCCTGCTCTTTCCCGTCGCTCGTCTCGCTTCTCCCTTCCATTTCTCGTTGCGACCTCATTGTGTTTCCTGCGATCACGAGGGTCCCGAGGCAACGACTTACTTTTCAAAGTACCCTTTCTGTGATAGGGGAAAAAATTTTCTAATGCACTTCAAATACATAAATTACTGGCATTTTTAAACAAATTTAATTCACCAGCAATCATTGCAGACTCACATTTATAGTAATAATATTGTCATTAAATACAGTTAAACTTCTTATAAAAAGCATCACTTTCGAGAAAAACGATTTTGTAAACTTGTCAAGTATCTACACGTACATACACTTGGCTACAAATCGGTTTGGCTATTGATTTGAAAATTACCATTTCTACTCCAGTTTGTCAACATAAGTAATCCGGATTAATTAAAAACGTTAAGAATTCGCAGTAAATGTAATTGTAACCTCTATTTATTCAATCATTCACTCAACAGGGAAATTCTTGAAAATCTTTCCATTTCAGAGCACATTACTGAAAATTCGTTTACATTCAGCAAGCAAGTTCTGTGGCATACTTTGCACAAAGAACGTTTAAAAATAACTTGCCATTTCTCTTCTCTGTGACGAAAATGATCTTGCTAGAACTTAACGGGCCGTTTTCGACCAGCACCTTTGTAAAGAAATAAGTCTTTCTTCGATACCTTTCTCTGACACCTTTGCGCAACGAACAAAACCGTGTGGCAAGTTCGTGAAGCAAGTAAGAAAGCCCAGTTCCACCCAACCCCACAACATTTCCGATTCCAGCACACAGAAGACATTTTCCAGAGGATGCAAAGGCAACCGGTGTTGGGTTGCAGGCGGAGAACGAAAGGTAGTCGGTCTGCGGGTTCGCGGGGGTGAGGAACGAGGGTCGCAAGCGGTTCTAACAGTCGGTCGCTTTGCTAGCGATAGGCAGTAACAAACGGGTCAGTGGAGCGGGAAACGTTTATCCCCGCTATTCTGGATCGTGATCCTTTTTACGCGGAGATCTTTGAAATATGAATGAAAGAAAGTATCAGTTTTCCTCGTGGCCAAGGTGACTCAGAAAAATGTTTCTTAGGATGAAGATTAGGGGTTGATAAAAGATCACTCTAACACGCGCAACTCCATTATTGAATTCCAAAATAGATCTTGTTCTTATACACGACTTCATTAGCAACTGCAATTAATAAAGCTTATCAGGGATAAATTATACACGCCATTTGAGGTCTTCTTCATGAACTTTAAAGCATTACTTTACTATTACACTACCGTCGTCTAATTACTCGAGTACACGTACATATACTGGTAACAAACATAAAATAAGTTTTCTTGAGAACTAAATCTTACTCATCATGACAATTCCTATAACATCTATCATGCGACTAGTGATTCGTGATACAATCAAAATATAGATGTTCTGTATGCAAAAATAAATCTAAAATGTGGAATAAAATTTTTTCATAAGTTATATTTCTGCTGGTGTGTTTGTATTTGCCAACACTGACGGTCGCATGCCCCAATAAACCGTGAGTATATTTATACATATCATTCATTTTCTGATTGCTCTGGAAAATTGTCAGAAATATTGCACCCACTGTTGCATGCAGAGTTTTGTTTGAAAAACTAAAGACGCATGAATGAATAATATCAATGTATTTACACTTTTTCTTTTTCAAATTCTTATGTAATTTGTTCTTTCAGTAAAGACATGGTTTTCAACTTTTTTTGTAGACATTTTCTTTAGCATTGCATGTTTATATAATGTCCACGCAACGCAACCTGCTAATCACCGAATTGTCATTCTTCAGGCAGTCCCGATTTGCATTTTCAAATAATAACTAAAAAATAATGTCTCCCCCACAATTTCGTTACCCTTGATTTTTGTCTTATTTCGTCACGTAGAAGAGTAATTACCCAGTTCGTTTTGTACCATCTATTGCCGAACACCTTATATGTATATCTAACGTTTTTATAACTCGCATAAAAATTCAAGGATTTTCAAATCGCAATATATCTTAAAATAATCAGATCTTATCAGAGCAGTAATAGCTTAAGGTTCTTTCCAATACAAATGCTGCAGTCGAAGGATCGGTCTCCGACGCCCTTCTCATCTTTATTCCTCAGAACAGAGTAAAATTTATTCACTCGTAAGTCAAGATCCTCTCACAGAGAACAGCGTTGACCTCAAAGTTTCAATTTAATTCGGCAGCAAAACGTTGATTTTTCCATTAGAGTTTAATACAGTCGAACTGCGAGAGATTCGAATACGTTCACGCTTTTTAGGTAACTATCAGTATCTCGAAAGAACACACTCGGATATATAAAACACAATAGCTAGTTCCAAGCAACTTGCCTCCAGCTGCTGAGACCCTTCCGTCGACCCACTATTTTTAAAAGCTTAAAGACATTTCTGTTTACTTACTTCGCACTTGAAGTTAATAAACTATGTGACTGAAGTGAATTTTACTACTCTCTAATCTTAAGTCCAAAATGCTTTTCTACTGCCCATCACCAGTCACGTTTGCATATTAATACTACTTATCACATTCATCATCATCGCCTCCGTCTGTATCCGTCAAGTAAATGAAATTGGGCGAAAAGAGAAGGTAGAAGATAGGAGCGATAAAGGGTTGGGGAGGTCTGACACTGGAGCGCGGTAAGTGTATAGTAATTTGAATAAACTTGAAATAACTTTTATCCTCTGAATTCAATAATGTATTTCAACTATTTAACTTGCTAATGCTTAAAACTACTATGACCTAGATCCAACCAAATTCAAACCTATTAAATTAAACATTAAATAATAATTACATAATTATTGATGTATATAAAAATATTAAAGGACAAAATTAAAATTGGCTAATGTTACATATTAAGATGCAGTTTGGAGTTGACGCACATTTGCCACAATTGAGATGCAGGTGGTGACACCTAAGGAGTAGAGCTCTTACTACCTACCTCTTTTTGTTACCAGCTTGAAGCACTTCCTTTAGTCATTGTGGTACATGCAGTCGGGTAAAAACATCCCTTGCTCGTAGATTCGATATACATTCATATAGTGACAGTGCCCATCAAATTGCTTGTTTTCTTGACCCTAGAAGCAAAGATTTAACATTAGAAGATAGCGCATTAAAAATATAATTATAGATTCTATTCACAACAAGATTGGAAATATATCAATTAATGAAAATAATACAGATAATGATAATACCATTTCAAGTGCTTCAGAAATTGATATGTATATGGACAAATATAAAAACCTGGCAAAATTGGCAAAAATATACCTAAGTATTCCGATTACATCTGCCAGGTCGGAGCACACATTTTGTTCAGCTTGGTTACTACCTGGAAATATAGATTTATTAGTATTTTTACATCAAAACAGAAATGTGTGGAGGTTAAGTTGCGAACAGAATCGTGATTCGAAGTCACACACTATTTCTTGTATAGAATTTATTATTCTACTTACCGTTGCGCACTATACTACGGTGCGGTGCGGAAGTAACCTAGTGCCCCCGACACCAACGACTCACCGATCCCTCGCAGCAAAAGACATTTTATCATAATATTCATAATCGTAACGCGCACACAATACTACATTCAATTGCTTGAAGTTTATTCCGTTCATTACTGATGTTAGCCGAAAATGACTGAACACCAAAGGACTATCGTCTGTCAAATCGAAATTCTCAACTATCTCATCACATTTCATTTACTCGGGTATCTCATGGATACTCGGGTAATTTTTGTTTACCCGGGTAGCCGGGTAATTTTTGTCTACCCGGGTACCCGGGTAATTTTTGTCTACCCGGGTAGCCGGGTAGTCGCGTATCGTACGGGTACCCGGGTAATTTTTGTCTACCCGGGGTCTCACCGGGTACCCGAGTACCCGGGTAATTTTTGTCTACCCGGGGTCTCACCGGGTACCCGAGTACCCGGGTAATTTTTGTCTACCCGGGGTCTCACCGGGTACCCGAGTACCCGGGTAATTTTTGTCTACCCGGGGTCTCACCGGGTACCCGAGTACCCGGGTAATTTTTGTCTACCCGGGGTCTGACCGGGTACCCGAGTACCCGGGTAATTTTTATCTACCCGGGGTCTCACCGGGTACCCGGGTATCCGGATCAAAACAAGAGCTCTAGTCGATTGTACCATTCTATGTGAGGCACTTTGTAACGTCTTCAGTGAAATTCTAGAAAGCACCATTTGGTGCTAACAAGTCAAACGCTACGTGACAATTTCTCAATGGCCAAACATCTGTCATTCTCCAATATCCGGATCGTCTGTTTCGCCACTTGTTCCCAGAATATTCGACCCTTATACCCATGAATGGTCAACTAGGAAGCGTTAGAAGTAGTATGCCGCTTCCTGTTGTGGTACACAACGTTTGGAAAGTCTTGTCTTTCTGCACATCCAGCATCAAACCTTCAAAACTTGGAAGCCAACGCTAGAATGCAAATAACGCGTGCATGGCAGAAACGCCATGGTTTCTAAACTATGCAACTGAATGCAAATATTGATTGTGAGTTGAATAACAAGGTTTCATAACATGGAAAAAGCATAGTATTAAACAATTTTGAATGTGGCAAAAATTTCATATGCATTATAACGTGTTTCATTCAATTTGGCCTGAATCTCAGACATTGAGTGCGCAAAGTGATTTGCTTGGTGTGGAATGAACCGTATATACGACATTGTAGATTCCAACCGAAATGGATTACTTTCGGCAGCACATCCCATTGAAATGGAAAAATTAAACCCATGACGTACAGTTATAAGAACGAATTGATTATAAATAAAATACAAAGAAAATGGTTAAAGATAAATATAAATATTCTGTTTTTGCCCCCTTGGTTTGCTCCACCACCGCGCTTGTGGTCTCGGCCTTTTCCCCGGCCTTTCCCATTCCCTCCACAGTGGCGGTACGTCAGACGCTTAATTTATTTCTTTAATTGAAACAGTAACATAAAAATTTTCCACTTCTACCCGTAGGTACATATAGTGCAGTGGTCAACTGATTGACAAAATAAAAATTTTCGTCGTTTGAACATTCACGATTTGCCGTATATTTCTGCTCTAAATAACACTGGAGAGGACGAACGACGGGAATGTTCGGTCAGAACAGGGTGGCCGCTGTGAAGCGCACTAATCGTCACAGATATAACACCACCTTTGTATGGTTTCGTATAAAGAACATTTAAGAGTTTCGCCGAGATTCTCTTTCATTGAAAAAGAATAAAAGAGGAATATTTTTAACTCCTCATTTTCATTTCGACATTTTTGTATTCTTCTCAAAGTGATTTTTAAACAAAGTGATTTTTTATATATTCGACCTCTAGACCTTTACGTTCCTCAACCACGTTTCCACCATAATTCAGTTTAGAACTAATGACGAAAGAATTAAAAAGTATCAAATGTATTATTGAATGCTGTGTTAAAACAGATACCTAAGTACTAAAAAGATTGAACCCATGATCGTGAGTACAGATTGTTGGCAACTCCGAATTTGGCACAGTTGAATGCGGTTAAGAGTTGGTGCTTAATGGTAGTTAAACGACGGTTTAAAGCAGTGCTCTGTCCAATCTAAGCTCTGGAGCTTATGGACCTTTCCCTACTATGCCTTCGTTACCATGCACATAAGTGCTAATTAATGACGAGCTGTGTGTGTACGTTCCGCACAAACAAAATACAATGTGTAGAGAACGATCAAAGTAAGGGATTCCACCAGAGGACACCACTAATTTGAGGTTTCGTCGTAAGGATATTGGGTGTGCTGGTACTTTTCCCATTACAGACGTAGATAATCTTTGAATTCGTAATAAAACTGACACTTTTAGTCAAATCCACACGTACTCTTGTACTGGAGGTTACTAGTAGGAAGAAAAGAGTATAATATGCAATTGAAAAAAATAGAGGTGACCTTGAAATGTCCGAAAACCCTTTACCTAAAAAAATGATTACTGGCATATTATGGCCTTTATACCATGCAATTTTTGTAGATAAAGTTTTTCTATATCGCTAAAAATAACGGAGCCAGTTCAGGTGAGCAGAGTTATTGCGCCACCCTGTATCAACGTTTCATGCCACAATGGTATAACATCTGTCTTCGAATCAGCGTTATCGACGTAAATGGCTCAAAGGCAAAAGCCAATAGCTATGCAGTATCCCATGGTATTGAAAACCATCGAACCATCACCTTTGTCAACTACTGCTTAACGAAGCACATTTTCCAACACAGGCGAAGGCACGATTTGTTACACCGAATTCCCGATCCCATTAGCTACTAAGAAGTAACGTTTTTCTCTGTCTGCTGGTGGAAGCATATTCGTCAGATCCATGTGGGTACCTCGTTCGAAGATATTCCAACATTAATTGATGACTGTGATTGTCACGTTGATGGTTAAATGTACATTATTTACTAATGCTAAATAATGTACAGTCTTTGTTGTTTCTACCATTAATAGTAAACAGAAGACCAGAAGAAAAATGATGTTTAATCATTTTTGGTATTTGTTAGAAACGAACAAGTTTGGATATCAATTCTCAGTTCTCATACACAGTTGTGCTGACTGGCACATGTTGTGACAGTGAATTGTCATTACACATTTCCCCTTCACATCTTTTTCAAGACAGGTAAACTTTAAAAAGCAGCTCCAACATGTTGAAAAAGTGAAGTTAAAAACTGATTGATTAGTAACTTGATTTAATATCTTCAACACCCCCTGCGATCCCTGATAAGCAGTAAATAAATTCGGATAAAGGCTAGCGAAGATGAGTGACCGACAATTTACAGAAACGGAGGGTTCTTCATATCCTCGTGCTTCTTGCAGATAACAAATATCCCAACGAATGAGACTTAAGTTCAGTGGGATACGCTAAGCAGTCAATAAATTTTAAGGGAGTATGACCGCAAAGAATATAACCACAGCTCCATTCGAATCTCTTTACTACGAATAAGCGATATTTATACAAGGTTATTGCGAATTTTTGTGAAAAGACTGATGAATCGCTTTAACATATACGTTACACGATATCCATAAACAATTATCCGTTAGACGAGAAACAATAAGGCCTGAATGTTAGTACACAGGTGGAACAGCCAATACGATCGAAGTGTGGAAAACATATTACCATAATACGATAAAGGCATTTACGTCGTTATTCGACAAGCAAAAATGTATCTTCCAAGAATTTAATATTTCAGAGGGAATTATACTTTTAGATGAGCATACAGGATTGGAGGTGGCACGAATCAGAAATGCAAATTCATTGCCAACGATACTCTGACAAAAATGTAAATTAATTTCGTGCTACTACAGGCTGGTTAGTCTGAAGCATATCGATCCTTCCTCGATTTTCATTACCTCCCATAGACATAACGAGATTAAAGGATCTAGTTTATTGAAAATCTTTCAATCCTTAAATCTTATATTCATTGTAGAAACATAAACAATGCCTCGGACAAATGGGTGCCGTATTAACTATAAAGTGAGTTCAATAAATTTTATTTTCCATCTATTAACTCGTGTTAAAGAATACTTATTTTTCACCCCCTCTTGTATGTGTATTATATGTTTTCCACACTTCGATCGTATTGGCTGTTCCACCTGTGTACTAACATTCAGGCCTTATTGTTTGAATCCATACTTATAGAAACTTTTTTACACATAAACGTTTATTATTTGCATCTTTGTTGCACTTCATCAATGTTCATTTATATTTATTTATTTTATACGGGGCGTCTAGTAGTACATCACTACAAGTGATGATTCTATTGGTAAAAATAAATCAAAAATATGCAATTCAATTTTACAGAAAGAGCTTCGATTTCGAGACAATTATTGTCTTTTAATATTTGCCAGGTATGCATGCACTTAATCTGTTAAGTGAGAACGACGAGTTAACTTGCGATATGAAAGCTCGAGCAAAATTTGAATACTTAACGACAAGGAATAGATTTAGTGAGCTGCATTAAATAGAGTGTGCCCAGTAAATCTTGAAACACGTAGTTGGTAGATAATTTTTCGTAAATAAACGAGTAAAAAGTACAGAATAAACACAGTTCGAAATTTGATCTTTGGGTAATAAATGCATATAATAAAGCTTCTTCAACTGCTGAAGAGTTCGAACTTTTTTATACATATAAATGCATTACAAATCTCTAGCAAATGTATGCATTACTAACCATTTCCATCGAACGAGATTTAATTTTAATTTAATTACAATAGACGGGTTAAACAACTCTCTGGTACAATTAATTACAAATGAGATAGACAAGAGAGAGAGATGTTTTATACGGAGAATGTGTACTACATAATATTCATTTTAAAGTGAACTCGATTCTGCTTCAATATCCAATCAGATTTCGATGTCAACCACTTCATATCTCTTCTTCAGTTTGATTTCGAATGCATTATAAATCACAAAATCGAACAGCACATTGTCAGCTCGTCGATCAATCATTTCTAATCCATAGGAAATTTCTGCTATTTCTTCAATCATATGAATAAGATGCTAATTTTCCATCGAGAATAATAATAATTGAAAATAATGATAAAATTGCTAAGTTACAAGTGCAGGCTCGTCATGTATGTAAAAAATGCTAGTTTATCGCTGGAAGCCCTGTTAATGGAACAGCGAACAAGTAATATTAGGTAGGAGGTTTGTTCCTCAATTTTCATCACAGATGGCCACATGCTTCGTGAATATTCCGTAGGTACTCTCGTTTCTCTCGTACGATTTTGTTACAAAAATATTGAATAAAAATTCGAATATTCAATATCAGGAAACACGTCTCTCTTACAGCCAGTAATTTATCTTTACTGAATCACAGGTACTACCTTCAAACTATCGTACAGTTAGAAACGTACCTACACCAAACGAGTGAAAAGAAACTCAGTTCAACGATACAGCCGAGCAATGCAATGCAATTCGTTACATCTCTAGGGAGCGGCATACAATTTAACTCGTAAATTTTCAATACACTAGTCATATTCCGGAAGTCCCTTTCAAATCGCGCTTCTTGCCATTAGAGAAACAAATGAATTTTGCAGGCATCCGTTTATCAGAGACAGATGTGGAACACCCCGGAAACATTCCTCTGCGATTTTGTACGATGAATATTCATCTATTCTATGCACACCTGTATCTGCTCGTCCTGCCTGGCTCTGTACTTAGAATCAATTAGAATGATACATGATTCGCGTGCAATGCTCCCATTATGAATGGTTGTTCCAGGGTTGTCGGAAGGCAACCGAGGATTATAAATTCATCGAGTTATCGATTGCGAAGAAAAATTACATTTACACGCACAACCATTCTCGCTCTATCGTTTAACAGTCATGCTTCTTGCACAGAATTAGGTACTACACACACTAACATCACCGAGGTATTGCATCATTGCCATTCAGTTACCCTTATGTTAAATAAAAGTTAGTAGTAAACTTCGTATCAATTGGTGATATTTATGTTGTCTTCCTTTTTCATTGAGAACTTGACGTTCGAAATCATCATGCTTATACAGTATGTAGTGCTCAGTTAAATTTGAATCAGTCGAGTCCGTGGATGAAAATTCTCGCGAGCAGGATAGAGTCTTCTTTTCAAGAATTGGCCCACATAACATATTGACAAGGAAAGGGAACAAATGTATAGACGGTACGAGAGTAAACAAGATGGACGTATACAGGGTGTTCGGCAACAGGTGGCAAACACTTTGAGGGATGATTCTACATGCCAAAATCAGACGGAAATTAAGAATGATGAAACTGCGTTTGAGGTTTCATTCCCGAGGTAGGTATATTGGAGCGTGGTGTAGCAGGTCGAAAAAAATTGATTTTTCTTTATTTCATAAATCAATAGTTGATCATTATGAAGATATGCTCCCAAAGCCACAAAACGAAATTCGCAAAATTAAAATGACTATAGCCGGTTTGCTACGGAGCAGCAAGTGACGCAATGTTACCAGAACACTTTAAACGCGTTTTTCTCGAAACGACAGTTTTACAATTTGCGGACAATGTAACTCCAACTTGTCCTTGTGCACAGATATTTGTGAACATTTTCTTCATAGAAATCGGGTATTAGTATAATGATATCGTTTAAATAAATAGCTTTTTGTGCACAATCAAGAAAAAATTTTGTTCGAAAATTTTGCATCCTTTAACTTACACACAGCTAGTGTTTGTGCGTACACCCACAAAACTAAACATAAATTTTTGAATTTTTGGTTTTAATTAGTACATACATTATTTTTCTATGGATTGGGATCATTACACGGGGTGAGATGGAAAAACTTCGGAGATTTAAAAATAAGGACCACTCTAGTATAGACAGAAACAGGTAGAGAAAGGGAGAAAACTGTGGACAAGGAACGCACTGAAGTTTCACAAAAGTTGCACAGAAGCACAGTGGGACTTGATTCGCGCTCAAACTTCAGCCGACGATTAATATTTGCAGACAATGGGCACCGCATATTTCTGCCGCACTTCTTGGCCCTCTACCACCTTTAGTCGTCTCCCCCTTAGTCTCGAAACGTTTTGGTATGCGAGGACACATGCCCGAGGTATCTGCGTGGGTGTTCATGTTCATACATACGATTTCCTGACGGTCGAGGCTGTGTAATATCTACCGCCACTCTGTCCATGTGTGTGTCACGGTACGTCTGTTGCTTAACGTACGATGCAAGTTTCCTTTGTCCCGCGGAACTCCGCAAGTAACTCGCTTTTCTTCTTCCACAGCTCCTCCTTTCCATACAGCAAGGATGTCTTTATAGACAACTGTTGATGACTGGAATTGTGAATATCCCCCACAGAATCGCCCCTAAAAGCATGGCTACCCTGCCTTATCGAACTAATTTCTTAAGAGTATAGGTGTAATTATATATAGGGGTGAGAAGAGTACAGCGGAACGGGTGGGTAAAACGGAACATCAATGTTTCTCTTAGATAAAAGCTGCGAATGATTTAGTATCATGTGACATAGGATCAAACGATCCTTACAACATTTCGTGACAGACCATAGATCCGTGCACACGTTACTTTTCGGTTAACAGTGTTGCAAAAATTTCCGGTATCGAAGTTTCGATATTGTGTTGTAGTTTCGACCACTCCGTACAATGTTTTTTTTTAGAAACGGCATCTGCGGTATCCGTCATATCTTTGCTGTTTTTCACCTGAAATAAAAAAGGACAAATTATTCTTACAGTAGATAAAAAGAACTACTTAGTCCTTGCATTCCAGTAGCCGATTTGTTTTCAATTTGTCGGAAGAGGGCAGACAAATGTATTCAGTAATAAAGTCAAATTCTATGTTCAAATGCCCACCCTGTTGCGACAAACTGGAAAAAAATCGGCTACGAGGACTAGCTTTTTATCTGACAGTACCTACCTCAGGAGAAGGCAAAGCTCACTGTTGCTTTCTTTGATGGTGCAAACGGTAACCTGAAATTAATGACGAAAGAGCGTCGAGTCGAGGAACGTCGAGTCAACGTCTTTACTTCCCCGAGACCGAGGGAGGAAGGCAAGCAGTATTGGAGAAACGGATAAATGTGTGGGGTTGGCTGGTAGATAATAGCAAACGGAAAAAGTAAACTGCATCCGTGGGTATGGATGGCGTTCGCTACAGGAACTTGTATGTTCGCGCGTGAATGTTTCATGAAAGTGAGTAATTGTACAGAAAGCTAGGCGAGAATGTACAACCGAAACAACAATACGCAATCAAATGGCTGGCGGCTGACGCCTGCACGACCGAGCTGTTGTCGAATGCCATTGATGACATTTTAGAATTACCACGTCGCTTCCTTCGAGGGTATTTGCTAATCGTGTAATAATTTTATAGGATACTTTTCCACTTTTTCTCATTCGTTAATGGTTTGCAATTATCTAATAAATGTTTCTTCGTGAACAGTTTTTTTTTCATAGAATATCATTTTACTTTCTGCTTATTAGATTGGACTTTTGACGTCTCTATGCCATCATTCGATACACAAAATGGGCACTATTATTAAATTCGAGTAAACGAGTAAAGCAGTGAATAAATAAATGTTACACATGTAACACATCAGGCTTACACATGTATTGTTCAATGTTTTTTATAAACTTTTCTTTTTAGTTATTTTTACAACTTTAAAGCCGAAGAAAACATTTTGTTATACATTTTATCCATATTAATGAATTTTGAATATCGCCAAGGCAAGGACGAGAACGTAGAGGATGTTAGTTGAGGTGTGAGGTGTCGGATACGACGGATGGATGGGACAATGGAGGGTGAAAGCGGTGACTATAAAGTATGGAAGGCAGTAGCTGCTTCGGTAATAGAATAACGCAAGACCACAGCATGCCTGATAACGATTCAATTAATGCTGTTATATAGGGTGATCCTGCCTGCACGGCTTTTGATTGTGGACATTCCCCATTCCACCCTCGCCAACCTTCGCCCCTGACTCCCTATCATGCATTGTAGCAGGTTTGTTGGATATTCGATCGGATAGATTGTCATTGTTCAATATCCTAGACAACGGGCAACAATAAAGGCTGTACTTGCTAGCTGGTGCTTAGTCCCTTGGTCATTTCGAGATTTAATTATTACAGTATCGCGCGAACATGACAACATTAGGAATCCCTTTCGCAAAATAATGAGTTTTCAATTAGCACGAGGACGTTACCATAAAAAAAATGAATTGTTCGCAATACATTTGTGCAAGTATCCCCACCCTTCCAGGATAACTAGCAGATAAGACGATTTTTTGTGGGATTTGCTATAATTTTAAATAATTACTCGATTAAACCTTAAACCTTGTCAAGGATTTTGTATTATTATGTTCGATTTAATAAACTTCAAAGTATCGTATTGGGTTTAAAGTTATTATACTTCAGAAATTAATTGAACGATCCGCATCGTGTAACGTGATATCTGTATCAACTATAACAGAATATTAATAGCCACAAAGTTATTTCCAATTATATGTTAAATACCAGATATCGATATAAGCCTATCGATATAAGACCCCAGGCTGCCGATCAGTGAATACTGAAGACCGAGGAATGCTCCTTTTAGTAAAAGGCTACGGCAGAATTAACGCTGGACGATGCAGAACAGGCAAACCCTTTAAAGGATGCGGAAAGTATCTTCAAGGAATTTAATAAAGCACCGCTGCTATCTCTTTGTAAGGAACAATCGTGCAATATGTCTTTGCAGAAGAAAAGCACATCGATTGCTCCAACCACAAGAGCTTCCTTAGGTGCTACCAGGTTATCTACAGTCTTGAAGAATTTATTCGTTCCTTTGGAGGGACGAGATACGAGAATCAATATCGAAAGCTGTAATATTGCGTTACTCTTCTGAAATGAGAATTCTTGGGAGAAACCATATCGACGAGTTTTATGTTCGTGGCACATAGTCGCGTATCTTCCATATCTTTAAAGACCATATTTTCTCCCTTCTGTTATCACGATCTCTTACGAACTAGGGCCTCTACGGTAACAGTATTATTCTTCTCATAAAAATCACAGACATTCATAAATCTTTTAATAGCCAACGAGCTGCAACTCAAGGTATATAGGTACTAAGCTGATCTTTTGTCACGAACACATTAGCTTTCCAAGAAATCAGAATCGCTTATCTGGTTATCAAAATTTATATATTCCAATACATAATATTACTTCTTTTTACTTTTTACGATTCTAAGTGTGGAAGAAGTACGAAATAAGGAGCCATGAACACGGTTCAACTTTCCATTCTCAACGAGAGTTCGAATGAAGAACACGATACATGCTATTTCGTAAATTGAACTGCGCCTGAAAGGGTCATTATGATTTAAATCAGGGTTGTCTAACTGACGACTCACGAGATGCCGGGGGCTCCTCCGCCTTGCGGCCACGCTGACGATCGCAGTAAAATTCGTCCGTCCCTACACAGACATAAATACATTCGATTGCTACGGCCGGCCACGGCCATACGTTGGCCGTGTATTACATATAATTATAATTAATACGACAATACGAACTGATATATCCTTAACAGCGAAGACCAAGAAATGTATTATCGAGTTGCATTGTGTAATTTGCAAGCAGATCCGTTCGTTCATCAATGTTTGGTTCTACATACAGATGCGAAAGTGCGTTTTCCGTTATGACAAAAATAAAAAGTAAATATCGGTCAAGATTAGCGGACCATTCATTATCTTCGCTGTTAAGGATACCCATAACAAAAATTGATGTGGATATACCATCCCTTGTCAATAATATGACGCGGCCTCAATGGCACGTTCACATTCACAAAGACGAGTAAAAGTAAGTATATATCAATTCGTATTGTCGTATTAATTATAATTATATGTAAACGTATGGCCGTAGCCGGCCGTAGCAATCGAATGTATTTATGTCTGTGTAGGGACGGACGAATTCGACTGCGATCGTCAGCGTGGCCGCAAGGCGGAGGAGCCCCCGGCATCTCGTGAGTCGTCAGTTAGACAACCCTGATTTAAATAAACCATACGTCCATTCGAGCCACGATCCATTATTTCCCTGCTCTTACCACTTCTACCCCCTTTCTCTTTGCTGTTCTATCGATGTAGCGATAGTGATCTGGTACAACTTCATTTGATCCTCCCGTAACTGATAATAATAAGCCATTAGGCGCACGTTCTCTGAGTTATGTTCTGACCGATGGATGTTAACACGCCATGCATTACCGAAGTGAATGAGGAATAAAAATACAAGCGAGTATGGTGGATATCAAGGATCATAACCATGAAACGTTTCGTGCAATGCCGTCGTTGTAGACTAGGTACTACCAATCTAACGATTACTCGCCATGCTAACCAACATAGTGATGGTATGGAGGTAATCCTAACGTTAGCGTCGACATGTCTCGTACAGACGGTAGGTTAAGTAATACTCAACCATTATTTTTTTAAATTTGTGAGTCGCAATTAAAATGTTTTATTTTTTACTTTAGCCTAGGGCCAACACCACCAGTCTACCCCACCAGTCAGGTGGGGTAGATTGTAACGCGGGGCACAGTGTAACAATAAAAGTATTTCTGTTTCATTGTAACATCTTTAATCTTTATTGCGTCATTCTACGTTTTTGAATACGTTTTGGAAAACTACGATTTGAAAAATGACGGCAGCGTTATCTTGATTCAGTTGTCATTTGTCGGCGTTGTACCTTGCCCGTGATAATCCCTACGACATTGCAAAATAATACTCTCTCTCTCAGCACAACACGCTTTCTCATAACTCTCCGTACCTTGAACAACTACATCTCCTCTCAACTCTCCCAGTGCTGCCAATTCCTGAGTCATTCATTCCCCATACATTCATTCCATTCACATTCACAGTCATACCACCTCTAAGATGGAAATAACTCCACACGATCCTTTCTAAAAAATGACCATTCTTGTCACAGTCGTTTATCCCAAAGAGATGTAAAAGGTTTTCTAAAAGTTTTTACTACACGAACAGATGTTAATAATTTGGAAGGAATATGATCCCGCAACAAACTACCTATATTTCGAAACATTTGCTAAGCAGTCAGAGCAATAGGCCCATTTCAATACCGGGCAGCAGTATCATTTGATGTAAAAGATTTGAAGATTCTTTGATCCTGAACGAGACCAAAGTCATTGTCTTGTAACATTTCTGTCACTTCCCTTGTCCCAATACCCGATGTATGTTCGTTTTAACTTGCTACCGATTTTACGACCTTGCTACTATGCAAAGCTGGCAAGATGCGTTTCGGGAGGACACAGGCACAAAACAAGTAGTCCGGTGATTGCGTCGTCCTCTCTTCAAATTCGAATCGAATCCCTTATCTCTTATATACATGCTTACAGTGGGGATTTCTTCCGTCAATATAATGTTTACGAATGCGGAGCGAGCTCGGCACGTGAAGAAAGACAGGTGGCAAATTAGCACTCTCCGCATGCGTTATTGGTGCAGCGCAGCCCTACTGAACGCACACGCATTCAGGTCTGAACCCGGCTTAAGAGGAACTAGGAACGGGTGAGAGGGCACGCGACAGTGACAAGCCATAAATTACGGTCGGCACTGTCGCGGTGTCGTCTATCGAAAAAGGGCGGAATAGGTCCCTCTGGCACCTCTCACTCGTTGCAACAACTACAAAAGAAGTAGCGAGAATAGCGACGACTTCGTTTCAAAATAGAATACGCGGGTTCTTTTCGAGACAGTACTGTATGTATCATATACTACCGCGGGCATGATACCACCGGTGTCAAGAATATCGATGCATACATATTTGCTGCGAACATAAACGTAAATACGACTCATTGAAGTGTGTCCTTTTTGAAATATTCTTCGTAGAATTCGACAGGCTCTCGATCTGCAAGATCTCATCCCATTATTACTGTATCTGTGTTATCAGGCTCTTCGCGATTCCCATCGAAATACACTGTGGAATCGCCAGCACCGTCGTCTAAGAATGCCTCCTTGCCCCACGGGACACTAATGCGAGAAAAAATCTGAGTCGATGGACAAAAGAGAAGCCTAGAGCTCTCCTTTCATTTCGTATTCTTGTTTCAACTTGTCCTTCTCCTTTCTCCATCTTTTCACTTCCCCTCATCCCTGTCATTTCCCTTAATCTATGTCATCCTGTCTTCTCTCCTGTCTATAGGTTTACACCACCGCCTCTTTTTTCATCTTACCAGCTGCTGCTCCCCCTTCTCTATTTTTCTTTTGCAATTGTCGAGACGATGGCGCAAGACGAGATAAAGAAGTCGGGACTCGCATAAAGAAAATGACGCGGTCGGTATAATGGAGAGTTCCCGACGCCCTCGAGGGTGTATACGCGGCTTAAACAGAGGGTCTGCTAAGGTGAATCATCTTCAGGTGGATAAACGATAGAGATAAAGGAAGCTCCTCGCGTTTCCGTAGTGACAGGAAGAGAATATAAGAACATGACCGAACCCTGATAAATATATCACGTCTATGGGTTTTCATTTTCAGTTGAAAATCTGTGAAATCGCTGCTGTGGTACGTAAGAAATATTGTTTTCATTTATTTTCTATTATGGTGCAGAAAATACTGCTCTCTAATTGAGTTTTTTTTTTAAATTATGTTTTATAGTTTGAGCTTTATTTTAATGTTCAGTAGCACCTCTAAAATTTCTGGAACAATGCGTGCACCAGAATATTATAAATATGTAGAAATACTCTGGCAAAGTTGGAGACATACTGCGTATTGTTTACCAAAAGTGATTGGTTTTTGGCTTCGTTCGTTAAGAATAATGCAATTTTGTACACATTCATTTCGTGATATGTTTACTTTTGATCTAAAACCAGTATTCTTTTAAACTCGCTAAGTTCTTTTAAACTTTCGGCGAGTCAGAAAATTATTTTTTTTCATTTTAAAACATCTTCATATAAAACATCCCTCAGGTGACAGAAATTACAATGACTCAAGTGACAGGTTTGGATTAGGTTTTTAACACACAGCCACCGGCAGTGGCCGTGGTGAAAGCACCGGTTCTCGTCAGATCACCGAAGTTAAACACCACGGGGCGCGCACCGGAGAGAGATGGGTGGACCGACCGTTTTTCTCCCGGTACGTCGCTTGCTGCTGGAACGACGACCGCGTTTGGGGCGAGTTTCGGCATTTGGGCTGCCCTTATTTGGGCGGCTCCCTTTGCCAACCGCCCCCGCCCGGTCCGTCTTAAATGCAACGGGCCGGGTGACAAAAAACGCGTTGTTGCGGGGTCGTGGAGCGGGGGGTGCCAGGGGGCGCCTACCACCTGCCCTTGTTTAACAGCGGCCCCGAGGAGATGATGATGGTTTTGGAGTTTGCTCCCTTAGTATGGTCGCGTGGGCGCCAGCAGGCGCCTTCTCAATGGTGCCCGCGCCCCGCACGACTCCCCCGCGAGAAGGGCCCCTGTATAGGGGGCAATAGGCGCGGGGAGCTTAATATACATACACCAGTGGGGGGACAAGCGGATGTAATCGCTAGTTTGATCTCGCATAAGTCCCCCCCCCCTGGTATGCGCTCTCCGCGTTAGGAGGTTACCTTGGTGGTTTTAGTGGGTTTGAGTCGCACACAACCCACCCCCGCGGGAGGGGCTTATCCGTTGGGATTTCCACCAAGTAAATAAAAAAAAGGTTTTTAACGCACAGACCCACGGGTAACATTGTAATCTCAACATACCCGAAAACAGCAGGTTCTGTGACTTCAGAGCCACTTTCAAATTTGCCTAGAGTATTCCTACGATTACGGTTCTCGGTAATATAGGGAGTGATACTCAAATTGAATTTTATTCGAATTGCCAAAAATTCTCCTTGCAATCGTCATTTTTATCTAAAAAGAACATATTCGAAGCATGAAGGTTATTGGAAGTTCTGCCCAATTTCATTTCTGCCCCGGGTTTGGAGTGTCCCACGACCCCTTACCATTTTTAGTGTCACATGCAACGTTACCGAGAATGTCTTGCAACAGATTGTAACCACAGAGGAAGTATAGAGTAGACCTATAAACCAATGTATTTTTCTGTCACCGGTTTAGGGGCTCCTAGGACCCCCTTACCATTTTAGTGTCGCATGCAACGTTATCGGTAAGTTTCGAAACAGATTGTAACGCTACGCGTGGTAAGAATCAGTATTCAGCACGGCTAAAACTACGTTATGTCACAGACGAGGTATAGAATAGACCTATCACCTAATGGAACTTTGTGTCACCACCCGAACTGTGTTACCGACCCATAACTCGAGGACTGAATGTAGCGGTCTCTGCTCATGAACAGCATCCAACTCAGCAAATACTCTGAAATGTGTTGAAATGCTGAAAGGTGCGTTACGTGCTTGTTCACGTGTGACTTCTTTAATGTGTGAGTTTGACATAGGTTTTCGCTATGCTACGCTTTGACTCGGTTTGTCAACGACTCGTGCGGATGTCTCTTCGATAATCCATTTCGGGGATCAAGACACTATAGCGCTCAAAATCTAGTTCTTATAAGCCTCGCAGAAAGTTGCATGATGCATGAGTGTCGTAGGGTGCATGGATGCAACTGCAAATCGTGCATTCTTTAATTTCACAATCATACGGGATGCATAATGTGTCGAATGCAAGTTACATTTCTGAAGATAAACTCTCTCGTGTGAGTTCTTTCAAATCTTGTCTCTTAACAATAATTATTACATTCGAGTCATTAGAAATTGAGAAATTTCAACTTGCATGGGAAACAGTTGGGGTTGACGGCAACCTCTACCAATGTCACAACATTGACGAAAGGTGTGAGCTATCAGTTCGACTTTATCCGCGATAGTGATCGGATCGGTGAATATCTGTGAATGTTACAGTATTATTTCCTGATTTGTCGATTCCTACACCAATTAGTTCGACTACTGGACTAAATAGAAAACCGTTTAACAACATTTCACTGAAATATACCTTTCATCTAGAAATTTTTTTGACGAAGCGTTGCCTAAGTAGTAACTGAGAAAGGAGCAACCGTTTGGGAAATATGGCACCAAGATTGCTATTGGAGTCTTTTTTCTTTAATATTATTGGAGAAATAAAATGTAATTGTAGAAGAAATATTTGGAATCGAATCTGGACGGATGGAATATAGATTAACGAAGATAGATGATCGCAGCCAATCGGCTCGTATTACTTGTCACATAATTAATAATTGTATTACAATGTTACTTGTCATACGATTAGTAATTATAGTTCAAATAATACAGATTGCCCAGGTCTCACCACGAGGAGGCACTGCGAGTGGAGACCCGCCCTAACCGCGACCCATCCGCCCTCCTTTTATGCAAAATTTTATTTTCATTTCCATAGATCCCCCTGATGCACGGTTGCAAAACGATCCTCGATCGCTCGACAAGCGGGCATCAGAGGGAGTACTTCTGTAAAAAGCTACCGCGATAAAGCTAAGCTGAATTTAAAATATTTCTTTGTTTCTTTCATTTCAAATTTTAAAAACTTTCTGGTATATTTCTACCATGATAATTATTCACTAATTGCGAATAAAACAAAGAAAAGAGGGGCAAATTTGAGGGGAATTATTAGGGAAAACAGTGATAATGATACATCATTATAGGATATGTTATATGATATATCATTATTTAGCAAAAAGTTTTCCCCTTTTTTCTTTATTTCATTCCTAATTAGTGAATAATTATAATTTCCTATCCATTACTAGGAAATATGCCAGTGTATATTTGCTATGCTTAGGTACTTAAATACTAATAATTCCTACCTACACGAGCGCTCGTATTTAATAATTGCTACTTATATTTAGTTATATGCTACTTATGTTTAGTTATAAACACTGCAGTGTTTAATTATTTCCTTAAAAACTACTTAATTTAATGTGGCCACTAAACACATTACCTCATCATATACATATCTACTTAAATTTAAATAATGACCTGCCTAATAAAAATCTGAAATTGTCATGTGTTTCTTACTTCCCTCGATGGACCCACGATGTTACCTGAAACATTCTCAAAAGTATCTATTAATAAAAATTCCTTCAGATTTCGTTTCTCAAGGATGATGAATCTGAAATCATATTTCTGAAATAATCTTCACACATAATATATCTATATTTTAAATTGCTTGCAGATCATTATTGTGTGGAGAATTTCACATCATAAATATTTTATTTAGTATACCGCCCGAAATATAAGGTTATATGTATTGCTTACACGGAAAAATATTAAATTTTTCAAGAAGTGGCCAAAACTGGTACAATACCTTAAAATGGTCACAAATGATGCATCTACCCTAGTCTTTTCATTGAATCACTATTACCCAAATATTGAAATATCATATTTGAAGCTACAAGCCAAAACTCAATATGGAATATCGATTTGGTATTAAGATGAAAGAAGGAAGAGATTAAAAAATACTGCTTCATTGTCAGCAGACAAAGTAGGCAATCAAAACTTTAGCAATTCGTGAAAAAGAAGCTACTAATGATATTACATTTCATTCCGAAACAATTAATATTCATAATATTAAGCACATTGGGTGCTTTGTTACATCAACTCAATAATTTCCTTCTAATTCCTCATTAATTGGCATCTTCAAAGTTGATGTATCGACAATCAATCATAATATACTATAGTTAATCAAAAACATTTATGCAAATGTTGAAAATTGGAATAATTGCACTTTACTGCACAGTATTTGAAGTTACTGTCATACAGAAAATAGCAACAACGAGCACGTGTTAATATTGAAAATTTACTATCAATATAAACTGCCGAATTGCAGTTACCTACTTTTTCAGTGCAAATTTCGTTTCAATATCATCAAATTAAGCAACAATCGCGGGTGAATTTTGATCAATGCAAAGGAATGTTGAAAATTTATAAAAATAAAAAACTACATTTCTTATCAATCTGAAAATAAATACAAGGATTGACGAAGCTACTATGCAAAAATCGGCAACGCTAATGAGGAATAGCAACTACTACTTTTCAAAGACTCTAATTAGAACTTGAATTGAATGGAGGTGTGTCAGAAGTCTGCGATTTCTATTACAAATAAAGAATTACACCTTTCATCGCCATTCTTTCAGTCACAAAATAAAATTTTTCAAATGCCATTCCATGAAAATTGGAACTTGAAATTTAAAAATACTCTAAAACAAAATAAAAAACATTTGTCTGCAAGATATGAATATACTTTTAAAACAATATTTCCAGTGACAAACACTCGATTCAAGGGTGGGTAGGCGGTGATAGGAGAAGGAGGATGGTGCAGCCACTTAGGGCTGCTGAAAAAAATGATCAGTAGCCAGAAGGGCAGCTGATCATTGGCCACTCATTAATGCAAGAAACCCGTGAGTGGACCGTTTCTATCTTTCGCAACGCTAACTTATTACAGACTAAAATCAACTCCCGAGCACAGTCACTAGGACTTTGGACTACTCGCAGCACTAATTTCTCAAACAACTTCAAAATTCCCGGATGGTGCTTCATTACTGAAAATTCTACTATACTCAATACAAATCCCGAATAGCAAACGAAAAAGCTCCCAAGGAGCTATACTACTCTAACAAATATAAAAATCTATCGAGAACCACCAGATGGGTGGCTTCATTTTTCGCAAAACTAATAAAAATTTAGTGCACCTGTGTCTTGTAATACGCAACTCTAACTTTAATTCGTTGCAACCTTCCTGAAGGCTGTGTAGAGTCCCCTGTGCTGCAAATCCAGCAGCTCGGGACTCTTTTTTCCCAGGAACATGTCTCCAGACATGTCCCAGGACAGTTTCGGGGCATTGGGGTCTGGGGGTCGCAACTCTAATTACAAACGCGATCAGTCATCATCGCAACAATACCTCAAAAAAATATCAAGAATCAAACTAGGACGAGTAATTAAAAAAACGCGATCAGTCGCATCGCAACTCTATGGACATTCCACGCGAAATCGGACACTTTTCGGAGTAACATTTCGAATGTTGCTGGAATTTGAACATGTTGTAGTCTTTAGTGATATTTAAACGTACCTCAAGGGATTTTTCAAGATTTTGAAAAATGTCGATTTTACAGCTGTAAGGTAAGGGCTACCTTTTCCTCAATAAATTATAGCTATGTAAGTAGTAAATGGATGGAGATGAGATTTACAGTGCTTACAGAGAAGACATTAAAGTTTTAAGAGAAAATTATTTCAGTTTAAAAAAATAAAAATTTGTACCATTTTTGTGCAATTATTTTAATCAAATGCAGTTTTTTAACATCTGGCGTGATTTTAAAAATCCCCCCAAAAAGGATAATATAGTTCTATCCTTCCTCTGATGGACAAATTTTCAAAAATATGGACATTTTAAAATTGGCCCCGTAAAAATTGTCGAAAGTTGACGTTGCGTCAAATCGCTCCGGCTCGACTGGCTGGGCCGTGCGATATTCGCAGCGGCCAAGCGGCTATATCTGCTATTCTTATACGGTGTTTTCGAATATGGTAAGTATTTGTAAAAAACTGAAGATGGAAAACTTTTACTGCTTTTTATACACAACGTAATACGGTAACTCAATTTTGGGTGTTCGCAATATTTTCCTTGAAACAATGGAGACCCTTAGTTTTTTAAATGGAATGCTAAATATTTAATAGCATTCCATTTAAAAAACTGAGCGTCACCTTCGTTTCAAGGAAAATATAGAGAGCACCCAAAATTGAGTTACCGTATTATGTTGTGTATAAAAAGCAGTAAAAGTTTTCCTTCTTCAATTTTTTACAAATACTTACCATATTCGAGAACACCGCATAAGAATAACAGATAGCTATAGCAGTCGAGCCGGTACAATTTGACGCAGCGCCAACTTTCGACAATTTTTACGGGGCCAATTTTTAAATGTCCATATTTTTTAAAATTTATCCATCAAGGGGAAGGATAGAACTATATTATCCTATTTCGGGGGATTTTTAAAATCGCGCCCGGTGTTAAAAAAAACTGCATTTGTTTAAAATAATTGCACAAAAATGGTTCAAATTTTTATATTTTAAACTCAAATAATTTTTTCTTAAAACTTCAATGTCTTCTCTATAAGCACCGTAAAGCTCATCTCCATCCATTTACTACTACCATAACTATAATTTACTGAAAAAAGTTAGCACGTACCTTCAAACAGCTGCAAAATCGACATTTTTCAAAATATTGAAAAATCCTTTGAGGTACGTTTAAATATCATTAAAGACTACAATATGTTCGAATTCCAACAACATTCGAAATGTTTCTCCGAAAAGTGTCCGATTTCGCGTGGAATGTCCCTCTAATAAAAAGAATACCATGAATCAAAAGTAATACAATGAATCAAACTCTAGTAACTCCAATTCAAATTTCAAAATACTAGAACAATCTCAAAAACAATCGCGACTCTTTTTTCGGAACACTACAAGCAACCACGATCGATATTTTTTCGCAACACTATGCTGGAACCAAACGCGGGGAATACTTGATTTGCAACGCTAATTCAAACCGTCATCAACATTTAATCGCAACGCTAATTCAAACCGTCATCAACATTTAGTCGCAACGCTAACTAGCCCCGTAATCTTTTTCGCAACCCTAATTGAAAACGCGGGGTGCTCAATTTCGGGGGGGGGGGGTATCGATGGGTCAGCCTATCGCCAACCAAACTACTACTACTACTACAACTACCGACGAGCATAATGGCAAAGTAATACCTATGAAGAATGACCCTGCACCCGAGGATGCAGGACCATTCTTCGTAGCCCACATGATGTGGCCTCTTTGGCCGGGCTATCTTCGGCTCTTTGGCCACTTCTTTGCTTCGGTTCGCCCTTCTGAAAGTTAATAGCGTGCCCAAGCCCGTCCTTCGCGACCGCGACCAGCGACAATGTGCAATGTCCCACTGGCGTCAAAAAGTCGACATAGCGAGGCTAGAAGCGAGGGCATACCCCACTCGCGCTAGTCTGGCCGTCGACTTTTCTCACAAATTTCCTGAAAGCAGGTCATCGTGCGGGGAACATGCGATCAGAGAATACGATGACCTGCCCCGGCCCTACCTACTTATATTTAAGTCACACATTCGTACCAGAAGGTAAGTTACCTGTTCTACCTAGCACCTATATTTAAAAATGGCAAAACAGTCTCTCAAACACAATCATCAGCCAACCCACTCCACGATTCTCAAGCATCGCCGCCCGGGTGCAAAAGCCTACACTAGAGAGACCGTCCCGGGACGGCTCCGTCACCCGAGCTTGGCTACAATCACACTCTAACTTTACGTACCAGTTTTCACTGAAATCGGCTGACAAAGGCAGTGACCATTGCGTATAAGTATGATTTAAATAGCAATTAATTATTTTCAATTTCAAACAATGGATTCAATGATAATGTGCTTTGTACGTATTATGTACATACATCAATCCTTATTACTTTCTCATTTGATTATATGAGATTGATTAAGTTTCATATTCCAAGATTATTTACTAAAATGATCATCGTGTGCAACAAGGAATATGATACATTGGTATCGTTATTGTAATGAATAATAATATAATGTTATAGTTTCGTTAACATGGTCTCTGATGAAAATCTTTCACCGCCGCTAATTCCACCGCCTAACCACACAAACACACAGGTGGAAAATGCGACGTGCACGATACACTAACGCAATGCCAGCCGCTGACATGTAATTATTTAGTAAAGAAAGTCATCGTGCCCCATTGCCTTCACTCACCCAAGTAGCGCATGGGCACGTGGATGAATTAAAAGGCAATGGGTACGGAAAGATATCCTGAAAATCCTCAACTAGAAAATATGATTAGTTTCTATAGTGTCTAGCAGGATATTATTCTTTCATATTACATTATTAAGCAAAATGACTCGACTTTCAACTTGTGAATACTTTAAAGTTCGATAAATAAGAAAGGACTCTACTTTAGATCAAGAAAAAGGACTCTACTCGACATTTAATTAGCGAGAAAAAGGACTCTAAAATTGAATTATTTAAGAAACAGATTCTAAATCATGGAGAATTTACTTTAAGAATTTACAACGGGCTATTCCATCGTCAAAGTAAATTTCATAAAACAAGAAAGTATGTTCTCATGCTAATTACTTTGAATCTGAAATTTGCCCACCCTCAATTGTCTTCTTGCACATGGAAATTAATTATTCAATTGTGTGCGCAAACGAGTGACCTTTATAAGAAAGGAATTGCACTTTTATGTCTATTATCATCATTTAGACATCAAGTTACTTTTGAACAAGTAATATCAGAAAAATAAAAGAAATTCAAGTCATTAGAATCGTCGCAATGACGAAATCGGAGGGCATCCGATTTTTCCACTACGTATTAAATAAAAATGATCGTAGCTGTGGAGTCTGAAATTATCAGACTTCTTCGCTACATAAAAATTAGCATTCAGCTGTATTGATATTCATACCAATACCTTCTGAATTGCTATGCACCTTTACGTGCATTATTTAATAAATATCTACATCAATGTATGATCAATGATAAACATTCGTGTTAGGAACCGTTTATCTTGGAAATTATAATTATAATTTGATTGTATTGAAAAGACGCGGCGTACAAGAAGACCCTAGCCCTCGTCTAATAAATACATACACAGACAAAATGTTACAATTCACAGGCATGGTTACCATGCCCGCGGTCATTATGCTCGCCAAAGCACGTATACAACCAGTCACTCGTGTCGATTCGGACCAAACGTCCTACGACATGATTGAGTGACCAGAGGAACCATAATGCATGCGCACTCACATTTCGCTGTGCCCCGGTGTCGAAGGCGCCAACACCCCTGCTACTGCTCAGAGGAAGTCATCAAACTGCTAAGAAGTCATCAAGCTGCTCAACTGCGCCCAAACTGTAACGAAGGAACAGAACACGATTATAATTTCTTTCTAAAGTTACGATTGTTTCAACTCTAATAAAGAACCTCGAAACAATTCAAAATTAACGAAATTTTTTAACATTTAGGCATTTTAAGAAACAAATTAAAAAAAATAAAATTAACAAAATTTTTTTCTTAAAATGTCTAAGTGATAAAAAATTTCGTTAGTTTTTCATTTCTTGGTGATTCTATTCTAAAAATTAATTTTTTAAAATTTTTTTCTTTCTAAAATTTGGAAGAATGAACTCTACTTTAAAGGAATTAAATGAAATACATAGATACTTACATCTTTCTATTAAAATTCTGCGCACAAATCTCCTCTTCAGCTGATGCCTGACTCTAATTTCCGATAAGGAGTTTCGCTTTCAAAAGTAAAAAAAATAAAGAAATAATAGACTACCAACGCGCCCCAAAGATCATAATTGGCGAACAAAGTCCTGAATCTTTTCTCGCGATTGGAAAGTCAGAGCCGCGACGTTCGAGAAAGAATATTAATTGCGTAGAAAACACTGACTCTACCCTCGCGTATCCCCAAATTGTTAACGACAATCTACTATGAGCAACTGTGCTCTTCAAAATGAAAAACTTTGTACGTCATAAACACTGACTCTATTTGGCCGCATTGCGCGCGGTCACAATCTCTGAAAAGTAAGTAGGATAGGAGAGTGGAGGTAGGTGTGGTTTCATCGAGTATTTGTCGCGAGGAAATATTGTTTTTCTTGGAACCAGCCAAGGGACTTTCGCTCCTTGTTATTTAGAATACAAGGTGTGATGCGAAAATAAAGAATGCTCGCTCGATAGGAGCAGCTTTACATTTAAGTAACACGATATTATCCAGAATATACTGCTTCAGAAATAATTATTACATTTAAATGAATCATAGTAGTGGCTTTCGACATTAAAGTTGTAAGCACGTTCGTGTTATTCGAATAATACTTGAAATTATTAATCACGATCTTTATAAATATCCAAAACTCATGGCAAGAATCAAAATTCGTTAATTATTCATACTCAAATGGCATGTCCTCGATATTTCTATACATAAAGAAGAAAACTTGCATCCAAAACCGAACTTAAATGCAATTACAACAGCTTCATAAAGATATATTCTTAAAAATCATTGAAATATCATTGAATTCTACGTAAACGCGACCGAAATGCAATAGAATTCGATCATTCCAATATTTCGTAAGCATGTACTGACGCCATTTTAAAAATTTTAAACAAATCTGATTAAAATTATTCAATTTATCATAATTCAATCTTTTCCCATTTGATCTTGATATTAACCGACTGCAAAGTTACCCATCAACCTCACAGCCAACAATGATTCAATAAAATAACGAGAAAAATACGTATACCACACGTATTGCCACCTTCTTTTTCCAAGGAATGACCAGACGCCATCCAAGCACCGTTCAAATTAACGGTCAAGTGTCATGGCGTCCCCTGCCCTTTGCTTTCGATTCTCGCCTCAACGTCTGTAATCGAACGATGCAACAAGTTTGAAACAAAAGCATTAAAACATTCGTAAGGCAATTAAACAAGAAATAAGCTTGAAATATACCAGAAAAGGGATGTAACTGAATACCGAGACCCGATATGTGTGCATTAAATGCACAGAAATATCGGTGAAGCAACGAAGGGAATACGCGACGAACATCTAACTGTTTTCTCGCGATATTTAATCAATTTCGGGACGAAAGTGTATTAATAGTTGCAGCAAGTGACGATAGATAGTAAAGAAGAAGACTAATACCGGTTAGAAGTAATTATGTGACGACAGATAATGTACGCGTACCATTTAAGCACGCAGCTATCGAAACGTCTTAACCGAACGAAGTCCACGGAGAGAATGACCCCCGCGCCCGCCGCTGTACCTAGTCGAATATTGGCTTTGGTGGGGGGAGACGAGCAGGCCTCGCGAGACGCGAAGTAATACACGCGTACGTATTTCCGAAATGTTGGGATATAGGTCTGTATTGTACGCCGAGTGACGTATATATCGCGGCTCGGGACCGAGCCATCTAAACAGAGGTGACTCACCAAAGCTGGAATCGTTTCTATGCATACGTTCTGCTACGGGTAAAATAGAAATATTACACGTAATATATTTCCGTCGTTTATAAAATATGTAGCATCTCCATACAAGAGTGTACTTTAATGAAGCTGGTAAAACTTAACACAGATGGCTTAGTAAGTATATATTCGTAAATTACTTACGTGGTATACAGTTTCTTATTGGAAAACTTTGTACAACTTGCACGAGTGTTTAGTTTTAACCAGGGACCCTAATTGTTACAACCCAAATTTTAAAAGTTATGACATAAGAATTAATATTTTTGGTTAAATGATTTTGATTATGAATAACCATTATCGATGCCGGATATTGATTTTGGTTACGAATAACCATTATTGTCAACCGAAATATTTTTGGTCACTAATAATCATTATTGACGACGGAAATATTTTTTGGTCACTAATAACTGTTATAGACGATGGAGTAGTTGTTTTCGGTTACGAATAACAATTATCGATGAACTAGGTAGTTTAAAGAGCCATGGTGAATCTTAACTCGCGATATCTCGCTTCGTGTATTAATTCCATCGGTTACTGGACTATGTGGGAGGCCTTTAAACAGTAGAAGACTTTTGGGAAAACTCATTCCACTTGCACTCATGAAAATTTTTCACTATTCACAACTACGACTGTAGTGGCGAAAAGTGAATTGGTATAATATTATTTCCTATATTCCATAATTGACGACAAACGGTTTGCGGATTCGCGTTCAGGGCGAAAAACTCTATCAAAATCACCCAGTGGATATTGTGGAACAGAAAAGAAGCTTCATTTTGTTGGACTGTTTTATTTAAGTAATTAGAAATTCGAAATCCCCGTAATTAGACACCTCTAGATGGCAGTATTATAGTTTGCCATGAATTTTCATTAATAACCAATATATGGTCGGACCGAGACTTATTTTTAAAGTTTCTGACCAAGTATTTAATTAAAATTTTGAAATTACAAATACTTCTGGATGGCAATCAAGTTGCCATGAATTTTCACTAATAACAAACTCATAAAAATCTTCAAATAGTAAAAAAATTACGCCAAGTACGTGAAAAAGTCGAGCGTGGAAAAGAATACCTATTATCAAATAAGTCACAAAAGAATAAAAGATAACAACAATTTCAATATAAAAGCACATGTGAAATCAAAATGACAAAAATACATATACACAGACATTTCAATAATGTCTAAGAATATCTATTATCAAATACAGTGGGTAAAAAAAGTATTGGCACACTTTTTAAAATCGCATAACTTTTTTAGAATTGGCCCAAACGACATGATTTTTTTTAGAAGCTAGGAGGCTGATTTCGGGAATTTTCGCGATTCTCGACCTTATTCTACGATATTTAAGCATTTATAGCTCACAGCACCGTTAACCGATTTTGATGAAATTGTCAGCATGTGTACAGCTTACTTAAGGGGGAACATCACTGTGACGGCCGGAATAATGAGCCCATTTTTAAGATTTTTTTAAGGGACAACTTACAGTTTTATTATAAAATTGTTATTACCTATCTTTAGTACAATGTCTTAAGAGACTATAAAAAAAAGTAATAGAAAAACATGCATAGATTTCCATATACAGTTAATCTCCTACATCCCTCACAAGAAAACATAGGTCGCTTATCGAAACGATATCTTTGGAACGGCAACTCTGAAATCAATTTTTTTTTTTTTAATATAATCGGTATGAGTGTAGTTTCCGTTGTACGTACCGATTTTTAAAAAAAATTATTTTTGTAAAAATGGTGCGCTTGGGAAGAAAAAGTTTCGAAAATCCGCAAAAAAATGGATAGTTTTTCGAGCGTATTTAAAAAAATATGTTTTCGATCAAAAAATCGGTACAACTGAAGATACTCTTGTTTTAAAGATCCTATCAAAATTTCAAGTCGATCGGATAAAAATTGACAGAGCTATTGATTCGATCAGTTAGAAAAATGTCGTTTCGAGAAAATCGCGTTTAAAGTTTGCACGGGAAAAATCACACTTCCGTTCGTGACGTTCACTGTCACTCGAATGCCCGATCAACGGTTGCATTTCTTCGATTCTCGAACGAACAGCGTACCGTGCGTAAAAACGGGAAAAACCCAAAATTTATAACCTTTAACAATGTGGGGGAACAGTGGGTAAGAAAAATGTCGGCGCGCTATTTGCCGCTAACATAGCGCGCTCGGAACGGCATCGTGACGCATCTCACAAAATGCACTGTATCTTCGTCAATTCTTCGAATATCAACTTGAAATTTTCAGAGAGTATTTTTGAAGAGTTAAACATTAAGAAAGTGAAGAAAAAAAAATCGAAATTTTTTCAACTTTCACAGTGGTGTTCCCCCTTAAGTCTACAAACGGGTTTTTTAAATTTTCATTACAGGCTCAGAAAAAATAGTTGAAAAAACTGCCTTTACTATTTTCTTTTGCTAGTCCGACAAATTGCATTTTTTTCAAAACTACGAAACACGTCACTTAGAAAACTAATCCTCCTAGCTTCTAAAAAAACTCATGTCGTTTGGGCCAATACTAAAAAAGTTATGCGATTTTAAAAAGTGTGCCAATACTTTTTTTACCCACTGTAAGTCACAAAAGAATAGAAGATAATAACAATTTCAATATAAAAGCACATGTGAAATCAAAATGACAAAATAGTATATTGCGTGACAAGGGAGAGAAGTAAGCGATTCCGACGAGTGTGAAGTTTGCTGCCCGAGCGTAGCGAGGCTAAATCACTTCTCTCCCGTGTCACGCACTATATTTTTTTCAACACCTGCATGAAAGGTGTGTTTTTGAAAGCCTGCTGAGCAATTCACAAAAAATATGCATTTTCTTTTAATGAAAAATGGTGCTGTGACAGTTGTAATATCAAATAAAACACGCATGCTCGATAACGATTAGTCGAACAACTGCATCTTCATACCATACAGTAACGCCAAACTCCCGTTTCCTTGGGAGGAAACTGTAGGGCTTGAAAACTGTTATAATATCGATTTCGGTTCTCCAAACGGTTATAAAGAACCTTTATTCGGAATAACTGTTATGAAGAACCAAAATTTCCAACTATTATCTCTTGCGGTTACTGTTCCTATTTCCCTCCTCATATCGGTTCCATAACCGATATTTTTTCGGTTCTGTATCTGTTCCATAACGGTTCCAGAATCAATTCTTGTATCGACTTTTCCGTAATTGATATCATTAATTATTGTAATTGCAGATTACTGTATATGCGCATATTTTTTACAAAATCCTTATAGAAAAAGGAGAAACATTTATAGATACATATCATTGATTTATAACAAAGCGTTGAAATAAATAAATCAGCTACATATTTTTTACATTTACACACACACACTATATTATTCAGAATAGGAAGTTAAATGTTTCTCCTGTTTCTATAAGGATTTTGTAAAAAATATGCACATATAAAGTAATCTGCACAAAGTTGATATAAGAATTAATTCTGGAACCGTTTCGGAACGGATATAGAAGCGAAAAAATAACGGTTATGGAACCGATATAAGGAGGGAAATAGGAACCGTAACCGAAACAGATAATAGTTGGAAATTTGGGTTCTTCATAACAGTTATTCAGAATAAAGGTTTTCCATAACCGTTTTAATCAGAACCTTTATATACCAGTTTTAAACAGTTATTTTCGGAACCGTTTCAAACCCTGGAGGAAAGTAAAAAATTATGCGAATACGCATGCGCGTAAAGTCTTTTTCCCTTAGGAGAAAAGTAGAAAACGCGAATACGTCTGAAATTGGTCATTTTTCTCCCGCTCAGCAGACGTAAAAAAACACACATTTTCATGCAGGTGTTGAAAAAATACATATACACAGACATTTTAATAATGTGAAGATAAAATGTAACAGAAATGCAAGGTACTCGTGTCTACTATTGCAAAGAAAGAATGGGAAAGTATAACACACTCACAGACCGTTGCAAACAGTCTCACTGCTATCCACGCGGCAAGCACCCCCCTTCGCTACTGCTATTCGATCAACAGACCAATGTGCCGCAGCTGCAGCGTCAGTACCGCCGGTCCTCCATCCTGTGGACCTAGACCCTCTCTAGGGCCTATGCCGGGCCCTCTCTAAGGTCCCTTGGGCCTTCTCTAGGGCCCACGCACTAGGCCCTTTCTAGGGCCTAGAATCTGAAAATTGAAGCTAAGCGAAAATTGGACTCTACTTCCGCGAAAGAAAGCGATTAGAGCACCGATGCTCTGGCCGAACCTAGTATGCGTAAAAAAATGGCTCTAGTTTCGCGACGAAAATTCAACTGGAGCTTCGGTGCTCTGAACGAGTCTTAGATACGCAAAAATTTCACTCTAGATTCGCGGTAAAGTTACTCTAAGTAAGAGCCGCGATGCTCTGCTAAATATGTAGATGGACACGAAAAAAGCGGGGACTCTACGATCGCGTTACACGCGATCAAAAAGGATCTTGCTAGACTGCAAGATTGCTAGGAAGACTGAGGTTCCACTTCAGGAACCTTTTCAAATTTTTCGCGGCGACTCTATTCGACTCGATCGATTCGCGTTATTTTACGAATTATTAATCGGAATTGTAAAAATCGCGAGCAACTGTTGTATGGATTTAATTTTCTGGCCCTGTTCTCTAGGGCCTAGAATCTCGTTGGCAAGTCCAAGCTGAAAATTGAAGCTAAGCGAAAATTTGACTCTACTTCCGCGTTAAAAAAGCAATTAGAGCACCGGTGCTCTGGACGAACTTTGTATGCGCAAAAAATTGGCTCTTGTTTCGCGAAGCAAATTCAACTGGAGCTTCGGTGCTTTAAACGAATCTTAGATACGAATTATTAATCGGAATTATTAAAATCGCGAGCAAATGTTGTATCAATTTAATTTTCTGATTTAGACAGACACATGCATGTCACTATCTACGAGTACCTTGTACGGTCAGCTCATTGGATTCTGCTCCCTTTCCAACACATATGCGCGACGGTTAGTGGCCCGTTCCATATAATTGGCATTCGGTTTAGGAAGATTTCTGCGATATTTCCTGAATATGGTTTAGAAAAGAGCCACGTCACGAGACTACTTCGCAAAATATTGCACAAGTGTTCCCGCATGTCGCGCATTTGTGTTGGAACGGTCAGAATCGAAAGAGCTGGCTACCCAACGTTTTCTACAAAAACCATTTTGTTCTATTGCGTGCACCCACGTCCAAGAAATTATAAAATGACTTAGCGTTCGCTGTCATCAAGAGTACTGCATCTCTGCACACCTGTTACCCCTCGGACCAGCAACCCTGAAATCAAATTTAGAATTTAAAATATGTATATAAATTATTGGTAGTAATTTATTCATTAATTATATATTTTTTTTCAATACATTTTATATAATTGTTTTATTGTTGCCGATAATAATTGGTATAGCTTTTTTAACTTTATTTGGACGTCAAATTTTGGAGTATATTCAGGATTGAAAGGGGCCAAATAAGGTTGGAGCGGCAGGGTTATTACAACCTTTTAGTGCTGTTATTAAATTATTAAATAAAGAATCTTTTGTATCGAAAAGATAAATTTAAATTTATATTTGTATTTTGAAGAAACGGTATAATAAATTTAAAATTGTAACTATTGTTTACTAATGTCTTAGGACTTAGGGGATAGAAATAAATTTGATAAATGAAGATGTTACTAGAGGTAAATTTATTGTTTAAATAAAATTCTGGGTGGTCTGGTAGAAATATATATAATGTTAATGTAGATAGTGTAGCCTATCTATTTATTAAAATGAGAGAAGAATGGGGCTGGCAGGGGCACAGCCTGGAAGAAGTAAAGGAGTTCAAATACTTAGGGCATAATTTCCAGAAAAATGGGGGCAGAGAGATGCATATAAGGGAAGTCATAAAGAAAGCTAGAATAGCAATGGCGCAGATATGGGGAATAGGACAAAGAATGTTCAAGAACAATTTTGTGAGAAGAATGAGAATATTCAGAAGCATAGTGAAAAGTATCTTCCTGTATGCGTCAGAAATTTGGGAATGGATGGAAGCAGAAAAAGTAGAGAAAATACAGGAGAAATACATAAGGTGGACTTTAGGTTTGGACTTCAATACACCAGCAGATCTAATTTTGGAGGAAACAAAAACGGACAAAATAAGGATAAAAGCTGAGAAAAGAGCTATGAAATATGAGGAGAAAGCGAAACGGCTGAATAAGAATAAAATAGTACAAGAATGCTGGAGGGAAATAGATGCGAAGCAAGCAGAGAAAAAGTCGAAATGGGAGGAAATGAGAGACTCATACTACAGGCAAAAAATGATGGATATACAGTCAACCCTCCTATAACGCGATTAATTCGTACTGGGTTATATGGAAACCACGTTATAAGAGGCTCAGAATTACATAGTACAAATCATATTAATTCGTACCGCGTTATATGGAAACCACATTACGAGAGTACCGCGTTATAAGAGGACTGTCGTAATTTTTGCTCTGCGTTATATGGAAACTGCGTTATGAGACTACCACGTTATAGGAGGGTTGACTGTACAAGAAATGGAAATAGAAAGAAGGAGAGGAAGAGAGTTTGCTGAGGAACTAGCGCAAAGAGACAGGGCAGAGCAGGTCCAATGGCAATACGACAGAATATAAGGAGGCAGATACAACGCACATTACACAGAAATCAGGGATAACCAGAGACCGAATTACCTAAACGGAAACTACAGAGGCAGACACCAAAGCGTGATTGCAAGGTTCAGATGTGGGAACGAAGAGCGGGGAAGCAAGTACTGGAAGGAGGAAAAAGAGACAGTATGCAGACTATGTAATGGGGCTAGAGATATGCTAGGTCACATGCTACAAGACTGTACGGATCTGAAAAGAGAAAATTCAACGATTAGGGGGATACTAAAGGGAGAAGACGAAGGAGCGGATTGGATGCGAATGGTTCTAGAAAAAAGGAGAAGAAACAAGATGAAGGAAGATGTCAAAACGAAAGCACAATCTTGAATTAACAGTCCCAGAAACACTTACACACATAACACATGAAACCCCATTTTGAGGGCGAAAGGCGAAAAATAAACCTATTTACTACAATTTATTAAAATAGATAGATAATTGTAAGAGATTCATTTATTTTAATTTTTGATGGGTAGTTGTTAATTATTCTCGTAAAATACAAAAATATAAGTATTATCCCCCCCAACAATTGAAATAAAGATAAGTTAAGAGAGAAGATTTGGAACAACTCATGCGAAAGGGTTCAACTTCAGAAATGTAAATCGTATTTAATACGTCAAGCATCCCGAATGATTGTGAAATTAAAAACAGAATAGTTTAGAATCTTAAAGACGCGATATGAAAACTTTTTTCCGATTTTAAAATTTATTTATTCACGCATTAATGACACTGATAGCAATTACTAACGATAAGTATTCGTGGTCACTATGCTCGGTACAGAAATCATTTTACTCCATAGCAGGCAGAATGATTGAAAGAATTAAAAGAGTGTCACTCACCGTTCGTTGAGAACAGCCTCACTGCTATCCACGCAACCAAGTGGAAAGAGTTTTCCCAAAAGTCTTCTAGATTAAGGGTATATCGCAGTGATATCATGTTTAAAGGCCTCCCACATAGTCCAGTAACCGATGGAATTAATGCACGAAGCCAGATATTACGAATTAAGATTCATCATGACACGTTAAACTAGTTCACGTTCGACCACGATCGCGTTTGGGAAGAGACTGGCAAAGTCGCGACTCGCGACTCGTGACGTATTTCAATGTTTTGAATTTGACAAACATTGTCGCGCCGAGTGCGGGAACCGGGCCGAGCGCGGGAACCGGGAGTCGGCCGAGCGCGGGAATATGAACATGAAATTCGTCGAGGCCAGAAATAATATTATATATCAATTCACTTTTCACCACTACAGTCGTAATTGTGAATAGTGAAAATTTTTATATAGAGTTTATAGAAATGAAGGGGACGCACAGGTTTCGATAGAAATGAAGCATCTTCTTTTGCACAAATTTCTGCAAATTTGTCAACTAATGTAAATCGACAAAATTTGTGAAAATACATAGCACTAAGAATTATAAAAATTATGGTCGACTACTTGCAGTGTAGAGCAAGTCACATTAGTGACTTGCAATCTTTTGGGAAAGATATTCGTAATATATTATAATCCACGATAGTTCCCACACTATTCGTTAATTTTATTCGTGACTGTTTAAATTATAGTGATTGAAAACGTGCAGCGACTATTGAAATTAAAGAGATTTTAATCGATTCGCGACTGTCGATTTTGCAGAGATTTGAAACGTTTCGCGACTTTTGAAATTAATTGATTAATTAATCTGAAGTTGATCTGAAGAAACCCTGAAATAGAACCATGGAGAGTCACCTGCCACTCTCTCCCTCTCTCTCTCGAGCCTTTATTTGTTATTAATGAAAATTCATGGCAAACTACACTCCGCGTCAAAATTAAAGCAACGCTATAATGTCCCGAAAATTTTTGTCATTTTCAAACGGCTGTATCTTTGCGAAAAATGGTGCAAAAAATATTTAAAAAACGGATTTTGAACGCTTCGAGTTTCTAGAATTTGACTCAGGGACTCAATTTTTTGTTCATTCATTATGATACTGTTTTATCAAGATCAAGCGCTGGAAACCAAGTTTAAGAAATTTTTGCCTAGTTTGAACGTATGCACGGGCCAATGGAATTTTTTTCCGGTACATCCAACAAAGAGCTCTTATGGAGCAAACATTTCTCTTTAATTTCGATTTTTTTTTATTGAACTTTCTAAATTTCTAATGTCTCGAATGTAATTACTGCACGAATAGAGAAGATTTTAAATAACTCGCGCCAAAGAGTTCAACTTCAGAAATGTAAATCGTATTCGACACATTAAGCATCCCGTATGATTGTGAAATTAAAGAATGCTCGATTTGCAGTTGCACGACACTCATGCATTATGCAACTTTCTGCGAGGCTTATAAGAATTAGATTTTACTGTAAATTTCAATGTCGGCGGTGAACTAATACTCGGGGCAAATAGAATCCAATTATTATTACTTCACTTCGAAATAATTAAACAGTGCATTAGAAACTTGCGGGAATGTCAGTAACAGCGTGAATTTGTAATACTTTTCGGCGTACGATACGTGAAAGAGTTCTACTACACGCAATGTATTAACAAAATAATTTGTCATTCAGCCCCTTACATAATAAAGTTTTCATACGTGTTAGGAAAGGGACTTTGCCTCATAGCCTAACTCCACGAACTTTGTTTGGCGTTAACACTTCATCCTCGAGTAGTACTTGTGTGGCTTATTAGTTTTCTGAACGATCGGCAATTGATCCCTCGCTGTGTGGAATTTCGGGAGGGGCAATTAAATAGCATTGAACTAGTTGGTTAACATTAAATAGCTTTTTTTCATTACATACTTTTTGATCAATTCCTATTTCAATTGCTCTGCAAATAATGTCATACTATACTATTCTTTCTTATATTATATTAAAGTACTTTGATTTATATTTTATTTAGGTATTTATATTCCATTTCAACTCAAGAAGTTGGCAGGTTCTCCAAGTAATTGACAAACATCATTTGTAATTTTAATTCACAGAACTTACGAATTTTAATGAAAATAATAAAAATCGGTTTTTCTATTTCTTGGTATATCATCAAATATTTTACATTAGTTTCCATTTTGTTTACATCTTAAAATTTTAGTACTTATGGCATAAGTAGCAAGGAAAGTATTCTTTTTGCAAACACTTCCTTTTGTATAAAATACAGTTAAAAATACAATGTATTATTTACATAACAACAAGTTTCTTGTTTATAAATTATTCTTTACACGCCGTTGCAACGTTTAAAAGCAACGAAGATTTACTTTCTTAACTTATTTGTAAAGTGCTCCTTGCATCTTATCACAGACATGATTGTGAAATTTATTCATCGTGCACGCATTGCCGTAGTGTCCACGGCGTAGACACAAAAAACTGCCAATAATCATCATGAATTTAATTCCCTTTGAATTTCTACGAACGTTTTACCTTTCGTCTCTGGCGTAATGCGAAACAGAATTAGTGTACAAGTTGCAACGACTACAGAGTACGCTAAAAATGGTAATGAGTGGCCGTAGTTCAAATTTATAGCTACCCATATGTAAAGTTTATTTGCTATAGTACCTAACACCCCACCAATTACACCTGCGAGACACGTGCCCATCGCTTTTACTTCTGTAGCAAAGATTTCTGACATTAGGAGGATCTGTAAAGTGACCAATCCGCAATTGAAAGTGAAAATCAATATTATGGAAGATAGAAGTAGTGCCCAAGTATACATCTGTACATTTAGATTCAAGTATTCCTCCGCGTAAAAGAAAACACCAATCACGAGATCACAAATAGCTGCTGTAATACCTGACACGAGAATAAATGGCTTACGGCCAAGTTTATCGACCAAAACTGTAGTTAGAAAGGAGGAAACCACTTGCGTTACACCGATAACAATATTCATCGAATAGTCAGAAATCAAGTTGCTGGTTGATTTGAAGATCAGCTGACCGTATATGAGAATTGTGAAGAAACCACCGAAATGTTGCGTCACGGTAAACAGCAGTATAATAATAAGGGCACGTAAATTTCCACGCGACAAAAACATATCCTTCAGAGTTCCACTCTTTACCACATCTTTTTCGGTTTTCGATAGGGAGTCGACCATCGTTTGCAATTCTTCAGAAACGTCGGCTTTGCCTCTTAGTTTTTCCAACACGTCTTCCGCTTCCTCCACTCTATTTCTCATTATCAGGAAATACGGTGACTCGGGCATAAAGCAGCAGGCGATTGCGAATGTAATGTTGACGGCCAAGAAAATTCCAGCCATCAGAGATAACGAGAGATGCGGTGCAACTATGAACGTCACAAGAATACCGGTATTGTATATAATGCCTACCAAAGAGGATGCAGCACCACGTGTCGCTGGTGACGATATCTCGCCTATGTACATTGGGAGAACGCAAATAAATATCCCTAATGCTAGCCCTGCCAGAAGTCTTGCCACGTACAATTCCTATAAGAAGCAAACGCATGAATTAGCGATTGTAGCTGATAATAAGAAAATTTGGTTAATGAACGTAATTTTATGATTATCGAATTGAAATCAAGTTAAAAATTTATATGGTGATTGTAAAAGCAAAGTACTATTTGTAAAATATATTTTTTAGTCTAGGTATAACAAAAACAAAAACATACGTGGGATTTGTGGAATTTTCTTTCAAATGGAATATGATGTAGACCTTGTTAAGTTGTGGGGGATTTAAGTCATTATTTTGAAGTGTACATATAGATATGGCTTACCCAAATAGATGTAGCAATTGCGATTAAACCCCAACTAACTAAAAGCGGTACAATTCCGAGCAGCATAGTGTTCTTTCTGCCAATTCTGTCAACAATACAAGTATTAATTGGTGGTGCTATTGTGTGACCAATTGTCACAGTAGCTACCAATGTAGAAACAATCGATGCTGTGACTGGAATAGGCGAATCGTCAGCCATTAGTATTACAATACTTGGTGAATTCCATCCCACAACAAAGCCAAGACCACCGGCTATGAGAGAACCTGAACGAAAAATATAATTATAGTAACTTGTTCGACTTGGAGTGTACGTGAGGAGACTACAAGACTCTTGCACTTGATTAAAAACAATGAAAAATAATCGAAACGCGTACAAACACGTCATCCTATACATTTACATTCTAATGTTCAGTGCCGCTAAAATTGTATTGCAGACAGGTTTAAATGTCTAAATATATTATAGTTGTGCCACCTGGCACAAAAAACATTACAAGGTAGAAAAATGTTATAATTACTTGACAAAATAGTTAAGTACTCCCATATCTTTGAACCATCGGGTCGCGTGTATCTGCCTTTCTCCGCATCTTTACCCATTTTTTAAAATAATGTTCCACACACTTCAAGCAGACATTATAAAACGAATGTCAATTTGCAACTGAACGAAATCAAGTAAACGCCATCTACAACTTTGTTTGATTGATGTATCAGATAACAGTTTGGTACCAGAAGATATGATACACGCGCGTAATTTACTTATCGTAAAATTTATAGTAGTTTAGTATCATATATACACATAGAAACAAATAATGCTCCTCATAAATGCTCCTCGTAGACGGATTCATTTCATCTTGTGTAACGCTGTTCTTAAACAAGAGCATTCGTTCAACCTTGATAAATAGCAACACGTCTTCATACCAAGTTATTTTCAGGTATTAATAACTCATTCGCCCAAATATTTATTAACTACACAAACCCAGCTATATTTAAACAAACTGATCTCTTTATATTCTTTTTAATACTCCATCTATATATCGAGCCTATGTACTTTACGCCACACTATAAACGTCATTTGGTTAAGTGGAATCGTTTCAATTTTTTGATTATATAATTGGTTTCAATATGTCACAAAAAGTGTTTACATTAAAAAAATCAAACACCCCAACTTGAAAGATGTAGGTATTTTTGAGAAAATCACACTTAAATGTTGTATTAACTTTTTGATATATAAACTCTCATTTACAGGTAATAAACTATTCCCGCTTAGTACAATAAACCCTTTACCTGTTGTTGTTTTCTCGATATTTTGACCTATTTTACTGCCTTGAAGGTGCATTTTTCCGAATGTTTAAGCTGTGGCAATCCCTTGTTTGATCAACCAAATATCATTGTCATAACATTGTTTTATAATGGTTTTAAATACACCGCTAAACGTGAATGGTGTTAATAAATATTTTTGTTTCAAACATTTTCCTTCATTATCTTTTTTGACCGGTGAACAGATATTAATTTTATATCCAACATAGTTTTAACATGTCCCACGCATTCTAAAGTATATATAAAAGGGTTGTCAGCATATAGATTTATATCAAGGTGAATTATTTCATATAACCAAATATACGTCATATATGTATGTGCACCACATTCCCTAATTTAAGCTAATAATTGTTTTTAAATTAACGTTCCAACACTTGATTTATTATGTCACTTAGCGACGATAAGATATTCGTAAAAGTGATTATTCTTGGTGAGATTTGACTCGTCAGAATTTATCTTTACGAAAAGCCAATGTGAAAATAAAAAGATTTGATCGAGAATTGGTTAAAACAATACAACTGTGTGGAAATTTTACAATTAAAAGTTATTGTTAGAAAATATACGATTACATATGCAACAAGAAAACAGGCGAGAATATTGTGAAAGAAAATATTTTAAGATCACATATTTGACATAATCTTAAGCCGGATCTAAACTTTGATGTGCCACCGTTTATCAAACGCGCGTTACCTGCAGCCTCGGACGGCAAATTTTGGGCAAAAGAAATTGAAAAAGGTGAAGACAGCGGCTTGAGGTAACTTTGAAAATAATTCCCTCTTTTTCATGTAGCAAATTAGCAATAACTCATATGTAAGTTGTCATGTTGAATCAATTCTAAATTTGCCTCACCTGTTTTAAAGTAAATTATTTGATGACATTTCGCGGAAAGGGTGGCAGACGCTTGTTAGCCTAGGATCGCCAAATCTTTCTTTACCCTGCGCGCAGGGTAACATCCCTTAGTTCGGATTTGGCGTTATATAAAAGACGCGTCAAAGACGCGTACGCGTAGAGACCAATCGTGCGACGCATCTGTCAATCATTGGCAGATGCCCGGCGTACGACTACGCTACGTTTCGTGGACAGACGGTCTAAACAAAGCACATTTCCTTTCGCAGATGCAAACACTTCTTGCTTACGACGGAATTTGTCAAGAATGCCAGTCATGTGCAGGGTTACATTGGTTGACTGATAAGTAAGGATCAATTGCGTGACCTGCAGAATCGCGATATTTAAACCCCCCGTATTTTGTTTATGGAGACACCTCAAGGCTCTGGATTATGATACGGGCGTTGCTACTGTGTAAATGATCTTCAATGTCTTAATAAATTTCTGTTACAAAATTCCAAATCGTCTAGGAACATTTGAACATTTTTGACGATCCCTGATGTACGATGCAAGGAGAATGAAATAGATATTCTTACAATACTCTGTCGTAAACCAAAAGATTTCATTTCGTTTCGTTAACCCTCGTCAGGCGGCATAGGTACAATTGTAACTTTTGCGTTTCTTTAAATTGGGATAACTTTTTTTCAAGAAGACGTGGAGAGCTGATGTTTCGTGTCTTCTCTAAATATTTGGTCTAGATTACATAGACCAAATTTCAGAATAATATCTCTACCCCCTTCTGAGATAGGGGATTGAGTTCAGGATTGCAAAGATTGTGCCGCCTGACGAGGGTTAAAATCGCTGCAAAACAAAAAAAAACGTTTTTAAAAAGCCACTTTAATGTTCCATCGGTTGCGTTTCTTAAAGCTGATAATGTTAGTAAACATTGCGCCAAAGGACAAGTCACAGCTTCAATTTATTTCTTTCTAATTAATTGAAAAAGAAATGCTTCATTTTCGACAAAAACGACTGCCTAGTACCCTTAAATTCAATTTATTGTTGACACACTGTATATTATGTGTACGAACGTGTTTCAACTTCCATATGTTCACAAATTTGATCGATCACGCCACTCAACTGTTAACTGATCCCCCCGTAAAACTGGTTAAAATGTTCTGGCTAAAATAAAACCTTCAAAATTTTATAAAAACTAAAAATCTTTAGAAATGTAAATTATCAAGTACAAAAATGCCACCGAAAATTGATCCACAACCAGAAACTACCCCAACTAAAACAACAGCAGCTGTCACATGCAATGTTCGAAGTAAATAATTAATCAGTATCAGTATTATATTGTCTTGCAAATAGCCGATGAATCATTTCTAAAGTATTAAATATACAGAATTATTTTTATTTGACGAAATTATATTAGGTATAATTTTATACTATAAAGACAACTAAAATTTAATTTCTCAGGTCCTGGTCCCAAATATCAACTTAAGACACTTGTGGGGCATCCAGAGCACTGTATTTCAAAGTATCGCAATCCAGCATACACATTTGGTACAAGACTCCGTAGTTTAGAAACATGTCTAGGACCGGGGCCAAAGTATTTGTTAGTGGAGCCCAGAGGTACAGGTTTTACCATCGGACATCGTCTAAAAAGTATAGGTAAATTCTATTTTCATAGATAAACGTTTTTAAAAGTTGTTGAAAACTGTTGAATACATGAAGACATGTATATGTGGCATGTGCCAGTTTTCTACTGAGCCCCTCAATTGTAAAACTAATCTAATCATTTAAAAATTCTGTACATTCAAGAGCAAAGATATTTATTTGTTCTTTATTTTATTGCAATTTTGACATAGTGCTAGAAGTAATTACATTAACATTATTTGTGTTAGATGCTTCTTGTGGCCCTGGTCCCAAATATTTACTACCAGTTCCGAAAGGTCCATCCTTTTCAATAAAGTTCAGAACTAAACCGAGAGGAGGTTGTTTCACACCAGGACCTTATAACGTAAAACCTATTCGAGATGCCCCAGTTTTTTCGATGTATGTATTCTTCTCTTTCATTGGTAACATTGATATGTATAGTGTTGCTTAAATAGTAGATAAGTTTATTTTCTATTATATTGTAAAAGTATACTGCATTCATTTTAAGAGGAAAAACAATTTTATTGAATTTGAATAGAAGTAATTTTAGCAATAGGTAAGTATTTATCGTAGAGGTGGTGGGAAAATAAAAATTTGGCACTTGCCAGACTTATGCAAACTCTATAACAATTTTATTACTAGAATTACATATAGCTATAATTTTAAGTTTTTGCTGAATATCAACCTACCATACACATACTGAACGATTATTTTACAAATAGATGAATATATAAAATAAGTATTTAGGTAAAGACGAAAGATTGCAACTGGGTAAACTATGGACACGATTACATTCTTGCATTTGGGCGTGTCTGTTATATGTTTCTTATTACTTTTCGGATAAGACGTCACTTCTTAGTACATATAGAATCATACTATGAAATCATTTTTCGTCTTCAATGACTTTCTACATTTGCTATTTTCCACCATTATCTTTTCAAAACCTTCGTCAAATTTACTACAGAGCATATCATTTATAATTGTTAACTTGCCGCCTTGCAACTAAAACGATCTCAACAAAATAATTCCAATCTTTTGCGTCGTATGCCTATTGCATTTTTTAAACATTTTTCATAATGTAGAAACAGTACTAATATATATTACATTAATTTTCCAAAATATTTCATGTGTCTTGCAGGGGACTTCGAATACCTCCGTTGAAATGTGATCCTGTACCAGGTCCTCGTGCCCACAGTGTAGACCTAGTTACCCCCATGGCACCAAAGTATAGTATAGCATATAGACACTCGGAACAAATAATTTGTCGTAGTCCAGGTCCTAAATATGATCTCAAATTCCCTCCAACAAAGCCTATGTATTCTTTTGGTGTCAAACATAGCGAATGTGCTCCTCCATATATTGTTGAATGCGATGATCAATGTTAATATACACTCAAATATTAATAAAAATTGCAAAAATTTAAATATAAAAAAATATACAGAACCTCGTGTCTATTTAAGAGGAGAAGACCGTATAAATCGGACAAAAAAAATAGAAACAAAATTTTTTCCATGAATCGCTTCTAAAACGTTTCAAACATACCTATATTCTAAAAGTTATTAGCCGCATTTTAAACACGTTTTTCTCGTAACCACGTTTTCATAACTGGCGCCGGGGATAACTGACAAATTTTTTACTTGGTATAATGTTAAATAAAGTACCCTTAAAGTTCCGAGTTAGCGCATTGGTATGTTTGCAAAAAATTCCCAAATATTGATACAAAAATAAGCCGTTTATACGGGCTTCTCCCCTTAATATATGTTGATTATTGTATTTATTTCTTCGAAATGAGTATTCATTGCTTTATATTTTGAATTCATTTATGTAACCGTTTTGATTTTTAATGAGGGTATTAAACCAAATCTGTTTGAAATATATGTGTGTTTTTGAAGAAGAAGAAACACGGCCTCAGTTACCCCACGTAAATCCCTTATTCTTCTTAATAATCTGAAAGCACTTCTTGGAGTACCTTTACCACTCACGCACTAGGATCCGAAGGTCCTCGCTCGCAACGAGGAAGCAAAACAGTGGGATGAGTATACTGTGTATGACTTTCCCGGTAATGTGAGCCTAAAGGCTTTTCAACAATCCGAGGACAAAGTCATCTCTACTACCACTTATGTTTACCTAAGTGTAAAACCTGGGAACCCATCGCAACCAAGTGTTCGACACACCCGAGAACCATGCGGCCATAAAAGACAAGGATAGCACTAATCATTAAGGGGGCAGACTACTGAGACGGCCTTCAAAAATAGGTAATCTGATGAAAATTGTAGTGAAGCCGATTAAAATTATTGCAAATGTCAATTGAACAACTATATCCACTTTCGTGGTCAAAACCTGGAAACTTATTTTTAATATATAAATTTCGGCACTTTTACGTTCTGATATATGAGAAAATAGATTATTCAAAAAACAGCACTTATAAAAATTACGAACGATAAAGATTTTTTTTATTATTTACATTTATACACTTAAACCTATGAAATTATATTCTCCTTAAAACTCATACGTCCAGACCTACATTTCTGGACCTACATTTGTAACAGAATAAAGTGCAAAAAGTTTTAGACCCATACATTGCATACTTTTTTCTAGAAAAAAATGATAAAAGTCACCTATGTTTTCGCGGAATTTGACCTGCGGATGCCCTTAATTACTTATTACCTCCAAGTGTCAACTATATTTGTATTATTACGAGATTCTTTTAACTTCGTATATTTTAAAAATGAGTGGTCAGATACGCCAGAAAAGAAAGAAAAGTCTTGAACTCATAGCGACTTATAACTTAAAATGTAACTGCTGAAAAAAACACCTTTCCACTTGTAATCTTCTCCTTGTAAATAAACATTGCTAAGCATGACATGACTGTGTATAAATTTATATTTTATATATATAAAACAAGTTATACAAACTTGATGTTACAAACATCATAGCAATATTATGCATCAAAATTATTGTATAAATATACAAATATGATTCATAAAACTGAATATATATTAATCGTCGTCTAACTCTGTAGCAGGTAATCCAGCACATTCACTGTGTCTAATACCAAATGAATACATAGGTGCTCGTCTTCCAAGTTCAATTTGAGGGAAATATTGTGGTCCTGGACTATGGTCTAGATCTGCGATTTGGGACCTCCATTTTAGACTAAATGCTGGAGCACTACGTTTTATAAGATCGACATCCATATTTGTGTAAGCTGCCGGACCAGGACCTATTCGCACTTGCTTAAGTTCTTGATAACCACCTCTGTAACATTCAACATCATACAAATTAATCATCTACTATTCATCTTTCGTCAACATTTCATGAGAATGTAATTTGAACTGATCTTTATTAACCTTTATACTAAAAAAGGGAATATTTTTAAATTTCGGTTTTAAATTTATAATTAAATTGGCACTATAAAATGGGTTAAGAAAAGCAAGAGGGATATATTTTCCTTTACCATCATCCCAATGTTGCCCCCCCCCCTCCCTGGAAAAAAGTCTGCGGACGCGCGTGATGACATTTTGCATGTTATAATGGCATGAAAGTAATAACAGTTACACATATGCTGCAATTAGTACGTACCATTCTAATAGGTATAGATTTTTTTGAAAAATAATAACATTATTGTATATAATACCTGACAGGAATGTCAGCCAAAGAAGTAAATATATGTACTGATATACATGTATAAATAATGAAAACATGACTAAACTTCGTGTCAAACAATTAACTTGTTTAAATGATAAAAAGGATGGACATATGTACCAGTTAATGAATGTAAATCAAACATATATACATACATAGAAAATGCACCCTGCGCTGGTTTGTCAGGAATTTTGGGACCAATACATGTTGGTAAACTATATGCATTTGGACCAGGACCTGCATCAGCAATTTTTGTTTTACTTCTGCATTTGATAGAATATGCAGGAGGTCTAATACTATGATTCATTGGAGGACATCGTTCTGGGTAATGTGCTCCTGGCCCTGGTCCTAAATCTCTCACTGGAAAAATTGATTGGACCAGCGTTATTAAAATGAACAATCGAAATAATATAGTCATCAGGATTAAAAACTATGAAACCATTTTTTTGTATTTATCACAATTTTGGAGAAATGTACAATTTGATTGAAACATATTGTATACAGACTCCCTACAGCACGTAACATTGCAATAATGTTTGATTGTGAGCAATATTGCGACGCAGGATTTGTAATATTGCCCGAAATATTGCAGAAATGTTGCCGTAAGATCTCTATGTCCGCCCCCATGCAATAAGGTAGGAATTATTTCTGCAACATTTCGGCAATATTGCTGATATATTACGGAAACGGTCTTGCAAGATTACAGCAATGATTCTGCAGTATTTCAAACAGTAGGACCGAAAATGTAATTTGTAATCAATTATTATACAGTGTGTCCGTGGGAACACTGAACAGCTGGATATTTCCTAACGTATTGGAGGTAAACAAAAAATATTTATATGGAATTGCATAGTTCGAGGAGGCAAATTTATTGCGCAGACGAATTTTTTCTTCGATTATTATTTTAAAACATACAATGGTCAAGTTCGGTTTTTAAATGTTAGTAGCAATAATGTATTCCAATATGCTATACTAATTATGTCAAATAGGAAAAATTAATTTTTTTTCAATGTGGGTTAGTCCGTTTTAGCTCTCAATGCTTCATTTCATGTACAAAGAGCTCTAACAATAACAATTTTTTCATGTCTTCAACGGTCTGCGAGATATTCTTGCGTATCTAGTTAAAAGAAACACACCGTAGAACCCACTCGATATCATGTACATATTTTGTCAAAGTCATAGTTGCTTCAAAATAATGCTGCAATGTTTCCACAATATTTTCAATGCAACATTGCATGACAATATGCGCGCAACATTGCAGAAATATTTCATGACAATATGTGCGCAACATTGCAGAAATATTGCGGCAATGTTTCTGCAACAAAAACTGCTGTATGGGAAACTATATTTCTTTTGAATGGATACTAAATTGCAATTCAAAATGTTGAAGGTTGGGTTTTTTCAGTAAAAGATCATCTTAAACTGTTTTAATGAATATAATGTATTTTATAGCATATCTATATTACTAATGCTATATAAAAAATAATGTAACCATTCGTTTAACTATAATAATCCAAATTAATAATTAGAAGAAATACTGAATTGCAAAATGCATGCTAACATTTAAAAGGTTCTCTGCAAGCTATTGTATATGCAGGTGGGTTATCTGGTCCAAAATTTGTTAATCTTGCAACATCATATTGTGGTCCAGGACCAACACTTGGTATATAAATTGGTGTACGATGTCGCATACTATATGCTGGATTTCTGTGCCGAGATGGACAATGATCTTCATACCCAACCAAAGGTCGTAATTTATATACGGGTCCAGGACCTACAGACATACACATAACATACATTTATGTGCACATAACGTATTAAATCATATCAAATTTGTTTGATATTGTAGAACATTAATTATTGTCATTTAAGATTAATAATGTTATTATATGTTATTCAAAATGATATTATAACACCTGAATCCTAAATATTTTATGTTAAATCCAATCAGATGTTAAGGGACAATATGCATTATTAAGCAAAAAAATAAAACTTGTATAAAAGTTCGAAATGTAAGAAATAAAATATTTTAACTGACATAAAAGAAATTCTAATGAATTATTAGCAATCTTTCCAATGTAAATCTTACCCCTTATCAAACAACTTAATATCTTCGGTTCATTTTCCTTATTCTCCATTTTTATGCTGTAAAATATACTAATAAGTAATAGAAAATGTTTATAGCAAATACAATACCAAAAAAATCGTTTATTAAAAATGATTAGTTAGTTTGGAACTTTAAAGACTATGTTCAAAGTGTTTGGAACTTGTATTGTTATATTCACAGTAAACAGTTGTAACTAAAAGTATAACATGCAACATATTATTATGTATTATCTATTTTTCAGCTCATTTACAGTGGCTCGCAAAAATATTCGGACACTCTTTAAAATCGCATAACTTTTTTAAAATTAATTCAAACGACTTGAGTTTTTTTGAGAAGCTAGAGGGATTAGTTTGCTAAATGATATGATTCGTCGTTTTGAAAAAATGCACTTGGTCGGAGTAGCAAAAAAAATAGTAAAGGTCGTTTTTTAAACTTTTTTTTGTGAACCCTTAATGAAAATTCAAAAAACCCGTTTGTAGATTTAAGTAAGTTATATATGTGTCTAAAATTTCATCAAAATCGGTTAACGTTGCTCTGAGCTACACACGTTTCAAGATCGCGGAATAAGGTCGAAATTAGCTGATTTTCGGGAATTTCGCGATTTTCGAATTTTTTTTCCGAGTATATCTTCTGTTTTTAACTTTTTGTAACATCAGTTATATTATCGTGATCTATTCCACCCTGAAAGCCAGATCTGGGGAGCAGAATCTGACGTCAGAACCGTACGTTCACCACCTATAAGTCATTTCTAATACCCTATTCAGACACTAACATACTGATTTGAAGTATACATTTCAATTTATACGTTTTTGAGCATAAAATGACAAAAATTATGCACTATATTGGTGTATATGTTGATGTTAAGTTTAGTTTTAAGGTCAACAATTATCTTTGCAACCTTACTTATACTCAGATTATATTTTAATCTTTAAATAATTAACAATTCAAGGTATTTATATATCTTTCTGGGACGTCCAATTTTGTTATTTTTTCATCATTTTTTACTGTCGGACACTAATTTTTTGGTAAACAAGGATGCTAACATATCAAAGGAAAAGCATGGTAAATATAATTTTGAAAAAGAATCGATTAAGGTCCTCTTTAATCGGAAAATACATTGCATTCTTGTCATACTTGTATAGAATATAATAATAATTTCCAGTCATTTATATTATATATTAGAATAAAGTTGACGAAGTTCTTTAACTTAATATTGACGTAGTGCACCACGCCTAATCGCTGGTTGTCGATTTGGTGGTGTGATGGAAATATCTAAGTAGTCGCCAATTGTAAATCTATAAATGTGAGAAAAATATGATTTAATGAATAAATATTAGTTTATCTCAACTCAACTTTACTATCGAGTATTACAAATGCATACCTTGCTTGTGCAAGCGTTTTGTTATCATCTGCACCTTTTTGTCCAGAACACGTAACACCAATTTCACGCATGCGGTATCCAGAATTACGTAATTCTGGAGTTACTAAGGAAAAATCAAAATATGTCCCTTTACTTCTGGCATCTGGATTTACTTCTTTAACTAATCCCGTAATTTCTCTGAGCGTTGCATCCATCCTTTTAATAAAACAAAGATAAAAATATTATATTTATAACTAACAGAATAATAGGAAGAATATAAATGTATCATTTTTATGTTATCTGTATCTTAGAAATGTTACCATGTATATATTTGCAATTCATTTGATGGTACATTTCCTCTACTGTATTCCATTATATTATGATGCCGTCCTGTGTTGCAAAATACACGAAGCAAAAGTGGACATGTCTAAAATTCAATATTACCTGAATTAATATAAAAATATGAAGTAAAGAATATACATATTTTAAAAATGTTATGAATTTGAAGTAAACATTTCAAGAGAGGTTGTTTATGATACTGTATACCTTTTCCCTATCTATTGGCTTTTCTGGTAGTTGCTTCTCATCTACTACCATAGATTCTATTGCAGATGTCATTTCTGTTGGACTGTAGAAAATTAATGTATATGAAAAGAAAGTTGACAGGAACTGTGTCAATATTATCAAACAAGGATTAAATCTATAACACTACTCTGTTTGATATGATACTACCCGCGTTTCTCAACCATGTACTGAATGCAATACCTATAATGTGTATCACACATTTACAGTTGAACATTGAATGCAACGCGCTCTATTACAAGCAAGAGAACTAACACAAGTATTATCATCGTTCGGCAAGGAAAACTACCACCGCGGGACATGTTGCCCATGTTGCGTATATGTACCTGCGTCGGTCATTATTATTAGTCTGATTTTCGAGAGTTGAGACCTGAGGCGGGTTCCTGGACGGAGCGTAACTTAAGGAGGAACCAATGGTACGCTACGGATTGCAACACTACACGCTGCACTACACTACACTTAAGGAGGAACCAATGGTACGCTACGGATTGCGTGTAGTGTTGCAATCCGTAGAGTACCATTGGTTCCTCCTTAATAGCGAATTCGGACGGTCGCACTGGTACGTACTGAGTGCGACTTTTAGCCAATTAGAAGCGAGAAAACTCGCACTCAGTGCGCACTAGTGCAGGTTGCCGAATCTGCTCTAAGCCACGCTCCGTCCAGGAACTCGTCTCAGGTCTCAACTCTCGAAAATCAGACTATAGTTCGTGTACAGAACGCTAGTGTCGCAGATTAATTTTAAACTCCCAATACTATACCTTGCTATACCTTTTCCGTGACTCTATGTGATACAAATCTTATCATTTTGCAATTTACACTTGTCAACAGTTATAAAGGTTATGTTAACTTATTGAATTGAAATGTTTTAAAAAGATTGTAAAAGTCATAAGATCAACATTTTCTTAAGGTTTTATCAGTAACAAAATTATAATCTTAGTCATTACAATAAGATTGTGTTAACATAACGACACTGTAAACGTTTTAGATTTTAGACTTTGTAGAACCTACAAATCTTTTAAAATTATTATAAAAGCATGAGTACACAGAAAGGGAATTCGAATCGATCGAGACCACAAAAATATCAAAATCATACTGCTTTCAAAAATGATTTGCACGATAAGTCAAATAAAATAAAAATTATTAATAGCATTGATGTTGCTAATGTATGTGAGAAATGCAAAAAAATAATTGAGTGGAAAATAAAATATAAGAAATATAAACCTTTAAAAGCACCTGCAAAGTGTATAAAATGTGAACAAAAATCAGTGAAACATGCATATCACAATATGTGTTTACCTTGTGCTAAGCAGTTCGATGTGTGTCCAAAGTGTAATGAAAAAGGTGAAATCATTGAAGGAGGACCTAATAAAGAGGAATCCATTAAGCTAGATACAGAGTTGCAAGCTCTTCTTAAAGAGTTACCTGAACGGAAACGTAGAACATTTATACGCTATATGAATCGTAATGGTAGTACAATTATAATTTGAAGTTAGAAATTATATGATTCGTATGAATTTTTTGTACATATAATAAATTCTTTTTCAGCTACAAATAAAAATAACTCAAAGAAAAATAAGAATGTTGGGACCAATGCAAATAATGAGGAAGATGATAATAAGGAACAAGAAGAAAATAGAACTGAAGCAGGGAGCATATCCAGAAGTGACTTATTATTAAAATTAAAATTATTAACAACTAAAGAAGGAGATAACAGCGACTTTACTGATGATGATGATGATGATGATGATTCTGACTTGTTGTGTGAAAAATAAAATATATCTTTGCAATATATTTTTAATATACTTATTTATAACAGAAATTGAAACACATAGGGTAATTTTCCTGTCGATGGAAAGCATTCAATCACTTTTTATCGTTATTTGAATTATAGTTATAATTACTTTATGCAGCTTTATACCACAGACAAGTAAGGCTTATCGTTAGAGATTCAACACAAATTGAAGATCTTCCATGCCATTGACTGACTTTATATGACACTTCATTGAATTTATCTTAAAAAAGCAGTTGTACTATGTAATTTGCTCATCCAAACTAAACACCTTTTATAATAATTATTTATTTTTAAGATCGTCTTAACATGCGGCATCCTCTACTAGCCTCGTAGACTGAGAATACCGCCCATACACTGTTTCGTCCGCGTGTGACTCCATTCCTAAAGGCTCCCTGATTCCGCATCAGGTTCGTCCGCGTGTGACTCCATTCCTAGAGGCTCCCTGATTTCGCATCAGGTTCGTCCGCGCCCCTAACTAACAAACTCAAAAACCATATTTCTTGGGAAATACCCTTCTCGCCGGCCTCTTGCGTTGCCGCAGCCTCGGCTCGTAACAATATTTCGAAAACGAAGGCCCACTGTGCGGAAAGCCGAAATGGTATTTTCATACTACGTGAGTACTACGACCCCCATATATTGTCGTTCCAAAAGCGATGTTCACAACCGCGGGGGTCCCCTTGTTAGTTGAATCCTTTAAAATTCCCGCGCTACTTCACGAGCTGGGTGCTTTAGCGTTCCACGGGCACGAACCGGCGCTTCATTAAAAATCACCACAGAATCGCGCAACATCCCTTCCTGCTTTCGAGCTCTGCGTAAGATCTTTGTCACGCATGCCATCCGCATCGCGTATTCTTAACAATTGTACACACTTTACAAAACATGCAAACATCTACATTCAAATCTCGCTCCGACTTTGCATATCGATTGCACACAATCCTCTAACTATGTTCACGCGGTAGCGTGACAGTATCAATAAATTTGTGTGTGATGTATGTTCATAGTGTTCATATGTAGCGTACACAATGTTCTTATAAAGGTAGTGAAAGTTTATTGATGTGAAACAGTGTTTGAAAGTTGTTGACCACCCATGGTTTCCTTTTTAACTTCATGGGCAAGAAATAGTATTTGAAAATAGGTACGTAAAACTATATTCTTTCCAAAGAAACCATTGAAGGAGCTGTGCATTTACACATGATCAACAGTTACACCTTTTCAAATATCCAATAAAGATTAATTAGACAAGACAGATTTATAAAAATTTGTATTCTCTAGTATGATATACAAAATCATTTGGAGAAGTACTCCCGTAAATTTAACTTTAAGTGTTTAAAATTATACTTATAGATTTTTAGGTTAAGCTAAGTGCTACAGTGGATAAACACTAAATAACTTTCGAGTCCAGTATTTTATTTATGAATCATATCTACTTTTGTATCGATACATGAATTAATATATTTAAAACTCATTAAATTTGGTGCAAAGTTCAGAGTTTATTGGTAATATTTATATGTCAAGATATTTATATTGAAACTTTCAAATATTTTCTATACAGTGCAGTGCATAACTTTAGCACCACTTAGATTTACAAATGATTCTGATTTTCGAGTAAGTATGCATAAAAATCAATCAAATTTTGATTAGCTGAACATACTGGCCATTTGATAATATTAATTTGATTTGCTTGAAACTGTGGCATCGTTCTTCTACTGATTTTTATGGCAGCATTATCTTGTTGAAATGTCTATTCAACTGTATTATGTTCTTGAAGGAAGGATGACAATTTGCTAAAATTGTTATGTACTCTGTACTGTTCCATCTTTTTAATGGAAAAACTAATTCTAACAAGCTCTGAATACAAAAAGCTCCCGAAACCCTGAGATTTCCTCCATTGAAATTTGTTTTTGAAAAATATCACAGATCTTTGCGGAGATTGTGCCAATATGAGTTAAGTTCATTAAGTCCATCAAGATTAATATTTTTTAGACCACAAAACAGTGGCGGATTCGGTAGCTTTTCTTGGAGGGGGCGAAATATGTAAAAGTACATAAGTATATTTGCTATCCATCTTTTACAAGATTTAAAATTTGCTTGTAATTTATATTTTAATATTTCTATCTGATACTATAGTCTAAATAATTAAATTCACATTAATTATTTATACAGAATAGTACACAATGTCATAATATTTTTCTATTTTATTACTCTTGTGGGGGGGGGGGGGGGGGCGATCGCCCCCTCTGGAATCACCCTTGCCACAAAAGGACATTCTAAATCTAAACTTACTAAAACTTGTGTAGTGATATTGGTGCTATAATTATGCAACATTTGAAAATTGCTCTTTTCATTATATGATTGATTTTCATACATTCTTACCGAAAGGCTCGAATCATTTAAAAATGTTGGTAGTTACGTACCACCCTAATACATGCAATTATTTATGCAGTCCGAATGGAAGAAAGAAATAGATTGATTGTTTTTTACATTAGTTTTAATCATATTTAGTTTAGTTTCCGTAACCAAATCTGTTTCATTGATATACAAGGTGTCCCAAAAAGACATCGAAAAGTTCTATACCGTTTTGGGATTCCAGGCTTCGTTATCGAAATATTAACAGTTGAATATTAGCGATGCAAGTTTCAGGGCGTACAGTTTAAAGCCGAGTCAGCTGAGCGCGCGGTAGCGTACGTTCGCATGCACACACAGGAGGCGCGTGTAGATATAGATTCACACACACGTGCCGATTCAAACCGTGAAAATGACTAGGGTGGTCGACTCTACTGTGTGTGTGGATCTGTATCTACTACATTCTTACAAAGTTCCTAAACCCAGAATTGTCTTCTAAGCTTAGTTCTCGGAGAAGATTGTTTCCATATTGATAACCTTCAATTAAAAATGGACGTATCCAGAAATGTTTAACATTTTTCTGTTGTTTCTTTTTGCGCAAATTCAGAGGTATTTTGTATATCCTGCAAAAACGGTGGCAGCAACCTCACCGAATGACATAGTTAGAGACACTAAAAGATCAATCTAGATATGGACACGCGACATTGTATGGGACACGATATAACCATCGATGCCAGGGAATAGTCTACCGTAGTGGAAAGGAAACCCAACGTTGGCGTCGATTGGTTTGGAGTCAACACCTATCTTAGCGTCGATTGGTTTGACGTCACGGCGTTATCACACGCATGCGTTGCGTGTTCCCTCTCCACTACGGTAGACTATTCTCTGACATCGCTGGACATAACAGTCCGCAACTCCGCATACAATATCCGCATACAGTCTACAGACAGTCTGCATTCAACTGCAAATTCACATTCATGAATTATTTATATTTATAATCTAAACGAGATAATAATAAAAAATGTATCTTTTTACAGACGTTTATGATCAAGTGAACAAATTTACTAAAAGGGAGACCAGTTTATTAAGATGATTTTAACATTTCTCTATGTGATAGCGACGTCACTTCAGTCTAGAAGAATTCTGTTTTTAAAAACACATTTGCGTAATTTGTTTCAAGGGAATACAACTAATTATCCATCAATCATGTTTTATAACAAAACATTGTTAAGTTCATGTACAGGTAATATTATATTAAGATAGTTTGGAAGTAAAGTATTTATTATTTTATTTTAAAATATTATATAACAAACTCCTACTAAATGGTACAATTTTAAAGACCTTAAATACGATTTACATAATTTTGGAATGCCATTTTAAATAACTACCTAAATATTTTTAATTTCAGTAGATTATCAAGTAGATTGTTATTTTAACGTTGGAAAGCTATCCAAAAGAATAACGTTATGGATACATTTCTTCAATATTGACTTAATTGTATTATTTATAGTATAAAAGTTTTTGCATATTCTAATGTTAATGTGTAATTCATTTTTATTACATTATTTTACTACTATAAGTCTTGTATAGTTTAATTTATTTTAAAAAAAAATTTAAGTTATAATCTAAAGACTTGAATTTTGCAAAGAAAGATTACAGTACTGAAATTGCTAATTTTCACCATCTTTTTTTTGGTGAATCTGAAACAAAAGTGAGCAGGAAAGTGTCCGAATTTTATACTAATAATAATACGCATACAATATTCAGTCATAGAGTAGCAGCAATTATGTGAAAATTTTCAGAATTTCGGGTTCTCTCTTATTTTTGTTCAATATTGAATTGAAAAATATGTTTGTTTGTTCGGAGTATTCAGCGAAAGATTAACTTCCAATAAATATCGTGTATCACCGTAGCCTGGTCTGCCCCGTAAGGTGCAAATACCTTCTCAAGTTCTGGGACTCGGGCAACAGCCGAGCGCGGAACTGTTACCTTGCTAACCGTTGCGAGGGTTTTGGGACAACTACAAGAGTGTGTGTCCGCCTATACGCGTGAGGCCCAGCTACATGGACTCGTGGTATGAGCCAGTATGCACGCACGCAGTCTTGCAGTTCACCCGTAGTCCATGCTGTGGTTAGCAACGTAAAAGTTCCGCTTCGCTATTACTCGGGTCCCAGAACTTGAAGAGGTATTTTTACCCTACGGGACAGGCCTGCGTGGGCTCACAACGCATGGAACGTTTTAAAATTTGTGATCATTCTGCTGTTACCTTTTCGTGTTAATGTACATGAAATTTATTCGGATTAAGATTCTATACGGTTCTCAAGAACTAATTTAAAACTTAAAGAAAGTAGTACAGAATTATGTTAAATCAGAACTTAAGATCTTCAATTTTGTAAAATATATGTTAGAGTAGTGATTCCCAACGTGTGAGTCGCGACCCCCTAGATTTGGGGGTTTTTAAATATTATTAAGTTAGAATTATATTCTGAAATAATGATTTTTAATGTGTTTTCTTTGCCTTATTGACTTTACCCTACTTTAATAAAAAGGGGATGGCAACTCAAAATGTTGGGAAACACTGTGTTAGAGCTTATCTTTGGTATCATTTGCCACTTCTTTAAAATATTTTCATCTTTAGTTTTGCCAATATTCAATCTATGTTACGTATAATTGCATTATTATGTAACTATAATACACTGCCCGAAATTACCATAAAGCCACCATGTTTATTGATAAAATCTTATACTTATTTCATAGTATTGATAACTTCGTGTTTCATACCATTTTGGGAGAGTTAAAATCAGCATATAGATCAGTTGGAATAATAGAAGTAACATTTATTTAAAAAAAAAAACGTAAAAATAGAATTTAACAAGGAACAAAGTGCGAAATTTCTATAAAGCCACTTGTTTTTTAAATAAATAAAATCAAAATTAACGATAGTTTTATTTTATTTCCATATTAATAATTAGTGTAATTGCCATTTCTTCGAATAACATCAAAAATGCGGTTCGTCATTGACAAAATCAAAGTTTGAAGTGTTTGTTCTTCTATAGATGCCCACGCTTCGTTTACCGCTTTCCATAATTCCTTAATGGAATTATATTGCTTGCAATTTCCATAAACTTTTCTTGCAAGTATTCCCCAAAGATTCTCAATAGGGTTCAAATCCGGGGAACAAGCTGGCCATGTCAAAACCCTAATATCTTTTTGACGTAACCACTGCTTCGTGTGTTTCGATGTGTGAACGGCAGCGTTATCGTGTTGATAAATGAAGTTATCGTCTTTAATTTCTTCTGTAAATGGTACTAAAACCATTTCCAACAATTCTGTATACGCTATCGAATTCATTTTGTGAGTAATCATACATATTGGAGTTTTTGTGCTGCCTCTGAATGCAGCCCAAATCATTAATGAGCCACCACCGAAGTTACGACTCATTGCCACGTTTTTCTCCTTCCTCAAATCATGCCAATAATATTTATAGCCATCTGGCCCATCTAAATTAAACTTCTTTTCATCGGAAAAGATAACATATTCCCCTGTTACGTGAGGGCGTTAATTTCAAAAGAGACCGAGCGGTTGAGTCTAATTTCCTCTAGTAACGCTTAACGAATTTTAAAGGGAAAAGTTATAATTTTAACATAATCAGTGATTATTACGCAAAAATCAGGATTGCTTTGGGGCGCGGCTTTCGTCTACAACCTGTACAGGTTGTCCAATCAGGATGTGGTATTTTGGTGGAGACTGGTTCGAAACAAAATTAGACAAGTTAAGGAATAATATACCATGTATTACAAAAAATATATATATAAAGGAGTTTTTGAAAGGTGGTACAAAATGGGGAAAATTACATGGATTTGTGTTACGCCAAATTATATATAAAAAGGTCCAATTACAATGTGTAAAATCCTAGACTTGTTTGTGAGGTTTGAATTTAGTCAGAATTGAATGTGAACGGAAACAAGAAGTCGACAATAATTGATCGAGGGAAACCCCACAACACTAAGTGGTTGGATCAATAATCGCATTTGTTCTTAATTTTGTACATTCATTCGAGTTGTTTGGATGATTAGCTTGGTCGCAATTTATATCACTCGAAGCGAGACAAGTTTTGTATCACGTCACACGCCGAAGGGAAGGTAACAGCTAATCGAGGGATAACCCATAACCCACTAGGTGGTTGAATCAGCTGCTGCTTCCGTACAATATCATAACAAAACGGGCTCACCAATGTAGGGTAGAAACTGTATAAATTTTAAAGTGTCGCTTACTCTCTCTCTCTCTGTCTCTCTGTCTCTCTGTGATCTGTATCGCTGGGCTGCTTATGGATGTTGTAACGCAGCACACGTCGCACGATACACTAGCACTAGGTGTTAGTATAGTTTATAATAATTATATTTTAAGGTACGGTATTAAAAATGGAAAAACGTATAAAAATCGAGTCTCTACGGGGACTGAGTCCTTCCACGCACTATAAGACACACGGGAACTCCGGCTCAAAGACTATTTAACAAATAGTAATGTCCCTCGGACAGAACGTCAGCGCACTATGCGACTTAACAGGCGACTGCCGTAAAATGGTAATTTTTGATTATAATTTAAAATGGTAAAAACGCAAAAATATATAAGTCTCTACGGGGACTGAGTCCTTCCACGATCACTGGGATGCACTGGAACTCCGGCTCAAAGACTATTTCAATGAATAGTTATGTCCCTCGGACAGATCGGCCACGCACTATGCGACTTGTCAGCCGACTGCCCCGAGCGTTCGCAGGGTAGGCCCGAGCACTCGGGCCTTTGCACAAAGAGCGCCAAAATTGCTGACTTTGCACCTCGTGCACACGGGCCTAACCGTCGTCGCCTCGGACCGTTCCCAGCCTCACAGTGCTTAGGTTTTCAGAATGTTATCGCATCCGGCGTTCCAAGAACGTTCTGCAGTGTCGAGATTTTTGCATGGGAAAATGCAGTGGCGTAATGAATTATAATAATTCGGTTTACAGATCATTGACAACTGATCGAGGGAAACTCCCATAACACGTGATGGTTGAATCAATCGTCGACATCTGTGAACTGACTACAATGAGGATATCGCAAAGATTTAGAAATGAATTTCGAAAAATAGCCGGCACGTAACACTCTCCCCCCCTTGAAATCATCGTCCCCGATGATAACTAGTCATAAGGACATTTGGAGTGCCGGGTATAATTTATAAAAACATGGAGTAGCTGCCTGTCACGCTTACGAGGCATCGCGCTCGTTCCGCCGACACGGATTTGGGTTCGGTGGTAGTGAGGATCGCCGCGCAGGGCGAAATATACGCATTTCACAAAAGGGCTTCCTATATGCACGCAGCCCTCAAGATTCACTATTGCTATTTTTTTTTTTTTTTTTTTTTTTTAACAATTTCTAACGAGACCACAAACATTCACCCCGACTGTTCCTACAAGTCAATTCCCCGAGAAACGACATGTCCTTAAGGAATCGAGCACCGACGTCCGAGTACAACAACTCGTTTATAATGTCGCACTATGTTCCATACACTTAGTGCATTCACCACGAACTTCTCGCACGTTGGTACACCCGGCGATGTTAAGTATGATGATGGGTTTTAGACGTTGATCTCCTCGATGGATTCGTTCATTGTCCACCCATCCGCAGCATTTAGCTCCAGGACTCACGACATGAATTCCATCTGGACAGTCTGATGTTCGTCAGGCTCTGCAATCTATTGTGGTGGAGTTTTTCGGATGTAGGAAAATCGGTGCTCTTAACGCCAAAACTCTGTAGGTTCGGATTGGCCGCCAAAAATGTCCCCAGTATGGTGCCGCTACAATTCACGCAGCGTCCAATTGAGAGGTTCCTCAAGGAATTGACCCGCAGGTACTGCCAGCTCCTGAAAGGCCATGGATAAGCGGAAAATGCTGTCACACTCTATCCTTCCAGTGCTGTACAGTTTTTTCGCAACCAGGGTCAACAGCCGTGACCATAAATTCGTGGCAACCAATTCGTCATCTAAAACAATGTATCTTATAATAACGCCACATCGCATACAAAATACCCAATAGAAAGCGGTGATTGATACTATCCTGCAGAACTCAGCAATCCGTAGGTCGCAATTCACAGTCCATAGGTCATACTCCGGCAGGATGTATGTTACTGGAGCGGTGTTCGGCTTCATGACAACTGAAGAGCGACTCGGTAGATCCTTCGACACGGTGTATCAGTGGAAGATGGTAGTAGGTTGATCCAATAACGAACAGGCGTGATTGTATAGTAGGCGCATTCTCCTCCTCCAAATTACGAGTATCGAGAAGTATCGTATCAGTCTTGCAATGAGCAAATTTTTTTTTTTTTTTTTTTTTTTTTTTTAAATACAATCCCAGAACGAATGAACTCTTGATGTTTCATGTGTTCCCCGATGGTTTGCGGAGGTTAGCGTGATCCAGGTCATCACAGAGAGAAGAGTTACCAATTTTCTTAATTTAATTTAACTCTATTCTACGATTAGATCGGAAACTGAGGCCTAATCATTTTGGTGGTGTAGTAATAGTTTATCAGCATGCTTTACAAATCGTTCGCCAGATTTCTTTTGTAGTATAATATTATTCTTTTCTAAAATTCCAACAATTTTATAAGGACCGTGATATCGACCTCCAAATTTACCTTTCCTGACTTCTACTAAAACGCGTGCCATGTCGCCAATTTTACCTTGAAATGGTCGCGCTTTTTCATCATAGTGTAATTTTGACTTATGTTTAGCCGATATCAAATTTTGTGCAGCCAACGTCTGCATCTCGGTTAATCGCGTTAATAAATCTCGAAGATAACCGTTATACGTTGGCAGAGATTCGTCTGTAGGGAATGCACTAGGACAGCGTGCTGTTTCGCCAAATACTAATTCGTGTGGAGTGAAATTTGTTGCCTCGTGAACGGATGTGTTATACGAAAATATCGCAAATGGTACTATTTTATCCCAATCATCAAAGTCATTTAGATAATGTTTTATATATTCAGTCAAGACTATATGGCTACGTTCCAAAGCACCATTTGTTTGTGGACGATACCCAGAGGTAGTTACATGATTAATTTTGAAAACTTTCGCTAATTCTTTTAACACTTTATTAATGAAACTAGTGCCTTGATCAGTTAAAATTGCGCGTGGAGTCCCATATTGCAAAACCAGATGCGTGACCAGCGCATGAGCTACAGTTTCTGCTTTTATATCCGGTACAGGAACTGCAATGCAGTATTTCGTAAGATTATCCTGCATAGTTAAAATGTGTCGATTCCCGCTAGGAGTCAATGGAAGAGGTCCCACAGTATCTAAGGATATTTTATCAAATGGTTTTAATGGTGTATCAGTTATAAGCATGGGTTCACGAGTTTTTGTTCTAACAAGTTTGTTCTCCTGACAACTATTGCATGTTCTAATGAAATTTTGAATATCGTTACGCATTGATGGCCAATAAAATCTTTCCCGAATTCTTTGATAAGTTTTTGTTACGCCCTTATGCCCTCCTATTAAACTTTCATGTAATTCCGAAATGATTTTCGGACGGAGTACTTCGGGCGGTACCTGTACGTTTCCGGTGCACAATGTTATTTTGATATCGCTATCCGCAAAAATATTTGATAAGATACCAGCTAGTGTACCCTGCGGAAGTGTATCTGTAAATTCACCGGATTTCGAAATTCTAAAGGACTTTATGCCTGATTGTAAAAGTGTAAGTTTTAAATTTTTCAAAGCATTACCTAATTTTGCGACAGAGGTATCATCATAATACCTTTCTTTGATTACTACACTGAAAATTTTGTATTTACCTCGCGGCGTAACGAGTACTTGGCCTTCTTTTGGCTTCGAATTCCGCAGATGCTCTATGCTTATAGCTCCTATGTCTGCGAGCAAACGACTTATCGGAGTTACCAATTCCACATCGGAAGAAATGAAATGAACATAATTTTCGCGAATGTTTGTTAAATTGTTTCGAGTAAATTTAATATTCTCTTCGCGTGTGTTCCTGGAGAAAGTCGGCGACGTTAATACGTCGGGAAGTATACTTTCTGTTATTTGAATTCCTGGTTGATACTGGTCAATTTTACTGTAGTCCATTGATTCAGGAGCAGGTGCACGTTTGGGGGTGGAAGGTGGATCAGAAACTGTTGTTCTTGGTTTTGAATAAATGGATTGTGAATAAGGTGTGGATAATGCAAGCGGTCTATTGGATGGTAACGGGGTTGGTATCATGGATCTGCGCGGTGGACGGTGAATTAGCGTATTGTCGAATCTTGAGGCATTGTTTGGTTCTTCTTCTTCTTCTTGTATGGATTCCAAAGGAGGTCTCCCTATTTCGGATCTCGAAGGTGCTACCTCGGCGCTTGTTCCAGCACTATCTTGTCCTCGCGATTTATATTGAGCCCACAAGTCTTCTGCGCGTTTGTCCAATTCTTCCCGGAATGAATTTTCTGCATCCAGTTCTGATTCATCGGATGAGTTTTGAAGAATATCGCTATGCTCTTGCAACGATTTTTCGAAACGGTTAAAAGATTCCTGAAGTTCCTGTAGCCTAATGGGTTGAGTAGTGTCGAGGTGGATCTCGTTATCGTCACTATCATTGGATGGAGGTGCAACCTCTATCGTTATGCTTTCGGCAGGTGTTGGAGCCGCGGCAGCTTCATCCTCTGTAGTGTCCAAAACCTCGGACTGGTCTTCAGATTGTACTTCTTTAGAAAGGGTGCGTTGAAATTCTTGAACCAATATCGGCGATTTGAGATTAGGTAACACGCTTTTTCGTCCTCGGAATACCGGCGGATCGACCACCTCGGTAGGCAGTTCTTCTTCGGAATTTTGTGAAGATTCGGTAGTAGTTAATTCCGCGTAATTAATGGGAGTTCTAGATTCGGCAGGTTGAACTGCGGAACGCGTTCTTGTTGCAATGGCACTTTTATCTAATGGAAATGTACGTTTACTTTTCTTAACAATTGGTTTAGCTACAGATTTTGATTTTGAAGATACGGATCTAGAAGTGCTTGGCGTTGGTAATCTTTTATCCACGGGAGGTTTTTTAATAGGCATAACTTTGGAAATCTTAGTATTGCATTCCGAGTCGCTATCGGATGTATCTTTTGAACTGGAATCAGAACTAGTATTAATTTCTGTTACCGGATTTCGAGACAGAGCGTCCGCATTGGAATTTAGACGTCCAGGTTTATGTACAAATTCGTATTCGTAATCATGCAATTTTAATCTCCAACGTACTAATCGTTGTCCTGGATCTTTTATCGAATCTATCCATTTTAAAGGCTCGTGATCACTAACCAAAGTAAATTTTCTTCCGTAAAGGTATGGTCGGAAATGTAATATTGCAAAAAGAACTGCTAGACATTCCTTTTCTGTGGTAAAATAATTTTGTTCCGGCTTCGTTAAATTTCTCGAAAGGAAAGCTACCGGCAAATCGTGTCCGTCTACGTTTTGGCTAAGTACGGCGCCTATTGCGTAGTCAGATGCATCCGTAGTTAATGTGAACGGTTTATTGAAATCGGGATATTGCAATATGGGACTCTTGCACAAAGCTTTACGTAGAATTTTGAAGCTATTTTTATGTTCTCTACCCCATACAAATTTAGCATTCTTTTTTAATAATTCGGTTAAAGGCTTCGCTTTTGCTGCAAAATCTTTGATGAATCGGCGATAATAACCGGCTAGTCCAAGAAATTGTCGTACATTTTTTTGGTTTTTAGGACGAGGAAAATGTCTTACCGCAATTATTTTCTTTGGATCTGGTGTTACTCCAGAGCGACTAATAATATGGCCTAAATATGTGACTTCGGTTCTCAAAAATTCACATTTATCTGGCTGAAGGGTTAATTTTGCATCATTTAATCGCGTAAACAGACGTCGGACTTTCTTTTCGTGTTCTTCCAAATTTTTCGCGTAAACAACAATGTCATCGAGGTAGACAAATACTTCCACACCCTGTAATCCGCGCAATACCTGATCCATCAGCCGTTGAAACGTCGCGGGAGCATTCTTAAGCCCTTCGGGCATACGAATATACTCATAATGACCATTAGGTGTAGTAAAGGCTGTTTTAGCACGGTCTCGCGGATCCATTTCAATTTGTTGGAATCCACTAGCGAGATCAAAGGTGGAAAAGTATTTCGCTTCGCCTAAGTGATCTAAAATTTCAGTGATATTAGGAAGGGGATATGCATCACCAATTGTTTTTTCGTTAAGATATCGAAAATCGATTACTATTCTCCACATTGGATTTCCTTCGGAATCAGGTTTCTTTGGTACTATCCAGATTGGTGAATTGTACGGAGAATTTGAAAGTGCAATAATTTTATCTGCCAATTTATTAGAAATTTGACGAGCTATTTCTTCTTGATGGACTCGTGGAAACCGATATTGCCTAGTGTTAATGGGCAAGTCATCTATTGTGGGTATTCGATGTCGTATTAAAGGAGTGGATTCTAATTTGTCACCTGGTAGACGAAATCGTTCAGGAAATTCCTCGATTAATTTAATTACATGTTCTTTTTCTTCATCATTTAAATGATCTAAACGCAATTTTGATAAAATTCTGGTTACTCGGTCCGTCGATACCGATGACTCCTGCAGTTCAGAGTCAGAATCGAAATATTCGCGTTCTTCAGGAAAGTTATGATATTCAAATGGTAAAATTTCTTGAGGCGGTATTTCTATTTCAATATCTTTATCCAAGGTATTTATTGCGAGAACATGGCACACGTTGTTTTTAACTTTTACCAGCGCTTCTCCAATATAAATTCCATCTATTGTTTTAATCAGTGGTAAATATCCTTCTTTCAAATTACAATCGATGGCATCTATGGCGATTGCTTGTCGGGTACGACTATTAATACGATAAACACGCGGCGTAGTATTTTTCGGGGGTGCTTCCTCTGGAGGAGTTTCACCCATAAAATGGATCGGTCGAATAGGTTGACTTTGTGTAACTATTGTATTGTGTGCAAAAGAAATTTCGGCTTTTTCTTGTCTCAAATAAGCTTTTCCTAAAATGCCGTCACTATGTATCGGAAAATTTGATCTTACTACATGAAATAGGACAGGTTGATCCAGAATTGATACTATTGTAGTTCCTAATGTTTCCATTCTTTCGTGCGTAATTCCTCTCATTTCAATAGAATCGTGTACGTCGACTGTTATATCCTCATGCAATGCGTTTAATTTTATTACATTTATGTCAGCACCCGTATCAATCAAAAATGTTGCAGTTTTATATCGTAATTGTTCCGCGGTTAATTTTACAACAGGCGATTCGTCATTACAACCCAAATTTAATATTGTTGATCCTTTTCCAGAAATCTTACCGTCGGGCGACGCTCGGGATTTTGGTAACTCGTCGTCGCGTCTGTTCGAGGAGTTACTCGAGAGTTTAAATCCGAATTGTTTCGTGGTTCAGATGAATTTTGACTCGGCGAATACGATCGATTTTGGTTTGAATTGTATGAAGAATTTTGGTTTGGTGAATATGGTCTGGGTTCCCGAAATCCTACGGAATTCCGCGAATCGGAATTCGAGTTTCTGAAGCTATTTTGGAAATTTGAATTTTGGTGTGTGATTTGCGTCGACTGGGGAATCGGACTCGTGCTCCGTGCCAATTGTGGAGCCGTCGGAGTTTGTGCGTACGGCGAATTTGACGGAAAACGCGGATCCGGTGGATACGGTGAATAGTATGGTGGATAAGGCATTTGATAAAAAGGTGGGTAAGGCATGTAGGGATACGGGGAATAAGCAGGATATCCATGATCTGGATATCTACTCGATTCCGTGTTACTTCTCGGTGGTTTAAGAATACCTGTAGGAAATTTTGAATAATCTGAATTTCCAGTCGCGTTTGGACTCGGGCTTCGCGAACGAGAGTCTCCAAAATTTTGATATCGCGAATCGCGATAAGTGAATAAGCTTTGACGCGTATTACTTTGAACAGGGGAATTTGAACGAGACTCATCCTGCCTTGAGAGAAATAATCTATTTGTATCTCCGGTCGGTATTACTCCAGACCTCATTCGCGTCTCGACTCGCGTCGCATGTTTTAGCGCATCTTCTAGAGTTTTCGGATCCCGCGCGTCTACGGCCCTGGCTATCTCGTCCGGCAAGCCCCGAATAAATGCTTCTAGTGCGCAATCCTTTATCGGGCGCAGCATCTTATCCGCGTCCTCGCCATACGAGTCTTCCAGCGCGAGCCGGGCTCCACTAACCAAGATATTAAGCCGATCATAAAAATCATTTACAGTTTCGTTTCTATGCATGCGGATATTTTCAATTTCATGATGGTAATATGGATAATTTTTTCCAGGAGCAAATCTAGTTTTCAAATGTTTAATTAATTCGTTTACGGTATTAAACGTTTTTCCGAAAGTACTATCGCGTGCAGCTCCTTGTAATTTTCCTAGAACTGCTTTGACAAACGGGCCTTCCGACGCTGGCGGTACGAAAACTGCGCCGTTTTGCACGTCTTGTAAGAAATCTTTTAGAGGTATGTTTTTCCCGTTAAAGAAAGGAATATTCAATGTCCCGTGCTGTAAAGCAAAGCATTCTGCCATAGACGTCATCATCGCATTTGTAACTGATAGATTCGCGGACGCGTTAGCGGTTTCGTTAGGGTTAGCCATTTTGTTAAAATTTTAATATATAAATATATAAATAAGCTGAAAATAAATTAGAAGTCGATATCACAGATTTTCCTAAAACGATTCAAGAAACACAACAAGAGATGCAAGGCGTAACGATTAAATCACATATACCAAATAACATATATTGCTTTTCTCTCGAACGTCTCAGAAAATACCACAACGGACGGATTTGACAAAAGCACATCCCACTTCTGACACCAGTTTAGCTGTTACGTGAGGGCGTTAATTTCAAAAGAGACCGAGCGGTTGAGTCTAATTTCCTCTAGTAACGCTTAACGAATTTTAAAGGGAAAAGTTATAATTTTAACATAATCAGTGATTATTACGCAAAAATCAGGATTGCTTTGGGGCGCGGCTTTCGTCTACAACCTGTACAGGTTGTCCAATCAGGATGTGGTATTTTGGTGGAGACTGGTTCGAAACAAAATTAGACAAGTTAAGGAATAATATACCATGTATTACAAAAAATATATATATAAAGGAGTTTTTGAAAGGTGGTACAAAATGGGGAAAATTACATGGATTTGTGTTACGCCAAATTATATATAAAAAGGTCCAATTACAATGTGTAAAATCCTAGACTTGTTTGTGAGGTTTGAATTTAGTCAGAATTGAATGTGAACGGAAACAAGAAGTCGACAATAATTGATCGAGGGAAACCCCACAACACTAAGTGGTTGGATCAATAATCGCATTTGTTCTTAATTTTGTACATTCATTCGAGTTGTTTGGATGATTAGCTTGGTCGCAATTTATATCACTCGAAGCGAGACAAGTTTTGTATCACGTCACACGCCGAAGGGAAGGTAACAGCTAATCGAGGGATAACCCATAACCCACTAGGTGGTTGAATCAGCTGCTGCTTCCGTACAATATCATAACAAAACGGGCTCACCAATGTAGGGTAGAAACTGTATAAATTTTAAAGTGTCGCTTACTCTCTCTCTCTCTCTGTCTCTCTGTCTCTCTGTGATCTGTATCGCTGGGCTGCTTATGGATGTTGTAACGCAGCACACGTCGCACGATACACTAGCACTAGGTGTTAGTATAGTTTATAATAATTATATTTTAAGGTACGGTATTAAAAATGGAAAAACGTATAAAAATCGAGTCTCTACGGGGACTGAGTCCTTCCACGCACTATAAGACACACGGGAACTCCGGCTCAAAGACTATTTAACAAATAGTAATGTCCCTCGGACAGAACGTCAGCGCACTATGCGACTTAACAGGCGACTGCCGTAAAATGGTAATTTTTGATTATAATTTAAAATGGTAAAAACGCAAAAATATATAAGTCTCTACGGGGACTGAGTCCTTCCACGATCACTGGGATGCACTGGAACTCCGGCTCAAAGACTATTTCAATGAATAGTTATGTCCCTCGGACAGATCGGCCACGCACTATGCGACTTGTCAGCCGACTGCCCCGAGCGTTCGCAGGGTAGGCCCGAGCACTCGGGCCTTTGCACAAAGAGCGCCAAAATTGCTGACTTTGCACCTCGTGCACACGGGCCTAACCGTCGTCGCCTCGGACCGTTCCCAGCCTCACAGTGCTTAGGTTTTCAGAATGTTATCGCATCCGGCGTTCCAAGAACGTTCTGCAGTGTCGAGATTTTTGCATGGGAAAATGCAGTGGCGTAATGAATTATAATAATTCGGTTTACAGATCATTGACAACTGATCGAGGGAAACTCCCATAACACGTGATGGTTGAATCAATCGTCGACATCTGTGAACTGACTACAATGAGGATATCGCAAAGATTTAGAAATGAATTTCGAAAAATAGCCGGCACGTAACACCCCTACTTTGGTCCATGACATGTGTGTATGTGCAAAATCGAGACGGGCCTGTTTATGTCCTGGTTTAAGTGCCGGTTTTTGCAGCATTTTCGTCCAACGAAACCGTCCTGAACTTTTTAAAATCTGCTGCACACGCCTTGTACTTACCGGCAATTCTAATTCAGTGCGAAGTTGTGTTGCACTACTGCATTCTTTTGCTGCAGACCTCATCAACAGCGAACGCTGCCTCTTCGTTAGTTTCTGTCTTCCACCTTTAGGATGGTTTTTACCGTAGTCTTCACCCAAATTTATATAATTATTTATAAAAGTGCGTGATCTATTGAGTTTAATTGCAATTGCGCGATTAGAACATCCCATATCCCTATACGCATTAATGGATGCCTTTTCCTCACTCGTCAATAATTTTCCCCGTGGCATTTTACTAAAAATATATTAAAATATAACATATACACGATTTCAATGAAGTTATAGATCAATTTTAATACAAATACATACTTCTGGATTGCAGTTACACTTCTTTAACAGTATCTAGCTGTAGTTATCTACTCAGAATCTAAATACAAACTAAGTGGCTTTATAGAAATTTCGCACGCGTATGCTGCGTCGCGCAGCAAAAACGTAAACAAATGCAAAATGTAAACACAGCTGAGCCGCTACTATACCTACATCTACATTTGGTACGAACTAAATGTAATTGTAGACGAGACAGAGTATCAAATTTCGTAATATTTTTCAAAAAATACATTAAAATGTAGGTGGCTTTATGGTAATTTCGGGCAGTGTATTGCCACTCTACATTAGTTATACATAAGTTGATTACATTTTCTTGCACTAGCTTTATCACTTTGTAGTAATGAAACACAGAGAATTGAATTTTTTGTTATTTAGTTACTTGCTTAATGCGTTTGGTTATTAACTGAGCAATTGTAACAATCCAGAAATTATTTGAATCATATATACTAAGTAGAAGCTGTATTAAAATGTACTAGATGCTTTAAAGTTACATTAACGTTCACCTTGCAATTGCATGAATTGTAAGAGGGAGCAAGGAAGTCTTAATAAACATATGTCTAAAACTGATTTGCCTAAAAAAATTTCGATTTTCTAATTTATGAATTTATATTATTAAACATACTGTATTATACAGTGCATCATATCTTAAGTGTTTAGTGTACTATCAGCTGTTACATTACTTTAAAGTCAGTATATCGTTATTCTCATTATACTCTTTCGTTAGTAACAATTTTAAGTAAACATTCGAGTTGAAATGGAGAAAACAAATTTAAGTGCGCATGGTAATGGATAGGTCATATATTTTGGATGGGACAACCTTTATTCTGTTTTGTGGAAGGGATGTGTGGGACTTATTGTTGGATCGAAAATTCGAATTAATGACTCTTGAGGACCCAAGCGTTTTCAGTCCAAGCTAACAATAAGTCTCGCACATTTCAAGTGTTTTATAAGAATCTTGACAAACAGATGGGAACAAAGTTTTGGTGTTTTCCATATTTTGAGCACTCCAATCCTTCTCCCCTGCAGATTGAAAACGAGAACTTTTAAACAGGAGTTCCACCTCGGAAATATGTTGATTTTTTTGCTTCTTGTACATGTAGGAGTCTCTCCTACTAATCTTGATACGTTTCATCGAAATTTGTTGCGGATTTCTTCAATCTGACACGTGACCTGTAACACCAATTCGTCGTTTTTTTTATGATCTTCGAAAAAAATTTGTAGTGAAGGGATCGAGGTTTTCAAAAATCGAGAAACAATGTGTTTTCCACATGTACTGTCGTTTGCAGAAAAGAAGGCGCCCGGACACTAAACGGCAGTGGGGCTACTTTGTTCGCATTGGCCAACGCGACAACGTCGACCAATACGAAGTAAGCGAACGGGACACAGGCGGTGGGAGTCAATGCGAGCAAAGTAACCCCCTTGCCCCGCTCAGCATCGGGCGCCAACTTTTTTGCAAACGACAGTAGTATTGGTGTCCAATTGGGATCCGCCCAGCGTATGAGTGACAGTTGTAGGTGATGTCCTGAAAGTATAATTGGTTTTGGAGTAAAAGTGTCTCTATCGGCTCTGGATAGCTTAACACAGGCATGGACAACTGGTCGGTTGGGATCACCCAGCGACCATGCTGTCACCAGTGCCGCCTTGGAGGGGAGCTCAAAGCCAATAATACTGGATATAATGAATAGGGAAAAATATAATGGCATAGGGAACCGTTTGCTAGGTACTAACGTCAGATACCTATATGCGGCGGTCCGGAGTCTACATAGGTATAGATACACAATATAGGGTGGGGTAGTAACTTTGTCAACAAAATTTTTTCGTTATGTTTAGAAATACAAAAAAATATTATTTATGAAAGTTCTACATAGTACTATTCCGCACTGACCGATACCGACAGGCAAATACCATTCCGTACACAGCGATTTTAATTTGAAACGCGCCACAATTAAAGGGTTAAGATTTATTAGAGTACCTATCGATTAGTATACAGAAAACTGAATAACAAACAAACTTGAATTCTATGTAAATAGTAAAACTTTAGTATTATCATACAATCAGATTATAGTTTATGCGTTCCATAATTAATATATTATTAATATATTAATATATTATTACATTGATAAGATGCATAACTTTTACTGAAATATTTTTCTGTTTATAGAATGAAAAAAGCGTTTATCTATTTCTTGTATAATTTTTATATACTTATCAGTATAAATTATGGTTTTGTTGTATGTGTATTTTTCTAATTTGATTTGATCATAAGTAGTAAAATTTCATTTGTTTTCCGAAAATTTGATGTATTAGTTTTATTGTATTTGTAATTTACTATTAATTAGTTTAATATTGTATTTATGTACATAGACACAAATACATGAAGTAAAATTGATATATAAGTATTATTTGTCTTATTATTGATTTCATATGTTTACTGTGTGTCGTTTTATATGTACTTAATTCTGTTGTTATTGTAATTTCAAATATAAAATGTTTAAGTTTAATAAAATTCCTGATTATAAAATAAAATTAATTGTATTCAGTTTACTTTTCGAGTTAATGAGAGATATGACCATTTTCTGGATTATTATTTATATTTTTTCAATAAATAAGTGTAATAAAAAGTTTCCTATACGTTAAGTGAATATTATTGCTATTTAAAATAAATAGTGTTGTAATTAATAACATTGTGTTATATGAATTTATATGTGAATATTATCTGTGATAAAAATCGTAAAAAAATATTGTTCGCGATAGAATTTTTCAAATTTTATTTTGCACCTCATTATTAGGAGAAATGTTATATTTGACGTAAGTTTAAAATATTCTTTATGATACTTATTTTTTTACTTAAATTTCAGTAATATTGCACGCGTATGTTTAATATTTGTTTGTTTTAAGGACAATACAGAAATATTTTTGTATGAAAGATGTAATAAAATTTTGTTTATTACTTTAAGAATCGAAATCTGTCACGGATGATTACGAAATTGACGAGTCCATGACATCTTATTTGTGTACAAATAAAGGTGATGCTAAACTCGAGGAATTACTATGGTATCATGATAATATGAGGTTATGCACTATATATCCAAAAGTATGCATCAGTAACGATAATATAAGAAAATAATTGTATATGTAGTGTAGTATGTACCGATTGACCGTTTAATTAATTGTCATTTCGCCAGCAAAAAGTTGACATTTCAAGTTGGTTAACGTATCCGTATGGCAGAACATACTTCCCTATATATACAAATAACCATAGTGGGATTTCATTCCAATCAGACTATAAACTTTATATTCTTGTGGAAGCTGATCTTGAGAGCTATAAACCTTCTGCCGCAACAAAAGCCACAAAGGTATTATTGATACTTACTGTAATATATCTTTTCATAAAGCTGAAATAGGTTTGCATTTCGAATTGAACACAATACATCGTAGTTATTTCTTTATTTTAATTATTTTTACGAAACCGCAAATAATAAAAATACTATTTAAAGGTGAGTTTCTACTTTTGTATTGTAATTACAATTACAATGAATCAATGAATAAGTGGAGAATTCTATTTAATTGCGGTAAAATGATTTTAAGACCTATATATACCGATCGAGATGAAACTTGGGTATTACGAGGCGTGTGGAAAGACCCCAAATATAAAATTTTAGCTTCGGCAATTAATACGTTTAAAAGATACAGGGGTAATAGATCGTTGCCGCACTTGTAATTACTATTGTGTTTTCATTGTGTCGTTACCTGTCTTGTTTTGCTGGTGAAGAAATATGGTAACCCTATCTATGAAATGCAAAAATGTTGGAATAGTACAAAGCAATTAAATAGTAACTGAAACTTGTGTTACATAATACAACGCAATTTTTGTAATTTAATTATATTACACTTTTCAGATTGAAGATTACGGTGTAATTATTACATGGACGGCGAATAAGAATATCGATTTAATTATAGAGTCTGACATGGATATGGTTGCAAAATTTTTAATTACAGCAATGGAAGGTCAATGTTATATTAATAATGGCTTGTTGTTGAAACGTATAGAAAGTAAGTATGGATTTTGATTTTATTAATCAAAATTTTCGGATTAAAGTAGATTTGTGTGTTCTCAGCTGTCCTCGTATCAGGAAAGCCTTGCTTGTACAATAACGATCTGTTGAATTCACCGCCAACTAAAAGTAAGAATGAATTTTAAATAGTTAGTAGCTAATTAACTGTTAATAATTATAATTTAAATAATTCATAATAGCAATTATAATATGTATAATTGCATTGTGATTAGACTAATTCTCTTGAAGATATGTTATTAATTGAGAATTTGTGCATGAAAATACTGTATGCATAAATTAGCTACTGTTTTTTTGTGCATATGTAATTATAATTTTAATACTTCTAAAACATTCCAATTTTCAAAAGTGATTAATATTTACACAAGATTTAAAGAAGTATTTTATGTTTGTAATAGTGTTTGTAAACATTGACAGTGGTATGATTCAAAGTCTGAACTATGCCACTGTCAAATTTACAAACACTATTACAGACAGACACAACCAATAAGGAAATGAAGTGATAGTTCTATTTAGTTGTGCGCGTATCTGATGAATTTACAAAATGAATTTTCTTGAAAACAGCTCCGTACGAAAAATTGTTCTGCCACATTTTTGTTTCCTTTTACATGAACAATTATTCCTTTTTCGGTTGTACTGTGACCGTCTTTCGGCGGTCACCGATGGAATAGGGGAGGAACCGTATTGCCAGCCCAGGTCGGTATGCCAGTGCGGGTTGTTAGTTGAATAAAGACACCGTATTAAATGGATAATAAGCGGCTTTTATTTATTATGAACATGAGGATCCCAGCCAGGTCTTGCTGGCTTACTCTTACTTCGACTTATTCTAGACTTATTAGTACTACGACTTATTCTAATTAGGGTGGCGTCGCGTCGCGGGCCCAAAACGAAGACACATCGAGAGCGCGGCGCGGTCGGCTTGCGGCCCTGTGGTGGCCGCGCGTGGTAGTGGGGCCGCATCTCCGCGTCCGCGAGTGATGGGGGTAGAGCAGGCCTGCCCCATCGGGTGCAAATACCTCCTGAATTTCTGGGACCCGGGCAACAGCCGAGCGCGGGACTGTTCCATTGCTACCCGTTGCGAGATTTGTGAGAGAACTGCATGAGTGTGCGAGTGTTAGGACGGCCGCACACTCATGCAGTTCTCCTGCAACCCATGTTGTGGTTAGCAACGTAAACGGTCCCGCGCTCGGCTGTTACCCGGGTCCCAGAAATTCAGGAGGTATTTGCACCCGATAGGGCAGGCCTGCCCTAGTGGAAGCGTCGCCAGCCGCTCATTGGAACGGCTACCTTTACCAGTGTACTGCGGCTACGCTAACGACTGCGACCGGTCGCAGTAGCCGACCGCACATTGGAACGGCCACCTTTACACTTGCAGTGTACATACCACGAATTATGCCCTACTCTGTATAGGTAGTCTAAGATAAACTAGATTAAGTATCTTAACAAATATGTACACGCACCGTACATACACAACATCGTCCCCGTACCAGTGCCGATTTGCGACTGCGGGAATTCAGTATTCCCCTCCCATACTAATTCACATTTTGCAGCAGGCGTGGTCAAGAGTAATTGCATTTCCCATCATCATATTTGTTCTTTTACAATAAACATTTTGTTGTTCTGATGCTTTTTCGTATCATTAAAGATATTGGAAATATTTAGGGTTGCCAAATTTATAAAGTAACCTTTAAAATAGTTATTATAATATAAACATATTTTGGTTTTAATAAGGATTTATAGACAAATTGGAATGGGAAGGACACACGGAAAGATTAAGGCAGCTAAGCGACACTGCCAAAATAGCATCAGAAGAATCTAAATCACTTGAAGTTACGGAATTTCCGGACGTAGTAGTATATCCAGAAACTACTGGGGCTGATATAGAAATTGAATTTACACAACCCGTAGCACCCAACGAAACTCTAGGTACAATTAAGGAAATGTATCTACGTACTATAATTGAATAACTAGACAAGACATAGATGCGGTCTACTTAAATGAAGTCTTTTTTCTTGAAATTAGAATGAGAAGTGGTATACAAACTTTTCTACAGGGTGTTTATAAAAACTAGTCCTACTCACCAAAATACTAAATATAGTACCGCTCACTCCAAGTTTTTGTACTACAACTTGGGTTATTGTTGGTAAAATCAAATTTCAAAAAAATAAATTGTAGTACAAATTGTGCTTAATAAAAGGGGATAAATCGTTTTTCTTCAATTTTATCATAAAGATTAATAATTCGCTCGGAATAAAAAAGTTGTAATTTGCAGCGAACGAAAAAATGTCGTTGGATGATTATTTTATTCCTCACAATTTCAAAATTTCGTTACGATTTCGAGTTAAATAAAAATAACTGTTTGTTTTAGCAATTGAAAGTAGAAGTCAAATTTCTACATCAACTTCTACATATATTCCACAGCAGGATAATGAACTGCCGTCTAATGTAACGCAAGTCGTTACCGATAATACCATTCCATCCCAAGGTGTATCGCACTCTCGTAGTAAATCAGTGGATACGCTTGACACTTTAGAAGAATCAGCTAACGTTAAAAAACCAAGGCAAATATCTTGCATTGATATCAAGAGTACAAGTAAACCTACCGAACAAAAAGATTTTTGTCATGTCCAAGAAAGTAAAGTGACACCATCTAAGAGTAATATCAAGTAAGTTGTGTATAATAACTGCCATTTTACTTCATTTATATTAACTCATCAAAACTATGAATAAATCGTACGTCGTTGAAGATAATTTTTCAACCACTTACCACGATGTACAAAAATTTTAAAAAATGCTTGAAGGTACTAGACATCTGGTGTGTTTTATATGATAGATTAGTCAGTTGTTAAGAGGAGCATGTAAATTTTAGTTGCTACCTTCTGTTACTTTGAACAATATGCAGATTTTAACAAATGAATGCCCAAAGTTTTTTGGCGTTTGGACGCGTTCTGGACGCGTAGGTAGTGTCATCCGGTTTGATTAGCGGATTCGGACGTGGCAAAAATAATTTTTCTTGCGTAAATCTTATCTGCGGCTATTATTAATTCTTATAATCACCGGATAACAGTCATCTCAGAACGCATTTCAGCTTCATCGCATTAGTCTTTTACCGAACGTGCAAAGCAAAACATCTATTTAATTCTATATATTATGGTGTTCCATAGTATTCATAGTTCAGTTCTATATTATACATAGTTTATATTATATCATATTTTATATAGTTTATTGAAATTATTGCAAACATTATATATAATAATGTCGGAAAGGTTTTCAAAATAATCGACATAGCGGTGTTCTTAATTTTGACTACGGAATTTTTTTTTATACAAAATAATTGTGCCTTTTTGAAATATGTCACGGTAAGTAATCAAATTATTTCATAGGAAAGTCAATTCTTATTGAAAAACATCGATGTAAAGATACTTTTAATTTTCGTTATAAAATACCGCCTTCTAGACCAGGGTTGTCTAACTGACGACTCACGAGATGCCGGGGGCTCCGCCGCCTTGCTCCACACCTACTAAACATTGACGATCGCAGTCGATTTCGTCCATCCCTACACAGACATAAATACATTCGATTGCTACGGCCGGCTACGGCCATACGTTTATATATAATTATAATTAATACGAACTGATATATACTTACTTTTACTCGTTTCTGTGAATGTGAACGTGCACATTGAGAACGCGTCATATTATTGACAAGGGATGGTATATCCACATCAATTTTTGTTATGGCCATCCTTAACAGCGAAGATAATGAATGGTCCGCTAATCTTGACCGATATTTACTTTTTATATTTTTCATAACGGAAAACGCACTTTCGCATCTGTAGGTAGAACCAAACATTGATGAAATTTTTAATCCCAAATCCACCAATTTCGGATACTTTTCTTCTGATAATAATTTAAAAAACTCCTGTCCATATTCATTTCTGGCAAGTACGAACGGATCTCCTTGTAAATTACACAATTCATCTCGATAATACATTTCTTTGTCTTCGATCTTACATCCTTTTGGATTATTAAAAATTATAAGCTCATTTTTTATTAATGTATCGAAATCTGTAAAGCGCTTTTTAAATTGTCGGTGTATTTTGATTAGTATTGGTACTAATTTCATAAAATTTGCATTTGGGCGTTCACTAGCAATTTCATTGCAGGATGGAAAATGGTGAAATTCCGACGCTTTTAGTTCTAGTATGTACAGTTGCAATTGGTTTTGAAATCCGTTTATATGCCCAATTAAATCAGAAATATTTTGGCCTTGTTTTTGCAATTTCAAATTTAACGTATTCAAATGAAATGTCGTATCTGTTAAACATGCACATTCACAGAAACGAGTAAAATTAAGTATATATCAGTTCGTATTGTCGTATTAATTATAATTATATGTAAGCGTATGGCCGTAGCCGGCCGTAGCAATCGAATGTATTTATGTCTGTGTACGGACGGACGAATTCCACTGCGATCGTCAGCGTGGTCGCAAGGCGGCGGAGCCCCCGGCATCTCGTGAGTCGTCAGTTAGACAACCCTGTTCTAGACCATTATGCACATTGCGCATCGTTTTGAATCTGCCATCTTGAATTTTGAATTTTTGATATCAGATTCGATATCAGCAACCTCAAAAACCCTTGATCACCAAGTTTCAGAAAGATCCGATGAAATCTGGAGTTCTGGCCACGAAAAGATGTTCTCCAGACAAACACACACTTTCTGCTTTATATATTAAGATATGTATTTTGCGCGGCAGTGTTGTCGTCGTATTGACGTGACTGCCAAATGACGCATCCCGCTGGCGTGCACCGGATCTTGTTTTTGACATACCTTTTACTTATAACCTGTGCATCTGTGCTCCTGTGTAATCTGAGGCCTCTAAATTTATCTCAGTTTTTACCAGTCAAAGGTCCAAAACAGCTCATAGGAAAGTGTTGCAATTCATTATATTAATATCCAGTTTTAAGGTTCTTGGTATTTTTATTTTACAGAAGTTCCATGGCAGAAATAACAGCAAAATTATTAAAAAATAATATGAAACCACCTAATGTTTTAATATATGCGGATAGCATCATCGCCCTTAATAATGTGAAGGGAGTACTAGAAGAGGCTCTTGGCACGGATAAGTAAGTCTATTTTCTTAATAAAATATGTACAAATAATTAATATGTTTTCTATGAATTACTTGCTTTAATGATATACAATGTAGTACAAAGTACAAATTTTTTTACAAGTTTATTGAATGGGAATGCGCGGGAGTGTTACGTTGCTAACCACAGCATGGGCTGCTGGAGAACTGTATGAGTGTGCGGCCGTCCATGCAGGCTCGTACATGGACGCACACTCATGCAGTTCGCTCACAAATCTCGCAACAGTAGCAATGGAACAGTCCCGCGCTCGGCTGTTGCCCGGGTCCAGAACTTCAGGAGGTATTTGCACCATATGGGGCAGGCCTGTTCTACATAATTACTATAACATTTTATAAATTCATTTTACTAAGTTAAATAAAAGGAATATGTTCAATAATATTTATACTTTGAAGCAGTTTTAATATTTGATATTACGTACGAAATTTTCATCTTGTAAACAGATATGCAATTTACGGATTGTCTTCTGAAGAAGCACGTACTGATGCATGGGTAGAAAATGCAGCATTAGTTGTTGTTTGTGGAAATGTTGGTAATGAGATTGGAAGCCTGATTGTTGAATACATCCTCCAAGGTGGTAAACTTCTCGCTTTGTGTTCCGACGTACTACACATACTACTTCCATCATTTAAAACGGCAGAAGTGCGAGAGAATGAACTCGTTCACTTCTCTTATGGGAAATGGAAACATGTACGCATGATGCATCATATCTTTTGTTATCAAGCATCTCCTATAAGATCGAGATTCTCTCAGGATCAGGAGGATGTTAAGTAAGATATTTACTTGCTATTGGCTTAATTATGTTTTCCTCATGGGTCACTATATCAAATAAATTTAAAGACAAACGTATTGAACACATAAATGCTTTAGTCCAATAACATGTTTATGAATTTTCGCAAAATTTCGGAATTTTTTATAGTAATGTTTCTGGACACAGTTTATATAGAATGCTACTTAAAAAATTAAAATGCAGCTTACAGATAAATACTTTATAACCATAGTGTAGTGTAATTATAGAGTCAAATTACAGTAGTTTAAGATATTTCAAATGATTTCTTCCAGAGCATCTAGTGTGTCACCTCCGACTTCTGCAAATGTGAAAGACAAGAGTGGAAATTTGTATTCGTTTGATGTGAAAGTACTGGGAACAGAAGAAACATGGCACACACCAAGTATATTACTTGCAAGTCTTCCGGGGAATAGCGGTAAAGTTGTTTTCTCTCAAATACACTTGGAAGTGGACCCTATGCAGTATGAACTCGAGGAAAGTAAATTTAATGCTCTGAAGGAAAGTAATAATGCCAGATTAGAAATATTCAAGGATTTATTGAACGCACATCTTGGAATAGAACTTTGCAGCAGTTTGCAAGTACCCGTAACTTACACACCGGCTTTCTTTTTGGGACGGCACGAGGTGAGTAATATACATTAATTTCAATGATTAGAGCAAATGTAAAAAAGACTATTTAAATAACTGATACATATTTTATTATGCTCTTTAAATTTTACATTTGGATAGACGGTATTTGATATTTCATTTTTTCGTTATAATAAGCATATATATTTACATGTTATAAAGGTTCAGCCTAGATTTGATAATAACGATTTGACTGTACAGTCAGTGGCCCACCTTGTATATAGCATCTCATTTCAGGATTCTGTGTCTCAAATAATAGTAATAACAGAAATTCGGATAATTAAGACTTAAGATACTTCACTCATCCTCATTGAGGATAGGAGTCCTCTCAAACGTTTAGTCGTTTGTCCCAACGCTCGAAACATGTTTACTTTTATGCCTGACTGGTCCTACGACTTGACTATATCTTTTCCACTGATTATACTTCGTCTTCTTCACATTTATAAAACTTTTTCGATTGAATTAATTATGTTTCTTTCCTTATATATTTTACGCGAGGAAACTGTATTTGCATATGCAGCTTGCTTTTTTCACATTTCGCAGTTAAAACTGGAAATGTTTGCAAGACTGAAAGATATTATGCAGCCAAACGATATATTAAAAACATCCAAATTGGAAATACAGTTTTGTCGAGGTAGTAAGCTTTCAAAACCAGCATCATCTTCGTATCTTCCCATAATGGTGCATCAGTGTCCTGACAATTTTTCGACAATCGAGTATTTCGAGGTAATATTCGCTTTCAGTTGTACTATTTATAATGTTTAATGTGAACGTTAATGTAACTTTTTTTTTATCATTTCTGTTTTAACATTGGAAACTAGGACAAAATGTTGTTTAGGTCACCAACCTCCAATGACCTTGACTTTGACATGTGTTCTCGATAAAAATAAAACTGTGTTTCAGGAACATACTCTCCTTGCAGCATACTTTTTCGACAGCGGTAAATAGGTAGACAGCATACCAGCAACTTGCGTATGCGCACCATCCACGAATTGCTGGTTCAAATCCCGAAGACCATCGGATCTGGCCTCAACCTATTACCGATCAGTTTTTTGTTAAAAACTTTTTAACATGTTTGTTAACCGAGTGACGGCTAAAATCTTTTGGATGTCACGCAGAAGTGTGATCTAGATAACATATGTCAAGGTCATAGTCATTGGTGGTGTGTCCCCTAAATAGCATGTTAACTCAAATTAGTTTTGATTATCACAGAATTTAACTACGAAGGAATTAGGTCGTTTAGTAATATACGCCGATGTAATGACATCATCAATGGACCTTACGCTCGATCATCAATTACACCATGGTTTGGCTGTTATAGCTCGTCAGCAAACTCAAGGGCGAGGTACGTATATTGTTTAATATATAGAATAATACTAGATTCTAATAACATATAAAGGTAATTATCAATTTACACTTTCGCTCACAAACCATGCAGCACGCTCGTACACAGTAGAGACATGAAGGCTTTGAAAAAGCCACATCGCCCGGTTATACCGTTCGCGCATGCACAACCACATGCAAACAAAAATAGCTCTGTGATAGATTTTAATAATTAAAGAATGCGTAATTGGAGTCCTTAATGGTTTCTGTAAACCTGGCATTGATTTTCCTGAATTCTTCCTATATGTATGTTTGTTAAGTGTGTAGCTCATTCTCTATACCGGGGGGCGTCCACGCATTTGCTCGCACAAGCAGCGGCGATATAGTCCTGCTATTGAGATTTGAACCGCGTCACAAATCTCGCAGTTCCAAAAGCAATAGTTGCATTTGGGGCAGTTGATGAATGTGGCGACCAGCAATCGCTTCTATCCTCATCCTTTTACGGTTGCCGCTCTTCCCATTTCTCTCGCCTTCTTTGTATCTTTGTATCAGAGCCCTATAGCGGGCGAGTTTGATCCGTCCGTCACCCGGCTGTATCTCGATGCGCCCGAACCGCCCGAAACCTTCACTAACCAGCGGCGGATGAGTCGGTCCATCGTTGATTTCTATCCGCCCGAGGCGCCCGAATAGTCACCAGTCATGATTGGTGACTGCTTCGGTCGTTTCGACGACAGTTATTACATGCAATTGTAATAATTATATTATAAATATGGGAATTTTAAGGGAGACGTAAGAACGCATGGCTCAGTCCTAAAGGATGTGCGATGTTTACTTTACACCTTCACGTGACAACTAATTCAACACTTGGAAGGTATCTTTCAATTCTTCAACATTTGGTTTCTGTTGCGATTGTGTCTGCAATTAAATCTCTACCTGGATATGAGGTATTATTATGTGTTATATACCATTTTTCTATGTACTCTTTTATCACATTACATAAACTCGTATACGAAGCCTCACAAATTGCGAAATCCTAGTCTAGGAACTTTATTGTGGGACCATGTATCCCTGTTAAGATTTGATCCGTTCTTTTAATTTTTTATTAGATATAAACAATGACAACATGGCATGTGATTTAAGAAAGGATTAGCTATAGTTCAATGTATTATTATAATTAAGTTACAGAACTAGTTAATAGTATTTGTGTAAGTCCAAATATTATAATTCATATTTAAGTATTATAAAATGTTAAATAATTTTAATGTGTTAAAATTCTCTTGTGTTATATTTTCTATTAAAACGTAAAAGCATTTACGCTTTAATAACCATTTTTTAACAATAGGAAATTGATCTCAGACTGAAATGGCCTAATGATATTTATGCTGGTAATAATGTCAAAATTGGTGGTATAGTTATAGAGACATGGGTACAATCAGGCATGTTTACGTGTCATGTCGGTAAGTATGAATAAAACAGTGTATCATGTACTTGACAACAATTGGAAAATTCTTTTTTCACTTCTAACTTAAGTATTTCAATTTCATTATGGTTTTACCATTTTACAATATATTTTATTTTATTACCGTCATTTTTAGGCGTTGGTGTAAATCTGTATAATAAGGATCCCACATGTTGTATTAATGACATAATTACAGTATTTAACAAAACATACAATAAAAATTTGAAAATGATAACGTACGAACAATATTTTGCCATCGTGTTTAATGCAATTGAGAAATGGATGAATATCGTAAATACTGATGGTTTAGATCGTTTTCTCGAAACTTATTATACTTATTGGATGCACACGTAAGTTTTTAAATTCCTGATTCTCCTTTATAACTGTATGAACTATCTTCAATCAGCTATACGTATAAACGTCAAAATAGTTACTTGTTTATTTAAATATTTTACTTTCATCCACCGAGTTTTCTTATCTGCAAATCTTGACGTCCATTTTGCAGTTCAAATAAAACTATGTTGCATTTTTCTAGTGATCAAGAAGTGACAGTAATATCACAAGCAGGTGTGTCACAAAAGGCAAAAATATTAAATATCGATTGGAATGGGTACTTACGAGTTCTTCAAGAGAACGGAGATATAAATGCCGTACATCCGGATTATAATAGTTTTGACAGTCTCAAAGGTCTAATAATACCGAATTAATCGGAATCATGTCCAGTGGCAGTGTTGTTGAATATTTTTCATTCATTATGTACTGTTATTCTGTTTTATTTTTATACACCGTGTACATGTATTCTTTAGGTGGTTGTAAAGTGAAACACAACGAAAAAATACGTTTTTCACTTTGTGTTCTACTTTGTATCGATTGCTATGTAATAAATATCTATAAACTGTATTTTATTGTTACTGACTTCTTGTTACACAACCTGATGCAAAATTACACATTGCGCATAAAATTTTTTTTTAAAATAAATACCAAGGAACAACAGAATTATAATTTTGTAGTACGTGATTATTAATCGTGTGTATTTCTGCTTCACAGGTAAGGGACTTTAAAAGGCGTTACATACAGAGCCGTCTTAACAGTATTGTAGGCCCTGGGCTAAGCAATGCACTGGGGTTCGTGGGGGCCCCTGCCCAGACACGGGAATATGACTTAAAATCAGAATTGTGGGCCCCTACTGCCATGGGTCCTCTGGCGATTGCCCAGCGTGTACATGCCTAAAGACAGCACTGGTTACATGCGATCATTGACTGCATTTTGGAGTGTAGTTACGGATTTGAAAATTGCGCAAGACATGGCTTTATCTGAATTATGAATTTATCTTCACATCTATTCATCTTCTATATTACAAACGAATTTATAAGATTTCATTGTATTGTATATCACTTTTTTCAATAAAATGCAGTTAAGTGATAAAAGAACACTATTATTTAATAAACCTTTCTCTTCCACTACATCCTATCCTGCTTATTCCAAATCACATATAAAAGACATGCTAAACAGAACACCTAAACTTCCATGCTGAGCTGCTTTTAAAACTCTACGTCAGGCCTGCCCCATCGGGTGCAAATACCTCCTGAATTTCTGGGACCCGGGCAACAGCCGAGCGCGGGACTTTAAAGTTGCTACACATTGCGAAATTTGTAATAAGAGAACTGCATGAGTGTGCGTCCATGTAGGCTCGTACCACGACTCTTTGCGATTCTGGGCACCGGGTCAGGAGCATGGAGCTATTTCGTTGCTCTTACAAAGATAAAGAACAGAATTTTATTGAACGATATATATACACACACATTTGCAAAAGTTAAAAATTATATACTAATAAATATATACATACATATTATATACTATATAATATGTATGTATATACTATAAAGATAAAGAACAGAATTTTATTGAACGATATATATACACACACATTTGCAAAAGTTAAAAATTATATACTAATAAATATATACATACATATTATATACTATATAATATGTATGTATATATTTATTAGTATATAATTATATACTATATAATATGTATGTATATATTTATTAGTATATAATTTTTAACTTTTGCAAATGTGTGTGTATATATATCGTTCAATAAAATTCTGTTCTTTATCTTTGTAAGTTATTTATTTTTATAGTAATAACATTCTAAATATGTTATGTTTCGGTGAAATTGTATAATACGTTTCTATATTTTCAATTTTATTGCTTGTTACACATATACATCATCCCGGGGTTCCTTACCATAATAAATAATTCTATAGTAGCAAAGAATAGCACAGCCGAGCGTGAAACCGAGCAACGAAATACAGTGGTCCCCGGATTATCGAGAAAGATTCGGGTCTGGGGATTCTCCATAAAGCGGGGCAGGGGAAGTAGTTTGCGCCTAATAAACTGACCCTTGTCAGGACCCTCGCCCGAACCTTTCGACAAGGAGAGTGAACGACGTAAACCGAGAGTGAGTGAAATACCGCACCCGTGGGAGACCCTCGGTCTACGGCGAATTGAGATTCAGTATTGAATATGAAAATTTTCATATTACTGATTACACTTTGATGGGAGTACTACCAATGGATTGGGGAGCTTATGTCGACGAAAATGAGTCTAAACACGAAACAATTCGGTCAATTTTTTATTATGATAACACAATTAGATTCCAGTTCCCCGGTTTAAGGGAAAAGCACGCTTCTGGTGATTAACTCACAATTATCTAAGTAATTTGCCAATTCTTGTAGTATTTGCAGGTTCGATTGGAAGATTGTCCGTCATATGTGTCTTTCCTTGGATATTGAATAACATTTGATACTGTAAAAACCATTAATATTATTTGTTAGTGGAATAAAGAGTTCGGAATATCATACATTTTAAAAACGATTAGATACATACGAGGAAGCAAAACTGAGGGGTGGGTAGGTCTTTCCCGATGATCCGGGGAAAAAAGCTTGTCAATAATCCGGGGACCACTGTAGCTCCATGCTTGGCTCCTGACCCGGCGCCCAGAATCGCAAAGAGTCGTGGTACGAGCCTACATGGACGCACACTCATACAGTTCTCTTATTACAAATTTCGCAATGTGTAGCAACTTTAAAGTCCCGCGCTCGGCTGTTGCCCGGGTCCCAGAAATTCAGGAGGTATTTGCACCCGATGGGGCAGGCCTGCTCTACGTTAATGCATTGTTTTAAAGAACAAATTCACTCGTTCTGCCACCTCTTTCGACATCATGTTATCCTGTTACGAAGCTCATTTTAGAGCGTCCTGAAAATTTTGGCGAGATTTTGGAGCGATGTATCAGGAGAACATGAAGCGAAAGGAGGTATGCTGAAATTCTGCGTCGAAGGCCTTTCGAAACCTCTGCGACTCTGCGTCGAATACTTCTCCGCCTTAGATTCTCTCTCCGAAGGCGCTAACTTAATGCCACCTCTTTCGACATCATGTTATCCTGTTACGAAGTTCATTTTAGAGCGTTCTGAAAATTTTGGCCAGATTTTTGAGCGATCTATCAGGAGAACATGAAGCGAAAGGAGGTATGCTGAAATTCTGCGTCGAAAGCCTTTCGAAACCTCTGCGACTCTGCGTCGAATACTTCTCCGCCTTAGATTCTCTCTCCGAAGGCGCTAACTTAGTGCCACCTCTTTCGACATCATGTTATCCTGTTACGAAGCTCATTTCAGAGCGTTCTGAAAATTTTGTTCAGATTTTGGAGCGATGTGTCAGGAGAACATGCTGCGAAAGGAGGTATGCTGAATTTCTGCGTCGAAGACCTTTCGAAACCTCTGCGACTCTGCGTCGAATACTTCTCCGCCTTAGATTCTCTCTCCGAAGGCGCTAACTTAATGCCACCTCTATCCACATCATGTTATCCTGTTACGAAGCTCATTTTAGAGCGTTCTGAAAATTTTGTTCAGATTTTGGAGCGATGTGTCAGGAGAACATGCTGCGAAAGGAGGTATGCTGAATTTCTGCGTCGAAGACCTTTCGAAACCTCTGCGACTCTGCGTCGAATACTTCTCCGCTTTAGATTCTCTCTCCGAAGGCGCTAACTTAATGCCACCTCTATCCACATCATGTTATCCTGTTACGAAGCTCATTTTAGAGCGTTCTGAAAATTTTGGCCAGATTTTGGAGCGATGTATCAGGAGAACATGAAGCGAAAGGAGGTATGCTGAAATTCTGCGTCGAAAGCCTTTCGAAACCTCTGCGACTCTGCGTCGAATACTTCTCCGCCTTAGATTCTCTCTCCGAAGGCGCTAACTTAGTGCCACCTCTTTCGGCATCATGTTATCCTGTTACGAAGCTCATTTTAGAGCGTTCTAAAAATTTTGCCCAGATTTTGGAGCGATGTATCAGAGAACATGAAGCGAAAGGAGGTATCCTGAATTTTTGAGTCGAAAGCCTTTCGAAAACTCTGCGCCTCTATGTTGAATACTTCTCCGCCTTAGATAAATTGCAGGTTTGGAATTTGGATAGGAGTATGTATGAAAGGTATTTCTCAATAATAATACTATCTGTTTCAAGTTTCTCCCAATTTATTTGAATAAAGACTTTTACAATGTTACAATAATGTATAAAATTTATAATTTTACTTTGTCGGTTATATAAAATCACTATTTTCTTGTGTTCATTGTTGAGATTTCCATCATTTGGCCCATATAAAGTTCCTGTCCACGGCGAAATGTACCCAAGTTTCATCTGTAACCAGAAGAAAAATATTTCAAGTAATTGAAATGTACAATGAATTTTCTACGTTTGCAGTACCAGCCGACTTTCCGTTGAAATTTTTATAAGTACAACGCAATAGGTGAGAATTTCTTTCCTTATTCAGAATAGAATACGGAAATAGCAAACAGCTCCCTCTCGCGTGCATCAGGCAGCGGCGTATCTATGGGTAATACCATTTCAGTGCAGAAAAAACCTGCTGTAATACCGACCGGCCGAATCGGGCAGACCACGTGACGTGTCTACCCCCTTAAGGGTAATGGCATTAAAAGTATATTTTGTGAAAATTCAATTCAGCAGATAATCAACTCGTCAGGCTGGCACCAGAATATAAAATTGTATTTGAAAAACAAAAGAATATTACAATTGTTACATCATTATTCTATGCAGTAATTCATCTTCGTTATCTTCCCACATATCATTTGATATATATCAACTTGGACCTAAACATATAAACATACAACAAATCGTATTTACCTTACATTACACGAGGAATTTTTCTTAAAAATTACATAACACGTCAATATCGCATACTATTCATTCATGCATACTTAATATAGTCATCCAAAAGTAACACAACAATCAAATGATTTTCGCTCTCTTTATGAAAGGATTTATCTATCAGGTCACCATTTCATTCACCAATTGTCAGGAGCAGCTATAAGTACATATTTAATTCGAATTCGAGTCGCATAGTTATAGTCGTATAGAATCTCTATAATAATTTTAATAAGTTTCAAAGCACATGGAGAAGTAGATAAATTATTTATCTATTGTTAGATATTAAACCAGATTTGAGGGAATTTTGAATTCCCCGAGCATTGGCATTAGGTGATTTTTAAGTCTTGTAAATGTCATTTACGGTTGCTTATATCCAAATACTATTTTCATTAAATCTCGTTAATTATCCTAGACGACAAAACATTTGTGGTAAGTCTATATGTTCGTTGTCTACACTTCTGATCTATCAACAGTTTTCTGCCTTAATCTATACGTAAACATTTTAGGTAGAGCTGCCTAAATATTCAAGTACTTAAAATTCAAATTGGGTAAAATTCGCTTTTTTCGAACCGAGCCGAGTACTAGATTATCCAAGTAATATTTCAAATAACTTGAATATTCGAAAGTCGTTAAAATGTTCAAGCTGCTCATATCATTCGGAGAGATCGAATTTTCTCAAACTTGCTTGAATAATTAAGCTACTTCGACATCCAAGTACATACATATACTTGAACAGTTTTAATTTTAAGCAGACACACATGATTGACTCTTCGTTAGTATTGATTGAAAGTTTAACTCATTTGGAAAAATATAATGTTTTCAATAGAGAGTTACTTACTAGTTGAAAAAATAGATTTTCTAAAGATATTTGCGTTCTGTAGACTTATAAAAGGATTATTTTAGACCTTGTTAACGTAACGATTTCTTGTACGAAATTATAGATATTCATATTATGTGTACCAATTTAATCATTTTAAAGTAGATATTATTGTGTACCAAATCATTTGTGACTTTCGTATTATTTCTCGTTAAACATTGTAAGACTTTGTAATTGTTTATTATTTAAAAGTCAATCTTGCGTGCTTGGCCACATCATTATCAACTATGTTGTTGTTAGATACGTTTTTATAACAAGCATACAATATTTGGGTATTCTGAAGATATGATGAATGTAACAGATTTGTTAAAAATTTTCCGATCAGGTTCCGCAATATTGCGAAACTAAATGTCCATGGAAATTTCGACGCATGTTTCAATGTTTAGTCATTTTCTCAAGGAGTTTATAGTAGGTATACAATTTAGCACTTTTTACAAATGGAATCAACAGACACGCACAATTTCCTGTTCTTCCCATAATATATACATATGTAATTTGGAATGAAGAAAGGATATTAGGGTCGCAAAATTAATTTCTGGTTTTTAATATCCTTTTCATATTTTTTTCTCAAAAACAGCTTTTCGGATGATAATCTCCTCTCCTCATTCCAGGTTACATATGTATAAGCTTTACTGTATATGTATAAATAAACATCTATCTAATTAATACTAATATTTATTATATAATATTTAATATACATAAATACCTATGTAAACGAGAACATTTGGCATCCTATGTGGTTAAAACAGTTCTTTTTGCAGAATCAGATTAAATGCATCATTAGTTCGTGTAATTTCTCGGCATTGGCACATGTTTTATCAAAAAACCCGCACATATTCGCAAATGCATATACACATATGCATCTATACCGATTTTATTTTTAGCGCTATTTGAATTTTTTAATTCCCGGCAGTCATATATATTTGTTTATTCGCTATACGTACTACACATTTTACTTCCAGTAGGTGTAATTTTATTGTACGAATAACACATCTAGTTATCGACTTTCGTAAATTTGCTAAATGAAAGTAAATGAATTCACACTATGGTGGATACGTACGTTTTTTTAATCATCGGCAGGATTAAAAAATTCTACATAGTATGTAAAATCACATGCAATAGTGCGTTTGATATGAAAAATAGAAAACACAAACTTTAGTGTTAAAGAGTACTTCGATAAATATATTCGTTTTCCGAAAAGGAGTTTGTAAAAATCTACTGTTAATTTCGTAAACTTCTGCGGTAAATAGTACTACTTCTTTTCTTTGTAAGTGACAGGAAGTTCGAAGTTTTCCCGGGGAAATCATCTTTTATATTGAATTCGAAAGACTTGTCGCTCATTTTTTATTCGTATAAAGTGATTATTCCAAACGTCAAAACGATCTAAACTGTATATTTCTATTTATATTGAAAGACAGTCGTCCAATATCTTGTAAAGTTCGTTTTGTCTTTTAAACGTACGTAGAATGTTTTCGTATTTTCCCTAAATTTACGCTTAAATACAAGGAATATTGAAAATGCATCAGACACACAGCGAACATTATTTCGATTGCCATTCTTGCAGTCCTTGTATTTCGAGTATTAACCCTATCAAGGTAAATATTGCAACGATTGTATTAACATAAACCACTAATGTATAATTTAATGATGATTAAAACTTGTTTACTTAATAATAGGTTTGATCGAGTCTGGATAATTTTATCCACTATATTAATAATTAACAACAGTTAAAAATAATATTCTAATCAAAAACTGATGGAAAAGTACTGTGCGTTGCTAAGATGTCTAGCGGGACGGCACAGTGGCAGGAAGGGTACAGTGTTGTCCCGTTATGGGGATGAGTCCTTTAAGAGAACGTTTCTACCCCCGTTACTTTTTTTTTAGCTGCCGCAGCTGGTGCGAGAGAGCACGCGACATCGTTTTACTGAAAGAAGGCGAGTTGAATAGCATACCGTTTCATTAAGGGGGCAACTTGTCTCCTGTGGATCGTCTCCTTAACGGGACAAATTTGTACATACATTAGACCGTAGCAACTTCACTTCACCTATGAGTATCTAAATCGTCACTTTTTTCATCGTTCTTTTGATTGAATGTCGTAATAATGAGAAAGTAACAAAATAGATTATTTTTTATGTCGAGTGACAGAGGTCACTGCATATTAATATGAACGTAATACAAATTGTAGTACATGTAAATTCAGTGTAGGCATTATTGTTCTTCTCTAAAAGACATAATATGTACATAGAATCAAAGATCACAAAAGTAACACTGAATGGGAGATATTGGAATCCTTTAACATTTTAGAATTCCATTTCGTTACTGAATAGCTATCTAATTTGATAGACGTTTTGATTTGCACTTTTGTGTCGAAGGTACGCAATATTAGTAACGTCTTTTTTAAGAGACATGCGAGGTTGAAATGCTGTGTTGGCACCGTTAATAATTGATCTTCCCGTATCAGTAATGACATTTTATGTTCACTTTGACATTGGATGTCGTAGATTATGAAGAAAAGTCGGAAAAAGTCGGTGAATCGCTGTAAACGTGGAAAGTTTGATCTTCGTTGGAAAATATGCTAACTTCGTTTTCTTGAGTTACCACTTTGTCGATGACGCGACTGTTCGTCCCGATGGGATTCCTACATCCTGGATCACCCGACTCGAAACACAATCATAAAAATACGAATTAGAAAATTTTATTCATTTTTAGGCATAGATGACAGTCATGTATAGCAGTCATTTAATGGCATCGTCATTTTATCCACACAAGACGTGAATCATTTAAAATGTATCAAAACTAACAAGTATGTACTTTGATGGAATGACAGCTATTGGGGATAAATTTTTTAATATAACTTCTAACAGTAGGTATGCCATTTTGCAATATACTCGCGTGTGTTATTAAAAACTACGTTTAAAATCACAAGAAAAAGCTGTTCGACCCATTTTAATGAAATTGTCAACCTAATTCAACCGAGCAGTTTTATTTTAATAAATTAATATGTTTACGATATATCTGCAATCTCAGAAAAAAAATTTTTAATCGTGTAAAAGCGCGTGAAAAAGCCAAGAAGCTTTACATATTATAGATGTGATACAAAACGTGTTACCATGGACTGTGATAAGGACCTTATCAGAGCCTTGTTCTTTAGACCTCCTCAAACAATTTACTATACACAATTTTTGCTCTTTTTATACACTTTGAGATTTCGATTTAAGGCCAGAAAGTTATCTACGCAAAATTAATTTTTAAAAATCTACAAATGTAACTATATCCGCACAGGACTTACCTTTCTACATTTCAAATATACGAAGAATTTGGTCAAAACCATTATTTGTTTTCTCAAAACACCCTTTACGTCTTTATTTTGTCCATGTTATCATTTTCAAAATTTGCGTAATTTTCTTAAAAAATTTAAGATCAACATTGCGCTCCTTTTTCTGTTACTTACAGTCATTTTTATTTGATTGTTTTCTGCTAATGTCTCATTTATTCTTTTTATCAGTAACTCATTCTCAGGGCTTATGGCTTGTTCTCTGTGAAATTTAATGAAACATTGATCACCTGATCAGAATCGTTGGATACCGACTTTCGGCTCTGATTTCGGCAGTTCTCTGTGAACATCGAAGGACTGGATATGTCTCTCGATTCTGATACCTCCTGGACAGTCGAGAGCTTGCGGTCCTCTTCATCGTCATCATACACCTCCACCGCGGTTTCACGAATTCCCGCCTGACACTCTAGACAGGGAGGGAGGTGTATGAGAGGGACCTAGCTAACCGAGGTCTCCTCAACAGACGGGCTCGCCAGTGCTTGTGTCTCACCGTTGGCATGTTTCACCTCGTCCTGACGTGATGCCGGGGGACTGCTCCGAGAACACGAGGTCATGCTCTGCATTGTTTGACTGCGACCACCGGAGAATCGCATACTGTATGCTGCACGGTTACCACTTTGCAGTGCTCCCGTCTGAAAGAGCACGCAGACTTTTACATGGAAGGTACATGAGACTATCGCCGATAACAACGGTACATTCGGCAAAAAGACAGAACCGGAGAAACATGTTGAATATTTTAAATCTATTGGCTTTTTGAGAGTCACATGCAAAATCAGAGGAATCACTCAAAGTTAGCGTCATAAGTAACTTTTTTATCTTATAAATAGTACGAGTTTATCTTATAACAATATTTTGACAGATGTCTATCCTATTCAATTATGCATATTTAGTAGCTATAGATAATCCTTTAGGAGCCTTTATTTTTTAACGTGTCAAGGTAGTGTTATTTTTTTTAAGGTTCAAAAAGTTTGATTGACTTGAACCGACTGTTTTGCGAAACCTTGCGTTCCAGAAAATGTTAATTTTTAAATGTTGTAGTATTGTAAGACTGTATATATTAGTTCTATGTAGTTGTAAGAGTAACAGAATGAGAGTCGTAAAAGAGAAGAAAGCGAGGTTTGATACAAACCAGGCCCGTTTGGAAAACTCTCGGCGATGCACGAGTGGGTGACGGGTTGCGGGGAGTGGGCGTTATGATCGTTTTGGGGTCAGACCTTGGTAGCTATCATGAATGGTGGGAGGAAAGGAACTGGGGTATGAGCTTTTGGGCTAGGTATAGTGCGTCCCCGAGATATAGCGACTTCGTAACGCTGCTGGGGCTCGGGTCCTTAACACCTCCGCGTGTTTCGGTGACAAGTCAAACGCTCAGGAACAGGTATTAGGTATTTGAGACGAGTACCAAAGAAGTACAGACCTGTAACAGGTAGCAAAGAACACATTTAGCAGTTTGTAGCCTTAATGGTATACATTGTACACCACTGGGGTGGGTCTCCCCATAGTCGCTACATCTTGGGGACGCACTATGCGTGTCAGTGTTGCAGAAGTGTCGAGAGAGTTGTTGTGAGCGTTGTCTGACGTAAATCAATAGAAATATGCGTTTCACATGAGAAAACATGGCATTACTTATATGGTTTCAAATTATACTCGGCTCGGAACTTGACCCTAGTGTGACACTGCTTAAGGATCTAAGGCTTAGATTGGATAGCATTGTCGCATATGTCTAATAAATAGATATTTTAACTTTTTCCTTTAAACAAATCTAGGAACCGAAAAGTCTAAAATTTAGACTTTTATTCTACATAATGGTCTGTAACATGTAAAGATACAATAATTCTTTGGAGTGCTAACTTATAGTGATTCACTGTATAAACAGAATACATAAGTTCTACCCGCTTTACTTTACTTCGCGTTAAGTACAATGTTCCTGTAAACATTTCTTCGGATCATTCAAAGATCCAGATGTTAATATAGCAAAGAAGTAGGTGACTTCCACGCATTTAAATAAATTCGTAGTTCGAGAATCTATTAGAATTGAAGATATACAAGAATTGTTTAGTAAAATAAATGTTTGACGCAGTTGTCACATTCTCTCAAGTGTGAACGTTATTGCTATGTAATGAGAATGAACCATTCGGTAGTAGCACGAACTTAACTAGGAACAGTTACGGAAAAGAAAGAAATGCCGATTTTGCCAGTAGATCTTATTTTATTACGGAGTAATACAGAGATGTGTTGCTTACAAGAAGTAAACTATGAATATTTTACAGTCCTAGTGTTAGCAAATTGTGACTAACCTAAGCCATAAAATTATACGTTATCGGAGAAAACATTTAGTGACATATTATGATTTATGTTACGATCACGGACTAAAATTCATAAATCGTAATTTTATATGGAAAAATTGGTAATTGTATGCGCAGGTGGTAAGGTCATCAATAGTGCCAATGAATGAAATAAAGCCATTTGTTATAAATTTTTCAATGTTTTAATTTTAGTTTTAGTTATTCATAATCTAATCGGGAAAACAGGTAGGACTTATGTATATAATCCAAGAAAAAGTGAGATATTTATCTTAACTAGACAAATATTTATTTTGACACTTCCGTTTTAATTGGAAAATGCTACACTGACAAGTGTTTTTGCTTCAAAATAATGAGCAGTGAAATGTCTCTGACTATTATAGTCAACAATATTTAATATTATTTTTTGGAATGAAAGAACATATGCTACTGAAATTTTTGCTTTATTGCTATGTCGTTTTTATTTTTATGTTTGAAGGACATAATACTTACATTAGCATGTCCAGGTCGAACATTTTTGTACGGTTGAAAAAGGACCAGGTATACCTTTGGTGTGAAGAGACAACCGAGAGCTACTGATGCAGAGATGTTGATGCACATGCACATGCTTGCTATTTGTACCTGTAAATTTACCTTTATGTGTTCCTTATTTCAGGATTGTAAAATGAAATAAAAAGTAACAATTTTTAAATTTACATGTTCAGTTTGCACAAATGAGTATTCAACCACTTCATATTTTTACAAATAAGAGTATTTTAGAAAATATTTATTAATATCGTGGTGATAACTGTTACTAAAAGAAATGGAAACAATATACATATGTAATTATCATTTGATTTCGATTGACCTTTAAATTTTTCATTGCAGTTGTAATTATATCTTTAAACGTGGCCTGAGCATATTTTATTATTTATTTTAAAATATATGTTAATAATCTCTATACACACGTAGAAAGCAATATACAAGATTCTTCACTAATTGAATAAATTACTACCATACCAAATTCATACCATATATGATTGCTACGATGAAAAATATAGAATCATTCTTTTTCATTCTGTGTTATGCAATGTACACAGTGAACCGTGGTCACTCTTTAATTTAAATTAGATCGTTAGTTATTATTTCTTATAACGCTGAAGATGGATTGTCACTATTCGTCTAGCAAGTGGCATGGGATTGTTGATAGGAACATTCTTCCATTCGTATCGTGGAATGTTGACGGAGAATGTGAATACCACTATGCAATACCTATTGAACAATATTTGGACGGGTCGCTGACAGCCAGTTGCCTGTACCCGACTAGACGATTATTGAGAATCAATCATTAATTTTAATGTCTATGTACCAAACTGCTTTGAAATGTTAGTGCTAACCAGAATTAATTTATTGCATTAAATTTCCATAATTTGCGTTAGACATCTGTGTAAGGACGGATATTTCAAAACGTTTGGTGTCCTAGATCTATGAATACAAACCTTGTAGTCATTGTTTGAGCCAAAGTATATAGGGACGAAGGCCAACCACACAATACAGGTGGAGTACATTGTAAACCCAATGTATTTCGCTTCATTGAAGTTCTCCGGTATTTTGCGTGTTTTGAATGCATACAGGGTGCACATGAGTATTAGGAACATATTGTACACAAGAGACATCATCAGCGCAAATGTAGAAACACGGCACGTAAGTACTGCTGATAGTGGATACGGATGAATTTCCGTGGTGTCCGGAGGTTCAATAATTAACCACACGATAGCACCGACTAATTGCACTGCAGTGATCCCTATAAAACGGGAATTACATAATGCGATATCAAGATCGAAAATGTATGCTAGAATGAGAATGAAACATCTATATTCTAAACAGAAATTCTAGGAATTCTGAAATCATGACCAAAATTTACGGTTCATGGGAACGACAAACTATTGCATTTAATATAAAATTATTTTAATATGAAACATTTGCTTAGATAATGCATATTTGTGAAGATAATAGCGCAGGGAGGTGAAACATGAAACGTGAAATCTTACGCAAACCTCTAAAAGTAGTAAACTCACCGATTGCAATGACAACTTGACTCTTTGGTGATGTATAAGAAGGTCTTTTTATACTTCTTGTTCCTTGATTGAAGATGCGCGATATTCGGTTTGTTTTAGTTAATATCGCGCTGTAGCATATACTCAAGCACAGGCCCAAACCGATTCTCAAATATGTGCAATTCCATGTGGTAGGCTTACTTAATATTACAAAACTCATACCGTAGCATGATAGAATTCCTACTAACAATACGTAACATAACTCGCGTCCTGATGCCATGATCACTGGCGTACGGTTAAAGCTGAAATACAATTAGTTAGTTAATTATTGGTGATAATTGAAATTAGTCTAATGGACAAGCTATTTTACTATCTTTTGGAATTAGCTATGAGCACTTAACATTTCTAAAATAACGACTATAAATGTAAAATTTATAATAATTGCGTATCTTTTTCAAATTTCTAAACTATTCATCGCTTCTTGAAAATCTGTATAACTATATTTTGTAAATGGAACAGATTTTTCAATAGCATTGCTTTGTTGGTGATAAATATGCAATATGATCCAATTCTTAGTTTCACGGCCGACAATCTGTGCACCAAAATTGTGAAAACATGCATGCTGTGAAAACTTTGCCATGAAAACATGCCGACGTCACTGAAAGTGTTTAGATTGTCTATAGTTTATTGCATATAAACGCACCGAATAAAAACCACAGTAGTAAACAAAGTACTGAGTATGCCGATGGATGCGAATATCAATGGTACCAATGCCCACGGACTGGTCCATGGTATGACTTCTGCTGTAAGTTTAACACAACGCGTCATCGTTTCATCCGGAGCATACCCTGGACCACAGCTACGACAGGTATCGTTGAAAACGTAAGAGTCTTCTCGACACGCTACGCAACTCCAGCAACATGCTTCCTGAAAATTGTATTATAGTCATAAAGCATTGAAGATTTATCTTTGTCATCGAAGCAGAATAATTACTGATTCCTTTACGCATTATGTAAATATGCGATCATTGATTTATAATGTGGATGCTAATGAAATTTATTCATAGCGTGTTACGGATTGTGTATCTAGACACAAGTACATGTAGCTGTGAGAGAATCTGGAAAGGATTATGTGTATACTAGTACATTCGCGTAACTGTAAGTTTTAGTAATCAACTAGAAAATTCCGTTCTTTATAATTAAAGTCACTGTAAGTAAACTGATTGCTATTTCGTTTAAAAAATATAAAACTAGTCTTGAAATCTGCTATTTCATTCCATTTACAAAAGAAATATTCTTAGTATATTTTATATCTCTTCATGGGTAATATCTACAGTGGCGGATTTAAGAATAAAGGTCCAGGTAGCAAACGTTGAGGGGCCCATTTTTTGAGGGGAACATGAAGTTGACTAAAAACGGGTTCAGTGTAATAATACAGAAAAAAACATAATTTGAATAAAATCATAATTTTTTTAGAATGGGCCCTGGTGGGGCCTTCCGGCAGGGACTCAGGTGGCAACTGCTCATTGGCTGCCCTCTTAAATCCGCCACTGGATACCTTACTTTTTATAGTAGTACATATTGTTCAGTAAATTACAGGAATGAAAATGCTACAGATATACTGTTATTAGCCCCACCTTCTACTTGTTAATGTGTGTAAGCCCCATGTATTACGCTTAATTGTTACTTGCCTGAAAATTGCGGACATGACCTAATGGGCAATTATCGCTGCACAAACTCCGAGGAATATGCATTTCACCAGCTCCTGTTGCCCATCTTGTCATATTGATATCAAGTGATAATCTAAAAAAAATTTCTAAATCTAGACATGACCGTATATTCGCGAAAAGTAAAGAATCTTTACATATCATAAACTTTATGTAATTGTATAGCTTTTAGACACAAGTCTTTCGAGATAAATGTGATATAAAATTGTAAGACGTATCAAAATATGAATAAAACATTATACTTTTTAAGATACTACGAACATGGGGAAATTCAATGAAAATATTAACGCCCGAATATGCATGTGATTTTCAAAGAAAATAATGCCCCGAAGAAATACAATTTATTAGTGTTTGAATGAGCGGAACAAAGATGTAAATCATATTGTACTTTATATACCAGATATGTTACCAGTATTGTAATTTCGCTTACTCTTCTTTCCATGAACCAATAAGAACGTAATCAAAACGGCCATCATCATTTTTCTGGTACTGATACACATTATAGAATCCATAAGCATCACCGTCAGATTTAAATTTAATTTCAGTTCCCTGACGACCTGAACGCCAATAAAATTCAAATAAATTTCATAAAAAAATGGGAGTATACATATATAAAGTGTCCTGTCACAGATAGTAGAAATTGAAATGGGTGATATTAGGGGACAAATGTAAACAAATTGCGGTGGGGGCTTAAAGATTAATAACCAAAGAATTAATCCTCCATGGCAATTTCTTTACTCTTGATTTTCGTTTTATTTTGTAACGTAAAATCATCCATTTTATTGTCTACTATCTGTTGCCGAACACGTTGTAGTATACACAAATTTGATTAGTAAAACATGCTCCACATGTTCTAAAATTTACAATTTTTATGCAACAATTATTATGTAACAAGAAATGTTATGCAATTATGATAATTTTTTAGTGTCCAAATTATTCTTTCATTGTTTTCGACGTCGTATAAAATATTTCGAGTAAAACATCGTTTACAGCGACGAAACTAGGAGAGGGGGGCAGGGTTTTTTTACCTCGGGCGCCAATTTGCGGGGGTGGGGGGCGTCAAATGAGAAATCTTTGTAGAGAAAAGATATAATTTTGGAAAAGCCACATCAATGGCTTTATTTAAATTTATATATTACGTTATTTCATTAGTAATAAAGGAGATTTACATTTATGGAAAAGTAATGAAAAACCTAATAGTCAAAATATGTTTATCTGTTATCAAAAAACAATCAAGGGTACCTGGAATATGTTTGAAACCACTTAATAAACACGTTTAGTATCTCTTTTTTATGTAAAGTGTGGACTCAACCACTTAAGGTGGGCAATACAAAGGGGTAAAATGTTGGGGAGTATCGTAATAATGAAATAGCTTATCAAAAAATTTTATTCTATTATTATTTTTCCGACTGTATAATCAGTTACGAGACACCTTGTATATAAATAGGTAAATAAATGCAGTTTTAGTCAATGAAAAGTGGACCATTTTTTAAGGGCTATGCTTAATAACAAAAATAGGAGAAAGATTAAATAACAATAGGAAATTACCAATGAAGCTGACATTTCGAATGTGCTGTAGAAGCAGTTGACCGTCTGGTGCTGGACGGAGATTTTCACACAAATAGTGGGACGTTCCAAGGTTATTCATGCATTCTTCATCGATTAGATTATGGACACCATGTGCCATCGCATAAACCGCGTCAACTAAAAATAATTTACCGTAGTAATTCAAGATCTGGTTTTGTGAATCAAAAGATTTTTTAAACCATATATGCAATCTTTTAAAGTAGTGCCTACATTAAAAAAATATATAGTGATACATATATCATATATTATACGAGATATATATGTATATTGAAAAATACAAAGATATTAGACCAAAACAAATTGACAAGGAAAAATTAACAGACCGAATTTTTTATTCAGAATGACATACATTTTCAGAGTGCTATTAGAAAAGATTAGATATACGTATTTATTTAATACGAATTAATGGTCTAGTCTACTCAAAAAATGTTTCAACTCCAGAATTTATATTCAAGTTGAAAAATTTTATTTGCAACAATTTTAAAAAATTTCTTGAACCCCATCACCTACTTTAACTATATGTGTTGGGGTATGCAACCTGCTACTGCATCGCGCTCGGTGCGCCATCGACACTGACCGCGTGTTTAGTGCACTTAAGCCTCGTGCGGCGTGTTCACCTACAGAACCTCTTTATATAACTGCGTAACATTGTTCATTATGTACTAACCACTGCTCTTATGTTAAATATAATCCTAACAGACCGAACTAGACCTGAGACATTGAACAATATGAAACGAGTTGCATATTTTGTCGTAGTACCTAAGTCCACCTATCGGTTTTGACGCACTCAGAAATGAGGCGCATTACTAACAAATAATTTCATCTTACAATTTGGGGCTTGTATAGGTACTCTGTAGAACATTGTTACGTCCCATCACCGTACAGACTCGTATACATTTTTAATTAAAAAATAATTCACTTAACACGAAAGAAAGGAATATTGCTTACCGACAAATGGTACCAATCCCTCTTGCTCGTAATCAATTAATTCCTCAGAGCCAGTGCAACGTGTCATTCCTGCTGACAAGTTTGCATTGAAACTACATTTGTGATGCTGAGACCAGAATTCACGGAACCAAATATTTCTACAGTTCACCAGTTTTCCAGGTAACTTTTTGTGGGGTACGTTACTTTCGGTTTGGCCATCGCATTCGTTGTCCACTCTTGGACGGAGGTTTAAATAGTAATCGTCAAAATCTGCAGATAAGGTAAAGTCCTGTTTAAATATTAAATGCAATGGTGTGTACAGGTTTTGAAACTATTAATTTTTACTCTATTTTAAATGTAGTAAATACGTCATTGAATACATTTATCATCTCCAAAAGTAAGGAGAAGGTTCCGTGACCGTAATTTATGACGGCGCCTCATCAGTTGCACCGTGTATATCTGGCACCGACTTAAAAAAAATCGTGAGTTGTGGATTAAATAAGGAGAAATAGTACATTGCGTGACAACCCAGACAGCACACGACGTCTTCAAGATGTCCATTTTACGTCTGAACGTCTGAACGTCCTGATTCGTGTTAAAAACGTCTTTAAGATGTCTTTAAGATGTCTGTGTGCTGTCTGGGATGGGTATGAGAATTTAGGTTCTGTTTTTATAAAAAAAAATTTTTTAATTTTCTTTTTGTGAAAATGGTCACATTCATCCGATTAGTCAGGCATAATGAGCTGAGACACATTTCGTCAGCTCGGAGTTTATCATTCCAAAGTTTTTAGGCGACAGACAAACACACAAACATATAGTAGTTTTCTGCTTTATATATTAAAATATATACGCATAGGCGACGATAACCGAGGTTTTTTCACCCGTTCCAAAAAGTTCGGAACGTTGGCGAATATAAAACAGACTGTCAACAAAAAAAATTACCAACAACACGCGGTATTCCCAAGCGGTCACCCATCCAAGTACTAACCGCGCCTAGTGTCGCTTAACTTCAGTGATCAGACGGGAACTGGTGTTTTAACCGACGCAGTATGGTCGTTGGTGATAATACAATTTCATTTACCGGTGAAACTGTTACACCATTGAGCAAAATACATGAGTCAAGGGTCTTAGGTATATATATGTGTATAAGCGCAGTGAATGAAGGGGGGGGGGGCACGTACAGGAGTGATGGTAATGCTGCGTGTCTAACGCAGGCGCAGTTCATGCATACAATCCCACCAGACCCGGGGTTCTGATGTACTACCTTGCACCGATTGCGAAGAAATTGCACCCTTGAGGGCTAGGGCGCCAAAATTTTTTAGCTCAGGGCGCTCAAATTTGTTATGGCGGCCCTGAGTTTACCCTACAGAATATTGAACTAAGAAGGTATACCTATAATTTATTCATCTGAAATCTATTATCCAATTTCACACATATGTATAATAAATTTTAGCGTTTTTGAGGACCTTATCACATGAAACACATCTTTACCTTATAATTGGTATTTCGGACGAATTCACTTGACAAAAACAATGTTTGTGTACGAAAGATACAAAGTATGTAAGTATACATGTCGCAAATATCAGTTGTGAGCCACAAGAATGTGTCGTGTGAAACCAGTGTAAGGCCATCCGCTCACAAAGCGTTGCTTCATAGGCGTGTCGTACATACGTGTATCGTATTGATGGGACGAGACGCGCCCACTTCGGTTTCTGTCCACGAAGCGTAGAGCAAGCCCGAAAATTCCTACAATCTACAATAGTGTTATTTAAATACTTACCTTTTATACTTGAGAATTTTTCAAAGTTGTATTTGCGGTATTTAAAAACGTTTTCTACGGATAACGCTTTGCTTATTTTTAGGGGCGAAAACATTATTACTTTCAAGAAGGGGCTGTCTCCTCCCTTCAGCAAAATTAAACTAATCGACCTACATTAAACTACCTGAAAAGTCAGAGTCGAATTTGCTACAGAGACGGCGTCAATAATTGATACATACAATTTTAATTGAAATTGTTACCGAGTCGAAGCGACGGTGGAATATACTTGACACGTTTCCAAATCATCGCAGTGATCTTCACTTAGTTGGTTTATCGTTCGAAACCAATCAGTGAATATTAATTTGACAGGCGATAATATAATCGGAGTTAATTCATACTATGACGATGAAATCTTGTGCCGTAAGACACAAAAAGGATTGAAAATACAATCAGTGCAATTAATTCGCAATAATTATTGCTTCGAGCTTTTATGTTTTTTTGTCGGTACAATCACTTCATTTATGTTAATGAATTCTTGAAAAAGAAAAAAAGGTAAATAATGGAAAGTCGTAACTATGAAATGTAATTCTAAAATTGCCATCTTAAACAGTAATAACTTAAACGATTATTGTGGTTTTAAAACCGGTATTGAGTTCGAATTTCAAATATACAAAAAGATTGTACTAATGGATGTTGCCCCATTTAAAGGATAAGATGTGATTAAAAGTATTGTTTATAGCACATTTCATTTATTTTCTTACGGACAAGTGCATGTAGAAAAAATGAAACGTGCTACTTCTCGTAACGCGCGTCGATAGTTTGTTGGACGTTTTGACTGCTCTTGTTCATTTACACGGATTGTACACTCTGTTTCTCCTTTACAGTAAAATTTTCAAAAGATTCTGAACTGTTTAATTTACCTTGAAGAGAAGTCCTATAAGGTAAAATCGTAATTGCACCCTCTGCCACGAATTCTTGGTCTCTCACTGGGTACACTTTGGCCCCCCATGAATCGCTGCCTATCCACATAAAATGGCCTGTACGATTGGCTCTGACAGTCGCTTGCAGAAGTTTTCTAGACACAAAAAATTGGATTATTTGTACAAGGGTGGAAACAATAAATGATTCCTATGTAGGTACTTATAGGAAAGCTTCCACGTGTTATTAAATTTTATATCAATATCAGTTTATCACTTTAATATTAATGTTTGTTAAGTATGTATTTTTTTTTAATAGATGGTAATAGGATATCAATAATAAATTTCTAATTATTGTGAAATAGTGCATGTACAGACGGCTCAAATTATTGTGGCCGCTGGCGTTCGATAGTGGATGGCATCACATGGTTGGCCTTTTTTTGGCGAACATTGCTACAGTAGCTAAAACATTCAGACACAAAAATTCTAGAAAAAAATTCAAACACCGCTACAATCGAAGACACGTCCCATTAGTTACCCCTTACGTCTGATCTAGGTACGCACTGCATTAAGGAGGCGCTGTTGCCATTTTACCTGTTCGCGCGAGCACGGGTTGCAGGATAAAACGCTGACCCTGTATAGGCGAAAAACTATGGCGCGGTAGTGCCCTAAATCATGTTCCCGAAATACTGTAGAAATTTTCGCCAAGAAAAGGCCAACCATGTAAAGCTATTCACTATCAAACGCCAGCAGCCACAACGTTTGAGCCGTCTGTATGTGCATACCTACAACTAAAATAGTGAGCTTTTGAAACAATAACAGAATGTTAATACATAGTTTGTTCTGTTGTTTCGCGCCGCTCTACTATGTTTATCCTACCTTCGACTCCGCTTTGTGTATACCTTCATTTATATTTACCTTACATTGCATGCGGAAGTTTTAGACGCAGGCACGACCCCTTTGTGTTACACGTGTGTATGTAACTATTGTATAGCTTGCACGTTCGGTAGCTTTGAATCAACCCCTGTCACTTTTGGTAAAAGATGCGGATAACATTACAGAGGTCGACGTGGTTCGAAGGGTTGATTAATGGCTACCTAGGAAACGGTGAGCGAAAAAGAGTTGGTAAGGGGGAGACGAAAGGAGGCTTTTACCTTATGTTATCCTCATCGACGAATAGAACGACGCCCCTGGCATTGTGTTTCGAGCTAAGGCGGTCAACAATTCTGTCGAAGTCTTCGCTTTTTGCGTTTCTCAAGATTTTCTCGCTGACAGCCACGCAGATATTGTACTCCATTGATAGGGAAGTGAAACTAGCAATACCCTGATAAATACATAACAGTACCTGTACGTATCATGGGTCAACATTTTAACTTTACGTTTTCAAATATTATTATAACAGATTTGCCTTTCAAAATATTTAAAAAAACCTACAGATTAGTGAGAAATGATACCCTTCTAAAGATTTTATGCACAAACACTTTATTTTTAAAAAACGTATTTGCTTATTTATTGCAAAGTCAGAACTGTTGTGTACAAAATGAGAATTAAACAAATTTAACAAAGAGTCCTTTTTCTTTCGTAAATTGCATAATTTTGTGTGGTAAACTAAAGCGTAAAAGAACAAACATTTGTATATATTCATCCTTTAATTACGTTACTCTATTATTTTATTGCCATAACTTTTCTCTCATAAAAAGATATAAATTCTGAAATTTTTGCGTACGTTCGGAGTATATCAATTTAATTACCTTCTCCCCGTAATCACCTTCAACTGCGACTGTAGAAACGTACTTCCAGCTGAGTTGATGAATCACTTCCACCATGGCTTGGGCTTGAAAATTATCTGGTGGTACCACCCTACTGAAATATTCGAAGCGACTTTTATCTGACAGTTCTGTGCTCGTTGATGCATAGCTTATTTGCGGTATCTGCAGTCAGAGTAATTATCACGTTTTGTAATTACAGCTCGAAGGTACTCTCTTTAAAATGGCTTACGTTTGTAAGTATATGCTAGTTTTAAATGTCGCAGTCTCAAGCATCGTTCAGTATTACTAAATAATTATAAGTACCTACTACTAATTTTTAATCGAAGATGAAGACGCGGTCTATTTCAGTCAGATATGCCTAAACTGTTTCCACTACCATGCATATGGGCCCTAGTTGATGTTGTGTTTTGCGTGCACATCCCACACAATCAAAATACAGCATGTAGAGGGGGAGTAAAATGTTTAAAGGTGCGATCCCACGGCGCGTGACAACAAATTTTGCGCCGTGAGAATGAAGAACTCGAGCTCGCATGGCTCGACTTGGGCTTCACCGTCCATTGTTGGTAAATGTGGCACGAATCAAAGAAAAGCTTATTTGGTTCGGTTAAAAAACGACGAGCCCATGGACGCCCATTGCTCGCCAGCCAAACCGAATTGGCGATCCTACAGACTCGCCGAGCAACGCAACGTGGGATCGCACCTTAAGGCTCCTATACACCAGTGAGCATGCTCACTAGTCTGTGGGATCAACGAGCGGAAATAGTAACTCAAATGTAAAAAATGAAGTTGACCCAATGTCATGACCACGTATTTAAACGTAAAATGTTCCATTCTGTTCATTGAAGATTGTGAAAAGATTGTCAAAAGATTTTGAAATCGCTTATGATCAATGAAATATGTATGGATACCTACTACACATGCATGTGTAAAAAACTAGGTATTGCTATGGTTTTATGTTTTCGAGTCTAAAATAAAAATCAAGTCTACAATGAAAATTGTAAAAAGGAAAATTATTGTTATATGTGTTATCAACATCTTCTCGCGTACTTATATTAAAAAGTAGGCTGAAATATTATTTTTTTGCATCCCAATAAGAACTTGTAAAACCATTACTAATACTAACCTTAAACAATCTCAAAATATTGGCAACCATGATGGAGACTACGCTGAAGGAAGCTCCTATAACACCCGTCACAGGTTTGTGAGGCACATACATCGGTGGTTTATCATTCTCACATTTATATTCCGATATATCCTGAAAGTGCATAACAAAAAAATAACGTGTGTAATTGCACGTATTTGTAATATGTATACATATTATGTATCATGTGACTAGGGTGGTCCTTATTTTCAACACGCGATTTCTTTTGCTCTCACTCCTTAGTATGGTTCTATTTCATAAAAAAATAGTTCCTTAATTGATGAATTCTAAACTTTAAGACCTGGTCAGCACCATTTTCTGTCCTGCGATTGCAATAATCTTTTTCAGGGACCCCGTTTTAGGGGGGTGAGAGCAAAGAAATGCGAAAAAAAATCGATTCTTATAAATAAGGGCCACGGACGCGTTCGTGGTTGTTGGATTGCGGTTGTCAGATATAGTATGTATCGAGAGAGATATTTTGTGCAGTAGTGAAATTGTAGAATCAGACAGCTTGTAAAGTGAATGTACTTAGGGTGTCAGGAAAAGCCGTTTCAAAGAAATGTAAGGGGCTAAGGACTTATGTAGGCTTTGCTCAGGGCTGTCTGAAGTATTATATCAACTGTCATTCAGTTTCACTTAATCCCAATGCCGGATGCACGAAACTAAAATGGAAATAACTGCGTGCCAGTAGAGATCTATGTGCCCAGGCACATTGAAAATAAAAATACCGGTACGGACAACGAGGTATTCAGGTCTGATTTAAAAGAAGTCCAGAGTTTCCTAGCTCACAGTATTCCGAGTTTTCTACTACGCATGTGAAGCGAGCACTAAAATAATGAACCGCTACCGAAGGTATCGGTAAAGCGTAATTTGCTTGCCCCTTAGAATTGATTTTTTCTTTACGAGAAAAGGAGCTGTTGGTCCTTGCATCTGAAGAACACATGAGGTTACTAAAATAGACCTGCCTAGCATCCAATGTTTCATGATGTACCTACTACAAAATTTTTCGCCACTATAATACCAAGCGTATTACTGGTAATTGAAAAAGTTGGAAAATTTGCAATCCCTAGTGTAAACTGAAATTTCGAAGTAATAAAGAGTTTACTAAAAAATTGTTTGCATAGGGTCACCCTTATTTCTTAAAACAATGCAATTAAGAGTGAAACGGAAGAAAACGTACTTACTTGATTCATATAGGATCTGACGAACTCCATACTCTGATCAAGAGCATAAGTATCGCTGCTGCAAGAGTCGAGAATAAGGGCACCTAAGGTTGTATTAGGTAACAAATCATTGTCTGCGTTGATCTCGTCCAGAACATACAACATAGCCTCCAAACGCTGCATTCCTTTTTCTTCTTTTACTGCACCGCACGGAGATTGACCAATAGAACTCGCCACCTGTAAATACAAATATAACAATATATGAATAAAATGCATACCTATATAATAACGTTCGAGAGACCCCTATGATCGAGCCTTTTTAAAATGGTACTTTTAGATACATGTATAAGGAAAACTGCTTTAAAGTGGTATACAGTAATCGGTCTATCTATAAACAAATTGAAAATACATAATATAGATTAAAAGAAAGTTTTCGTTTATGCAAAATATTAAGTTAAATGTTCATTAGAATACATTCTTCTTCCTCATTTTTAATTCTTTTATGGGCAGTGGATTCAAATTGAATAGAAATTTATATTGTATATATCGTATGGAAATATCATATCAAGGAAATTTATTCAACACACACACAGCAATAATCCTTCGAATCTTAAACGTACTGCTTATGACTAAAAGTTTAATTTGATCCTCAGTTCCTACATTAGTGCCTCATTAAGATCGCATTATATATCTTGCAACGACAGCAATAAGCTTCTTGTGCAGCAATTACTTTAGGAGTTGCATAGTATTACATGCTATTAATTATCTACACGTTATATTTTAGTCTACTACTTTTACATGTTTTTTAAATATAGATTAAAAAAGTACACATATCTGGACTATGGAGTTTAGTGCATATTAAACATTTGCGAATTTTTAAGACGACTTGCTTTATTGTTCTTTATTGTACAGCGTATAGGGTATCTATAGCCGGTTATGATAGTCAAATATGCCCCTGAACCGAATTCAACTTATGATGAGTCTTTTGAAAGATTATGAAAAAAGAATCCATTTGTGACAATTTCAATTTTGTATCTCGACCCGGGGAGTGGTAAAGGGCAAAAATAGAAAATCAGGTTTTTGCGGAATTTCTACTATACTAGTCCATGAAATTTTTTAAAAAAATCAGAGGCATTTCTGTTACCGAGGCACATGTTAGGGAATTGTTTTATTTTTTTAAATAGAAAATCCAAGCTGTAAAAAATAAAAAACGCTAAAATGCTGAAAACTGCCGAATGTGTATCGAAGCAGTTACATAACTATAATAATATTTTTACTGTAAGTACGCATCATTGTTACTATTGCCCTGATTTTTTCAGATTTTTCATTTTGGTCCGCCGCAGTTAAAAAAAAATTAAAAACCGATTTTTTCGAGTGTTTTTCCGTGTCAGAGTAACGTATCGGTTGAACTTTTGTACATACTTTATGAAATAAGTCTTTTATGCGATCTTCAATGTCTTCACTTACAGCAAAGCAACGTAGGAACTATACGAACTTAACATGCTGTGCAATTACAGTCTAAAATATCTACCATATTTTGAACGGCGTAACGATGGCACAGCGGTAAAGTTTCGGACTGCTGAACCGCTAAACATTAATTATGTATTTTTTCAATTCCTAGCTATATGACAATGATCAATATTTATTTATAAATGTTTTAGCAACATATTAATCTTGTAACATTGTTACAGTTTAATAGGCGTCCTAGAAAATGCATTTAGACCAAAAACATGAAACGAAATTTTTTTTTGTACCCTAACGAGTGTGTTAATAAAAGCCAAAAACATTTTTTAGAATATGTTATAACCTCTTCTAGTAAGAAATTCATAAATATCACCTATTTCTCGAGCGTTTTCACCTGAGGGTCTCCTTATATCTTAAGGTATTCCTGAAATCTGATCGCATTCATAGACTCCCAGGATCGAAGTTTTCATATGTAAGAGATAGAACAGAAACCTCTGATGGTGGCAAAAATGCTCAGAATTTGTAAAAGATCACAGAATGCAGGGCCTCAGAAGGAATGTTCTATGGAATTAAAAACAGAACTGCCGGAGGAGCTGAAGCACGTAATCGATCCAATGTCCATGGAGGAAATGACAAATTGCGCCAGGAACTGGATCAATATCCGAAGCTACTCATCTTCAGTAATCATTGAGCCAAGAACTTCAATTCTATCGTGATAAATACTTCGAAGAGGAATTAAATTGGTGATTTATGTAGCAGATTAAAAATGATCAAATATAATTATAATATACTTTGCACAGTTTGTGGCAGGGGTCGAGAAAGTTCTGGAACTCTCGTTTTTAAAAAAATTGTGTTAGGATAAAGAATTTGTGTTTATTGTAACAGTGTTGAATTACGATTATACAACTTTTAATGATTCATATTAGAACTATCAAATTTTACGAAGTCGGTCATTTAGTAAATGAAAATATTATTTCCGAACATTTATGAAGATAAATAATGATATTTCAAAACAACAAAATATCAGCCTAATCCTGACATATTTCGCACTGAACTCAAAGTTCTCTATATTTTGACGCCTGGAATGCGAAATATGTTCTACAATAACTTCTTCCATATTACCAGTTATGCTCCTGCATATAAAAATTCAATTCGTTGTCCAATCGCGGTGCTTTTACTTCTGTTTTTACAAGCTATTTTAGGCTAAATGAAAATTCAAAATCTTCTCTTCAAATGGGGTTTAAAGCGGTGAAGGAATTAAAAAGCCAACGCGAATTTTTCGCGTAGTTTCTTTCAGTTTGCGTACGCCATGCACGAGTTTTCCGCATAAAGTATGCAGGTATATAGGGTGTTCTATTTATCTTGACTATATTAACCGGCCTGCGGACCTATACATATACTGGCAGAATTCCGTATCGAAATACACGGATTTTTCCTGTGGGGGAAACATTTACTTCCAGGTTCTATAATACTTTTTGAGGATGCTGATTTCAAACTTGTGGTGATTGTTGCAAAAACAGAAACTGTGTTTCACTTCTGAAAATCCAATATTTCGAGATTTACCTACGCCTTTTAGAATTTTACTACGGCGGCTACAATTTTGACATCAATCACCCTCAAAAACTCCTAAGATATCATTTTAACTTTTAGTCTACGTAACGAACAATAAGTAGTGCCTATTTTTAACCGACTTCAAAAAGGAGGAGATTATAGATTCGACACGTTTGTATTTTTTTATGTTTGTCCCTGCATAACTCCTCATATGAGCCGATTTTGATGATCTTTTTTTATTCGAAAGAGAGCGATGCCCCGATGGTCCCATCCTACACTGCATCAACATTGGCCCAATATTTTGCCAGTTCTGGTTAATAATAAAGACTATTGTCACTTAATTATTATTCTTTTATGTGCGTACGCGCATATCTCCTCAGCATGTTGTATTTTTTGTATTTTTGATAGTGTGTAATATTAAGAATATATTTTTTAAAAGATATTTGACTTTATGAAATACACGTCAAACTAACAACGCGAGTTTCTCGAAATAATATTTTTCGAGTTGCCGGAAGTCATACATATCTCTCAAACGAATTGAAATATTGACTTGAAATTTTTAATAGCTTGCGGCACCCATATTTCTCCAGGTCTGGAACTAGAATCAACTAAAAATATACTACATTTTTCCTAAAATGTCGGTTTACAAGCTGTTAAAGGACGCAATTTCAAAGGTTTCAATTATTGTTTCAGATGAAGTAGAGTTGAGATTTTTATTCCGCCATCGAACGATGTTTTTTTTTATAGATCTCATCTTTACGAATAAGATACGGAAGAGAAGAAAATAATTAGGATGCAGGCGTGTAAAGTGCTACGTAAAAGGACATGAATGCAGCTCATGAACATTTAATCGTACGTTTTAAAATAGTACAGCCAAGGACCATTCAGGTTCGACGCAACTTTCTAAAAAGGGAGGGCATTTACGTGAAAATCGAGAACTAATAGTTTTGCAGACAAAAATTTGAAAGCTCGTACTTTTGATGCTGAGGCGCCAGTGTAAATCGGACGCCCACTTAAAAAAAAATTGAAAGTCATAGATTAAATAAGTAAAAAAACTTATTTTTTACTTCTCAGTGTATTTTTATTTTTTTGAAGTTTTTTATTTTTTACTTCTTAGTTATTTAAGTTATATCACTACATTTATTTTAAAAAATATGGACAGGCCTACGAAAGGAATTGCCCGTAAAAAAAGGAACCGATTGTTAGAATCGGAAGATTTTTTTTAAGTTGGTTAAAAATGGGACGGTATATGATCAAAAAGTTCGGAGTAAATTATTCATCTTCTTGAGATGAATCTATGAATCCTTTTTTTTATAAGCTATACAATACACATCCCTGGAAAAAATATATGCTTCCACATAAAAAGGCAAGTGTTAAGCTTGAAATGTCTGATGTGCCTTCACCTAGAACAAAAATGTACTGACCTTCGTATTCTACCTTCGATACAGATCATCTTCCCCCTGAAATATTTCTTTCAATAAGGATCAGCTTTGGAGATATTTGCGTGGAAAGAATAAAATGGGGCATCATGCATACTCTCACACTGTCTCAACTAACAGCAAGTAAACACTCTTATTTCAATGCATATTTAGATTTACGATGATAAAGGTCCACTGCGGGCAGCATGTTAAGGTATCCACGCTCGTATAGTAGTTGGAGAATGTATAGCGAGATTGCAAATTAAACCATCGAGCGGCGGCACCCACTGATGCAGCCGCTCTGGTTGAGGCTTCGGATCGTTATCTTCTCAAATTTCTATCGATTCGGTTGTATCGACACTCGAAACAGATTTACTTTAACGGCTCCACCGAGTTTACGAACTCGCAGATCGACAATTTAACTCAAATTACGTAGATTCATATTACATGTACTATAGCATCAACTACTACCGAACAACGCACATAAAACGAAATCCTGTTTCCATTTCAAAATAATCAAATGTCATAGACTTTAATTCTTTAAGCTGGCAACGGTCCTGTAAATTGATGGAAAGAAACTAGGGCTTGGACTATTTGTAGAATTTTTCGATATTCGAATATTCGAATATTTCGAATATCCAAGTATCCAAATAATATTTCGAATATCCAAGTATCCAAATAATATTCGAATATTTATACAGTATTCGAATAGTATGGTGTGAATTATAAATCAAGTTCTTGAGTACACACTTTGAACATTATAGAATATGGAATAGTCGCGTTTTAGTAAGAAATTAAATGACAAAGCCAGGAACTTACCAGTACCAAGTTTCAAAGTTAAAAAGCCGGTCTATGGGACCGAGTGTGGCCATGAAGGGTTAATGGTTATTGGAAATACATATGTACCTATCTTACCATAACTTTATATTTCTGAAACTTTCATTTCTTGCAACTGAAATTGGTAGGAGTTTCAAAGTTTCAGGAATTCAATAAGTGATTTAATTCCCGTTGACTAGAGTTAGCAACTAATGAAATTTGCTAGCACAATGAAGTTATGAATACACTGGAATCTCCCGTCTGTATGTCAATTTGAGGCAATCTACTTTAAGATTCGGTGAATATTTACCTGCTCGTGCATGGGGAAGATTCCACCGAGGATCACGTCGCCATTGATTCGTATTAACTTCGACCCATCCTCGTCGTGACTTTTTCGATTGTGGCACTCGCTCAAAATGAGAGAATATGATATCCATGTTAAAATTTTGCCAACGGTCATCTTGATCATAGAAGGTAAAATTGCCTTCTAATATCTGAAACAAAATAAGTAAATGTGTATGTGTATTGTACATTATTTGAGGACAAATGTATTTGCTTATTAATATTCATGCAAACTTTTTTTTTGCTTCTCGTATTTATATTTATGTCGACGTCTTTACTCTTTAAACATTCCAAGATTTAACAATGCAAATTTAAATATTAATTTTGATAATTATGTATTAAAATATACTGCTGTATGTCCAACATCCTAGGTCCACCTGAAAATCCATTATTCTCTCGATAAACAGTAATGCCTCGTTAATATTGAGCGTGCGGGTCTGCCGATTGAATATTAACGAGATTGTTGATTCCTGGAATTCTCGGAGCTTGACTCCATCGTGAAAAGAACTACGAGGAACAAAATCATAGGCGCCGACGCTCGGCGCGCGAGTTGATAAACAATGTCGTCACCTCGGCTTATAAAAATTCCCATAATTTTTATTTTTTCTCAATAAGAAGGCTTGCGATGGATTGCTGAGACCATCGCAATTTGCTTTTGAATATTTTAGATAATAATGCACTCTGTATAAACGAAGTGTTTAGGTATGTATGTATGTATTATACATATAATATTTGTAAATTTTGCAAGAACTGTAAAGAAAAGATGGATATTTATTAGAAACAGTTAGTGTTATTACTTGTACAAGAAGAAGATTTTATTCGGAAACTCAGGATGTTATTGTTCATTGATTGTAGATTTGCAATTTTAATGGAAAACAATGATTATGTTCAGTAGATATCGCCTTAAGTTGTCCTCGTTTGTTAAACATGGTACCTCTAAAAGAGGTGAATTTCTTTTGTGCTCTTGATTTAACAATTCGTCTTTTCTTTACAGTTTTTGTAAAATTTATAAGTATCACATATAAACACTGTCGATACAGAACGCATTATTATTTAAAAAACTTAGGTAATGTTTTATTTTTCTCAGTGACATTTCAGCAATTTATTGCAGTCCTTATAGGGAAAAGATGAAAATGATAAAAATTTCAATTTTTGTCAGCCGAGGTTCCAACATTATTTCCCGCTTTAGACGCGGAGCGTTGCCGTGTAGTACTCGTCGCTGATCTGGGATAAAGGAGTGGGCATGATTCATTCCATATTAACGAGTCCATGTCTTTCCATATTAACAGGGCATTATTCTACACCGGCCAGTGATGAAATGCACCGAATAAACACAAATGCACGATGAAGCATATGTTCTTAGAGTGATCAATCACCATGTATTTGTATACAGGGTAGGTATTCGACTGCTGATAGTCATCCTTTTAGAGTGGAGATGCACAAAGAACCAAAGTCGTAGTTGGAAAACTCTTTGTGATTCTCGGCGTCGGCTCTGACAAGGCGCCCAGAATCGGAGAGTTCTTCGCCTGCCAATTCTGCCCTTTGTATACCTCAGTTTTATTTTACAGGAGTATTCTACAGGCCAAAATAAGACGAAAATACAAAATAAATTTCTTTAATATCGCACTTCGCTTTCAAGAAAATTTACCTCGAATTTTCTCGAAAACAAAAGACGATACCAACAAATTTTATTCTATATTTTCGTCTTATTTTGCGCACTACTATAGATTGTAATTTAATAATAACTCCCTTAATAGTTATAATATCAAACATTATTATAATTGTATAATAATGTTTATTGTATATACATTTATGTCTAATATATTTGCGATCAACATGCGAAAATTCGTATAACATATATATATATATTACAGTAGTAGACACATGGACAATAGCAGTTTTCGGAATAAAAGAAGGTTGTCTTGGCAGTAAGCGCCGGGAAAAAAGACGACCGCGCGTGAATCGTGTACACGAAACTAACACGTTATAGACGTACACATATATAATGTACAGAATCCCAAGCTACAAGAAGAACGGGCAATTGGCTGCAATCTGGAGCAAGCAACAAAAGTAAAACGGTTGTGCCATCAAGCCCGCAAAGATAGAAGACCATATACTGCACGATATAATGCATCGTAGAATATCAGCTACTGTAAGCAATTCAAAAAGAACTGGGAAGATAAGAACCATTAGCAAGGAATCTTCATATGAAAGAAACAAGAACGATAATAACAATAGTTTAAAATGAAATAAAAGCGTACCTTTACAATTATTTTCATGAATCAATAAGTGTAAGGAACTGATTCCCCAAAATTCAAATGCCACAGACTCAAATACACCTACCACGCCCAAAAACATAAAATCATCATCGAATCGAATTCAATAAATAATTATTTTTATATTTCGCATTTTCATTGTATAATTATAATCTAAGGGATAAGTGAAATTGGTGCCCAGCTTCCTACGTTTGTAACGCAAGGCAATTCCTAGAAAGATGCTGCTGGTCAGTTGCCAAAATCTTGTTTTATTATCATCTTACTAAAAATTTGCCTCACGCAATTATGACCAAAGTTTGACACATTTAAATCGATGAGAAGGAAGCTACGAATGCTACTAGATAGATACCTGGATGTTTTCCAAAGAATATGAAGAAGATAGACATTTTTAATACCGATCGCAGTGGTTTTGAATTGAAAGTGCACTCTGGTAAATGACTCTATCAAAGGGGACAAACAGGTGGTCGTTTCAACGACGTCTCTAATGGGACACACCTACAAAATACAGACAGCGGTACAAGTTAATAATCAATTATATTTACCATTGCTTATTAGTTTAAGAGAAGCTGACGGGACACTGGGACCTAGAGTATAATTTAAAAATAAGATACCTAATGTGTTTAAAGTACGTAATTTATTGATTTGTGCATCAACATTGGGAAAAATATTTACGAAACCCAGTCTGATAAAGAATATTTTTCAAAGTACCGTAAAAGTCTCTTTCGATTGTAGATTTCTGCAATGTTTACAATAGCAAAGTAATTAAATATCTGATAAATCTTATTTTCTTTTGCGGCGTGTTTGAGTGCGGCTAATGATATTTCTTCCTGCGTGCTTAGTGCGAATAAATTTGATTTACTTTTTTAATTCTTTTTACACGTTTTGGTGCAGCAAATCTGATATTCTTTTACGTGATATGATTCTGTGTTTTGTATGATTTGTGGAAAATTGTGGGTTAGTCCGTTCTTGCTCTCAATGCCTTAGTATTGTTCTTCGCGTTCAACACTACGTTTTGTTTCACACGTAAATTACTTTCTTAGAGAATAAATGTAAACACATTTTCGTGAACATCTGCACCATTATTTTTGCACTTTCCATGGGTCCTAATTAATTTTTTTACGTTAGTTTTTCGCCTACAATACCAATATCGACTTTTATTTAAAAAATAGCATTTAGATTGTTGCATTTAAAGCATTCATTCCGAAGTTATGTTTATTTAAACTTTTAAAGTCAACATGTTCGAATTTGTCGCCCTCCCCATTTATCTTCTTTTTTTCCAATTTTCACATCGCATTTCCTGTAAATAAGCATATTTTTATAATTCCTTGGATTTTGCTATTTGCTACCACTCTTCTCTATTGGACCACACTGCTGAAATTCATTTCTGCAATTAACTGTAACTAATCGGAATGCATGATGTGTGTATCGACGTGATATGATTAACGTATTTACCTTGTAGTGAAATAACAAACACAAAATTAATTGGACGATAAATCATTCTCGTGTCTTCGTAAGAAATTAAATCAATCAGTTATGTACACTCTTACTAATAATATTCGCAATTCGTAACCTCCTTTGTTCGTTGTATCTGACAGTTTACTAGTATATAGATACATTTAATTATGTTTTACACGGTTGATACGTTCCGCAACAATCCATGTGAAAAAGGCAGGTGTATATGAAAAAATGGAGCATTGTATCCAGACCGCAATCATACAAACAAATTGTCAAACCTCGAATACAATTTTTTCTGACTCTTTCACTTATAAGATAAAGTCGGAATGGAAGTTCGATTGTTTCTACACACTTTCAAATAAGTCGTAAAAAATCAATAAAACATTTACTTACTATGTAGCAGCCTTAAATGCAAATTCAAATATTTTTTTTAAGTGAGAGCAATTTCCTAGAAAAATATTTAGGAATATCTTTTCTTAGAATTAAAATTTACTGAAGATTTTTAAAATGACAGATTTGTCAGACTGTGTTACATAAAAATATATTGTGCAAAAGGAGAATTTAATTTTTTTCGAGAGCCTGTTAAATCAAAATCGGGTAATGAAAATCCGTGAACAAACAGAATTAGGTTTACTTACTCAGGATGTTGCTAAATGTACTTTTAAAGATGGTATTGGATCACGGTGCAGTAGAAAACGAGCGCAGGCAGAATCAGAATATAGGTATTCATGTATGCAATTACAAATTCGCAACGAATTAACTGTAATTCATTACACATTCGTACTCGGCTATCAAGCTACGCGTCAATTCAGATTATATGTAGATATTAATAGGCACCAAAGCAGAAAGAGAATAATAGGAAAATACATTGCTTTTATCTAACTCATGTCAGAAATCTATCTAAAGTGAACTTGCCCCCATTTTTCGGATTCTTAGATGCGATCCCTTAATCTTTCTCAGGAGTGTATATACTACAATGAAATAATGTACCTTTCTTTCATAGAACCTACTCGAAACGCCTACATCACACAGAATTATTTAGGTAATTCGAATACGACATTCCCTTTGCATGAAGGCACGCGCAGAAGCGTTTATGTATAAATGCATGTATGTTCTGTACGTCGGATCTTCCTAGGTAATGGTTGAAGCTTCCGGGTTTAAACCATATCCCGTATGGAAGATAATTCCGGCATTATGCTACCATTGTAGCTAATCTGATGCATTTCCAGACTGTGATTGCATTAATACTATCGCGCAAGACTGACTGATGAAGAAGTCTTCCTACGGTCTTCGATTATCATTTATAGGGATGGCAGCTGTTACAAAAATAACTGTTTAAACACTTAAAATACTAATGCCCTTCCTAACATAATTATGAAGAAATAAAATAATGTTATACTTGTTACAAGAGGCAAGATTTTTGGTACATAGGTGTCCCGCAATGAGTGGTACAGATCGCGCAAGGTGGGGTATGGGGTATGTTATACCCCACCTTGTACGGGGTGTGACATTTCTTCACGTTGTGCACGGAAGGTTAATTCGGTGCACGTCTACCTAAAGAATTTTCAAAACTATTTTTCTTGAAAACGATATCTTAGATTAAAAAACTTTATTCTACATTTTTTATTTGTTTTTGCACGTAGTAATTTTTGCATCCTATGTACACATATATGCGCGATTGACGTCCATTTTGGTGTACACACAAAAAGATACGACAAAGGATTAGGAATTTTAGAGAATAACAATCTGAAACGCTCTTCAGAGTTAGTCAAGCAATTGCGGTATTTTAAAAATGTAAAAGTTTTAAAGTGACCAACTGAAACTCAAGATCTAAATCCAATCCAGATTTTATGGGGAGAGTTAAAGCATAAAAGAGGAAGTTTAAACACTCGAGCTAGGCAGAATTATTTAAAGTTACAAGGAACGAATGAAATAAAATCCCTTCAGACCTCATTATGCGTTTAATTGGTTCCGTGCCTCTCCGCTGTACTTCTTTATCGCTGCAAAAGGCGTAATCGTAAAATAGTAATATTATTCTTTAATGTAAAACATGTTAAATTTTTTATATTGCGGGATACAGTATCTACTTCGCTTGTAAAATGGCGTGTTTAATTATTTGCCAAAGCATTCAATTATGTATGTCTTCTTGTTTTATTAATTCTTCCAGTAGTTGAAGGAGAAGTAATACTTTGCTTCAGAACTATACCCATAAACGCAACAGAATAGTAAAACTCATCAAAACGAACAACAAACTTCTAGTGAACATTGTTTTACATTATATAAGTATTGTTTACATTCTCAATAGTGCTGTAAGTCACATCCAGTAATGTTTCTTTTACTAGCAATGAATTTTCCTGGATTTTCCTTAGTCCACTTTTTAATAAAAAATGACTCTTACTGATTCAAATGCAGATATCTATAAAGAGGCTATGAAATCTATAGTAGACCTCGTTTGAGAGATATCATTCAAATAATACAGGGAATCTCTTAAATAAATGGTATCCTCGGGGGAGTTATCCTTTGAGAAGTAAAATGGTACCTGTTCAAAGTTCGAACTCTTTTCTCGAAAATTAAGTGAGGTAGGGAAAATTTGTATTCTATACTTTCTTCTTATTTTTTCACGTGGAATTATGTACTATCCTTCTGATTGTATACAGCATCTCGATATTTCGATTGGACTGACCGCATATCTACGTGAAGAACCACATGCTACAATCGGGAGGCAATTTTTTCGCTCTCGCTTTAGTTAGAAGGCGCCTAAGAAGGTGCACCTCCGACAGGTATATATGGTCGGCGTGAACGATTCATCGGAAGCCAGTGCAGCATCGGTTACGAGATTCCCTGTATACAGAGTATCCCAGGAGGAAATGTAAATAGTGTAGGAGGCCAAAGTATCGAACATTCTAGAAAAAAAGTTTATGTGTACATGTGTCGCATTGCAAGCGGTTTCCGATATTTGCCGCACAGTATTTTCAATGTGACAAGCAATATGTTCCCTGCATATGGCTGTTTTGATTGCTTAGAAACATGGTCGAAATGTACTACGTTTTTAAATATGTATCAGTTATTAAGACTGTTGATAATGGCCGCTATTATGATTGTAGAAGTGCTGTTAAAAATGCTATAAATCTTTATAAATGTTAAATACCTATGTGGGTATGTTCTGAAATTGTTCTGAAATTTTTCCGCTCAAAACTATCAACACGTTTCTGATTTATGAACGTACTTTCTTAGATGGTCCAATATAGGGGATTTTCCCCTACATGCCTAAGTAAAAGAATAAGAAAGCGCGCAAAGTCAAGTGAATTTCAAACAGTCGTCAATCTCTGTTTCCTTTCCCATGAACTTTATTCCCGGCTGCAATTCAGCATCTAACGTACTTAACGTGTTAAGGTAGAATGACACTATCCGTCTAGCCGGCGCGGCGGCAGGCTACAGTCTGTCGAAACATTCTACAATGGGTTTTACATGGTGATGTTAGACTAACCCCGGCTAGACGTATTGTGTAAATCTACCCTAACATGTATACGTCCAGATATATGGATCGCTTATATTAGACGTTGCATTACCTACATCCGTCTGTATCGCGCCTAAAGTAAACGACTACACAGTTGAAACATACTACATGTATGTACAATGCATGTGAGCGAAAGATCCCTCAGTTCACGAAGTCCTTGACAATACGGAGATGGCAGCCAAATTGGGTGACTGACAGTTAAAGACATTACCTTTGACAGATACCTTGGTTTCCCAATCCTCTTGACTCCTTATAAAAAAGAGCACTAATGCTGTGTTTATTTATATGTATGTATGTACATACATATACAAATATTTCAGATTCACTTCAACAAATTGGAAAGATGGAGGTGAGGTAGACACACGGCATAGTGGGGATTAGGATTACCTACCTTTCAGTAGCCTTGACAGACGTACATTGGTAACCCCAATTTTAGTTCACGGCAAATACCTGAGAATTTTTATAGCAAAGTCGGATAAAAAATCATACGAAAAATCGTATCATTTATGAGTCGTTTTAACCATTATTGCAAAAAATTCTTATGTGCACAACCAACTTCTCAAACAAGCAGACACATTTTTAAATTTTCTGACCACATTAAATGATACAAAACACTACTGTATGCAAGTATATATACGATACACTAAATCTGTATTAAGCTAAATACAGGCTATAGGAATCTATTCATCCTGGGATACTGTAAAAATTAATTACGGAAAACTACAGGAAAAGCCCAAGACTAAGGAAGTTGTATAGGTACAAGTATTTGCAAGAAATCTTAAAGAAGAATCCACGACCTTCTGGTACTCTGTATATCTTTAGAAGATATAAAATGAAACGGGCTTGAAACGGCTGAAGCTGATAGGAAATCCTGAACTTCCTGAATTTCCTGAATTCTTGCCGACCCTCAGTAAAGGAATCCATGCCTACGGGGAGGTCGGTACCTTTACTTTTCTACCTCGCCTTATTTCTACTTCTTAGCCACTCAGAGGGAGGAATCCGTGCTTTCGAGGATGTCAATATATTTCCACTTTTCGCATTCGTCTTTTCCTGGATTGACTACTGCACTAATTGTAAGTCGCCGCGTTATCTCCAAGGCACGTCTCCAATCTTCTAAGTATCTTCTGTGAACCTATGCGCTATGAATATACCCTTTTACAGTACACAGTTCGTTGTTTCAATAATTTTTCCCATTACATTTATTGCAAGACTTGTTAGTGTTAACTAAGCTATTTTAATTAAATGTTTTGTAAGAAAGTAATAATTAGAAACTTAAACAATGCACATTTTACTGTTTTAGTATTAATATTTATTTATGTATATTTAATATTCATATTATGATTACAACTAGTTTTGAATACCCCATCATTAATTGTTTAATGATTAAATGAGATTCTGTGTATGTAATACGATGTCTCGTATGAAACGAAGAAACTTTTATATATAATCTTTTTTCTAACTCTATGAATTGTCTAATTATGGAGGCAAATAACGTTTCAGCCTCTGATTTCGAAGGGTAATTTTACACTCTTAGCATTAAATAAAGGGTAACTTCATACCCGCTACAAAAAATACCTGACGCATATTTTCACATACTCTACCTTTATGTCAAGTTTCATTAAAATTGCCGTGTCATAGATGGATAATGTTCCTTGTTAGCTACAGTTTATGGGCTCGTGGGGTCGTTTCAGAGAGCCATTACTTTTACGATGAAAGCTGTCACAGGCGACAGTTGGATCTTAAATTTATGTAGTAATTCATTGAAGAGATTACTCATAAAATTACAATCTTGATCTGATATCCGTGAAGGATTCTAAGTATCGAAAAAATTGGTTTATGAGAACGTCTAGAATTTGTAATGCGTTCTGGCTGGGCACAATCTTGAACAATTTACGAAATCTTTCAGTGTTAAAATGTACAGGATGTAAAAAAATTATATGTCATGGTTCATACAAGTGATTCTACACAACGCTGAATCTTGGTCTTGAACTTTAAGATCCACTTTTTCTTATTTTAATGTGTTTTACTCACTGGGATGATAACAAGTGTCAAAGGAACTATTTTTGTCGTTCAGTGTTTGAAACATTCCTTAGAACATACCTACATAAATATTCAGTTTTTTTGACACTTTGTCTCGTTTTAGTGACTCAAATGTCTTACAATAAAATAATTTGACCGTAAATTCCGAGGTGCTCAGGAGGTGCCTAGGTACTCAATAGCCGCTCGGAAGCACAGTTATATTGAGCGATCTGTATATGCCTTACCTACTTATTATTATCCAATTCAGGATATTTTATAATTTGTTAATGTACGCTTTACACAAGCGACCACGCTAAACTGCGTTCCATATAAGAGCATACCGACGCCCCTACCGATTTGCGATCGAACTGCGCAGCTCCCACGGATCTGTCATAGCACTTTCCCTGCCGGTTTACTACCAATCAACATTGCATCCTTGCGCAAAACCAGTATGATCTAATGTAGAACGCAGTGTACACATAATCGCGTAACGATTTGATTAACAAATAATATTTACATTAGACAATATTTACCTTGCAGATGTTCGTTTAGTAAGACTTCTGTTTCGAAACACCTGTAATAAAAAAATGGCGGTTACAATTTTATACTGCATCTATAAGATTTAAATATTTTATAAGCATTCCGGGGTTTACCCAAAAGACGCAGAAACAAGGCTCACTTGAGCGAATTTACAATTATAGGTTCATAAGGGAACACCGCGAAACCGCACTCACCGATTGGAACGCAATTTTGTGGGTTTAAAGAGTGACTCAAGACAAGAGCAACGGTGTGTTTCATTCATAAGGGGCTGAAAGCTAACCTCAAAGTCGAATAGGCATTTCCACTTTTTCGCGTATAATTCCTAAAGTACAAGAGGCAAAAAAAAATGTTTTCATTTCGTTAGTTTTCATCCTCTTAAAGGGCGATAGGGCTAGAATGAAATACACCGTTGTTCTTGTCTTGAGTCACTCTATAAACCCATAACGTTGCGTTCCAATCGGTGAGTGCGGGTTCGCGGTGTTCCCTTGTCAACCGTGGTCGTAGAGTAAAGAACGCTTTTGGCTTATTGGCTTCAGTTTTTCGAGTTTTCTGAAAGCCTGTTACTCAACGTTAAAAATGTGGAAATCGTTACAACGGCATGTGTGTATCTTCACAATTTCCTACGTATGAGTGCAGCTTCTAGAACGTATTCGTCACATGGATCCTTTGACACGTATAGTGAAGATGGATCCATCATTCAAGGCGTATGTCGAACAGAGACAATTGAAGATACAGGAATGATTGATCTATGCCACATACCACGAAGGCCTCCAACAGAGGCTAAGGAAGGGAGAGAAGAATTTAAGCAGTACTTTGTTTCACACGCTGAGGAAGTTCCTTGGCAACACTTGTACGCATAAAATGTAAATGAACCAAAAAGAAGATGTTTAAAATGAACAATCACCTCATCAGACATTTACACTTCTACGTCAAAATCCTATTAAAAACCCACGTCTTGACATCTCTACATCCAAAAGAAACAGTAGTAGCTCGTAAGCAAACCACTTTTTTTTCAGTTCTTCTCGGTTCTTAATTTGTGTTCACAGCGGATTCCGGTGCGCAGATTTTTAATCTTACTTTTCACCGTTACCACTTCGCATTTAAATTGTTGCGTTAGTTTACGAAGAGCGTCTAATTTTAAACGGATGTTCCATAGTATGTTTAATTCCTCATACTCTTCAATGAAATGGATGTTTTTCTCTCGAGTCCACTCCATTCTGTTGCACACTTACTTGAATGCTTCCCGAAACTGATGGGAACAGCAGGGAACTTTGGCAACAAGTTGAATTTAGTACCATGCGATACGTTTCCTAAGCAATTTGTAATCAAGGATTGTATTTGAAGTTGTTTTCGCACAGCTCTTTGCCTCGTATTGAACGCGTTTCCCCTATAAAATGGTATCGCATGTTACGTGTTGGCGAAAAATTGCTTCAGTGAAATCTCGGCTTAAAATGTGTGGTGATCTTAAAATGCTTCGATAAACTGTAGGTACTCCTCGATACATTTAAATCGCGTTCGTTTTTAATCTCGGCCAACGAATTCGAGAAATTGGATGTTACTCTGATTGTGAGAGAGAGACAATAATTTCGGTCGACATGTCCGCTTCCTTTTTCCATGATTACGTGTACTCGTGATGTAATCTGCTACTGCTCTCTTGGAACGGTTAATAATTTTTAAAATGTACCCGTGACCGTTCCCTTCGATGCGAAGGCATCAATCATTGCCATTTCTTTAACAGAAGAAAGTTTATTTCCAGACTTTTTCTTTTTTAGGCCTCTATTATTACCTAATATACCAAAATATTTTTGTAGTTTTTTTAGCCAGTTCTATTATACGCATTAAAGTATCACAATTCTTTTTTTTTTTAATTGTATTATACAGAGTGAGACACCTAAAATTTAAACATAAAATATCTCTGCTGTTTTTGATAATATGAGAAAATGTCTAAGGCACAAATTTTTGCTTTAGAGCAAAACATTCAACATTCTAATGTATTGTTTAAACCAATGAAGTTGTCGAGAATCTGCTTACGCAGGTGGATTCCTTATTACAAAATACACCGTTTTGCCACTTACACCGTTCTAGAGCTAGATGATCTAGTGATTTCCAAAATATTCAACCAAATACGTGTCTTACCCTCAACTGTGAGGGTTGTTTTCACCCCCAACATGTGAATGACGGCCGATAAAAAAATTCCTGACGTATATTTCTTACAATTCTACAACTCTGCAAAGTTTCATAAAAATCGACGTGTGATGTTCCTTGCAAGTGCTTTTCCCAACGTTTCCTGAAGAAAGAGGAACCTTAAAAATTAGTCGCGTTGATCGATTAGATCGTAGGGAGATTTCATATCGTGTGTACAGAAAAATTACACAAAGAAGTAAACTTGTAACAATAAAATTTAATCATATCTTAATTGTAACAGCAGCCAGCAGACAACTGCCTGTTCATATTGTCTGGCATACATCAGTTCCGTCCATCAGAATATTGTCTCCGAGAATGTACACCACCACACGGAACCATGATGGACGGTGAGAATATCACCATGCAAAACCCATTGAAGAATATTCGGACGTACGTTCGGTTGCCGCCGGCTAGGCGAATACTGAGAATCAACCTTTATTGATCATTAGCTGGGCACACACGAATGCTCGTGCGCGAGCCAAAAACATTCGATTACGCATATATACATCTATCGTTATATGTTCGTGTATGTGAACATATACTATATATCGCCATTTATTATTTTTATACGTAATGTGCACATATATATTTTTTTGCGTAATGTGATTCTGTGTTTTGTCCGGGGCTGTGTATCGATAGGCCCATGGGATACAGTGGATACAATGGAAACAATGGATTTCAGTGAGTAGGCACATTTAGTGTACTTCAGCGATACACTTCAATTTTGGACGAAGTGTCGCAAAACTGTATGGTCATGGTGTAGGCTCTCTGAGGGGAGAGACCTTGTGCCACAATGGATTTGGCTTCCACTGCTCTACCCCTCGAATGACTCCTTCCGCGTGCACGGTACTGGGCCTGGTTGCCCGTTGTCAGGCGGAATATATTAAATTTTTAAACGCTTATAATTACAAAATAAAACACCAGCCACAATTTCGTTATTCTTGATTTTCTTCTTATCTAACGTCTCGAATCAGCCCTTAAATTTTCTCTCACATGTAGTCGAACACCGTAACCTAAACTTGCCTAATTCGTACCTGCGCTTAAGGGGTTAGGCTACTTTAGCGATGCGGAAAACTAGGCAATTTGTAAGTGGGAGTAAAAAAAAAGTAACCAACCGATTAATACGAAACTTTGTACTTTCTTTAAGTATAACAAGTATTTAAAAAAAACTGCTGCAATATTTAAAAAATGTTTATAACTAAGTCCGTACGACGCCATTTTCCGGAAGACCTTTCTTTTTAATGCCCAACTGGTGTGCAGGATTGCTCAAGTTCTATTTGATCAATCCCTTTGAAAATTTACAGTTATCCTTGCTATTACATTTATTAAGCATTGACGATCAAACATTTCAATGTTTGTAAAAATTAACAAAATGGCGGGTATTTAAAATTTAGGGTTCGAATTTCGACGAAAAGTGAGTGAATTTATTGCTTATGTTTCGCAAAACAATTAGAAAATTTAAAAAAAACGGTTCGTCAATGCTTAATAAATGTAATAGCAAGGATAACTGTAAATTTTCAAAGCGATTGATCAAATAGAACTCAAGCAATCCTGCACACCAGTTAAAAAAAGGTGTTCCGGAAAATAGCGTCGTGCGGACTCAGTTATAAACATTTTTTAAATATTGCAGCGGTTTTTTTTAATACTTCTTATACTTAAATAAAGTACAAAGTTTCGTATTAATCGGTTGGTTACTTTTTTTTTTACTGCCACTTATAAATTGCCTAGTTTTCCGCATCGCTAAAGTAGCCTAACCCCTTAAATCAAACCCCCGCTGTTTCTTTTAACCCTAGACAGTCACAATCGTCCCCGTCGGTAAAAACTGTATGCAGTAGCGACAATTATAGGATGGGATATAGTACTAAATATGCACGAAACATGCAAAATATTTATACATACGTCATATCAGTGAAACATGCAAAACATATGCAATATGCATAATATGTATTTGCATAAGCATCCACAGAATAGTACGTGCTTTACCCAACTCCAAAGCAGTCAAAAACATTTTTCCCCGCATTTCTTTGACCCTTCAATCGTGTTCATAGTTCTGATCACAGAACACAAACCATATTTCTAGAAGTTTAATCATAGTATGTTTATGTTATACGTAGGTACATGTAATTGACAAGATAGTGTACTATTGTTTAATTACTGTAACCAACTCAATGACTGTACCGTATACTGGCATTTTGTACAAGCATTTCTGTTAATCTAAAATCTCTACCATATATTTCCAATAGCATCGATGATGTAGCGGTAAACTTTCAAACTGCTGAACCGCCGCGAACTTTTTGAACGCAGTTTCAAGCTTCAAACTCCTAAGTCCCCCCGTAGGGTCCTTTTTTTAAATTTTATATATTTTTCGATTCCTAACTATATGGTAATGATAAATATTTATATATAAATGTATTAAGAATATTTTGAGAATATTTTAACCTGAACTATACGTAAAAATGAGTTCGGAGCACTTTTTATGACACTCTTTCTCTTGTCAAGTACCCTGTCAATTTACGGGCTGATTTCACCGCTTCAGCGTGAATTTCCACAGAAAAAAATGGGCTGGTAGTGATTGGATTATGTGTTTAATATGATCACATCTCACTCTACATTTAGGTAATTGCCATCATAGTAAACTTTGGTTTAAGGAAAGCATTGTATTGATTGGCTGGAGCAAGGTGTGCGAGCGAGTGACAAAACCGGAGAGACAGAGAGAGAGAAGTAAATGTGATAGGATACCCTGGGTCATTCCACGCCAAATTGATCACTTTTTGCGGTCAATGTCTGCGATTTTGATGGAACTGGAATATGATGTAGTCCATGTGAAATTACGAAGGGCTTAAGTGATCATGTGCCTGGCATGGAAGTTATTTAAAAAATGCGGGTTCCTAAAATTTGTAATTTCTGCGAAAATGAGGTCTATAAATAAATTTCTATCTTCGGAACTATACGTCAAACGAAGCTGGCTCTTGTCTCAATTTAATCAGGAAGAATTGGTCTCCCTGAAAAATTACTTTTTGACCATAATGTTACTATTACAACAAAAAATGATGAACAAATTCTTATTTATCAAATGTCGGTTCAAAGTCGCGAGTTTAAAAATCAGAACTTACACCTTGGGTAAAATGCCACTTTTGAAGAGTTTTGTATTTTTAATTTTATTATTAAACTATTAGAGCTAGATATCTTTAACTATTAGCCAACAAACATAATTAACCATTCTTTCATATAGTTTTATTTTGCCATAATATATCTATTAATACTTGCGAGATATCACGTTTCAAAATTAACCCTAATATCTTAGTCACCCTAATATCTTTGTAATGTAAGCGTCAGAACGCCGAAGTTTAATTTATTCGTCTCACACTCAGCCTCTCTCCATGGGTTATCGATAATTGTGTAACGTCCGGAACCACCGTTGCTGGACGTGGAAGTGATCCTTTTGCCCCGTCGCCTCTGGCGTGACCGTAATCCCTAAGGTTGGTTACGCGCAATGGAGTATTATGCAGAACAGGTGGATTGGCGTTTTAAGGATCGAGGAGAAACAGAATAGGTGCGTTTCATCGGTAGGGCTACAGCCAATGGTCCCTGCCCTAGACGCATGGAAACAAAGAGCAATTTCGAACTTGTATATATACAAACGAGACTACGACCTGACGCTTGCGAGAAAGAGTTTGGATTATTGGATCTTTGGTGGTGCTTGCGAGCACTAACAGTCGCGATCCCATGCAGGGGCTGGGACGTGACAGATGTCGATACCCTGATTTATTTTTTTAAGACGTTTATTGTTAATGTGATGGGGGAAAAAGGCAGCTTGGGACTACAGGCTGTAAAGTATATCTAAGATATATTAAAGTATATCTAAGATATATTTATAAGATATTTTATATAATACCAACTGAGATAGTGTAATTGCTTGTATTTATATTCCTAGTCTATGATTGAATTCATAATAATGCGTACTATGATCCTGTTTCAAAAATGCATGTGGCCATTTAAGAAAATAGAAACTACAAGGGGGATTCATTAATTGCGTGCAGCACGAGTCTGGTAACATGCGATTATTGAATCTGTCACGTGTTTCTCTTTCGAGATTTTCCCAGGCTCCGCTAATGTTGTAGCTGGCCCTAATGATTACGGACAAAAGAAACAGAGAATAAATGAATGTGAATAAAAGAAGAAAACAACTGACGCTTTCGATGTACCGTCGAAAACAATAAAGCAACGCACCGCAGAGAGTATTTTTCACAAGGTTATTGGAGTCCGACCGGCCACAACAAAATACTTAAAAAAGGTCTCGTCAAAATCCATAGCGGCGTCACATATCGATAGGTTGACCAAACAGGTGCGTCTTAATTCACCTTTATTGTCTTTGAATGATCTTGTGTCCTAAGTTATAGTAGGTACCTATTCGTTTTAGCATACGCTATTAGGAAATAAGTACAGAACATAACATGCCACTTAAAAAATTAAAGTAATTTTTGAATTTCGGAAAATATTCCACCTAAAAAACAATAGTCTGCCTTACTGTCATCGTTTCTAAGATATTAAGATTCTTATTAAGATTGTAATACTAATTGCCTAATCCTGTATATTATAAAGTTGATTTTAGAATCAGTAATTATGTAAAATTATAAAATAAAGGAACCAAATGTATTTCGAAACCACCTACATATATTGCGCCATCATTGATCTATATGAAATAATGCACGCCAATTTCCATAACAATAAGAATTTTACAATATGGACATCTGGAAATATCATTGTTTTAAATGATATTTTATAACACAAGATTTTCATGAAGGTGTTATTGATTAGTACAATTTTCCTCGTGAAAATGGGCCTAAATTGAACCTTATTTATACATACAATTCGCGTTGCGTGTATTTGAAACTATATTGTTCGAATCAGGTCATGTTTAAATTATTTTAATCAAGGAAGCACTCCCCATCCACCATTAATATCCTCATAAATATCGAATGAGAAATATAAGTATTTTCATTTCCCATCAGTAGATAATTCATCCTGCATGTAGACCTCATCGCTATTAGCCGCCCGCTGGCGGTGGTGGATCAATTGGGACTCATATTCAATTTTCGTTAGTAGACTACCTACTCATATAACGTATGTACATACATCGGCCTATTAGAACGAGAGCTCGAACTTGCTTGCTTTTAATCTCTCTCGCTCAGTCAGAGCTTTTTACTCTCGTTGTTACACAGTAAGTGATAAGGAAGCTGATGGGGCCTCGTTTCCAAGTTATTAATTGTCGAGAATATGCGTAAAGAGCGTCTGACGCGAGGGACTTATTAAACTACTATTAGACTAGCCGGCACGCAGTAGTATGAAGTTAGCTAGGTCAGGCAGGATGAGGCAATATAGAAAGACGTAGGTAGGTACTTACTGCAGCCTTTGAATATCGAGTGATTGTATTTTACAAGCACGTCAGAAAACGCAATACAATCAACCACCCGATGAATAAGAAGAAATGAAGAACATATTCCAGAAAGCTATCTAGATGCTACACATAGATGCATACTTTAAGTAACGTTAACAAGTGTCGCACAAAATGTGAGGAATGTTTCAAACTCATACAATTATTACTTAAAATACCTTATGCTATTCTTCTCACACGTTAATTGGCAATTAACTTAAATTAATTACTTGACAATTAATTAATTGACAATTAACTTAAATTAATTACTTGAAAATTAATTATCAGAAATAATTACTGAAAAATGCATTTTAATGTACTGAGATAAAAATCTGATAGAAAAGTTTATTTTCTGATGTGTAAGTAAATCAATTTTACCATCTGTCTGAGTGTATTCGGCACCGTCTCTTGCGCAGTTGTACGACCCTCTGCTATAAGACTGTTAAGTAGATATTTTTCATATTCTTTAATCGCATTCGTTCTTCTCGTGGAGCTGTTCGACCGAAGACCCAACCCGACGTGAAATATTTAGGTATTAAAGACTTCACCTTCCTTCTCAATACGCGAACCGCCATATCGGATTGGCAGGCATACATTAGAGACTTATACTTGCTTGTAGAAACACCTTGCAATCGTAAATTCAACCAAGCGTTAAAGTAAATATATTTGAGACTCCGGCACAAGCTACTTAAATATGTATAAGGAAATAGGAAGTTTGACCTCACACAGGGCTCTTGGAAGTATATATCTTAACACTCGTTCAGCTCCCATTAATCCCAAAGCAGGATGCACGGAACCCTAAAATGGGATTCCGCTTTTCTGCCTGAATCACCACGCCGCTTACCTGCCGAATTTAGGACTGCACTATATCTCTATCACTATGTATACTAACGTCTTTTTAACTAGCGCAGTTGCACACACCCTTGTCATAAAAATGTAGAAAGGATGCTTTAATGACAACAGTTTCGTCAACAAAAAAATGAACTGTGAGTAAATATTACATTTCATCTCTTACAGACTTTCATTTAAGAAATAGAAAAGGTCTGATTTTGCTATTAACAGGTACTTCTGACAATGTGAATCATGGGTTGAAAGTGATAAGCACGCACATCATAGGATGCAATCACCTTCTAACGACGAGGTTTTGTAATAATTATTTTTTAAAAAATATTGAAAGTCATATGGAAAGTATTTCGATGTTTAGTGTACTTAAATAACATACAGTGTTGTTCCGTTATAAGTACAGGTCCCCTGTTTCGTTAGAAGTACATTTCTATCTCCGCTACTCCTTTTGTAGTCGCCGCGAAGAGTGAGACAGACTGCGAATGAGCGAAGGGCATGCAACAGCGACAAGCCATAAATTTCGGGCGAGATAACAGCGACATTGTCTTACAGAAGGAAAACGGCAAAGAGCAATAGCAAGCCGAATAGGCTACCCGTCTTGAAAGGAGCTCGCGCCCGGTCCCCAGGTGCGGGTTCTTTTCAAGACAAAACTGTAAATGACTCTATGGGTTTAACGTTGTTATTTTTGCCTCTTATCTTAATTGTTCAAATGGAAAATACGTATCGGCTGTGTGGCTATTATGCCGTTATTTTTTATTAAAAAATCTGGAAAAAATTCTTTATGTTTTTCCATGATTTTACAATTTCATAATTTGATATGATTATTTTAGACATAAATTCAGAATTTTCATTATTTGTTTGCGTTTTAGTATTAACCAGCATCCATTACTACTGGACATTATACGTAGGGATCTACAAATTTACGTGGATTTCCAATTACTGATTGCCAATAACACTAATATTGATCATTGCAATACAAACGATCGAAGCGTTAACAGTACCCTGCGCAACTTGACTTTAACGATCGATCAATATCTGCAGAGCATAGCCCTTAGCATCTAATTTTGCGCGCGCTAATCTATGTATTCATATAATTGTTTTCTGATGTCGGTAATTCTTCTTTAGAATTGTTCAAATTATCTACCTTTGTGTATCCACAAATATGTGCATCCTTAATCCACAATAAACAAAGCAAATCCTAAACGACTAATATTTTTTACATAACCATTTTACATAAGCTCAAATTCATTATATTTACAACTATTTCAATAATTAATCATGTAGCTAGGATGAAACGATGTGTTCCACGTGTATTTTATCAGTCCTTATTTAAGTGAAACAACTTTTTCTGGGTTACTTCAGTTACAACTGAATTAACTAATTAATTAATTGCACTGCTATTTAACTATGCTGCGGCTGAACTGCTGCATAATATTTACATAACATTTTAAATATTGTTGACGTAACGTCCGGAACCGCCGTTCCTGGACCAGAAGGGATCTTTTGCTCCATCGCCTCCGGGGTAACCGTAATCCCTGAGGTCGGTTATGCGCAATGAAGTCCTATACAGGGCAGGTGGAATGGCGTGTTAAGGATCGAGAAAGAACAGAAAACGTGCGGCTTCGTCTTGAGAACGACAGCCAGACACATCAGTAGGGTTATAGTCGACGCACAGTGGGGCAAATCGCTGGAAACATGATAAAAAATCCTTGCGTTCACATTTTCCTCATTTATCATTATGAATATACATAAGAAATTCAAATTAGCTAATTAATATAAAAATCAATATTTTTCAAATTTTTAGATTTTTTTAGTAGTGCACACTAATAAACAGTCACATCTACCAACTATAGATGGCTATTGACGTCATAGTTGAAACTATTAATTTGATGCGCAGTTCCTCGGAAAGTTTAACGCTCGGATATCCCACCAACTTTTTCCAACGTAGTTATCACACTGGTTCGATTCGCCCCAAGCCAATTTTCAATCAGCTGCTGTTAAAAACTATGTGGTAAATTAAGTCGCAGAAATTCTCAGACAAAGTTTGAACATTATAGAATATTTCTTCATTGTTGAAAATTAGCATTTAAAGTTTCACCATGTTTGAAAAAAAAGAGTTCCGAGAAAAAGTTTTTGTTGCTTAGAAAATCATAACTTTTTTATTTTTTAATATTTTCAGCTAAAGATTAATGATAGTACTCTTGAGATATGCTATTTTCATAAAAATCTAGTAGTCTTATATTGGAGCTTTCAAAAAAGGTATTTATTTTGCATACTGAAGGATGGCATCTTTTGAGTTGAAGAAGAAACATATTTATTGTTATACTAAGCAGACAAACTTTAATTTTATCAATAAAAACAGTATGTTGAATCAGAAACAAGTCATATCAAAGTATTTTAAATGATTAGGTACATAGATATACACGGTGTCCGTCGCAGATCGGGCGCAAGGACTCTGCATTTGAGTATTATAATCTTTTTTTTGGTCGAATAATGTTCAGAGAACCCTCGTATCTAATTTGCAGCGTTCCTTCTCTAGCGAAATCTAAAGCGGCGCTTGCAAAATTGGTGAAATTCATTTCCGAACATTGCTTCATAGAGTTGATTGGCTTGATGTTTCTGCAAGTATAGGTCTACGAGGTGCATAAACTACTTGTTTACTGCAGTGCTTTGTTGATAGTTATGTAATATTGAAAGCTTGACTTGAAAGCTTGCGAGTATGCAAAATTCTTGTATTCACTTGCGCTTGGTCAAGCATTGCAAACCAGAATCTCATAAGCCACCTTTGTGTTGGCCGGCTCACCGTATATGCGTCACACCAGAGCCGACCGAGCTAACCCATTTTCACGGTCTGACCAGCGCGGTTGACTCTACTGTGTGCGTGGGTCTGTATCTACACGTGCAGGTCACTGTTCCGCGCTCAGCTGTCTCGGTTTTAAACTGGGCGGCCCAGAAGTTCGACCGGTAACATTTGTCTGTTAATATCTCGAGAACGAAGCCTCGGACTCCAAAACGGTAAATGACTTTTCGATGTCTTTTTGTATGAGAATATTGCATGTTTCGGGAAGTCCCTCGAATTTGGGATACCCTGTATGTATAGCAGAGAATACTTCCTATTCATTATTACCATGGAAAATACTGAAATACCTCCCAGAAGTACAATTAAGATAAGGAGAATGGTAGAAATTGGTCAATTTTGGACCTGCCTAGCAACGAAAGTTTTTTAAAGGATATGTTACGAAATGCATAATTATTTATCTTGGAAGCGAAGGCAAAGTTATAAATAATAAGCGAATATTAAAAGAAAATGATTTTTTCGAAAAATCTATCCAACAGATATATAGACCTTCAGAAACGGTTTAAATGTAACTTTGTAAGAAGCCCACCACTACCCATGGTGAGTATCCTCACTTGTGTGAACAAATATGTCTCGTCTTCACTGGCATTACTCCAAAAAGTGTTGGAAACCGCCAACCGTTTCCTCCTCGAGTAAGCTTATCTCTTGGTAAACGTAGGAGAATTATAATAATATTAAGACGAAGCACTTCCTATGCATAAGAAACTTCTTGCGCACACGAAATTACGATTTGGGCATATACATAAATAACGCCCCGATGAACCCCACAACTTGTGGGCTGCGAAAACCAGTCGAATCTTCAGCCCATCTTTCTGAATGTTTGCCTTATCTTTGTATTAAAGTGGAAAAATTGAACATATAATAATACAAATCAGTGTAATTAGATAAAGACAACCAATAATCAACTATCTTGCCTTTTACCGTATTTTCTCTATTGTCAATCAAACGTACACCTAACAAGTGATCAAATACTTTTAAATGATAGGTAGTGTATGTGTTAATAGCTGTTACCCCATTGTCTTTCTCTGCGGGGCGCTCACTTCAAGTAGTCTGATGAGTTAGCTGTTTTTAAAACTACTGCACATTAGGATTACGTTAAAAAAATTTTAAAAATCTCCTATAAAATGTCCTCTTAAGGCTGACAATTTAAGTCACTCATTGCTTATATACAAACTAAATTAAGAACATTTAAAATAATTGTATTAGAAATCTCCACCCATTAAGATTAATTAATTTCCGTAACTTTTGTGAAATTTAAAAAAAAGCATTCAGTAGAGTCTCATTGGATAAACTCTAATTATAGTAACTGAAAAATTGGTTGCGAAATTAATCTTAGCTTACTCTCCGATCCATTATCGTTTCAAAAATGTTAGAAGAATGTGCAAGTCACAAGCTGTGAGTAATCAATCATTAGCAAAGGAAAGATGTATCGATCCTGAAACGAATCGCAATGAGTAATGAAAAATGGGCGTTGTGTAGCAATATTAAAGGTTGGGAAAAATGGGTTAGTTACATGGCAAATCTCTAATAGCACAAACGAAAGCTCCCGTAGAAAGATTTATTGTTTGCTTTGTTGGATATGGATGGGAATTGTCCATTATAAACTTGCCACACAATCAAACAATAGCTATGGTCTTTTAATGCAACATTGGAACATAATGGAACATTCTTTTCAATCCCTATCACATTTATGTATAATCACATAGAACTTTTAAAGTGGGACACTCTGTGTATGCACTCCTAAAACGTCACTCTTGCGAGACACTCTTGAGACCTGGCTCGGTCAATTTCGGGACTTGACTATCTTTCCTAATTAAATTTTCCGCGCCCGCTTCGCCCTAGAGAGAAAGCTACCTTTTTCACCAAGAAAATTAACTAGGGAAAGCTTCCCTTCTCCTTTAGGGACTCGACCAATCAATGTTTGTATGCCGTACAATATTTTATCGGTCAATTTCGTGACACTGTCATCGCCAAAAATCAAGACTTGTTTTTTTCCACATGATCACAGAGTACATCGGAAAATCTCGCAAAATCTATTCACCATTTTTAACTAAGTCCGTCAAAGGCAGACATTCCACTGACTCATTCAGTCACGACCCCGACAAACAATGTCGAAGCATTCGAAAAGTTTCGATACAATCGTTAACAAGCCCAAACGATGAGTAAGCACGCGAAACGTTTTCTTGTTACCGCAATATAGATTTTATAGTATTATAGTATAATAGTTATTTATTGATAAATCGAGTAAATCATCGAAACCCATTATTCCATCTGGTAATCCCTATAACAATAGTTGAACGTATCCACTGTATCAAACTTTAATTTGGAGTTACGGGAGAATGGGGCAATCGCGGTCAGCGGGCAATGATGGTCAGTATTGTAATTATAAAACGACATATCCAAAATGTGCAATTTGTTTTTTTTTATGTTCCACGACATCATTCACTATATTGTCGAATGACAATATACATACAGAGTGACCCAAAATTGCGTGACAATCCGAAACATACAACACCCTGATGCAAAATATATTGAAAAATCCTTTACCGTTTTGGGATCCGAGGCTTCGTTCTCGAGATATTACCAGTTGAATGTTAGCGGCGGAACTTCCGGACCGCGCGGTTTAAAGCCGAGACAGCTGAGCGCGGAGCAGTGACTGCTCGCACGCACACGCCGGAGGCACGCGTAGATATAGACCCACGCACACAGTAGAGCCGACCGCGCTGGTTCAAACTGTGAAAATGGGTTAGCGCGGTCGGCTCTACTGTGTGCGTGGGTCTGTCACTCTCATTCCCATAGCCACCATCCAGTTGGACAAGATCATGACCCCATTACTTCTGCGATAACCGAAAGGATTTTAAGGCATTTTCCCTTCCCAGACGTGATCTCGAAAAACTGTTTGAGAACGGTGCATGGGGAAAATTTGTCATACGTAACAATGGTGTCCAAGGAATCAAAAATTTGTCTGATATTTTTAATCCTTGTACTTGAATTAGAGTAAGTTGTTTCTTATTTGTAGCTACTCTGAAAAACAGCAAAGTTTCATTAACATCGGCGAGAGCTACTTCACTGATGTTTCTTATAAGAGGCACAGCTATCATGCGCCTGCAGGAGACGGGTTAAAATGATTGCTTTCTGGTTGTAGCATGTATAAGACATAAAAGTTTGTCAGCAAATTATGAGATGCTCGAACAAAAACAGCTCGGCAAACAGACATCGTTTTAAGATAACTCCGCTGCAACTCGCACAATTAGCACCTACCCCGGAGACTGTTTTGCAGATACGGTAATTGCATTCTTACTACTCCTATACAGGATATCTAAGCATATTATAAACGCAAATACAAGGAACTGAGCAACTCCTATTTAACAGCTCACTTGAAACAAAGTTATGGAATAATCTCAATTACATAGAAGAGATCGTACAGAAAATTGTATTATTAGTAAACAAAATCTTTAATAATTGTGTATTGATTTTTTTAATGGGTCTATGCATACTTTTAAAAGACAGTTACGTAGGATATCGGATAATATCATATTTTGTGTACCATGAGTTTTTGTGCATGTCTAATTTTTGTTATATTAGGTAAATTTCGTTTTCTTTTGTGTAAACATTTATGTAAGAGGGCTTCGGTCCGTTTATAAATAAATAAATAAATAAATAAATAATGTAACGAAGTGTAACAGACAAATTAATCATTTATTCTGTTTTTCTGACTCGAATTCCTTAATGTGATTCGCATAATGATGTCCGATAGAAATTTGAGCAAGTGAATTTAATTTTTAGGAATCGGGATTAGCTTTTTAGATATAATGGATATATACATGTGCTCTACACGTATAAAGTTATGTTTATCACAGTAAAGTATGGATATGTAAATTATTTTTATATAACATATACTGTAACAGATCTCCGGATGCTGATTCAATTTCTGTGAAAGAAATACATGTGTCGGAAATGTACATGCAATGGAAATCTTATAGAAGGCTTCCTTCTACTAGAAATCGATTTTAAAAATTCATGAGATGTCTAATTGTACATTTACATATCCCCCGATCCATCTACCGACTTTCTCGTCGTTATATGCAAAACTACAGATTCTTTGAAATCTGTACACAGTTTGAGTTTCTATGCTGGAAACATTTACATACTGTTTCTTCATTACCGACTATTTTTAATACGTCCACTGAAAGAAATGCATTCTGCATTATAAATCTTCATTTTCATACATTTTGTGAGAACAATAGAAAATTATAGTAAGATTGATCAAGCACATTTTTTTAAAATCACAAATCAGATCGAAACAAATTTATCGTACGATTCCACTTCACTTTTGTTTAGTAAAATCATTCCACGTTTGGTTAAAATAATTAGATTAGATTCTCCTGCACAAACTAGAATTTTCCGAAAGCTCTATTTCCTGAACAAAAGTTTCTATAACATTTTATTTCGATTTACATTGTAGCAGACACACACTTAGTTCACACATTTAGTTTCTTCTACAGTCTACATACAGTGTCATCGACGCAACTGGAACAAGCCATACCTCTTTTCTGATAGCAATAAGAAAAAATGTTCGAGGAAAAAAGTGAATGGTTCAAAGAGGACTACATTTTCAGGATCATATTTTTTCGCCAGTGCAACGATGCATGTGCTTTCTACAGTTGCCCCATTTTTTTAAAATGGAAATGTATATCTTTTGTGCACAGTTCAAACCCCTCGTCATTCTGTGTAAAAAAAGTATGAGAATAAACTGGTCGAAAAATGTATTATAACGTGAAGGACTCACGTCCATTAAATTCTGTAGAAGACTTAAAATAACGGATAATAGTACATAGCACAACAATAACCAGAGATCACTTCGATTCGATTATGAAAATAATGGAAGAGCGTTTGAGCATCTTCTTTAATAAAGACATTTATTTAAAATATCTCACGAACTATTTTTCGACCCCTTTATTACAATACTTTTTTACGTAGAATGACGAGAGGTATGATGTATTCAAAGGAAATCCATGTTTCTATTGAAAAACATGGCGCAACTGTCAAATGCACACGGGTCGTTGCACTTGCAAAAAAATATGGTTCTAAAAGTGTAGTCATTTTTTAACCATTCACCTTTTTCCTCTAAAATTAGAAAAGGGGCAAATATAACTCGTTCCAGTTACATGGGGCACTTTGTTTAATGATCGAAATGTATTGTGTTCACAACAATTTAATCTGAAATTGGCATTGTTCCCAGTCATAACGCATAGTAATTCTTCGAAATATGAAACGTGTAGTGCTTCGAATTACAATTAATGGGGAACATGTACAATTGAAAAAAGTGGCATCAAAGCATCAATAAGTTAAAATCCGTAGTTATTAAATTTTAAAACATAAAAAATGTGCTATGAAACGGTAAATCATTGCCAAATACTGCCGGAAAATTAAAAGGGTAATGTTAAATCTACTGGGTGATTAAGTATATAGCAATCAAGGGACGCTCGTCGGTCACAAATCACTGTATACACAGCCCCTGTTCTGCACATTGTTCTTCGGATACTACTCTATTTCAATGGTTTCTGTGGCGCAGAGATAAAGGAATACATATACCGGTGTCTGGGCCATTTATATGCGAAGAGATTCAAGCGTTCGAGAAAAAAGTATAGAAAAACCTATATTTGAAAGAAAGTGGGGGTTGGTTAGCAAAGTTCACGCTGCGCCATGAGATGTAGTCTCTGAAAAATGAATATCAGTGAAGAAAAGCTTTCTGCAGATAACATTGCCGTAGAAACCTTTAAAAGCTGATTTTAAGAGACTTCTGACAGAAGAAGGACATGAGCTGGAAAGTGTCCGAAATGCCAATAAACTGGTTTAACGTAGACATCACTGACACGATAAGCTTTAGTTCCCTGTCATAAGACATAAACTAACAAGCTTGGAAAAAGTCATAAAGTCATCACTTTAGAAGAAAATTTTTACCATTCCTGTCTGAGGACTGGTTTTAAATTATTTCTAGTAGATATTATCCTTTTCTTTATTTGCAAGTTCGTTATGTGCAACAGATTTTTTTATAGGCTCAATATCTGGATTATTTACGAACATTGTGTAACAACGAATTCTCTCATTTTTTTTACCACGTGTTTGAAATCGTTGTCCTATTAAAAATAATAGCTTACACATGCCCAGGAAATTAACTATTCTGCAACAGATCGATATAATCCTCAGCATTCATTGATACCCATCAATACAAACTATATTTCCAAGTTGGAAATATGCGTCATACATCCTCAAATCATAAATTGTCCAGTACCGTGATTGACAGTCAATTGAGTACTCTATTGATGGAGTTTTCCATTGCGTATTTTCCATACAACTTTTTTCTGTCAGACTCAAAAATATTGAATTTACATACTTTTATCTAAGGACAGAATAGATTATTATATTTTTCATACTTTTAGTATTAACGAATGATTTCTTCGCTATGCTACGCCATAGGTATATGTACTTCAAAGAAATGTATTAAATTTCTAATACTTTGCGCACTAACATCATTTCAATATGTCGCTACTCTTTCATCATAATTTTTTGGTTTAATCGGATTAGGATCTGCTTCTTTGGGTAAGAGTTTCTTTGTGATGTGATACCATGTACATACTACATTGTAGGGATTTTAATAAATTAATAAACTCTTCGTGGTAGTAACAAGTTTGAACCAGAGTTGGGGAAAATGTAATCTAATTACAAATTACGATTAAAATGTAATTGTGTAATTGATTACACTTTATTTTGTGTAATCGTTAATTTAGGTAGTTGATCACAATTTTGTTGAACGACCTAAATATTAATGATTACAGAAAATAATGTGTAATCAATTACACAATTATATTTTAATCGTAATTTATAATTAGATTACATTTTGCCCAACTCTGATTTGTACACGACCTATATTGGTTTATTTTGAGTGTTAATTGCTGAAATTGCTAGTAACGTTGAATTTTTGTAACATAATTTCTCAAGTTCGCGATGAGAATACATTATAATTTATTTGCGAAATAAAAAGCGCTAACAGAAGTATAATAAAACAGAAAACTACCGCTTCCTTGAAACTTATAGTCACAGTGAGTAGAAAAAGGTACAATGAAAAAATTGACCGTGAGTTTCAATTTCAAGATTGATTTCGCGACACATTCCTTTAACATTTCTCGACCGATTCCAATATGTAGAATTACCTGCGATATATAACTCCACTTCACTCTGTATACATCTTTGAATCACTTCTCTGACCGCCCCACGTTTCGAAGTAGGCGAAATCTGCAAATTCATGAAGACTGCCACGAAAATTTATGCAGCTACCTCTGATCAATGTTTCAATCACTGCACTTAAACTCCAGTCACTTCGATAAATTACCGAAAGTGAATAACTATGTGGTGTGATAATAATAAAAAATAATTTGATAATATTACGCCACATATAACATTTGAATTGTATAGTTTATTCATTTAGTTTATCGAAAAGTTTATTCGAACAGTTTAGTGTAATTTAGATTTATAATCCTGCAAAATTTTTGAGGAAAGATTGAGGAAAATATTTTCGAAAAGAAACTGTGTAACCTTTTTTGTTACAATCTGCCCTGATCTCCCCTATCTTCCATTTTTTCCTAAAATGTAAAATAGCAGAGATATTTCAGGTGGACAGAGTTAATAGTGTTAATACTGATCCTGTATAAAACAGCGATTATAAGTAAAACTGCGAATTGTACCTAGAGAGTTTGGTGTCGTTTCGTAACGAGTAGATCGAATAAAGCCGAATAGGAGCAATAACGATATACAGTTGTGCCCGGTTAAGTTGATAATTCCAGGTTCCGGAGATTACTATTTTTTATTCGGGATGGTACGCGAATTTCACACCTCCGATTTCACGTTTCACTGAATTTTATGCATTTTGTTTTAAAACAAAAATATGAATTCTTGGCAGTGAACTCATCCTTTGATACCATTCAAACTGAATACAAACTATTTTTTATATCATCTCAATTGAAGGAGATAGTTAGGTGGCTACATTTAGGTGAAACACCCTGTATAAAATTCCTATAGTCTAAAGTAAAAACAATTGCATTTCGGTTGAACAAAGATTACTCATACATATAATCCATAGAATTTCATCTCGTGAGGGAAGTTTTTATTAATTCGTGTTCTTTTAATCCGATTTGATTGCATTTTCCCTGTTACCGCACCAGTAACTCCTGAACTATTTTATTTCCTCTTTTAACCACATCATAAAATTAATTCAGTGAATTAAACGAAGCTTTTATGCGCAGTACTATGAGTGTGGCATAAAGAATGCTATACAGTCTATTGTTTATAAGATCAGTTCCTACACTTACAATTAGATATATTATTTACATTGACGTGAACTGCACTGAACAGTGTTTTCCACTTAGCTGCCATTTTTTTTATTGTATCTAACAATCCTATTCATTTTTCACCATATGTCGACTTTCTATGGATTGAATATGTACAGTATAAATTTTAACAAGTCACTCTTCGTTAACAAAGTGGGCAATTGTTGAAATATATAAATTCTATGTTCTCGAAGATCATCCATTGGTAGTTATCGACAAGTAGGGTGTCTTTAGTATTTCTTGCTGTACAGTTTCTTGCTTCTCCATGTATAGAAGCTCCAATCGTTTTACGATACTCTGACGACACGGGCAACAGTAACTCGGTTCCACTATAACCATGAATTCCTTGTAGCCCTTTATTACAAAATGAAACGGACATCATGTTCGTTGCAATGATAGCGAGCAAGTGTCTCCGACATTTCTCCTTGTATCCTTAAGATATATCTTTTTATTTTTCCTTCCACAATTTTCACTTTTTTTTTACGAAACATGATGTTCTTGAATTGACTAAAAACGTTTGGTAATATTATAGAACTGGAAAATGAGTCATATTCAGTCTGCAAATATTTTAAATAGGAGATTGCAGAATTTCCAATCAACAAAATTTTTATCGTCCAATGAAGATTATCGTTGATAACCTTTATGCATGATTTAATAGTCCAAAACTCATAGCAAATACTTTAAACTTATTGTTAATATGAGTTTTAAGAGCACTGGGTCTTTCTTCCTTGACTAGGGGAGAGTAGGGTAAAGCGGAACGGGTGGGTAAAACGGAACATCAATGTTTCTCTTAGATAAGAGCTGCGAATGAGTTGGTATCGCATGACATGGGACCAAAAGGTCCGCACAGCATTTTGTGACAGACCATAGACCCGTGCACACGTTATTTTTCCGTTAAAAGAATTTCCGGTATCGACGTTTCAATATTGTGTTGTACTGTCGACCCCTTTTCGGCACTTACGTTACGTTACATTTTGACATATTAAAAAGTTATTTACCCCACGCTGAAGTGTAAATATTAAATGTTTATTAAATGACTGCATGTGGGGCAAAAAGGAACATTTTTCGTGGGTTAAAATGGACCATCAATTTAACCCAATTCCACCAATCCAATTGTCTTGAAACTTTGCATGATCTTCAAGTGGCGAAGATTTCAATACCTCCGGTAAATCTCATTTTCCTTCGTTCCCAAAGATTTTTCTTAACAATGGCTTTGATTTTCTTCTAGTCTAAGGTCCACTGAAGACTCCTGTCGAAGTCCCGTGTTTTTTTCTCCATCCGATTTTATGTTATCACCCTCCAAAGTTAAGCGTTCCGTTTTACCCTACTCTCCCCTACGCACAAATTGATTTCTAATTGATCTTTGATAGCGAAATGAGTTCATAATTTTTTTGAAAAAAAAATGTATGATTCTGCGCATTTATTTTTGAAGGATTCATAGTTATTTTGCTGCATTTTTTGTGGGCGATATAGTGGCGTAGGAATAAAAGTAAAAAGGATTCGTTTCTAGGAACTTTGTAGACGTGGTAGTCAAAAGGTGTTTTCAAGGAATTCCTAGAAGAGTTATTGCAGTTTCCCAGCTGCAGAAAATTTATAGACTCGATGTCTGGTTTCCACAAAACATTCCCATATTTCATGTCCATTAAAGTGAACGATATGCTTTGTCATCTAGAATGTATGCTGGTATTGTTAAGTTCAGAAGAATTCAGAAAGATAAACTCATAAAACATTCGACTTAAATTTTTGGTCAAACATGGAGTCAGGATCATATAAGTTGATTTATTTCCAGAAAATGTCCCGCCAGACCACAAAACATGTCCTGGTCTGAATCTTAAAAGCAAATTAAAAGACAACTTGCATTTATGTAAGCCACGTTTCCCCACACTTTCGTTTAATATATTTCGATTAATATCATTATTTCCGAATATTCATATATTTAATATATGATTTAATTGTATTGGTATATATCTTAGGTTTACCATATTGCGTACTTCGTACATTGCGCGACTTGTACGCGCCTGCGCGCTCATATACGAGCGTTGCGCGATCTACCGATGAATACGAGCATTAAGCGATTCGTGCGCGCATGCGCTAATATTATACATCGTACTATCCCTGCACGTACTGCGATGCGTATGCGCAAGTATGTATACTTGCGTTATACGTACTGTATGCAATTAATATACGCGCAACGTTCTGATTGGTGCGGATAAGTGAGTATATCCTGATTGCTGCGGACAAGTGTAGAAATCCTGATCGGTGCACGTATTTCACAATTACAGGAATTACAATTATGGACTGACATAAATACAGCCGCACCAACCGAAGGAATTCAGGATTAGATCGAGGATCGATGATTTACACGATTGGACGTTGTTGATGATTTACACCAGGCATGGAACTAAAGTGAACGCAGTGGCCGATTTTCAGAGGCAACGCCTCCTTTCTCCTGTCGCACGTCTTGGCCCCCGCGGCGGCCCAGGAGCTTGGAGCGCCTCAGGCCCGTACCATATGAACCGCGCGTGGCGCGTTGACAAAAAAAAAACGCATCGACAATCGTGCTCTCTGGGACGATGTGGAAACCTATTGATACAATGTCATCCTAATACGCCACGCGCGGTTCATATGGTACGGGTCTGAGGCGCTCGAAGCTCCTAGGCCCGCCGCGGGGGCCAAGACGCGCGGCGGGAGAACGGAGGCGTTGCCTCCGAAAAACGGCCGCTGTGTTCACTTTAGTTCCATGCCTGATTTACACGATTGAAGTATTATGAGCAAGAAAAGTGCACCGCAGCACATATTACCTTCAACTCAAAGAGGAGTTTTTCTGCCTCAAGTAGCCAGTAAGAGTGATGTAACATCAACAGATCATTCCGGCAGTGGAGCACGTAACCTCATCCAAGACCAGAACCTCCCGCCATCAGGTGCGGAAGGATCAAGACGCTTGCACAATCACCATACGAAACAGAAGCAGACCACACTTATAATGTAACCGAAATACAAATCCTATCAAACTGACACCAAGTCCAATACCTGAACCAGAAACCATGGAATTATTCGGTACACCCAACGTCCCAGTAGGCAATAAATTTCAAGCATGAATGAAATGCTTCGAGCAACATCAGAATATAACTTTACTTCACATATCAGCACCAACCTATCTACTTAGAACCCCACCTCGTCAGCGTCAAAACCTTCAACTAATGCACCAAACTGAAACACCAACCAAACCAAAAACGTCAAACCCCCTACCGTATATATTCACAAACACACCACGCAGATCATCACTTACAAATTTTTCAAATTACACTTCAGATATAGTTGGAGATAAATTCGAATTCAAGCGTTTAGGCCGTGTTCCGCGTTGTATCCATTTGCGTAAAAGGAACCATAACTTACTCACGGGTAATTCTAGTATCCGCACATCTGGGTTGCATGCACTTTTGGAAAGTTCAGTCGTCCCGGATGCCAATTAGCCACGCAGCCAATTAAGTTATAAACCGCCCGTATCAACGCCAAGGTCGGGACAGCTCATCTGGCAACCTCAGTATGCAGATAATGCATACTCAGTGATAGTCCTAGAAGATCGCTGGTCTACGCACCCTCACGTGCATTACTGATGCGGGTATTTTTCCGGGCTTAAACCCCCCGATACGCAAGCAGGTACCCAAGACTGTACTGCCAAATTTCCGATAGGAGTGTCTTTCCCACCAAGTTGCATACGCATTTCTTGAAAAAAAAACGCGTCAAGAGCGCAAGGAATAGAAGGCGCGATTTGGTCTTATAAATTACCTAATTGGTTAATACCTACTCGCTGGGTCAACCGAGGGTTTGGGGAGTACTAGCTTCACTGACATATTAGAGGAATTTAAATTCAAAGGTCTAAATCCCATTAACTGCTACTGCTTGTAGCGATACCTCCATATTGGCCACAAGAGGACATATCTACCAATCCCAGTTTCTCGCAATTTCTCCTTGAACAACCGATTCGTATAGTGTATACCTGTTTTGTCACCTAAATCGTACCTCATCAATTTCTAAGTAATTAATGAATGTAAACGACATTTGATAATAAAAATATCAAGTAAATGCGAAATAAGAAATAGAAACAAAACATTTTGAGCTTACACCCTATTTTGTGCGTGCTATAAACATTTAAAAAAATCAGGTATGATTGATATAACTTTTTATCAGTTTATCGTAGCTGATAATAATCAAACAATACAATTTTGTCCCGTATTTTTGTATTTTTCTAAAAGCAGGTTTAATGTAGAATATTTTACATTCATTTTAAGTGCATATTACATTCATTATAAAGTTTAAATTGATATTTATGAATAAATTGATCATGTTTCCTAAATCGTACCACTACAATCCTACTAGTAGGATTTGACAACTCGTATGTTTATAGGTTATGTACATATATCATTTACATAGGTTATTGCGGCCTGTGTGTGATCCATATACATTTGTATATGTAACTATATAATAATCATTACTTTATGTTGAATATTTTCTTCTCTATTTGTTATTTATACTATTTTTTAGTGGAGGTACGATTTTGGAAACCGAGAGGTACGATTTAGGAGACCGGTTGTCCGAATCGTACCTTTGACAGTATGTGACAAAAAGATTAATAACAAATTAATTTGTTCTGAACAAAAGGCTAAGCATATAATAGTAGGTGCCTAAAAGATCAAGCTACAATATCCAATAGTCATTTGCGTTCATATGAGTACCAAATATGAAATATAACGTAAAATGTCTTAAGTGGTACGATATTGGCAACTCTCCCCTAAGCCTTACCGATGAGTCCACTAACAGTCCCAGGACGAAATGCCCACTTCTACCCCTTTCTCCTTTTCTGTCTTACCTTCAATCGACACCTCCTACCTTCACTACCTAACACAGCGCTTTCTAGTGATGGGGCTTCTCACGCGTCTGCTTCCTGTTTCAATCGTTCCTTCTCTACACAGCACACCTATATTGCCAGAGACACCATGCGACGCTGAAGAAGCACTGGCTCGCTGTAGCGACGTGTGTCATTAATACACATGTCATGTCTAGCGCCTGAGTTTCCTTGATGATGGAAACGCTAGCCTGTCATGGTCGCCGCTTTAGCGTCGCACGGTATCCCTGACGACGCAGATAGAAGTGGAAGAAGCCCAAAGGGCTCGTAAGCCTTGACTTGCATAGCTCTGGTCTATAACCTAATCTAGTTATACAGAATCTCCTTTCCTCCAGGCACTAATTTACCCACAGTTCAGAAAATTGGCCATCTATTCCACTCTTGTATGTGCTGGGATAAGGATGACTCCCACAAATCCTACATACAATGCTATCGTTGTCAAACCTTCCCGACATACCGCGAAGTAGAGAAACACTAAGAGTTATCAGTTTCAATTATCTGAGTGCGTGTAAATCTCATTTCATGTTAAATGTGTTTACACGTTTCAGTAAAAAAATCTCATATTTGGGGGAAGGGGGGTATGATTCTGTGTTTTGTGTGATTTCTGCGGACATGTGTCTCGATAGTACAGTGGACTACAATGAATATAATGAAAACAATGGATTTTAGCGCATCAGTGCATTGTGTTACAATTAAATAGATTTAAGTTAACACTCGAATCGAGAATATTTTGTTCGGCATCGTCGCTATTGAGGCGGCCGTAGTCAAAATTAATAACACGTTGTAAGTGCTGTATGCTGCGATATCTAAAAGTATTTATGAGTTTTTTCTTCATATTCTGCATTGTGTGAACCTCTTCCATCGAGCGCAATGACTATAAATCAAAATTTGACGTTACAAAATCAATAATTGTTGCAAACCAGTCAGTCCATAACAAAGCCATAAGAATGCGATCGCTCTCTAGATGATCAATGTATGACGTATGATATGGATGTTCAATTTGAATTGTCATTATAAAATTGATGTACGTATACGAAGCGTATACGTACATCAATTTAAGTTACGCGTATATGCTTCGACCAGAGAACATGTATTGCGCCATATGTGCATTCCTCGAGCTTTGATCATCAAAGTTCTCAGGCAAACCGTAAAAGTTTTGCAATCACTTGCGCGATAGCCTTGAAGTTCGTAAAGAGATGAGCACATGTAACCATTCGTGGTCCTTCTTTCTCAACATCACAACCAATCATGAAGCACCCTAAGACGAAATTCTGCTGTGATTAGCTGATCGAAAACACCAAACGCGGGGTTTACATTATCGGAAGTGTACCAACCCTTCTCTCTGGGCACATCGTAGGATGTTGGGCGGCGACATTCTTCGACGTACAATCGCGAAGTGCGTGTCTAAAGGCGGGGTCCCATTTATGTAACTGCGCGCCGCGCAATTTTTTCTCGATGCGCAGGCCGATTTGGCGCAAAAATACGCTCCCGCTGGTGTAACTGTGCGCCGCACACGGGTCATTTTTGCAAGTTTAGACCGCTTTGAAGCACTTGAAAGGGTCGACTTCTACGACCTGGCGCGCGAAGTGGTTCAGCTAGTGCTTTTGCGTACTTTATATCGAAAAGTGTATAATGCTCGACACTATTTTTTACCGATCGGTCACGCGAAAAGTTAAACGAAATTCATATAAAGTAAACAGTGTATCATCTGATACATAGATCGTTTGAAATTGTCAGTTATTAGTTAGAAGATGGGGTATTGTTTCAAATTGAACAATCAGTGAACAAGTGACTATTCAAAGTGATAAACTTTATCGCAAAGAAATGTGTCGCAATAAATTAGCCCTCGTTATAAGTTTTCTAAAGTTGTATGCAAATTTCGTGTATTCAAATTGTTCCTTCACAAATTATATGACAGTTTATACTAGTATTCCAAGTTGATCTTACAATTAGTAAAAGGGGCTGTATGGGGCTAGAGTGTATCCAGATCCAACTACCCCTTACCCTCAAGCTGAAGTAAAAATAAAAAAATATTGTTGTTTCAAATCTAGATAATTCTAACTCAACAGACACCTTTCTTGTAATTAATAACTTTCATACAGATATATATGCAGGTAATATTTATGAATATTTTGACATACTTATGATTGATATAATCATAGGTTTTGTACAGAGGTGCTTGTGAACATTTATGAATAGACATATTTTCCTCAAAATGTTTTCAGCACTTTGACAAATATGAAGGAACAGCTTGTAAGGTATTGTACAGGTTTGAAGTAAAATACCAATAAATTTCAAACGTTATTTTCTCAAATCGTTGGATGTGACGTATCGAGCCGACTCCACTGCTGGCGCTGTTGCCCAATTTAACTCCCCTAAATTCTTTCCTCTGGGAAGCCTTGAAAGATGACATTTATAACGAAATGCCAACAACAGTAGAGAATATGGAGCAACGACTCATTGCTGTACATACTGAAGTGGACGACTGAACAAACAATCCTCTGGTTCTGTTTCTTAAAGTAAAACTCTGTCTCCGTATGGCTATATTATCCTATCAATCATACTTTTACGACCGAAACAAAAGATATTCAATTCAAGTAAATTCGAAATCCTTTCCGCGCATCCTCTTACAAAAATGATATTTACTATCGTGTATTCCTTTTGAAATCATACGATTTTTGTATAAATCTTTTTTATACCTTTCAATGTACAAAATAAACTAACAATAAATAATACACAAAGTTCTAACTCTATCTGTAATCACTACTTGTAATTAGTAAATGTGTGTTTTTACTATTTTTTATCGTAATTTTCTAATATTTATATTCCATTCACGATTTGCCATTAATGCCATAGAATAACACAACATCTGTGTAACGAGTATTCATTACTTTTTGAAGAATCCTCAATAATATTACTCACAAGGGAAGATCCCGAACCCGAAAATTCAAAAAATTCTGAAACTTTGTGAATATGTAAGGGATTTCCTCTTGATTACAACGCAATTTTTGTTTGCTGCCCAAATTCACTCAAAAGGAGTGAAATGAATCCCTGAAAATTCGACTATTTTCCGATTTTCTGTTATAACTCGCGAACTGTAAGATATAGAAAAAAAGTTTCAAGACAAACGTTACTTCTTTTAATTAGAGCTATCATTTGGTAAAAAAATTATTTTACAGTTCACACGTTATAACACAAAATCGAAAACTAACCGGATTTTCAGCGGCTAATTACACCCCCTTAGAGTGAATTTGTGCAGCAAACAATAACTGCGTTTTAATCAGGAGGAAGTTCCATACATATTCACAAAGTGTCAGAACTTTTTGAATTTCCGGGTTCGGAATGTTTCCTTGCCAGTCACACACATATGTCAGTGCTCATATATTAACAACGGTTCACGATGCGGAATGTTGCGAAATGTAACAGAGCACAAACCAAATGTGCACTAATGCATTAAAACAATAATGTTTATTATGATGATCCGATATCTGTTTTCTATTCAACTACACACACAAAACACACATCCCTGGAGCTATAATGTTGGACAAATATTGACCGAATACTACACCAACGTTAGTCACATTATTGACAAATTGACCAATTGCTGTACTAGTTACCTGCAACCATACTTCATCGTCAGGTAATAAAGATAAGTAGAATGTTACTACCTTTATTCTATCCGCATAACATTTTTCATGTAACCCGAACTGCAGCATTTGTAACGATTTATGAGGTATTCCAACGATCCTTTCTTCCAACGTTACGCCACTCGACAAAGTTACCAAGTTCTGAAGTATGTAGTAGTTTGTTCCACACAGTGGTTACATTGGGTGAGTATCGTTCAATAATCGAACATTGGCGAACGGAATCATTTCTGAAGCTATTACTACTTACATTTGAAAACATGCGGATGCTCCTACGGATTCTTTTTCTTTGTATGCGCGTCGAACAGTGTATTTTTGCTTTGCAATAATTATAACTACAGTTTAAACACCACGCATTACGACTAGACAGGAGTATATAAAGTTCGTTGTGCTACTCGTCGTTCTATTCCGTGAAATTCAAATGTACACGTTTAAATTCACTTTTTAGGCACCGCGCGCGTTTGTTCTTTAAAATTACACTGAAATTGCACCACACTTGATTGTTAGCACGGCGAAATGATTTTCATCTTGATTTTCACTCACTTCGTTTAAAAAGAGGAGGTAGGCATCAATTACGTTGATAGGCAATTTATCAACTAAAATGTTTGGAAGTGATTATATCAGGTAAACATTTTCAACGTAAGTATTCTTCCACCCTTATATTAAAAAACTCATTTGCGATCGCAAATTACGCCAGACGTACTTTTGACTGCGATGTTACTTTTTACTATTCTAAAAGGAAATAATTATCGTCAAGCATAAGTATGCAGGCTGAGGGGATATTATCTAATTTTGAAGAAATGCTTCCTTAAATGCGCCATTACCGCATTCACTGCCATTTCCACGCACTGTTAGCAAATTTTATGATTGTGTAATGATAGTATTTGATGTGCGCATTTGTTGACGCTGAGACTTTGTGCATAAAGTTAGATAAATCTGATGGAATCGATAGTTCAAAATTACTGATCGTTCACTTACGTTAAAGTTCAAGGGGTGTATAATCGAATTTCAATTGCAAGCTGTTACGGAATTTACAATTAATTAGAAGCGAACACGAGCTCGCGTTCCATTGCTATTTCAAAACAATCGGCATTGCCCGTTGCACTGCATTTAGAAAATGATTACGTAATTCATAGACTATCGACGTGGAAATCAAGTTTTGCTCAATGAATCCGTATTCTCAGTGTACTCAAGGCAAAACCAATAAAAACTTAGATAGACTAATTATATTTAAAGACAATTCATACGATGTTTGCAAAAGTATAAATGTACTGACTATTGTTCATGTAGTCTGTTAATAGTAATTGTTCAAGAATTATGTAATAGTAAAATGTGACAGAAACGTAGAATTATAAATGTAAATATTATTATTGCAAATATTATTAGGCATTTTTAGACTTTTAATAAACGTGCTGCACTTCCTTCTTTCCTTTGGAAAAAGTTATTTCGCTAAAATATTCGTTACATTATTATTTAAGTGGCAACGCATGCGTACTATTGAATCATTATGAATTTTAAAAATTAATAAAAGAAATTAATTCACTTACTTAAAGATGTGTAGATTTGGAAATGTAAATATGTATATCGATCATAATCACAAGTAACGAAAATTAATCTCTAGTACTACTACATGAGTGTGACTTTAAGCTTGTATAGATACAAAACTTGTTTCTGTTTATTATCTACTATCCTCATTAGCATTCTAACTGTACTTTATCCTATAGTAACGATCAGTTATATAAAAACTTTACTCAAGAATTTATGACTTTGTGAGAAAAATTTTAATTATCGATTTTGCAAGGTCGAGCTGTATTGTAATGCTCCGATAATCCTTATTATTTAAATGGGAATTCATTTTTTACCAATTCATTACGCAAGTGCAATTATGTACACCATTCAACAAGTTACTGAACAGTTAAAATTAGCAACGAGTTATTCATATTTTAAATTTACTTTATTCATATACATTTTTTAGTGCGTATGTTCAATTACATACTACTGCCGTTCTATTATTTCATTTACGAATTTATATTTCATTTATTCCATTGCATTTATCATATGCCTAATCTCCCTTCACATTTAGAATAACACTCAATCGTTGCATTTATTTATCTCGTTGTCCTTCTTTGCAAGTATGTATTGAGAATATGTTATAATCGTTAAATAAATCAAGTCTTAGATTCGTAAGGTTTAAAATCGTTTTACGTATATGCATACATATGAAAGAGAGAGAATATATGTAACAGTTAAGCAGAAGGTAAGTGAAAGACAGTGCTATAACAAGTGAACATCAAATTATAAGTAGTGTTACTGTTTAAAAAAAATGGTGGTCATGTAAATTTAGTTTCAATAAAGTAATCGCAACTACTGAAAAACGAAATAACAACTATTTAGTTAAATGATCTAACATCATCTAATAATTTATCTACTACTAAAATATTCTAACTTCTACTCCAATTGCTAAGTTTGTACCACTACTCTCTGTTGCGTAAATTGGAAAATAGTAAATCGAAATATTCGAGTTAAATCGTTGACAAATCGAAATAATACTTAATTATCCCTCAAGGAACTCGATGCTGACTTCGATTCAATATTAAAGATCGTGCAAAATTAAAGTGCTATCCTTTTTACTTCTTCCACATGTTGCCTTAGATAATTTTATTATAAATTTTATCAAGACTCTTTCATTCGTTTTACAAATGAACGCGTTAAAAAATGATTATATTACTTTGCCGTTGATATTAAAAAAATCTTATGTAATTGAAGGGAAAACGTAGTTTAAAGTACAGGCAATACACAGTAGCTCTAGCACATACCGTCTCGAACTTTTAGTTCCAACAGCTTGAAGTCAATGCCACGTTTATAAGAGTAAATTGAACTTTCACAAACGGCAAACGAAATTCGAGGTATTTTTATCCCGACTTTAAAGCTGCAATTAAAGTACGTTCGTCAACTTAATTAACCGTTCAGCTAGTAGTAGCTCCGAGTAGTACTCAAAATAGGAATTTGTTTGTCAAATTTAAACCCTCTTAGAGAACACGGTATACGGTCAAATGAACTCACGATTACTTAAATGACAGAAATTCCATCGATAGTAATAAACCGAGACTAATCCCGCAACAGATCCGGCACAATGAGAAAACGTGCTCGAGAGAAGAAGGGAAGCGTAAAAATCCTCTTGACACAAGTTCGGGAAGTGGAATCCCAGTGTACACAAAACAATGACAGGACATGAAAGAAATCTGCTTCCCCGTGTTTGAGGCCTTTCGCATGGAAATATCGAAAGGGGTGGCAAGACACGCGTATGGTATTTACTATTTTCCATCGCGATAGCTCGGCTTTGTCGGTACGATTTCCGTATGGATATTATTTCCGGCGAAGCTCGAGAATTATGGTCACAATCACTACTAGGCGAAAAGAAGGATAGAAGGGCAGCTACTACGAAATATGAACGTTTCTTTCAACGTGAACGTACGCTGATCGTCCAGGATGCCGACGTCGCTGCTGACGTTGACGACGCTGTCCTGCCTACCGTTTCGGGAAGGTGGGGAAGGAAGGAAAAGCTGCTCTTTTTCGCTGTGGCGCGCTCTTTCTCTTCCCCACTTTCTCTATTTCTCACACCCACCCTCTCTCTCTATCTCTCACTTCCGCACTCTCTCTCTCTCTCCCTCTCGCTCGCTCTCTCTCTCTTTCTCCCTGTTTCACCTTGTCGTTCGTTCTTTGTCACTGAAACACGAGAAACAACATAGCTGCTACGTCGTCCACGAAAGGGTTCCGACGAGGCAGAAGCGACGCGACCACAAACGCGACACCGGTACCACGGGGTGAACTGAAGTCCCTACGAGCGCCGATCAGATTCTTATAGCCTGGCGTTGGGGCGCAAGCGCTCGTCGAGCTCCACCGTCTAGGGATGGGCCGGTACGTTTCGAAAAGAGGTGTTGATCCTCTCCTCTCGACCGATCGACTTTTCATCGCAGGATGAGCCACGAAAACAGCTCTCGATAACTTTTTCTTACACCTCCGATACTTTCTCATATTTTCCACCGACGCCGAATCGGGGACAGACTTTTCGCTCCATCTGCTCAACGATATTGCGCTCGATCCCCGCCTTACGTTCAATGTTATTGTAGAAACTGCAACAGCCACATGGTATTCCGGAACGAACAAGTAATGTAGTAAACGAGAATTGAAGTATTTAGCTCTGTGTACGCAAACGTTACGAGATGTAGATTGTCGAGTCTTAAACGCAATTCGATATAGAATTAGTTTCTAATGAAAAGAAAAAGAAATTTTGTTATTTCGAGTGTGGAAAATCACGCGTTGGTTTCAGGGAGAACACCACTGTGACGGTCGGAAAAGTAAGCTGTTTTTAAGAATTCTTTCACTTATGATAGTTGTTCATTTTTCTGCAAATAGCTTAATACATTTTTTATGAAAATTTTTTAACGTGGTATGACGGAGTAAGTACCTTTTATCATTTTAGGTACTTGCAATATCTTCTCTGATCTCTTTTTCCGCTACCTCCCCTACACTTTGCCAGTGTACATTCATATCTGACGTTGGTAGATTCTATGAAGAGAAATAATATTTTTGTTGCGTATGATCCTAAAAAGAATTGGTGACAGAGCTTATGCACTAACTTAACGTTATTAATTTTATATTTTTGAGAACGTATATACATACGTTTGTCCTGTAATTTCAAATTATGCTTACTTGGACCCTTATTTGGACACCTTAAATGCTAACGTTTTTAATTAAATAATTCATTCATTTTTACATATTAATTCTAGTAAACAGATCCGGTCTTTTAAATTTAAGAACCTGTTTTCGAATTTTACAAATTTATAAAAAAACAGATTGTAAACCCGGTTTTTAAAAACTGACAAACCCTAATTTACGATATTCATCAATACATTATTTCCCCAATTCTTATGTGCATTCAATCGAAACGAATAATTTTCTCCTGAAGCATATTTCCATGTATAATAATCAATAGTGAAGGTAATCAAATTAAACGAAACATTCTGTACACGTGTGAACACCAATCATATTATATGATAAAAGAAGTATCAGCCAATTGGATTCCTGGACCAATATTCGGACTCGTATCTCTTCCGTTTGCCGGACGACTGCTTTAACCAATTAAGCTATCTGGACCGTCAACGAATTCTTTTCTTCTATTATAAGTCTTGTTACAACTGTCAATGCAACAGTCTCCAAAACACATACTACATAGTGACCTATACTTGCAATATGTACTTTGTACTTTAGATAAGGTACCCTATTTAAGAAAAATAAACTAGTTGTAATTAGTTTCTAAAATTTTGATATAGAACAATCTATATTTCACCGAATGGACAACACTGAAATCATCATACTTTAAAGCAAAAAATATATTTTGGGCATTTCAAATTAGATGTATATATATATATATAGCGTTAGAACAAAGGCTTTGTTTACAGTTTCAATGTTTCCATTTCGGTGACGTATAGATGACTCTACATAAAAATTTAATTAGCTAATTCAATGTAGTTTATTTTGATTAAATAAGGTAGATTAGTAAGGAACAAAGGCTTTGTTAAATACTGTACTCTTTAATAATAAATATGTACACCTTTCTTCAAAGAAGTGTAAAATTATGTAAACGTTGCGATACGGTAGAATAATACTAGGTTCGGTCGGCGATTGTTGAAAAGATTGATGGTCGTCTATTATAGATCCCTTCACCGAGTTGGTCTTCTTTTGAATCTTATGGCTTTCAACAGGTTAGGTGCTATCGCAACAGAAGCTTTCGATTTTTCATATGCCAATCATGCGAATTGCATTTTTACACAGAACGGTCGTATAGATAGGAGAACATAAAAGATAAACATGAATCCATTATCTGAAGCTTTTTACGGATTTAACCTTTCTGAATGTACATACCAATTATTTAAAATTGAGATTATGAATACTGGGATTATTGAAGTGTTGCTAATTTTATTTAAAAAGAAGTTAAAAATAAGCGAGGATAATGAAAAGAATAAAAAAAATGAATACGTTATGAAATTATAACATAACGTCATAATTCAAGATTAAGTGTATAATATGTCCTTCAAGTCTTCCTATTTTCTTCGATATTTACTATACGATTCATTGCAGTATTAAAAAAATAGCAGAGTTGTAAATAAAAGTGAGAAACGATAATATGGTATAAAATTTGTGCTGCGATATCATCAAACTGACATTAAAAAAAAGTAGCCATGTGATCACCTTTTCTGCAAATTCTATATCAGCATAGATTATTTATACAATCCAGCTGTACATACGGGAGCAAGAAAATAGTGTCTGACACGTGTGTGTTCATGTTTACTACCTACAGTAATATTCGGACGCGATGATACTACGTAAGTCCTAAGTCATTGCTCCGCAGATTTACCTAGATAGATATTTATTATGCAGTTAACGAAACACTTGTTTTTAAAATAATTAAAGAACTTACTGTAGCAGTAGATATAAATATATAATTTATTTCTTTGATTCACATAGTTTTCTATAATGCAATAAGTAATAAACGAAATAAAGTTTCACTCCAGCGTTGCAGAAATATTTAATTAGCCAATGTGCTTTGCTTTTTGTTTTGGTAAGTCAGTTGGGATTACTTTTTGTCTTTTAAAATTGCAACATGTCCGTTAAAAGTGCACCAATTAACTCCTATAGAAAAAGGGACGTAGAGGTAAAAATAGACCTTTTAATACCTGGTAGCTCATACTGCATTATCGCGAAAAATGAAAATCGTATCGGAAAATCACTATTGTAATAACGTACCTATAGGTAATTGTAGAGATCCGATTAAGCCTTTGCACTCCAAGCACACCTCATAGGCACATCAAAGTTTCAATTAAATACTAATGTAATTAAACCTAGCATTATTGATTTCTAAATCACTGCACTATATTTTTTCCTATTCCAAAGAACTGTATTTCAGAGTTACAACATTAAGTAAAAGATCTCCAGATCTTTATCAACGACCGAATAAGTTGAAGTGCAAAGAGTTAAAATAATTCCACGATAGAAATACAGATTAATATATAGGAAGATGAAAAAATATCCTGAATTAAATGCTTCTGGGTTAACGAGAGAATTATTCGGAGAAAGCGGAAAGAAAATGCATTCCGAAACGCTTCGCCGAGTGTTGAAATGAAGTGGATAAAACGGTAGGGTTGCTTGTTACAAATCACACACGAATGAAGCGAATCGAAAGAGGAGATTGCTTTTCGTCAAAGAATTTATTTCTAACGAATAAGAACGGTGAATTGATGTGTTTTCTGTAGACGAAAGAAAATTTAACATGCTTAAGTTTGATATGTGAAAAATCCAACTAAAATGCGTCGATCGTTTGATCCAAATTATTATAGTTTTTTCCAAATTACTTTCCAGGTGCATTTAAATTGTAATTATCAAAAGAATTATAAATTGATCCTAGGTTACACCGCAATCAACTTGTTCCCAAAAACATTATCGTATAGCGAATAAAAAAGCAATACGTAAAAAAAAATTAAATTGACTTATAAATCCACAAACTTCCATCTAAAAAAGTTATTTCCGCCACATAACGGGCCGCTGTTTGCTGCAGCGCTGTTATAGGCACAGTTTTTGTGTACTTATCTTCAATCAGCTATGAATATTCTTACATCGCCACTTAAATCAGACATACTGTATATAATAATGGAGATCCGATATCCGTTAAAATTGGGGTGGGCAGGGGGTTGAAGAGGGAAGCAACAGATAGGTGAAGGGAACAGAGGGTACAATAAGGAAGTTAGCCCGTACGAACGTAAGATGAGAGAACAGACAGGTAAAGGCAAAGTTACTTTAGACTTAGACGTTGGGAGGACAGGTAAAGGGGCACCAACCTGCCCATACAAATGCACGGCGAGATAATATAAGGGCAACAGAGAAAATGTCGATATTACTTTGTACTTTTCACACAGAGGATACGCGTCACTGTTACCGACTTCTTGGAAAAATTTGTGGAAGGACGTTAACTAAACAACGACGAATGGTCGTTGATAATTCATAAGCATTCGTTGCACGAAATAGTTCGCACTGAGTACGTTACGTATCATAAATCGCAATAAGACCACCGTCCACAACAACGTTTTCATCACATTTTTGAACCCATTTATTTTCCAATATAATATGAGACACCGTGCCGTGAGATAAAATTTCATATGTCCAATTTACTTATCTATTTTTTAAACTTCGGTTATGACAGTGAGCTAGAACAAAACCATTCTCACTTATTCAGAATAGTTTTGGATTAGCGGTGGTAAAAGAGTAGTGGTTGCGCAGAGAAAATTGCTCATTGGTATTTCATGTTTTTGTTGCGAAAACTGTTTTAGGTTTTTTAGATAGGTATCACCCTAATACCGTATAGGTACTTTATACAGTAGAATCTCTAGCATTTATCGGAACAATGATCGATTATTAGAACACCGATTACCGGAAAATTTGATTATCGGAACATTGATTAACGGAACATTCAAACATCCGTACAGTGTTGTCTAATAAGGAAGGAAATTCTTTTGAGAGTGAAATTAGAGACTGTGTTAAAAGTTCGTCGAGTAAGAAAATTCAAAACATTATGAGATTTGCTGATGATAAAGGCTTACCTAGACGATTTTGTCTTTTTCCCGCACAAAAAGATGAATATGTTCACCTGACTGGCGTAGCCTCATGTTTGTGTAAAGTTTCGAGTGTTCCGATTTTCGTGATTTCCGTTTAGTTTGGAGTTAAACATCTCTAATAGAGGACCACATAATATTCTGATGTTTTCCCATTTATAAATATTGTAAAGGTACATTATGGAGTGCGAAAGTTGAGTTTCAAATTCAACTGAAAAATAAAAGACGACAAATATAAATATCTAAATAAGCTGGTTTCAGTCTTAGAAATGCCTATTATTATTCACCTTTTTCCCCTTTTTTACCCCAAAAATATGCAGAATGTTATAAATCAAATTATCACGAAGTACAAGTATACATTGGGGCGAGATGCGGCTAAATGCTGTTTTGAAACCTAATCCTACCAAATTTGCTATTCAGTTCCGCAAAATTGTTTGAAAGTTACAATTAGAATAAAAAAAAATATATATAAATAGATTTTTAAAACTAAAAGCTAAAAAATAATTCTATTCTTGTACTACAATTTCGATGGTGTTTTTCATTTTAAATAAAATTGTGGAGCAGGATATGTCGCAGCGAATTCATTTCGACGCTTGATTCTGTATTAAATTGATTCATATTTTGTTATGACATATCCTACTCTACGATTTTATTTAAAGCGGAAAAATACCATCGAAATTATAGTACAAGAAAAGAATGATTTTTTAGTTTTAGTGCATTTTAACTGAAATCGTTGAACTATGTACTAAATTTTCAGTGCATTTTAAATAAAATCGTTGAACTTAAAAATCTTTTTTTATATATTTTTATTATTTACTTCTTAGTGTCTTTTTGATTTGCGATTATATGCTGATTTCGTGTCGATTGGATTTGTGGTGATGTGTTATATTTATTGATGACTGGGTAATTTTTTAAATCCCTCGTTTTTGTTCATAATTTTGTATTATCATCCAAACTACATCCGTCTGCAAAGTTTCAAGTGTATTGGATAGTCGGAAGTGGGTTAAAATTGCGTTTCTAGATTTAAACCGAATAAACATACATACAGGAAACAAACAGAGGATCGAAGCTGAATAAAATTGTTTAAAAATGGGCAGAATGATGCACAATGTAGGTAATGGCAGCACGTTTGAAACCGGAGTAGGTAGGAATAGAACGGTTATTTTGAGGAAGGGAGTTACAAAAATGGGAGGATGGATAAGGAAACGAGGCTTTGAATTTATTTGTTTTATGGAAAGGAATAGCAAGGGAGGCTTGCAAGCGGATGTGATGAGCGTTAGTGGAATTTGATGCAAGGTTACTACATAGGAATTAGGTTGAAAAGGCATGGGGAAAATTGGGAGTATACGGTTTTACATGTGATACAGCAGTGGTGAAGTGTTGACCTCCGTTTTATCAGAGGAGAGTCATTATATTTACGAACACAGCTAAAATTCTATTTGGCAATTTCCTCTAACTACTCTGAGATTTCATACCGTGCCTTTTCAATATTCAGAATAGGTATTCATTGATAAAATCGTGTAAAGCATTGAAAGCCATTATTCTATCAGTAACCTATGTAATCATACTTGAACGTATCCAACGTTACAACTTTACCGCTCGAATTGTATCCAACATTAATTTAGAGTTATGAAGCATAACTAACATTTCCCCCGACTCACTAATTTTACATCAGGTTTGTCTGCAGTCCTAACTAACAAGCTGATAAACCTTATTCCTTGGGAAACACCCCTTTCGCTGGTGTCGTGCGTTTATACGATCCTAGCTTGTAACACGGCCATAAAAAGTAGGGGAATTGTAGTTATGTTGACGTAGTGAGGGAAGATGACACACCCCTGTTATATTTCCAAATATTCGCGCTAGAAGCGTACCATTGACGTTCATATAGGGGAGAGTAGGGTAAAGCGGAACGGGTAGGTAAAACAGAACATCAATGTTTCTCTTAGATGAGAGCTGTGAATGAGTTGGTATCACGTGACATGGAACCAACCCATCCCCGCAACATTTCGTGACAGACCATAGACCCCTGCACACGCTACTTTTCAATTAACAGTGTTGTAAACATTTCCGGTATCGAAGTTTCGATGTTGTGTTGTAGTTTCGACCAATTTTCTTCACTTGGAATTAAAAAATTTATAACGGCAAGAACACCGTTGCATTCCATAGTCTTTGCGCTACATTTTCACGTTTTACCCAGTTCTTTACCTCACGCTGAAGTGTAAATATTAAGTGTTTACTAAATGACTGCATGTGGGGCAAAGCGGAACACTTTTCGTAGGTTAAAACGGACCACCTATTTAACCCAATTAAATAAAATCATGGTGCACCATGTGCAACCAGAAGTTGAAGTATCGGTTGGCAAGTGGAACATCATCAACCACAGTTCATCAATTTTATGTCACATTACAATCTGTATTGTATTGTCGTCTAAACTACGCAAGCCTACAAAGTTTCAAGACAATTGAATAGTTGGAAGTTGGTTAAATTTGAGTTGCAAGATTTGAACTGTGATATTAATTGTATCTCATTATTACTTTCTATAAAGAAGCATATGCATTTATATATTACACCTCCATTCAAAACTGAAATGCATACATAAACCTTAAATATTAATTTCTGAACTAAGTTTTTAAAGTTACGTCTTTAGTTAACGGAGTATTTATTCAGTTGTTCAACAAGTCATTCGTTCGCTTGCCTCTTCAAAGTCAGACCAGCGCTTCATAGATATTGTTTTAAGTGGACAAGTTTACTGCATAGTCAGGAACAGCATGTTTTATGCTGTAGAGTGTAGAAACTGATGTTCTGAGTTTGAAAGAAACATCATTCAAAGTACTGCATACGTTCTTTAGTGCAAAGGATAATTTTCGTATAAAACGTCACGCGCGAAAGATGTCCTCGACTATTTGTGTTACAACCTACGTGACTCAAGAACAGCTTCTCACTTTTAACCCTCAGGCAACTACCTAACAGCCTCATTTCTCGGAATGCCGCCGTAAGTAGCTTTCCCCTTGACAAACAAATCAAAATAACGCATTAAAAATTAGTCGCCACAAAATAACTACAGTGCGATCTGTATTGTTCATAAGTATGTCACGCCGTCCGACACTCAATCGCCACCCAGCAATCCGATGCTGTCAGGATCACGATCTCCTGCGGTGATAAGTGTCTTTTCCAAACTTCCGAGGCCAGGACTGCGAGAGCCTGCACTCAACGAAGGGACTCCGAGAGCCAGCGAGACGACAACAGAAAGATCGGGCTGAGAATCTCCACTATAAGGAATCAACGTAAGCGTGGCTCACCATTCCTCTATAACATACCGCGAATCTCGCGTTGAATATTATACGGACTCATCCGAAAACGAATCCCTTATCACAAAAATGGAGACAAGATTAGATGAGATTGAAGAATTAGTCAAAGGTGTTAACGCTACGTTGACTAAACTAATGACAAATATAGAACAGAACCACACAATATTACAGACAGACATCGCTGTGCTAACTCAAGAAAATGCTTCAAGAAGAGTAAAAATTAAAGAGATAGGAGCTAGAATAGGTAAACTCATGTTCACCGACGACGAACGATCACATCATTCCGTCATATCGGAAGACGAAAACGACGAACCTATTTCGTGTCCTGGAGGAAGCGCCTGGCATGACCCGAACGTCATTCCGTGCTTTCCGATCGTGAATCATCATGCCAATATCCCAGCAAAGGACGTAGTACGCACGATTCATAACGTCCATTAAGATAGCTTGCACACAATGTAAGGTGGAGGACTTTCTATTACGTTTAATTACGAGATAAAGCTAACGAGGAAGAATCAATGTTCTGACCAATAAAGTTCCTGAATTTTTTTGGAGCGAACGCAGGCCTATTCTGATGTGTGTACAGTATTGTCTCCATACGGGCTCGGTTTGGTAGACACGATACGGACTTGTCGCTATCCCCACCACTTCTGTCTCACTCTCAGCGTGGTGAGGAAAACGATTACCGCGGTAATCGGACGAGAGTGGGGCCGGCTACCCACGTCTACGCATGCGCGCGATGACGTCACGCACCGTCTGAACCAATCAATGCCAAGACAAAGAGGAGATATAATAAGAGGCGTCACTCGACAAGGACAGAAATAACCTAGGGAAATCACTACACAACCAATTTAAATGCCCATTCGGCCCCATTCGGCAATGATCGGTAAACTTCGGCAATAATTAGCCAATTGCGTTAAGGTACATCTTGTCGATTTGAATATCCCGCTCGAATGTACAACCAATTTAAATGCCAAGGTCAAGTAAGGACTTCAAAGGTTCCGCCCGGAGTGACGCCTCTTATTATATCTCCTCTTTGGCCAAGAGGAAAATTCACCGACGCCAGCGCCAAGCCAACTAGCCAAGCTAAGTGAGGCCGCAGCCAACCAGCGTCGCCGGGGAATCAGTTGTCGATGCTGGTTGGCTGCGGCCTCACTTGCCTTGCTAGATGGCTTGGCTTGGCGCTGGCGTCGGCGAATTTTCCATCATTTTCCTCTTGGCGTTGATTGGTTCAGACGGTGCGTGACGTCATCGCGCGCATGCGTAGACGTGGGTAGCCGGCCCCACTCTCGACCGACTACCGCGGTAGTCGTTTTCCTCACCACGCTGGAAATGTTCGATAGTACATTTTAAATAACAAGAGCAGTACATGCTCTAAGGCCAGCAAAAGAGGTAGAACCCCAATCGTCTGCAATGCGCATGCGCCGATATCGTCAGCGCGCCAAGAGAAGGACAAGAGATGAAATTGGCATGATAAGGGCGAGATACGTGAATCATAATAATTATTTAAGTAATCGCTGACTTAAATCATGTAGGAATTAATTAATGTACACAATGAATAATAAAAAAAATTATATGTATATTTAAGTTCATATACATACATATATATAGCTTTCTGCTTTATATATTATGATATTAAGATTCGGCCAACTGACGAACGCGGCAGTCCGCCGATTGTCCTTTAAAAGAACTTTCCAGTAGCCATTCAATGTTACCGCGATGAAAACGAATGCAGTCTTTGCGAGTCAAGAATTATCTATGTGGTTATTAACCGTATGTACGCCTTAATCTACACGTCCGTAATAACACTTACCATCATAAACTACCTGTTGTTGATTCGCTATCTCGTGTATGACTAAATTGCAAAAAATTTGAGTTTTAATTTACGAACTTTTATTTTAAAGCTTCGAATACTTCTTTCATAAATCCTGGTTGACCATGTAGCACTGAATACCATCTAACGGATAGTCGAAAGGTGTGGAAGAAAGTTCTTACAGGTTTTGCGCACGTACTTGTACGCTTTCGGTGAATAAAAGTTTAATGTAAGGGCAAATGCCCTCACTTCTCCCTTTCTATTTTTCGTTTCCAGGACCCTTTCATTACCGATGGAAGTGTAGCCTAAGTACGCAAATAAAAGACAAATACAAATTTACAAATTAAAAAATTTACAAATTTACAAATTTATTTTAAGTACATTCAGAAGACTGAGAATCACATGAACTTTTCAGTCCTAATTATGGTTGTACTTTACTTTAGCCCCCACCCCAAGCTTTTGACACGTATATACCTACGTCAATTTACGTTTTTTTAACGTGCTGAATACGAATATTGTATCCGCTTTTTGCGATAGAGCCGTGGGCGAGCGGAGGGAACCTACACAACCAAAACTTTCTTGAAAAAAGTAAAAAATCGATTTCAAAGGTGCGCTAACTAAAAAGGATAAAATATTTTTTTTTAAATCGGTGCTAAAATAAAAAAAAATTAAATCGGTTCGACGCGCGACGCCCTACTAAATCTTTGCCCGCTCTAATTCTCGGGCGTTAGTGTGTTAAGGGACTATAATTAATAAAGGTTAAGAAATTGATTTAATTCCATTTCTATTTTGGCACCGATTTCAAAAAAAGATTATTTTATCCTTTTTAAAAAAGTTTATAATTTTTTAATTTTTACTAACCTTTGTTTGAAGTCGGTTAAAAAACATTTATCATGTTTCCAATTGGGGAACATACTCCATACAACAACGAAAAAATCAACAAAATCGGTCCACGCGTTACGAAGTTGGGCGCGAACATATATTAGAACTGGAATTCTAGATACTTCTAGAGTATGTAGATAATAATAAAAAAAAATTAACATGGTACCACCGGCTGTTCATACTCTTTCAGATAAAAAAAGAATCCTATACGGAAGTTATGCGTGATAAATTGAGTAACCTCCTCGTTTTTGAAGTCGATTAGAAATATGCTAAAAATGGTTACAACCTAACCTAACCTCCTCGTTTTTGAAGTCGGTTAGAAATATGCTAAAAATGGTTACAATATTCGTATTCAACACATCAAAACGCGTAATATGACGTATAATACTTGCCAAAAGCTTTCGGGACGGGATGTAGGGGGCTGAAGCAAAGTCCTCCCCTAATTATTACTAAATTTTAAAAATACCATTAAATTTTCAGCAGTCATTTCCATCATTCGATTTTTTGTCTTGAAATATTTTACAAGTACTTTCATTGTCATTACATGACCAATCAATCTGTTTCGAGCTTGCTGTAAACTTTTAATTTTCCTGTGTTGATTTGCAATGGTCAGTTTTGCTAACTGTAAAGCTCTTCTAGCTTTCCTATGTGTACCACGATGTGACGTTCTAATGTCACCAGTATGTCGAAGATTACATGCACCTTTAGCAGGTGTTGGGAAAGTCTGAATACTTTCACAATTTGGTGGTGTAGATGCGCGATTGATTGGTCCATAAGTTTCTATAAATGTCATCAATAATCAATTAATTTATCAGTTCAATGTATTTCAATCAAAGACATACAAATACAGTAATATTTACCTTCCAATAATACAGTGGGATCTTCATTGACAGATACAAACTCAAAATTTCCCGGGTTCACAGTTCTGTTATCGAAATTGGCATTCTCTATATCTACATTGTTAGAACTTATGTCATCTACAGCTCTATCGCAAACTGTTTTATTACTGACCCTTCCATTGTCAATAGTTCCATCACCCAAGTTGGTGTTGTCAATATCTACGTTTTTGCCATTTATGTCATCAACAGTACCAGTTTTAACAGTTGCACTTTTCTGTTTCTCCAGAATACAATCTTTTGAATTTTTTATTAAATCCAAACGCGTATGCACTTTCTTCGTTCTATTAATAGATGGCACAACACTGCCGTTAAGAATTGTACTTTTACCTACATAAATTAAATCATCCTTTTGGAAATGATTCCAACACAGTCTAGTAACATTGTTCAAAACATCTTCATCAATGCCGCAAAAGGCTAGCCACTTGTTACGAAATTCCTTGACTAGCGGAAATCTATTGAGAACGAATGAAATTCATATTACATTTGCAATATGAACAAATATCGTACAAAAAATAAACCTAAATTTATCACGTACTTGTATGCACGATATACTTAAATTAATTTAATTTATTAAATACTAGCTGACCCGTTACCCGGTTTCACCCGGGAATTATTATTATTATTATTTATTATTTTATATAGTATATTTATAAATAGCCTATAATTTAATCTAGGACGTATTTAATGTATATTCAAAATTTCGTTGAAATCCGTTCAGCTGTTTAGGCGTGAAAGGACAAACAAACAGACAACGTTTCACTTTTATATATTAGTAAGGATTACTACATATATTTACTTACGCATAATAGGAAGCGGATTTATCTTGGTTACCGCACAACACGCAGTATCCGTTTGGCATTCTTTAATTTGTAGTATAACCGTTTCTCAAATTAATTTATTTCTTTGCATTCAATCACAAACAAGGTTGGGGGATTCTCGTCTGTGGCTCAATGATATCTGATCTATCTGATACTGATGAAACTTACGCATTACTACGCATAACCACGCATAACTACACAAAAATGTAGTCAATATCAAACTGTCAGACTGTATCAAATTGGTAAAATATCATAAAATATGTATACAACCCCTTCCCCAAAGGTAATCATGGCGTCGCGTCGGCGATATCCGCGCATGCGCACTGCGGGCAATTGTGGGATCTACCTCTCTCGCTCATACGATGTTTTTCTCTTTCATACAATCATCGACGAAGTATAGGATAGACCTATCACGCAATGTAATTTTGTGTCACACGCTCGGGGGTCTCGCAAGCCCCCTTACCATTTTCATGTCACACCCAACGTTATCGATTGAGTCTAAAATAAGATTGTAACGCTACGCGTGGCAGGAATTAAAATTCAACACGGGTAAAACTTAGATCATTTGAAACCCGCGATTTACAAATGATTCTGTTGGAGTAACACTATAAAGATCGTTTTATAAACGTATTGTTTTATATACGAGAAAAAAGGATCGCAACAAAACAAGAACACATACGCCTTTTAACCTTGCTGTTCTATTCGAGTTTATTTAAAGCAAAAAAAATTTATTGAACATAAAAATTTATATAAACATCACCATTATTTGTGGAAGACATGCTTTCATGGCGTAACGTGGAAAGCCTCATGAAGGAATTGTAACTTGGTATATTTCAAAAAGGTGCTGAAAAGCTGAAACAATCAACTACGTTATGTTAGTAATAGTGAGACCAGCATGGAAGGAAATTAAATAAACATAATAAAATACAGGACATGAAATAAAATGAATCAAGCAAATCCATAGACGAAATACATAAAATTGAAATAGAACAAATTACGAAAAACTATCGACGACATACCTATCTGAAACAGAATAGAATTCTGATTAGCTGTCGAGACCGAACCAAACTCACTGAAGGTAAGTTTGCCTCGATCTGGGCCCTTAATCTAGATCGTAGGCTTTAGCTTGATTCCGTTTCGCAAGTCACAATGCTTGGGAAACGTTACCAAGGAACCGCACACCGACGCGGAGGTACTTACAAAAGTGACCCATTTCTATGAAATATTTCTGGCCCATATTTGCCCAATGCTTTGTGCATTTTAAAAAATTTGGAAAAAGTCTTACAACTAAAGCAATTCTTATATTTAATTAGGATATTTGACAATCACAGCTATCGGTTCGGTGGTCCTCACCGATTTCCAGGTCTCACCGCGAGGAGGTTGCTGCGTTTCGAGACCCCTAGAGAGATGGATGGAATCAAAGTTCCATCCATCTCCCTGTACATGAAAACCTTAGCCAACAAAACCAAAGAGATTGATGGAAACAAAGTTCCATCGATCCTTTCGGTTTAGATATAGAACGGGAAAAGCGCTCGGCGTCTCCGAGACGATTCCTCTTGCTCGGATGCAATTCGAGCCGTCTATCACGGAGACTGGGAAATCGGACCGGGTGACTTACGCGGGCAGTGTACCAAAAGATACACCCCCTACGCCCGAAACGTTTCCCTTTCGACAAGTACACCAGGGGGTGAAACTAGTCCACCCATACCCATTCCATACTCAGTCGCTTGCTCCCGGAAACAGAAGCAGCTGCTACTTCCTCATCGGAAATGAAGAGCCAATGAAAGAGCAACAAAGCTAATAAAATTCTGTGACTACTTGGCAATTTTACATGGGGCCTTAAATACTTGATGCTATAATAAATTAACCTAAGGCTTCCTTAGATGTCTTCTTTCACTACCACTGTTCACTATCACTTTTCACTATTTTCTTTCAAATGTGTCATCTTATTAACTTCATGTAAAATAAATCATGTAATCCCATTAAAGAAATGCATCAAATAAAATATATCATGTAAACCCATCGAACAAATGCATCATTTAAAATAAATAATGTAAATCCATCGGAGAAATACATGAAATAAAATAAATGATGTAAACTCATCGAAGAAATACACGAAATAAAACGACACGTGCAAAAATCCACGAAGGAATGTATGAAATAGGACAGATGATGAAAATGAATCGAAGAAATCAGTTAAAAAGGAAGAGAAATCGGTTTTGGCCTTGGCAGAATAATAACATTTTGAATGGCTTTTAACGAACCCGAAAATTTCATCGGCACCAACCGAATAAGTTAACCTAAGGGTCAGGGGGCCGAGGGAGTGCACGAAGGATCAGGACTTCGAACCCTGACCAGGTCCCCAGGAAGTCCAGTAGGTCCCAATCTTAGCAACTTGTATAACGCTACAATTCAGAGGTACACCTACGTATTTGGGATTTCAAACTTTTAATAACGTAAATAATTTGTCAGAAACTTTGAAAATAAGCTTCGGCCCGAGATACATTCCACGTTCTCCTGAGTCGGTCGGACCGAGACTTATTTTTAAAGTTTCTGACCAATTATTTAATTAAAATTTTGAAATTACAAATACGTTAAGTACTTCTGGATGGCAATCAAGTTGCCATGAATATTCACTAATAACAAACTCATAAAAATCTTCAAATAGTAAAAAAATTACGTCAAGTACGTGAAAAAGTCGAGCGTGGAAAAGAATACCTATTATCAAATAAGTCACAAAAGAATAGAAGATAATAACAATTTTAATATAAAAACACATGTGAAATCAAAATGACAAAAATACATATACACAGACATTTCAATAGTGTCTAAGAATATCTATTATCAAATACAGTGGGTAAAAAAAGTATTGGCACACTTTTTAAAATCGCATAACTTTTTTAGAATTGGTCCAAACGACATGATTTTCTTAGAAGCTAGGAGGCTGATTTAGGGAATTTTCGCGATTCTCGACCTTATTCTACGATATTTAAGCATTTATAGCTCAGGGCACCGTTAACCGATTTTGATGAAATTGTCAGCATGTGTACAGCTTACTTAAGTCTACAAACGGGTTTTTTAAATTTTCATTACAGGCTCAGAAAAAATAGTTGAAAAAACTGCCTTTACTATTTTTTTTTGCTAGTCCGACAAATTGCATTTTTTTTCAAAACTACGAAACACGTCACTTAGAACACTAATCCTCCTAGCTTCCAAAAAAACTCACGTCGTTTGGGACAATACTAAAAAAGTTATGCGATTTTAAAAAGTGTGCCAATACTTTTTTTACCCACTGTAAGTCACAAAAGAATAGAAGATAATAACAATTTCAATATAAAAGCACATGTGAAATCAAAATGACAAAATAGTATATTGCGTGACAAGGGAGAGAAGTAAGCGATTCCGACGAGCGTGAAGTTTGCTGCCCGAGCGTAGCGAGGAGAAATCGCTTCTCTCCCGTGTCACGCACTATATTTTTTTTTCAACACCTGCATGAAAGGTGTGTTTTTGAAAGCCTGCTGAGCGATTCGCAAAAAATATGCATTTTCTTTTAATGAAAAATGGTGCTGTGACAGTTGTAATATCAAATAAAACACGCATGCTCGATAACGATTAGTCGAACAACTGCATCTTCATACCATACGGTAACGCCAAACTCCAGTTTCCTTGGGAGGAAACTGCAGGGCTTGAAAACTGTTATAATATCGATTTCGGTTCTCCAAACGGTTATAAAGAACCTTTATTCGGAATAACTGTTATGAAGAAACAAAATTTCCAACTATTATCTCTTGCGGTTACGGTTCCTATTTCCCTCCTCATATCGGTTCCATAACCGTTATTTTTTCGGTTCTGTATCTGTTCCATAATGGTTCCAGAATCAATTCTTGTATGTGACGGCAACCTCTACCAATGTGACAACATTGACGAAAGGTGTGAGCTATCAGTTCGACTTTATCCGCGATAGTGATCGGATCGGTGAATATCTGTGAATGTTACAGTATTATTTCCTGATTTGTCGATTCCTACACCAATTAGTTCGACTACTGGACTAAATAGAAAACCGTTTAACAACATTTCACTGAAATATACCTTTCATCTAGAAATTTTTTTGAAGAAGCGTTGCCTAAGTAGTAACTGAGAAAGGAGCAACCGTTTGGGAAATATGGCACCAAGATTGCTATTGGAGTCTTTTTTCTTTAATATTATTGGAGAAATAAAATGTAATTGTAGAAGAAATATTTGGAATCGAATCTGGACGGATGGAATATAGATTAACGAAGATAGATGATCGCAGCCAATCGGCTCGTATTACTTGTCACGTAATTAATAATTGTATTACAATGTTACTTATCATACGATTAGTAATTATAGTTCAAATAATACAGATTGCCCAGGTCTCACCACGAGGAGGCACTGCGAGTGGAGACCCGCCCTAACCGCGACCCATCCGCCCTCCTTTTATGCAAAATTTTATTTTCATTTCCATAGATCCCCCTGATGCACGGTTGCAAAACGATCCTCGATCGCTCGACAAGCGGGCATCAGAGGGAGTCCTTCTGTAAAAAGCTACCGCGATAAAGCTAAGCTGAATTTAAAATATTTCTTTGTTTCTTTCATTTCAAATTTTAAAAACTTTCTGGTATATTTCTACCATGATAATTATTCACTAATTGCGAATAAAACAAAGAAAAGAGGGGCAAATTTGAGGGGAATTATTAGGGAAAACAGTGATAATGATACATCATTATAGGATATGTTATATGATATATCATTATTTAGCAAAAAGTTTTCCCCTTTTTTCTTTATTTCATTCCTAATTAGTGAATAATTATAATTTCCTATCCATTACTAGGAAATATGCCAGTGTATATTTGCTATGCTTAGGTACTTAAATACTAATAATTCCTACCTACACGAGCGCTCGTATTTAATAATTGCTACTTATATTTAGTTATATGCTACTTATGTTTAGTTATATTTAGTTATAAACACTGCAGTGTTTAATTATTTCCTTAAAAACTACTTAATTTAATGTGGCCACTAAACACATTACCTCATCATATACATATCTACTTAAATTTAAATAATGACCTGCCTAATAAAAATCTGAAATTGTCATGTGTTTCTTACTTCCCTCGATGGACCCACGATGTTACCTGAAACATTCTCAAAAGTATCTATTAATAAAAATTCCTTGAGATTTCGTTTCTCAAGGATGATGAATCTGAAATCATATTTCTGAAATAATCTTCACACATAATATATCTATATTTTAAATTGCTTGCAGATCATTATTGTGTGGAGAATTTCACATCATAAATATTTTATTTAGTATACCGCCCGAAATATAAGGTTATATGTATTGCTTACACGGAAAAATATTAAATTTTTCAAGAAGTGGCCAAAACTGGTACAATACCTTAAAATGGTCACAAATGATGCATCTACCCTAGTCTTTTCATTGAATCACTATTACCCAAATATTGAAATATCATATTTGAAGCTACAAGCCAAAACTCAATATGGAATATCGATTTGGTATTAAGATGAAAGAAGGAAGAGATTAAAAAATACTGCTTCATTGTCAGCAGACAAAGTAGGCAATCAAAACTTTAGCAATTCGTGAAAAAGAAGCTACTAATGATATTACATTTCATTCCGAAACAATTAATATTCATAATATTAAGCACATTGGGTGCTTTGTTACATCAACTCAATAATTTCCTTCTAATTCCTCATTAATTGGCATCTTCAAAGTTGATGTATCGACAATCAATCATAATATATACTATAGTTAATCAAAAACATTTATGCAAATGTTGAAAATTGGAATAATTGCACTTTACTGCACAGTATTTGAAGTTACTGTCATACAGAAAATAGCAACAACGAGCACGTGTTAATATTGAAAATTTACTATCAATATAAACTGCCGAATTGCAGTTACCTACTTTTTCAGTGCAAATTTCGTTTCAATATCATCAAATTAAGCAACAATCGCGGGTGAATTTTGATCAATGCAAAGGAATGTTGAAAATTTATAAAAATAAAAAACTACATTTCTTATCAATCTGAAAATAAATACAAGGATTGACGAAGCTACTATGCAAAAATCGGCAACGCTAATGAGGAATAGCAACTACTACTTTTCAAAGACTCTAATTAGAACTTGAATTGAATGGAGGTGTGTCAGAAGTCTGCGATTTCTATTACAAATAAAGAATTACACCTTTCATCGCCATTCTTTCAGTCACAAAATAAAATTTTTCAAATGCCATTCCATGAAAATTGGAACTTGAAATTTAAAAATATTCTAAAACAAAATAAAAAACATTTGTCTGCAAGATATGAATATACATTTAAAACAATATTTCCAGTGACAAACACTCGATTCAAGGGTGGGTAGGCGGTGATAGGAGAAGGAGGATGGTGCAGCCACTTAGGGCTGCTGAAAAAAATGATCAGTAGCCAGAAGGGCAGCTGATCATTGGCCACTCATTAATGCAAGAAACCCGTGAGTGGACCGTTTCTATCTTTCGCAACGCTAACTTATTACAGACTAAAATCAACTCCCGAGCACAGTCAGTAGGACTTTGGACTACTCGCAGCACTAATTTCTCAAACAACTTCAAAATTCCCGGATGGTGCTTCATTACTGAAAATTCTACTATACTCAATACAAATCCCGAATAGCAAACGAAAAAGCTCCCAAGGAGCTATACTACTCTAACAAATATAAAAATCTATCGAGAACCACCAGATGGGTGGCTTCATTTTTCGCAAAACTAATAAAAATTTAGTGCACCTGTGTCTTGTAATACGCAACTCTAACTTTAATTCGTTGCAACCTTCCTGAAGGCTGTGTAGAGTCCCCTGTGCTGCAAATCCAGCAGCTCGGGACTCTTTTTTCCCAGGAACATGTCTCCAGACATGTCCCAGGACAGTTTCGGGGCATTGGGGTCTGGGGGTCGCAACTCTAATTACAAACGCGATCAGTCATCATCGCAACAATACCTCAAAAAAATATCAAGAATCAAACTAGGACGAGTAATTAAAAAAACGCGATCAGTCGCATCGCAACTCTATGGACATTCCACGCGAAATCGGACACTTTTCGGAGTAACATTTCGAATGTTGCTGGAATTTGAACATGTTGTAGTCTTTAGTGATATTTAAACGTACCTCAAGGGATTTTTCAAAATTTTGAAAAATGTCGATTTTACAGCTGTAAGGTAAGGGCTACCTTTTCCTCAATAAATTATAGCTATGTAAGTAGTAAATGGATGGAGATGAGATTTACAGTGCTTACAGAGAAGACATTAAAGTTTTAAGAGAAAATTATTTCAGTTTAAAAAAATAAAAATTTGTACCATTTTTGTGCAATTATTTTAATCAAATGCAGTTTTTTAACATCTGGCGTGATTTTAAAAATCCCCCCAAAAAGGATAATATAGTTCTATCCTTCCTCTGATGGACAAATTTTCAAAAATATGGACATTTTAAAATTGGCCCCGTAAAAATTGTCGAAAGTTGACGTTGCGTCAAATCGCTCCGGCTCGACTGGCTGGGCCGTGCGATATTCGCAGCGGCCAAGCGGCTATATCTGCTATTCTTATACGGTGTTTTCGAATATGGTAAGTATTTGTAAAAAACTGAAGATGGAAAACTTTTACTGCTTTTTATACACAACGTAATACGGTAACTCAATTTTGGGTGTTCGCAATATTTTCCTTGAAACAATGGAGACCCTTAGTTTTTTAAATGGAATGCTAAATATTTAATAGCATTCCATTTAAAAAACTGAGCGTCACCTTCGTTTCAAGGAAAATATAGAGAGCACCCAAAATTGAGTTACCGTATTATGTTGTGTATAAAAAGCAGTAAAAGTTTTCCTTCTTCAATTTTTTACAAATACTTACCATATTCGAGAACACCGCATAAGAATAACAGATAGCTATAGCAGTCGAGCCGGTACAATTTGACGCAGCGCCAACTTTCGACAATTTTTACGGGGCCAATTTTTAAATGTCCATATTTTTTAAAATTTATCCATCAAGGGGAAGGATAGAACTATATTATCCTATTTCGGGGATTTTTAAAATCGCGCCCGGTGTTAAAAAAAACTGCATTTGTTTAAAATAATTGCACAAAAATGGTTCAAATTTTTATATTTTAAACTCAAATAATTTTTTCTTAAAACTTCAATGTCTTCTCTATAAGCACCGTAAAGCTCATCTCCATCCATTTACTACTACCATAACTATAATTTACTGAAAAAAGTTAGCACGTACCTTCAAACAGCTGCAAAATCGACATTTTTCAAAATATTGAAAAATCCTTTGAGGTACGTTTAAATATCATTAAAGACTACAATATGTTCGAATTCCAACAACATTCGAAATGTTTCTCCGAAAAGTGTCCGATTTCGCGTGGAATGTCCCTCTAATAAAAAGAATACCATGAATCAAAAGTAATACAATGAATCAAACTCTAGTAACTCCAATTCAAATTTCAAAATACTAGAACAATCTCAAAAACAATCGCGACTCTTTTTTCGGAACACTACAAGCAACCACGATCGATATTTTTTCGCAACACTATGCTGGAACCAAACGCGGGGAATACTTGATTTGCAACGCTAATTTAAACCGTCATCAACATTTAATCGCAACGCTAATTCAAACCGTCATCAACATTTAGTCGCAACGCTAACTAGCCCCGTAATCTTTTTCGCAACCCTAATTGAAAACGCGGGGTGCTCAATTTCGGGGGGGGGGGGGGTATCGATGGGTCAGCCTATCGCCAACCAAACTACTACTACTACTACAACTACCGACGAGCATAATGGCAAAGTAATACCTATGAAGAATGACCCTGCACCCGAGGATGCAGGACCATTCTTCGTAGCCCACATGATGTGGCCTCTTTGGCCGGGCTATCTTCGGCTCTTTGGCCACTTCTTTGCTTCGGTTCGCCCTTCTGAAAGTTAATAGCGTGCCCAAGCCCGTCCTTCGCGACCGCGACCAGCGACAATGTGCAATGTCCCACTGGCGTCAAAAAGTCGACATAGCGAGGCTAGAAGCGAGGGCATACCCCACTCGCGCTAGTCTGGCCGTCGACTTTTCTCACAAATTTCCTGAAAGCAGGTCATCGTGCGGGGAACATGCGATCAGAGAATACGATGACCTGCCCCGGCCCTACCTACTTATATTTAAGTCACACATTCGTACCAGAAGGTAAGTTACCTGTTCTACCTAGCACCTATATTTAAAAATGGCAAAACAGTCTCTCAAACACAATCATCAGCCAACCCACTCCACGATTCTCAAGCATCGCCGCCCGGGTGCAAAAGCCTACACTAGAGAGACCGTCCCGGGACGGCTCCGTCACCCGAGCTTGGCTACAATCACACTCTAACTTTACGTACCAGTTTTCACTGAAATCGGCTGACAAAGGCAGTGACCATTGCGTATAAGTATGATTTAAATAGCAATTAATTATTTTCAATTTCAAACAATGGATTCAATGATAATGTGCTTTGTACGTATTATGTACATACATCAATCCTTATTACTTTCTCATTTGATTATATGAGATTGATTAAGTTTCATATTCCAAGATTATTTACTAAAATGATCATCGTGTGCAACAAGGAATATGATACATTGGTATCGTTATTGTAATGAATAATAATATAATGTTATAGTTTCGTTAACATGGTCTCTGATGAAAATCTTTCACCGCCGCTAATTCCACCGCCTAACCACACAAACACACAGGTGGAAAATGCGACGTGCACGATACACTAACGCAATGCCAGCCGCTGACATGTAATTATTTAGTAAAGAAAGTCATCGTGCCCCATTGCCTTCACTCACCCAAGTAGCGCATGGGCACGTGGATGAATTAAAAGGCAATGGGTACGGAAAGATATCCTGAAAATCCTCAACTAGAAAATATGATTAGTTTCTATAGTGTCTAGCAGGATATTATTCTTTCATATTACATTATTAAGCAAAATGACTCGACTTTCAACTTGTGAATACTTTAAAGTTCGATAAATAAGAAAGGACTCTACTTTAGATCAAGAAAAAGGACTCTACTCGACATTTAATTAGCGAGAAAAAGGACTCTAAAATTGAATTATTTAAGAAAAAGATTCTAAATCATGAAGAATTTACTTTAAGAATTTACAACGGGCTATTCCATCGTCAAAGTAAATTTCATAAAACAAGAAAGTATGTTCTCATGCTAATTACTTTGAATCTGAAATTTGCCCACCCTCAATTGTCTTCTTGCACATGGAAATTAATTATTCAATTGTGTGCGCAAACGAGTGACCTTTATAAGAAAGGAATTACACTTGTATGTCTATTATCATCATTTAGACATCAAGTTACTTTTGAACAAGTAATATCAGAAAAATAAAAGAAATTCAAGTCATTAAAATCGTCGCAATGACGAAATCGGAGGGCATCCGATTTTTCCACTACGTATTAAATAAAAATGATCGTAGCTGTGGAGTCTGAAATTATCAGACTTCTTCGCTACATAAAAATTAGCATTCAGCTGTATTGATATTCATACCAATACCTTCTGAATTGCTATGCACCTTTACGTGCATTATTTAATAAATATCTACATCAATGTATGATCAATGATAAACATTCGTGTTAGGAACCGTTTATCTTGGAAATTGTAATTATAATTTGATGCTATTGAAAAAACGCGGCGTACAAGAAGACCCTAGCCCTCGTCTAATAAATACATACACAGACAAAATGTTACAATTCACAGGCATGGTTACCATGCCCGCGGTCATTATGCTCGCCAAAGCACGTATACAACCAGTCACTCGTGTCGATTCGGACCAAACGTCCTACGACATGATTGAGTGACCAGAGGAACCATAATGCATGCGCACTCACATTTCGCTGTGCCCCGGTGACGAAGGCGCCAACACCCCTGCTACTGCTCAGAGGAAGTCATCAAACTGCTAACAAGTCATCAAGCTGCTCAACTGCGCCCAAACTGTAACGAAGGAACAGAACACGATTATAATTTCTTTCTAAAGTTACGATTGTTTCAACTCTAATAAAGAACCTCGAAACAATTCAAAACTAACGAAATTTTTTAACATTTCGGCATTTTAAGAAACAAATTAAAAAAATTAAAATTAACAAAATTTTTTTCTTAAAATGTCTAAGTGATAAAAAGTTTCGTTAGTTTTTCATTTCTTGGTGATTCTATTCTAAAAATTAATTTTTTAAAAATTTTTTCTTTCTAAAATTTGGAAGAATGAACTCTACTTTAAAGGAATTAAATGAAATACATAGATACTTACATCTTTCTATTAAAATTCTGCACACAAATCTCCTCTTCAGCTGATGCCTGACTCTAATTTCCGATAAGGAGTTTCGCTTTCAAACGTAAAAAAAATAAAGAAATAATAGACTACCAACGCGCCCCAAAGATCATAATTGGCGAACAAAGTCCTGAATCTATTCTCGCGATTGGAAAGTCAGAGCCGCGACGCTCGAGAAAGAATATTAATTGCGTAGAAAACACTGACTCTACCCTCGTGTATCCCCAAATTGTTAACGACAATCTACTATGAGCAACTGTGCTCTTCAAAATGAAAAACTTTGTACGTCATAAACACTGACTCTATTTGGCCGCATTGCGCGCGGTCACAATCTCTGAAAAATAAGTAGGATAGGAGAGTGGAGGTAGGTATGGTTTCATCGAGTATTTGTCGCGAGGAAATATTGTTTTTCTTGGATCCAGCCAAGGGACTTTCGCTCCTTGTTATTTAGAATACAAGGTGTGATGCGAAAATACAGAATGCTCGCTCGATAGGAGCAGCTTTACATTTCAGTAACACGATATTATCCAGAATATACTGCTTCAGAAATAATTATTACATTTAAATGAATCATAGTAGTGGCTTTCGACATTAAAGTTGTAAGCACGTTCGTGTTATTCGAATAATACTTGAAATTATTAATCACGATCTTTATAAATATCCAAAACTCATGGCAACAATCAAAATTCGTTAATTATTCATGCTCAAATGGTATGTCCTCGATATTTCTATACATAAAGAAGAAAACTTGCATCCAAAACCGAACGTAAATGCAATTACAACAGCTTCATAAAGATATATTCTTAAAAATCTACGAATTCTACGTAAACGCGACCGAAATGCAATGGAATTCGATCATTCCAATATTTCGTAAGCATGTACTGACGCCATTATAAAAATTTTAAACAAATCTGATTAAAATTATTCAATTTATCATAATTCAATCTTTTCCCATTTGATCTTGATATTAACCGACTGCAAAGTTACCCATCAACCTCACAGCCAACAATGATTCAATAAAATAACGAGAAAAATACGTATACCACACGTATTGCCACCTTCTTTTTCCAAGGAATGACCAGACGCCATCCAAGCACCGTTCAAATTAACGGTCAAGTGTCATGGCGTCGCCTGCCCTTTGCTTTCGATTCTCGCCTCAACGTCTGTAATCGAACGATGCAACAAGTTTGAAACAAAAGCATTAAAACATTCGTAAGGCAATTAAACAAGAAATAAGCTTGAAATATACCAGAAAAGGGATGTAACTGAATACCGAGACCCGATATGTGTGCATTAAATGCACAGAAATATCGGTGAAGCAACGAAGGGTATACGCGACGAACATCTAACTGTTTTCTCGCGATATTTAATCAATTTCGGGACGAAAGTGTATTAATAGTTGCAGCAAGTGACGCTAGATAGTAAAGAAGAAGACTAATACCGGTTAGAAGTAATTATGTGACGACAGATAATGTACGCGTACCATTTAAGCACGCAGCTATCGAAACGTCTTAACCGAACGAAGTCCACGGAGAGAATGACCCCCGCGCCCGCCGCTGTACCTAGTCGAATATTGGCTTTGGTGGGGGGAGACGAGCAGGCCTCGCGAGACGCGAAGTAATACACGCGTACGTATTTCCGAAATGTTGGGATATAGGTCTGTATTGTACGCCGAGTGACGTATATATCGCGGCTCGGGACCGAGCCATCTAAACAGAGGTGACTCACCAAAGCTGGAATCGTTTCTATGCATACGTTCTGCTACGGGTAAAATAGAAATATTACACGTAATATATTTCCGTCGTTTATAAAATATGTAGCATCTCCATACAAGAGTGTACTTTAATGAAGCTGGTAAAACTTAACACAGATGGCTTAGTAAGTATATATTCGTAAATTACTTACGTGGTATACAGTTTCTTATTGGAAAACTTTGTACAAGCTTCGTAATACCTACCAGATATTTGCGTCACACATCTAATAAGTTAATCATTTCTTTCGGATATATCTTAATTACGTCTTTTCTCCGTCTTACTCTTTGAAACAATGAGATGTAACGGTCCGATGATATCAAGAGCAATTCGTCAGGTCTTGATTCTGTGCACACAAGGTTTTAAAGCATGGAAAAAATATCATTCTTCACCACTTACTGCCAATTAGCGGGCTATCAGAAGAACCGCAGCAAACGAAAAATAAAGAATACAAATATTGCCGTTACCATAACGGACATAACAGTCCAAAAATATCTCGAAGTGCATAGAATCAAGACCTGACGAATTGCTCTTGATATCATCGGACCGTTACATCTCATTGTTTCAAAGAGTAAGACGGAGAAAAGACGTAATTAAGATATATCCGAAAGAAATGATTAACTTATTAGATGTGTGACGCAAATATCTGGTAGGTATTACGAAGCTTGTACAAAGTTTTCCAATAAGAAACTGTATACCACGTAAGTAATTTACGAATATATACTTACTAAGCCATCTGTGTTAAGTTTTACCAGCTTCATTAAAGTACACTCTTGTATGGAGATGCTACATATTTTATAAACGACGGAAATATATTACGTGTAATATTTCTATTTTACCCGTAGCAGAACGTATGCATAGAAACGATTCCAGCTTTGGTGAGTCACCTCTGTTTAGATGGCTCGGTCCCGAGCCGCGATATATACGTCACTCGGCGTACAATACAGACCTATATCCCAACATTTCGGAAATACGTACGCGTGTATTACTTCGCGTCTCGCGAGGCCTGCTCGTCTCCCCCCACCAAAGCCAATATTCGACTAGGTACAGCGGCGGGCGCGGGGGTCATTCTCTCCGTGGACTTCGTTCGGTTAAGACGTTTCGATAGCTGCGTGCTTAAATGGTACGCGTACATTATCTGTCGTCACATAATTACTTCTAACCGGTATTAGTCTTCTTCTTTACTATCTAGCGTCACTTGCTGCAACTATTAATACACTTTCGTCCCGAAATTGATTAAATATCGCGAGAAAACAGTTAGATGTTCGTCGCGTATACCCTTCGTTGCTTCACCGATATTTCTGTGCATTTAATGCACACATATCGGGTCTCGGTATTCAGTTACATCCCTTTTCTGGTATATTTCAAGCTTATTTCTTGTTTAATTGCCTTACGAATGTTTTAATGCTTTTGTTTCAAACTTGTTGCATCGTTCGATTACAGACGTTGAGGCGAGAATCGAAAGCAAAGGGCAGGCGACGCCATGACACTTGACCGTTAATTTGAACGGTGCTTGGATGGCGTCTGGTCATTCCTTGGAAAAAGAAGGTGGCAATACGTGTGGTATACGTATTTTTCTCGTTATTTTATTGAATCATTGTTGGCTGTGAGGTTGATGGGTAACTTTGCAGTCGGTTAATATCAAGATCAAATGGGAAAAGATTGAATTATGATAAATTGAATAATTTTAATCAGATTTGTTTAAAATTTTTATAATGGCGTCAGTACATGCTTACGAAATATTGGAATGATCGAATTCCATTGCATTTCGGTCGCGTTTACGTAGAATTCGTAGATTTTTAAGAATATATCTTTATGAAGCTGTTGTAATTGCATTTACGTTCGGTTTTGGATGCAAGTTTTCTTCTTTATGTATAGAAATATCGAGGACATACCATTTGAGCATGAATAATTAACGAATTTTGATTGTTGCCATGAGTTTTGGATATTTATAAAGATCGTGATTAATAATTTCAAGTATTATTCGAATAACACGAACGTGCTTACAACTTTAATGTCGAAAGCCACTACTATGATTCATTTAAATGTAATAATTATTTCTGAAGCAGTATATTCTGGATAATATCGTGTTACTGAAATGTAAAGCTGCTCCTATCGAGCGAGCATTCTGTATTTTCGCATCACACCTTGTATTCTAAATAACAAGGAGCGAAAGTCCCTTGGCTGGATCCAAGAAAAACAATATTTCCTCGCGACAAATACTCGATGAAACCATACCTACCTCCACTCTCCTATCCTACTTATTTTTCAGAGATTGTGACCGCGCGCAATGCGGCCAAATAGAGTCAGTGTTTATGACGTACAAAGTTTTTCATTTTGAAGAGCACAGTTGCTCATAGTAGATTGTCGTTAACAATTTGGGGATACACGAGGGTAGAGTCAGTGTTTTCTACGCAATTAATATTCTTTCTCGAGCGTCGCGGCTCTGACTTTCCAATCGCGAGAATAGATTCAGGACTTTGTTCGCCAATTATGATCTTTGGGGCGCGTTGGTAGTCTATTATTTCTTTATTTTTTTTACGTTTGAAAGCGAAACTCCTTATCGGAAATTAGAGTCAGGCATCAGCTGAAGAGGAGATTTGTGTGCAGAATTTTAATAGAAAGATGTAAGTATCTATGTATTTCATTTAATTCCTTTAAAGTAGAGTTCATTCTTCCAAATTTTAGAAAGAAAAAATTTTTAAAAAATTAATTTTTAGAATAGAATCACCAAGAAATGAAAAACTAACGAAACTTTTTATCACTTAGACATTTTAAGAAAAAAATTTTGTTAATTTTAATTTTTTTAATTTGTTTCTTAAAATGCCGAAATGTTAAAAAATTTCGTTAGTTTTGAATTGTTTCGAGGTTCTTTATTAGAGTTGAAACAATCGTAACTTTAGAAAGAAATTATAATCGTGTTCTGTTCCTTCGTTACAGTTTGGGCGCAGTTGAGCAGCTTGATGACTTGTTAGCAGTTTGATGACTTCCTCTGAGCAGTAGCAGGGGTGTTGGCGCCTTCGTCACCGGGGCACAGCGAAATGTGAGTGCGCATGCATTATGGTTCCTCTGGTCACTCAATCATGTCGTAGGACGTTTGGTCCGAATCGACACGAGTGACTGGTTGTATACGTGCTTTGGCGAGCATAATGACCGCGGGCATGGTAACCATGCCTGTGAATTGTAACATTTTGTCTGTGTATGTATTTATTAGACGAGGGCTAGGGTCTTCTTGTACGCCGCGTTTTTTCAATAGCATCAAATTATAATTACAATTTCCAAGATAAACGGTTCCTAACACGAATGTTTATCATTGATCATACATTGATGTAGATATTTATTAAATAATGCACGTAAAGGTGCATAGCAATTCAGAAGGTATTGGTATGAATATCAATACAGCTGAATGCTAATTTTTATGTAGCGAAGAAGTCTGATAATTTCAGACTCCACAGCTACGATCATTTTTATTTAATACGTAGTGGAAAAATCGGATGCCCTCCGATTTCGTCATTGCGACGATTTTAATGACTTGAATTTCTTTTATTTTTCTGATATTACTTGTTCAAAAGTAACTTGATGTCTAAATGATGATAATAGACATACAAGTGTAATTCCTTTCTTATAAAGGTCACTCGTTTGCGCACACAATTGAATAATTAATTTCCATGTGCAAGAAGACAATTGAGGGTGGGCAAATTTCAGATTCAAAGTAATTAGCATGAGAACATACTTTCTTGTTTTATGAAATTTACTTTGACGATGGAATAGCCCGTTGTAAATTCTTAAAGTAAATTCTTCATGATTTAGAATCTTTTTCTTAAATAATTCAATTTTAGAGTCCTTTTTCTCGCTAATTAAATGTCGAGTAGAGTCCTTTTTCTTGATCTAAAGTAGAGTCCTTTCTTATTTATCGAACTTTAAAGTATTCACAAGTTGAAAGTCGAGTCATTTTGCTTAATAATGTAATATGAAAGAATAATATCCTGCTAGACACTATAGAAACTAATCATATTTTCTAGTTGAGGATTTTCAGGATATCTTTCCGTACCCATTGCCTTTTAATTCATCCACGTGCCCATGCGCTACTTGGGTGAGTGAAGGCAATGGGGCACGATGACTTTCTTTACTAAATAATTACATGTCAGCGGCTGGCATTGCGTTAGTGTATCGTGCACGTCGCATTTTCCACCTGTGTGTTTGTGTGGTTAGGCGGTGGAATTAGCGGCGGTGAAAGATTTTCATCAGAGACCATGTTAACGAAACTATAACATTATATTATTATTCATTACAATAACGATACCAATGTATCATATTCCTTGTTGCACACGATGATCATTTTAGTAAATAATCTTGGAATATGAAACTTAATCAATCTCATATAATCAAATGAGAAAGTAATAAGGATTGATGTATGTACATAATACGTACAAAGCACATTATCATTGAATCCATTGTTTGAAATTGAAAATAATTAATTGCTATTTAAATCATACTTATACGCAATGGTCACTGCCTTTGTCAGCCGATTTCAGTGAAAACTGGTACGTAAAGTTAGAGTGTGATTGTAGCCAAGCTCGGGTGACGGAGCCGTCCCGGGACGGTCTCTCTAGTGTAGGCTTTTGCACCCGGGCGGCGATGCTTGAGAATCGTGGAGTGGGTTGGCTGATGATTGTGTTTGAGAGACTGTTTTGCCATTTTTAAATATAGGTGCTAGGTAGAACAGGTAACTTACCTTCTGGTACGAATGTGTGACTTAAATATAAGTAGGTAGGGCCGGGGCAGGTCATCGTATTCTCTGATCGCATGTTCCCCGCACGATGACCTGCTTTCAGGAAATTTGTGAGAAAAGTCGACGGCCAGACTAGCGCGAGTGGGGTATGCCCTCGCTTCTAGCCTCGCTATGTCGACTTTTTGACGCCAGTGGGACATTGCACATTGTCGCTGGTCGCGGTCGCGAAGGACGGGCTTGGGCACGCTATTAACTTTCAGAAGGGCGAACCGAAGCAAAGAAGTGGCCAAAGAGCCGAAGATAGCCCGGCCAAAGAGGCCACATCATGTGGGCTACGAAGAATGGTCCTGCATCCTCGGGTGCAGGGTCATTCTTCATAGGTATTACTTTGCCATTATGCTCGTCGGTAGTTGTAGTAGTAGTAGTAGTTTGGTTGGCGATAGGCTGACCCATCGATACCCCCCCCCCCCCCGAAATTGAGCACCCCGCGTTTTCAATTAGGGTTGCGAAAAAGATTACGGGGCTAGTTAGCGTTGCGACTAAATGTTGATGACGGTTTGAATTAGCGTTGCGATTAAATGTTGATGACGGTTTAAATTAGCGTTGCAAATCAAGTATTCCCCGCGTTTGGTTCCAGCATAGTGTTGCGAAAAAATATCGATCGTGGTTGCTTGTAGTGTTCCGAAAAAAGAGTCGCGATTGTTTTTGAGATTGTTCTAGTATTTTGAAATTTGAATTGGAGTTACTAGAGTTTGATTCATTGTATTACTTTTGATTCATGGTATTCTTTTTATTAGAGGGACATTCCACGCGAAATCGGACACTTTTCGGAGAAACATTTCGAATGTTGTTGGAATTCGAACATATTGTAGTCTTTAATGATATTTAAACGTACCTCAAAGGATTTTTCAATATTTTGAAAAATGTCGATTTTGCAGCTGTTTGAAGGTACGTGCTAACTTTTTTCAGTAAATTATAGTTATGGTAGTAGTAAATGGATGGAGATGAGCTTTACGGTGCTTATAGAGAAGACATTGAAGTTTTAAGAAAAAATTATTTGAGTTTAAAATATAAAAATTTGAACCATTTTTGTGCAATTATTTTAAACAAATGCAGTTTTTTTTAACACCGGGCGCGATTTTAAAAATCCCCGAAATAGGATAATATAGTTCTATCCTTCCCCTTGATGGATAAATTTTAAAAAATATGGACATTTAAAAATTGGCCCCGTAAAAATTGTCGAAAGTTGGCGCTGCGTCAAATTGTACCGGCTCGACTGCTATAGCTATCTGTTATTCTTATGCGGTGTTCTCGAATATGGTAAGTATTTGTAAAAAATTGAAGAAGGAAAACTTTTACTGCTTTTTATACACAACATAATACGGTAACTCAATTTTGGGTGCTCTCTATATTTTCCTTGAAACGAAGGTGACGCTCAGTTTTTTAAATGGAATGCTATTAAATATTTAGCATTCCATTTAAAAAACTAAGGGTCTCCATTGTTTCAAGGAAAATATTGCGAACACCCAAAATTGAGTTACCGTATTACGTTGTGTATAAAAAGCAGTAAAAGTTTTCCATCTTCAGTTTTTTACAAATACTTACCATATTCGAAAACACCGTATAAGAATAGCAGATATAGCCGCTTGGCCGCTGCGAATATCGCACGGCCCAGCCAGTCGAGCCGGAGCGATTTGACGCAACGTCAACTTTCGACAATTTTTACGGGGCCAATTTTAAAATGTCCATATTTTTGAAAATTTGTCCATCAGAGGAAGGATAGAACTATATTATCCTTTTTGGGGGGATTTTTAAAATCACGCCAGATGTTAAAAAACTGCATTTGATTAAAATAATTGCACAAAAATGGTACAAATTTTTATTTTTTTAAACTGAAATAATTTTCTCTTAAAACTTTAATGTCTTCTCTGTAAGCACTGTAAATCTCATCTCCATCCATTTACTACTTACATAGCTATAATTTATTGAGGAAAAGGTAGCCCTTACCTTACAGCTGTAAAATCGACATTTTTCAAAATTTTGAAAAATCCCTTGAGGTACGTTTAAATATCACTAAAGACTACAACATGTTCAAATTCCAGCAACATTCGAAATGTTACTCCGAAAAGTGTCCGATTTCGCGTGGAATGTCCATAGAGTTGCGATGCGACTGATCGCGTTTTTTTAATTACTCGTCCTAGTTTGATTCTTGATATTTTTTTGAGGTATTGTTGCGATGATGACTGATCGCGTTTGTAATTAGAGTTGCGACCCCCAGACCCCAATGCCCCGAAACTGTCCTGGGACATGTCTGGAGACATGTTCCTGGGAAAAAAGAGTCCCGAGCTGCTGGATTTGCAGCACAGGGGACTCTACACAGCCTTCAGGAAGGTTGCAACGAATTAAAGTTAGAGTTGCGTATTACAAGACACAGGTGCACTAAATTTTTATTAGTTTTGCGAAAAATGAAGCCACCCATCTGGTGGTTCTCGATAGATTTTTATATTTGTTAGAGTAGTATAGCTCCTTGGGAGCTTTTTCGTTTGCTATTCGGGATTTGTATTGAGTATAGTAGAATTTTCAGTAATGAAGCACCATCCGGGAATTTTGAAGTTGTTTGAGAAATTAGTGCTGCGAGTAGTCCAAAGTCCTACTGACTGTGCTCGGGAGTTGATTTTAGTCTGTAATAAGTTAGCGTTGCGAAAGATAGAAACGGTCCACTCACGGGTTTCTTGCATTAATGAGTGGCCAATGATCAGCTGCCCTTCTGGCTACTGATCATTTTTTTCAGCAGCCCTAAGTGGCTGCACCATCCTCCTTCTCCTATCACCGTCTACCCACCCTTGAATCGAGTGTTTGTCACTGGAAATATTGTTTTAAAAGTATATTCATATCTTGCAGACAAATGTTTTTTATTTTGTTTTAGAATATTTTTAAATTTCAAGTTCCAATTTTCATGGAATGGCATTTGAAAAATTTTATTTTGTGACTGAAAGAATGGCGATGAAAGGTGTAATTCTTTATTTGTAATAGAAATCGCAGACTTCTGACACACCTCCATTCAATTCAAGTTCTAATTAGAGTCTTTGAAAAGTAGTAGTAGCTATTCCTCATTAGCGTTGCCGATTTTTGCATAGCAACTTCGTCAATCCTTGTATTTATTTTCAGATTGATAAGAAATGTAGTTTTTTATTTTTATAAATTTTCAACATTCCTTTGCAGTGATCAAAATTCACCCGCGATTGTTGCTTAATGATATTGAAACGAAATTTGCACTGAAAAAGTAGGTAACTGCAATTCGGCACTTTATATTGATAGTAAATTTTCAATATTAACACGTGCTCGTTGTTGCTATTTTCTGTATGACAGTAACTTCAAATACTGTGCAATAAAGTGCAATTATTCCAATTTTCAACATTTGCATAAATGTTTTTGATTAACTATAGTATATTATGATTGATTGTCGATACATCAACTTTGAAGATGCCAATTAATGAGGAATTAGAAGGAAATTATTGAGTTGATGTAACAAAGCACCCAATGTGCTTAATATTATGAATATTAATTATTTCGGAATGAAATGTAATATCATTAGTAGCTTCTTTTTCACGAATTGCTAAAGTTTTGATTGCCTACTTTGTCTGCTGACAATGAAGCAGTATTTTTTAATCTCTTCCTTCTTTCATCTTAATACCAAATCGATATTCCATATTGAGTTTTGGCTTGTAGCTTCAAATATGATATTTCAATATTTGGGCAATTGTGATTCAATGAAAAGACTAGGGTAGATGCATCATTTGTGACCATTTTAAGGTATTGTACCAGTTTTGGCCACTTCTTAAAAAATTTAATATTTTTCCATTTAAGCAATACATATAACCTTATATTTCGGGCGGTATACTAAATAAAATATTTATGATGTGAAATTCTCCACACAATAATGATCTGCAAGCAATTTAAAAATAAGATAATAATGCACATGGCCAAAAACAGTGCAATAGCCAAAAACGTTACATCTACCCTATATCTGTTGAAATTACATTACTTAATCGAGATAGATTGTAGGTACTAATTCACTGAGAAAGTTTCTGTTACAGATATATTATGTGTGAAGATTATTTCAGAAATATGATTTCAGATTCATCATCCTTGAGAAACGAAATCTCAAGGAATTTTTATTAATAGATACTTTTGAGAATGTTTCAGGTAACATCGTGGGTCCATCAAGGGAAGTAAGATACACATGACAATTTCAGATTTTTATTAGGCAGGTCATTATTGAAATTTAAGTAGATATGTATATGATAAGGTAATGTGTTTAGTGGCCACATTAAATTAAGTAGTTTTTAAGGAAATAATTAAACACTGCAGTGTTTATAACTAAATATAACTAAACATAAGTAGCATATAACTAAATATAAGTAGCAATTATTAAATACGAGCGCTCGTGTAGGTAGGAATTATTAGTATTTAAGTACCTAAGCATAGCAAATATACACTGGCATATTTCCTAGTAATGAATAGGAAATTATAATTATTCACTAATTAGGAATGAAATAAAGAAAAAAGGGGAAAAAACTTTTTGCTAAATAATGATATATCATATAACATATCCTATAATGATGTATCATTATCACTGTTTTCCCTAATAATTTCCCTCAAATTTGCCCCCCTTTTCTTTGTTTTATTCGCAATTAGTGAATAATTATCATGGTAGAAATATACCAGAAAGTTTTTAAAATTTGAAATGAAAGAAACAAAGAAATATTTTAAATTCAGCTTAGCTTTATCGCGGTAGCTTTTTACAGAAGGACTCCCTCTGATGCCCGCTTGTCGAGCGATCGAGGATCGTTTTGCAACCGTGCATCAGGGGGATCTATGGAAATGAAAATAAAATTTTGCATAAAAGGAGGGCGGATGGGCCGCGGTTAGGGCGGGTTTCCACTCGCAGCGCCTCCTCGTGGTGAGACCTGGGCAATCTGTATTATTTGAACTATAATTACTAATCGTATGACAAGTAACATTGTAATACAATTATTAATTACGTGACAAGTAATACGAGCCGATTGGCTGCGATCATCTATCTTCGTTAATCTATATTCCATCCGTCCAGATTCGATTCCAAATATTTCTTCTACAATTACATTTTACTTCTCCAATAATATTAAAGAAAAAAGACTCCAATAGCAATCTTGGTGCCATATTTCCCAAACGGTTGCTCCTTTCTCAGTTACTACTTCGGCAACGCTTCGTCAAAAAAATTTCTAGATGAAAGGTATATTTCAGTGAAATGTTGTTAAACGGTTTTCTATTTAGTCCAGTAGTCGAACTAATTGGTGTAGGAATCGACAAATCAGGAAATAATACTGATAGATCTATTCTATACCTCGTCTGTGATACAATGTTGATCCAAAGAGGAGATATAATAACAGGCGTCACTCGACAAGGACAGAAATAACCTAGGAAAATCACTAGACAACCAATTTAAATGCCAGGGTCAAGTAAGGACTTCAAAGGTTCCGCCCGGAGTGACGCCTCTTATTATATCTTCTCTTTGATTTTCATTTACTTTGTCAAATTCAAAAATTTATTTTTATGGTTTTGGTCATAAAATCGCAAATTTCCCCACTGTGCTCCGTTCACATCATGGCAAGGCAACGGGAATACAACAATATCCATTAATTCCTTTTTATTAAAAAACAAACGACTGATATACAATTTCTGTATGACAACAAACTGTTGGCGTGCATAAAGGATGCATAAAGTATAATTTATGTGTAGCCATGCAAAGATTGTATTTTCAGTCGTTTCTGATATTTCATGAATTTAACTGACAATGAACAGTACTGAACTCACGTTTCAAATTTTCCGCCTTTAGTAATTGTTTGCTACTACCAACCACCAGAGGGTGCTGTCCGTCGTAACGAAAAAACACTTTGAGTGTCCACACCATGGTTTCGCGCGTACGGCCACATGACTAAACTTTATGTTGATGGCGATGTCTTTACTCGAAGTAAGACGCTAACCGCGAAATGTGAAATGTCGTTACTTATAAATAAGCAAGAGCATCGTGAAAGCCTTAATTTACGTGTATTGCCCTGTTTAAAATAATAATGAGCTGGGAAATCAGCTGCGCCGATATGTGTCGGGCGTGCATGAAAGTTGATGGCATTCTTCTTCCAATGTACGATGATGACACTATCAGGCAAAAAAATTTACCCGATAAGCTTGCTGAATTGGCATCAATAAAGGTCAGTATTAAAATATTATTTTTGTTTTACACCCCAATTTCTCAGATGCTTTAAACCATCTTATTTTATATCTAATTGTATTTGAGTTTTGTAATACTACATATAACCTCAAAATATTCTGCGGGATTTATACAAAATGTAATCCAATATTTTTTGTATGGCAATAAATATGTAGGTTAGGAGTTTCAGAATCATTTGTAGATTAGAATGTAGTAAGTAATCAAACTGAATTCGTTTGGTATATTTTACATATTTTTATTATATAGTTGTAAAGTTCGTCGTGTTCTGAATGATTGAAACATTAAAAAAGTTATGATTTTGAAAGTAGTTAAAGTATATTAATAAACTACACTTGCAGAAGTAATTTAAAATATTCAAATAAATATTTACAATAGTTTTTAATAAATGTTTCAGAGGTAACTATAAACTCAAAGTAAAATTGATCACAATTATAACCCCAAACTAAAAGAAATATAAAAAGTATGTGATACAAATCTTGGATTGTAATCAGAGTTTCCTTCATCTTCTACTGTTCCAAATCTGTAACATTATATATGATTTTTATTATTTGTTCACAGATCGATAGGTTTGATGGTTTACCAAATACGCTTTGTGCAAAATGTGCGTATCGTACAGATTCATTTTACAACTTCAAGTTACAAGTTCAAGCTACAGAAAAGAAACTTCGCAAAATGTTTGAAACTCAAATTTGTTGCAGTATAAAGGTGAGATATGAATAAATATTAAAGGAGAAAAAGAGTACCCTGACTGAGTTGCTGAGATTGAATTGAATCCTAATTATTTATTTGTCGGGCAACTGTTTTGACCAATTTCAATTAGTCAAGGGGTTGTTTTATTCTTGTTTCTATATATTTTCTTTATGTGAGCTATTTTATATAGATATTTTATTATAAGAACGTATAATTTTTCCTCTAATTTTTCCTCCGTATAATTTTTCCTACTGTATTTAATCTGTGTTCCAGATCATTTGCATTTTCCAATATTACTATGCCTGAATATAAACATAAATATGTGTTAAATCTTAATTGATTTTTGCTATTAAAAGTTTATTTTAATTTATGGCACTATGTAGGATGAGTCACCTATGTCCATGACCTTAAATTAGATGTAAACTGTTTATTTTACAAGAAAACGTTTTGAACAAAAGTTATATATGTATTACAAAAACTGTTTTTTTGCCCTTTTACTATTTTTATGATTATTTTTGAGTGGCATCAACATGTTTTGATGCTGAGGAATATCCATCCTGTGCATGGTTTTAGCGAATTTTCACATGAATGATTTTTGGAAAGCATTGAAAGTATTTTCTGTGAGATCCAAAATGTCTACTTCGAAACCAAACTCTAATGTTTGCCTCCTGTATTGCATATTAAATCTTCATGATAGGACTATCAATAGATGCGCAAGGTTTTTCTCTTACTTGGGCTATTTTTAATTATATGTAATTCGAATCACTTCAGAATTTCGTGGATCATTATACAGGATGTTTGATTACTGATGGTCATCCTTTTAGGGGCGATTTTACAGGCAAAAATATACAATCAAATTTTTTGATATGGCGCTTCGTTTTCAAGAAAATTGGTATTGAATTTTAGCAAAATACGTGTGCACAGAAGTTCAGTTTTAGACGCCTGAAGGGGCGCCTTGAACTGTATGTACTTCGGTGCACGCATATTTAGCTAAAATTCAAAGTCAATTTTTTTGAAAACGAAGCGCAATATCAAAAAATTTTATTCTATGTTTTTCGTCTTGTTTTGGCCTGCAGTGTCTCCCTCTAAAAGAATGACCATCGGTAGTCGAATATCCTGTATAGCACGCAGAGCTGCCCATAGAGTTTGCGAGACTCGGGACAAAAGTCAATATTATTGAAAACATCTAATTGGAAACAGATCACCTTACATCTCTACTTCATGGGTCACTTAGACTTATCGGAAATCTATACTAATAAAATTGTACAGTAAATTTTTTCAGATCTATATAGCAATAATGACCTGCTGATTAGGTATATAACAAAATAAATATTCGTATGTGTATAATCTCCAAATTTACAAATAAGTACAGTTATTTCATAAATTTAACACAGTGTGAAACAGCTTTAAAACATGAAAATTAGTGACTGATAAATGTGAAATTTATTTAAGTAATTATGCAGAAAATGGTTGAGCACCAATTTGCCCACAACGGAAACTACACTCATATAGATTATAAAAAAAAAACTGAAATTTGATTTCGGACTTGGTGTTTCATATTTACACATTCGACCAGCTCGCGTGGGGGTGGGGGTCTAGAAGATTAATTAATATATTAAAATTTATGGATGTTTTGCTATTTTTTTGTATAGTCTCTTAACACGTTGACTGTCGACTACACCGATCGGCATGTTTTTCACAGAACAAAAAACACGCCGATCGGTGTAGTCGGCAGTCAACGTGTTAAGACAGCGTACTAAAGGTAGGTAATACAAATTTTCTATGAAAACTGTCAATTATTCCTGAAAAAAATTCTAAAAAATGGCTTACTTTTCCGGTCGTTAGGCGGAAAAGTAAGAAGAAGTTCCTGAGCGATTTATTAAAAGCTCGATTTATTTTCAAAGCAAACATTCGGATACTCTCGGACAATACTTTGGATACTTTGCAGAAAATATCGACGTGAGAACACGCCGATGCCACTCAAAGTGCAACTTCTTGTCAATTCAATATACTTTCTCAAATAAGTCATTTTATAGATTAAAATGGGAAACCATATATAAATATGCATAAATGGTTAAACCATTTGCATCAGAAATTATTTGATTCATTATTGAATCAGTTTTTGAAATAATATCCTTAAGGTTTTTTGCGTGATATAAACTTTTCCTTGAAGTAGTGTGCTTGAGAAACAGTGTGACTGAATTTTAATATTCATCCATCCATCGCGTCCATCTTTTCATTTGATGGTAAATTAATGCAATAATTTTTGTTTTAAGGGGACCTGTTTGAAATAAATGTTTTGACAATCTAAAAGAAGAGTGAATGATAATTTTGAAGTTTATAAGCTATTATTTCAATGCGTCGGCCGCTTGACCGAAAATGTAACTACTTACAATTAATAAAATTGGTTTAAAAAATTCTCATTCATTTTTTACCGGTTTTCATATTATATTCGTGTTCTATAAAATAAACAATAAAACATTCGAATACTATCTTTTTTAATGTCTAATAGTTTTGAAGGTTTCACCAGAGTAGTTATTCTTCAACAAAGATTACTCCTTTCTACGTTAATCCACAACCAATTCCGTATTTGCATTTTCGTCTTGGTAAAGCATACATCATCTGAAAACATTAGCTTTCTTTGCAATTGGTTCGTATTAATTTTCAGGAAGAAGCAACAGGCAATGACTTCGAGCAAGACTGTGCAGAAGAATCGGACGAGTCGTCAGAAGCCAAACTATTAGACAAACACAGCACTAATTGTACGAATACCATAAACAGTTCAGAAGACTTTTTACACGAAGAAATTAGTATAATTGATAAAGGGGAACATGTCTTAGCAATCGACGTGTCCGAATTAGTGGAAGAGAATGCTGAATTTAATGACGCCGACATATCTAGATTGAGGGACATTATTATCTCGAAATTGCCAGGAGCAAAGGTTAATCAAGACAAAGAAATAAAGGGCGAGATACCAGATGAAATTACAAAAATTTTGGATTCCGAAGAAATAGATTATACAATAATGTATATACCAGAAGAAGGTGTTTCTTTAGAGCACGTAACCGATAATAACGAGCTCCCTTCCGAGAGAGAAGCTATGATTAAATTAGAAGATGATAATAGAATCCTCGAAGCCGACTGCGGAGATGAAATATTGAACGATGCAGCGGACAACGAGGAATTTCTAAACGCAGTGTTCACCGAAAGAACTACAGAAACGGAAGTTACCAAAGCAACTAATGGCAAAGAATCGAAGGGAAGTTCAAGGGAGAGAGTAAATGGAAAAAACAAACGAACAGTTTCGCTGGAATCTAACCATCGCGCTGAAGAGAGCGATGACTCCGATTCCGATTATTTCGTTGATCCGAAAGATAACATATTGGGCAGCTTAAACGACACAATAACGAAAATAAAGGAGATCAAACTGGACGACGATGTGATACAGTACCAGTGTACTTTATGCTTACAGAATTACGACAAGCTGACTGGTATCTTGCTGCATACTATAGACAATCATGTACCGAGCAGTGGGCCATTCTTTTGTGTAGTGTGCGAGAAAGATTGCGATAGCCACAGAGAATTGCGGACACACGTGAAAACGCATACAGGCCAGTTTCCGTATTCCTGTTTCATATGTAACAAAGCTTACACGATGAAAAGGTATTTGAAAAGGCACATGGTGTGCCACACAGATTTTCCGAGGCACCGGTGCCCGAAGTGCGGACTCCGATTTCAAATTAAATCCGAACTGGAGTCCCACATCACTACACATGTACGCGGTGCTCCTTATGCATGCAGCCAGTGTCCGCGGCTGTTCAACCACAAAGGTAACTACAAGCGACACTTGATCACCCATTTGGATCCGCAAGGTCTTCATCTACCCAAATATCCCTGCAAAGTCTGCGGAAAGAGGTTTCTGAATAATCGCACTCTGGAGACGCATATGCGTGTCCACACTGGCGAGAAACCGTTCAAGTGCGACGTATGCGGCAGATCGTTCTCGCAGCAGGGAAATCTATTGAATCACATGAGAATTCACTCGAATCCACGGAGTTACACCTGCGAAGTGTGCGGGAAACGATTTAATCAGAGGGCAACCTTACGGGATCACAGCCTCTTGCATACGGGAGAGAAACCGTATGTTTGTAACGTTTGTGGGATAGCGTTTACGTTTAGTGCTGCATTGAGACGTCACATGTGGACTCACACAGACGGGAAACCGTTCGGTTGTGAAATTTGTAATGCTCGTTTCGTTGGAAAGTACGACTTAAGAAGGCACATGAGGATACACACTGACAGGCCTCGCACGAAGCGGAGAAAAAATTTAACTAAATCGGATGACACGGAAGACAGGGCTAAAGAGGAACACATTGATATCTCTGAGCATCCTGGTACAGAGACCATTTTGATTGAACAGGTTCTTTTAACTCAGGATGATACACAAGTTGCACGACAAGACTCCGAAAAAGAAAATGTCGACGCTCTTTTCAATCTTATACAGTATGGTTAATGTTCGTTCCTTTGTTCTGTATCGTATACTTTACCTTGCTCTTTTAAAAATGCGATCATCTTCAAAAGTGTAAAATATGTAATTATCTGAAATAGATTAAGAGGTGATTATTCTTACTGTTAAATCTTATTTTGATAAAGTCATTACAGTTACCTATTTTGAACAAGTAAAATTATGCACACACTGTCGAGAAAGTGTATACGATATATGAAGTATAAGAAAACATTAAGTTACTGATTTGCTAACAATGAATATTAATGTCTTCGTTAGAACCTCATAAGCTTCTAACATAGTAAGAAAGAAAAGACACGTATTCGTCTTGTTAGTTTAAACATATTTCTTTACTCATAAGAGAAATGTTTAAATCCTTCTTATTTCTCTAAATTTTCACAACTTATGCTTTTCACGTTAATGTCATGCGTTTGGATACAATAGACAGTAATAAAACATATATAATGAAATTTGCATCATATGAATAGCATCTTCCTATTTAAGGAATGAAAACTAATATAAATCTTGTATGTGGATCTATTATTTTCATTTTTAAATAATATGAAGAAGTTTTATGAAATTTGTAGAGAACAGCTTTGTAGACACTTTTTCATCAAATAAAATATGTGATTATAAGAGTTGTTAATTTCACTTCCTGCTTGTCAGTCGTGATTGTTAAAATACATTTTTATATCCGTGATTGCTTAGATATGTTTGTAATTTGTGTTTTATAGTGATAACACGTGTAACATACCATGCATAGATCATTCTGGACACTCAAATTGGGTAAGTGTTATGGGTACTGTCCAATATAAATTTCTTTTACCAATATCTACATAAATATTTTCTGTACGTATTATTATACCAAATATTTTAAAAGAACCCTATTGGGATTACGTTCTACATATTTTCAAGTGTTTATTACTCATAAGAGCAGCTTCTTCTAAACGGTCTAACCATAATGTATGTGCATTTTGATCGATTTATTATACTTGTGTTCTTCTTACACGTTCAACCCAAGTTGAACTACCGACAGTCCACCGACGGTTCAAGACAGTCTCGCGGACTTCGACAACGTGAACTTTTCTGCCCGATAAAGAAGAACGCTAAATTATGTACCGACTTCAACTTGATAACATATATTTATCATCGTTTCAGATTTTCGAGGCGTTGAAAAGGCTCCCGCAAATGATTGTGGTAATTTCAAATGTTATATAAATCGATACAAAAAAAGGAACTTATCGATTAGGAAAGTTTAATTTCGAATGTTTCGAAGTAGAGGGAACGACTGTACACATTCTCTGTTTTTGAAGAAAACATTCCTAGGATTGTTTTCTGGTTAAAAATTTTTTCACCGAAATATTCTATGAGTTAACAATTTCCTACTTCTTCTTTCAATTATTCTAATCCTTCCAAACTTTTGTGCTAGGTAGTATGTTGATTTTATGTCCTGTCCCCAACCAACTAAATACATTGTTATTAAAATATACTTTTAGCGTGAATTTAACATTTAAACTCAGGTCTTTTAGCATTTCAATATTATTAGCAATAGTAAACGGATAGACATCAGTTGGTAACACAATGTAGCAGATACATGATAGAAAGTCCCGATATAAACAAATTACAAAATTGTATTTAAAACTATTTTTTTATTTCATGTTGCAGACTATTTGAATACTGTTTTTAAGTTGCCAACATTTCAAAACACTTAAGAATATTATTATTATTATTTTATTATTATTAATTTTACGGGGAAACCCCATGGTTTTCACAACAAAACAGTTTCAAAATAGCAGAGTCTGAACAATTAAATGATTTAGCCGATAAAATAGACAAGTAGGTTAAATGAACAAACATAACCGCCAACCTTGTATCAGGTGTCTCCGTGAGAATTGGTAACAATTTTATAAAGCAATGCCCTTACTGAAATCATATTATTTCTAGGAGTATACTTTGCTTTAACCTCTTTTTTATTTTCTTATTTCTTAATTGTTTTTTTAAATATTGGTTTTTCCAGAATAATTATTTGACATTTCATTTCCATTGCTAAGAGAGTATGTTTTAAAACTATTTTTCATCTGGTAAAATTACCTATTCGAATAATCGGAGATTCGGTTAAAATACGTTCGAATGATAAAATATTCAGTTAAACGATATTTGATAACTGATTGCTCCATCAAGTACTGTTCGCATAACTGACGTGTCACTATAATAATTTAATTAATTTAAATCATTATCTCTGGATTTTTCATTAACGATTTTCAAATTCCGGACCAAGTACCATACTTATTACTCTCGTTACCTATTATTATTATACTTTTACAACTTTTTGTTATTGAAAGATATTTTACAATACATAGGTAGGTATAGATATAGTAATTTAATATTTACCTATCCTAAATATTAAATGATAATGTTTCCTCATTTAGAAAATTAGATTAATGATTACTGGTTTTGTCTCTACCATTACATTTCTGGAGACTACAATTATATCTATACAGGGTGCAACAGAAATAGGCGAACCAAATTTAGACGCGTATTCTGCTCATTGTAAGTACAAAATTGTGCCATATAAACATGGGCTCGAAACTTTTCCCTGTCTAATATATAAACACTTTTAAAGAAATTGCTGGAATGTCTCAGATTGACGTTCGATGTACTATGAAACACGTTAAAAAATTACAGAACCCTTCCGAATATTGTCATATGAACTGGTGATACGATTTTGGAGACTTTGTATAATAAAAATATAAATATCATTAACGAAACTCCCGAAGTGTCCCCAAAAATAACCGTCCGGAGGATTTAACCTAGCAGAAAGTGGAAGCCGCGAAATCGATCTTCCTCTACCTATCCACAGATTGGTGTGGTTAATAAGAAACTACTATTTACGATCGTTTCAAAATGACTTTAATTGAAAAGAAATTATTTTCTCCGAAGATATTAATGGAATGCCACTATTACATTATTAGTAACAAAGTGAACTTTTAGAAAAGTTTGTCGGCGAACCTGACACTGAAGACAGCAATAGAGGAGGGTGGTAGAAAATGGATTTTATGATCCTTCTGGTACTTCAAATGTTAATGAAAGGCAATGCTATGAATCCCAAGGAATTATAAGAGGATACTTACATATAGGAATACGATAGAAAAGTTGTAAAATACCAGATAAAGGAAAAGGTGCATAGGACGGTAAATTGGAAGTTGTTGGTGTTAAATACTCGTAACTACGAAATGAAATGAAAATATTTCGTAGAAAAAAGTCGATATTTTTATCATAAGTAACAAGGAATCTAGGAAAATTTAATTAAAAATCATGGATAGCAGTAACAACGTAGATATTGAAAAAACGTGTTTGTAATTACACTGTAACTTACTCAGTAATGTGTTAAACCCGAAGAATTGTTACATTTTTTTCTCTTTTTCTTCGAGCGATAGTCCTGGAGTAAAATAATCGAAAACCGATAAAAACGTCATAAAAACGATGCTTCAATATTGAAAGACATTTTTGAAACTATTATATGGGACAAGTTTGAAGCAGGGGACATATTTGTTGTTGATGGTGGCTTCCGTGACTGTACAAATGAATGCGCCAAAAAAAGAAAAAGAATTTCCGGATAAAATACCAGCATTTGCAGGCACACCACGAAAATCTTTAACGACAGAACAGGCTAATCAATCACGACTCGACACAAAGACCCGATATATTGTGGAAGTACATAATTAATGGAAGGATAAACCAACGTTATAAATATTTCCATAAAAATTATTCAGAACACCACAGTTCGTTCCCTATTTACTGATTTTGAAAACGCTCGTGTTGTACTTCTGACTATATTTGAACCAATACATACGTCACATCTTCGTGAACTTTTCATGGGTAGGATGCTGGAATCTCAAGTAAAAGATAACTATTTATCAGAATTGGTACATAACAAACACTTGAATTATTCACGTCGGTCACAAGTTCAACTCATCGAAATTGTGCCATTAGATCGTTTCCTCAATCAAGGGTTACTGATCTCCGTTTATACATATCTGGATTTTGTCAAATAATACAAACTTCCAGATATTATTCTCACCACTTAGAATGACTTAGCTGAATTTGGTGACAGCAAACTGCAAATAGCATCAAGCCTATAAATTATCGCAAATACTAAATTGATCTGGACACTGTCAACAGTATTCCACTTATAACACAGCTGCACTCATGACAGATCAATACTGTGAAGTATTTTCATTCTGAACTATTACGGAAATCTAAAAGTGAACCTACTTCAATTATTTATTGGACATACTTTACGGATGCAAAGTTGGCCAACGTGTTGTGGGTTGTTGCTCGTTGTTCTTCCGGTTTGCTCGACATTAGGGATGGGACTATTAAAATAATCTAATATTCGAATATTTTACAAGTATTCGAATGCTACGAATAAACTTCGAATATTTGAGTATTCGAGTATTATTATTCAAATACTGATATTGTATTATCATCGGAACATTTTTTAAGTGTTATAAAGTAATTCACTATTTTAAGAAATCCCGAAATTCTCGGGATTATTTAGTTATATCAAATCCCGGGATTTTTGGAATCCAAAAAATAGCCGGGATCCCAGGATCCCGGGATTGTCTTCCCCATTCACAACATTCGTCTAGCTGAAGACAGGCAAATATCAAAATCTAAATAGCATCACACTATTCGCCTTGTGACTTCTTGTAGAAATGCATTCCCACAAATATGCTTCAATTTTCTGCACTTATTTTCCTTGGCCATTCCTTGCTGTAACAACAGTTAATAGCAAACGGTTGCTTCCACACTTTTTCTGACACGAACCAATACCTACTCTCCGTCAAACCATTCGTTTTGGACATGTCGATCGCTGAATGCTGGTCGTCAGACAGAACGGTAACGGAGACTGTGAATATTACTGTGCAACACTAATTAAAAAGTGTTTCGATGGACAGCCGACGGACAGTTGCTTGCCGCCGGATAGTCATATAGTACCTATGAATGAACCTTAAAATAGTTTACGCGGATAAGGTCGAACTGTGCACACGTACTCAATGAACGTTCAGAATTGATTTTTTAGAAAACAAAGCCCCGAACAAAATTTTTTTATTCCACATTTCTGACTCATTTTTGAGCAATTTTTGCATATCTCTTTCTTAGTTGTGCCACGACTTCAGCCGCAACTTGTATGTTTGAGTCTTTTACATTTGAACTATAAATATACGTAGATTTAGACCTCTTTACAGTATAATTAATATACAGTGAAACTAGAGTAATTTCTTTAATAATTTTATTATTAAAATTCTGCCTTGAATCAATCTTTAGGTCGATGTGTTGCATATTTTAATGTGCTGCCCAATGGTTATTTTTCAAAAGAATAAGATGCGCGAGGTATCGGTACCTTTATTTGTTAAACGTAATATTATAACATTTTCATGAATTCAAAATTGGTCTTCCGAAATTTAAATTTTGTAATAACATATAGTTGGTTCGTCAGTTTGGTATTTGTATCCCAAATTGTAATTAAAAAACTAGGAACTTTAAACTTTGTATAGAAATTTAGTTACCAGAAAGTACAAAACTTTCTAAGTGTTATATTTATTATTAGATCATCGTTAGAACTCAACAATTACAAACTCTTTTACGGGGCAGAGCGCAATTCACAGCACAATCGAGAGCGGAATGATTCTTCTGCAAAAATACACTGAAAGCAGGAAATAAATTTTTTCATTGGAAATTCTGTTTTCAAGAACATCGGTTTTAAAAACTCATGGAGTACTCGACTAATTATATGAATTGCCAGAATACAGGAGTAAATATGGTGCAATAGGTAGTAGATGAAAAAACCTTGTGCAAGAATCGCTTGAAATTGTAAAATAATATTTTTTTAACCAAGGCTGTGTTTTCGGGCAATCAGTTTTGGAAATCTGTCAAGTTTGGGTGAATTTGACTAACAAGGGAACATCCCGGAACCGGAAAATCACAAAATTCTGAAACTTTGTGAATATGTTGGGAATTTCCTCTTGATTACAACAGAATTTTTATTTGCTGCTCAAATTCAATCTAAGGGGTGGAATTGACCCCTGAAAATCCGGTTATTTTCCGATTTTGTGTTATAACTCGTGAACTGAAAAATAATTTATTTACCAAATGATAGTTCTAATTAAAAGAAGTAACTTTTACCTTGAAACTTTTTCTATCTCTTACAGTGCGCGAGTTATAACAGAAAATCGGAAAATAACCGAATTTTCAGGGGTTAATTTACCCCCTTCGAGTGAATTTGAGCAGCAAACAAAAATTCCGTTATAATCAGGAGGAAATCCCCTACATATTCAGAAAGTTTCAGAACTTTTTTAATTTCCGGCTTCGGAATCTTCCCTTGTAAGAATTTATTCAATTTACAACATTTATTTTGTCGAAAACAAAGCTTCGATTTGAAAAGAAGTTACCATACAATTTTGACTTGTTTTTGCATCATAGTTCGTTTCATTTATAAGTTAACAAATTTTATATTTTCACTTTGAACGCCTGTTTGATAAAACTGTATTTACATTGTTCTCTTTGATATAATATATTAAATATTTGTGTAACACATATCTCGGAATTTCGATTAATTTATTTTCGATTCATTGTAATAAAAATTGAAACCAAAGATACTTGAATGCTCTTCATAACGTCGGTTTATATGCATATATTCTTTCCATTTTTGTATAAAAATACTGTATCTACAGGAATGATTTTTCGGACCTATTACTATATTTGCCAATTCAGAGTATATGAAAGTAAAATAAAGTTACAGGAAAGGTAAACTAAACATTTTATTATGCACCGTTCGCATTGAAGGTATCATTAAAAATACTTTTGATAAAACAAATCCATTAGGGGAGACCGGGGCTAGTTGGCTAATGAGGTTAGTTGACTAACTCCCCATAACTATTATATTATAGAATAGATGGTGCTTTGATTAGCGATTTTAAAACATATGAATGACTAGCCAGCCATTCCATGTGTCGCCGTGGTAGAAACTCGCGTGTTGTATCAGTGGGAATAAAAAATCTAAAAACATCGACGGTAAGTAAATATTTCAGTTTTGACTATTTATGTATTTTTGTCCAGTAAGTACAGCTTGATATTTTTTTCATGAATATATTGTGTAAGTGTGATGCATTGACTATGATTTACGGTATTTTATTTTATCCGGTGCTTGGAAGTTTGCACGTACGACACCTAATATGTTAGCAATGTCGGATGGGGTTACTACTTTTTTGCCTTTTTTATACAGGTTTGCTCTTATTAATATACATTTGTTGCAGGAATCAAGATGAGAAATTACAAACGAAAAACGGAGAATGGCAAAGCATCTGCTGATACTATTTTACGGGCAGTCCAAACTGTCATAAATGAAGGCAGGAGCGTAAATAACAGACACACCTATAAAAGAAGCATTACAGCAAGAAAAAGAAAGCATTCAAAATAAGAAACGTTCACGTAAGACCAAAATGATTGAGAAGAAAAATACGAAAAAGAATAAAGCCAAAAACGGTCGAAAATTTCATTTCCGAGAAGAATGTCCTGCACCGTCCACGTCATTCAAGAAAAATTTATCGTCCTTAAAGTCAGAAGATGATGTCAAATGCTTAGTATGCAATGAACCTTATACTGATAGCGTTCGTGGTGAGAACTGGGTGCAGTGCACACGTTGCAGCAGATGGGCTCACGAAAAATGCAGCAGCTCTAATATAGACTATTATGTGTGCATTAACTGTAACTCGGATGATGATTTGTAGGCCTAATTTGACCTAATTTTGAGCAAATAAATGTTTAATTTCTGTTAATACCGCTATGTTTTCTTACAAACTTAAAAATAAATGTCAAGTCAACTAGCCCCACCATATATGTCAACTAGCCCCGCAACCGGGGTTTGTTGACTTACTGGACTCACTCTTGTAAATATAATAAAAACTATAACTTAGGCTCAATTAAATCGAATTTCAAAATTAAGCCTGTATACCCAAGTAAATTTGTGAACTTTTGGTATGCGGTAAGTTAACAAAATACCAATGGTTGATTTACAAAAAAATTAGTCTACTAGCCTCGGTCTCCCCTACTCAATGTGAAATAAAATAAACTCTATATGCTGACATGCATATGTCATGAGCAATATTATTAAATCGCTCTGAATATCCTATCGTAATACAATTATTTAGTACAGTTCCATACTAAACATTAATCTCAACCGTTTCGAATGAGGCGCACAGAGATCTATTCACTTGTACACAGAATTCAGTGAGCGAAAGTGAGGAATGTGATTCCTGTATAAGCGCGCCTTGACGCGTCGCGACAACACATCACAGATGCTGCCGGTTACGCTGCCGGCGTACGATTAAACCACGGTGCGTCGCGAGAACAGCTGCGCACGGAGCGTGTGCGCATGCCGCGCATGTGTGCTGGCACAGTACCGCTACAGTGGCGCCAGTAATGGCGGCGGAAAACACGCGCGCACGCCAGCACCGCCGCCGGTTTGTTTCTCCACGCCTCTACCTCGCCTCCACCACCGCCACCGTTCTCACGACTCGTGGGTAAGTATCCTCACACTCCAATCAGTCTGCACTCGCATGTCCACGAGGTTGCTCGCACAGGACTGGCGCATTCCTCTCGCACTCACCCCTCTCTTGCACCTGGCTCGTCACGTTTAGTGCATTATATCAGACAGTCGTACCCGGGTGAATCGAGCCACCAGTTGAGGTACTCGTCGGGTGTTATCATTCGGCGAGAGGTTAGGTCAGGCTGACCTACCGTGGCGGGACTTCGTGACTCGTTTGAATTTGAATTCACCCGCGCCACGTTGCCTTGTTAATTGACAGGCTGCCGGACTTTTCGTCGTGTGTTCACGTAACCAGCGGACTCTATGCGACACGTTCCCATGCCTGTCAAATAGGTTTACGGTTTATCGAAGGTTCGCGCGTACGTGGAAACGCGGGACGGTCGCGAGTTGAGGTTAGGTTTCTCCACTGGCTGACGCGCTCTTTTCGAACGTCCGTGTACGTTCCTCGGAAATCGATTTATGCGGATATTAGTGCGAACTGCTGGTGATAACGACGCGTTTCCTAAGCGACGGATAAAGACGATGAGATTCGTCGAAATAGAGTGAATGTTTTCAGACGGACGTATCTCGTGCAGTGACTTCTTCGGTGTTCAGCAAAATGTACGCGTGATGGTGATTAATATACGCATTAATACGTAACATGTATATTTCTATATACTTAAACACACACGCACATATACTTACATAAACACGTGCAGAGATACATGTTTGATTTTATTCATCATCGAGTATTCGGGAATGATCGAAATTATGCAGTAGCCTGTTGCGTCATTCTGATGCGGGTGTTCATACATTTTTTTTATGATACTTAAAAATGTATGCAAACTTCTCCAAGTGAAGTTATTTCATGATTTATTAATAGCAGAAATAAGGACGTTTTTGTTCAGCAAAATTCCGGAAAGTATCAATGTACTCGGTTCTTAGTTGTGTAATTTTTTCGACTGATGAGAAGCTTGAGTTTGATGTGAAGTTTATTGATCGAGAGGTGTAGTATTTCAAGCAAGAAATGAAGATATTCTCGATATCGTTTAATAGGAATAATGTACAGTAGCGGCGAAACAAATCGATACGCGCGAATTCTTCCAATACTTGTAAATGAACTGGTAAACAAGTATTTGTAAATATACGATTCTATAGATATAGATCTTTCATTCAATTATGTTTACTATCTGATAGATATATTAAATTAATAGCTAAGCCAGTGTGCTCGACAGAAATCAAGATAATGAGAAATCCTTTAACAATCCAAAGTAGAATTTGCACTGGATTATAAAGCACGAAAAACGTTTCAATTTTTTCGTTTACAATAGAAAGGGCAGCAGTTAACATTTTATCTTTTAATAAGAACGTAATAAAGCACTATCAGCTTCAAGCTCATAACCGAAAAGCAATGTCATTCGATATGCAAATTTGAAATGGAATAAAAACTCTCTATTTGAAAACCAATTTGAAGCCACAAAATTCGAGTTCTTTCTCACATTTCATTTTGTATCGTCTCGGCAAAAGTTCGCCGACGCGTAACATTACTGTAACGTGTACTGTAACGCACAGCGCAATTTAATTTTATCGGTGGTAATACCTAGTCGACTGAAAATTGCTAAATTTTCTGTTAAACGATTGAATATGAACACCCGCAAAGCATCGCAACACGTACGTTTTCATTCCTCGACTCCCTTTTAATACGCCTTGGTGCGTGCTACGTTGGATTTTTCAATTTATACTATATAAGAAAGATGTAGACACAACCGCGATCGATGTAGTTGCTCATGGATCAAATTCGATAGCTCTCGTTGAAAGACTAGAAGGAACAGAAATCGAAGTCATTTGTCGGTTGAGTCATTCACTGTATCATACTTGAATTGTTCTTAAACGCTCCCAATTATTATGTTCGCCATTTTTTATGTGTATTCACAAAGTAATGTCAATTGGTCCCATAAGTAATGTCTTTTTTTTAATTGAATTTATACTAGTACGTACTAGTTTACGTAGAGATCTTTCGACAATTCTGCATCAAAAGTTGACGAGGGTAAATCAAGTATTTCACTGATTACAATGTTCGGCAGATTGTTATATGAGTTTATCAAAGAAATCGACGGAACTGTACCGCGGAAAATCATTTGTTAAGTGTATGAGAAGATTGTCTGAGATCAAGAGAGTATATTACAAGTATAATTCAATAATTTATCAAACCAAATCAAAGAATTTGCAAACGAGGAAGACTCTGTAGGAAAATAGGGAAAAATAAGATGGTATATCGCTGATTTATCATCACCTACTAGAAAAACCGGATTATTTACGAGATGAATTAATAAGTCTTACACTTTTTAGCGTATAACGTATAAATTCAGACTTCTAATGTCCTTTATAACTTTAGCGATTAATTTATGGATATAGGAGTCGGTGGTATTGGAATTCAATCTATGCTGGACAGTTCTTTTCATTACTTTGTGAAAGATGTTAACTTAGAGGAAATCTGAAAGCGCATTTAGCGAAAATTGGGTCAAGGAATTGTGACACATGAATATCTCTCATGAGTCGTTATTATTACATTTTAAGAGATTTTTGCCTAAACCAAGTTGTTAATGCAATACTATAATACGCTGAGAAATGAATACACAATCACTTAATTTTATAGACTCATAAAAAATACACTGTTCAATACTTACACAAACATACACGTCACATAAATCCCTTATTTTTATTTATCGATAATTTGTTGGTACGTAAGTCAGTATACATTGTCGTCCACAAATGTAGGATCATACTTTAGCCCAGAGTTAGACATTATTTAATCACGTACTTCTTAGCATTCAAAGCATTCTTAAACATGTAGTTATTAAAATGGTACAAAATTACCTTAACAGAAAAATAAGGATTTTGATGAATCATTCGAAACTTTCAGGAAGATTTAAAATATAAATTCCTTGAAGTATTGCATAAATTTGTTGAAAAAAGATAGTAAAGTAGAACGAAAATTGTTTTAGCAAGTATTACTCGTCCATTCCAGCATTCGGAATATATATTCTTTCATAATGTTATAGAAAATTAGGAATGAGTGATTTTTTTTAATACACACAGTTCAATATCGAATAAAATAGTTTCTTCAGATAACTTAAGTTAAACTTATACAATGAGAGATGCTCTCGACTTGTGGACGACAGTGTATATTTCCATCGGACTGAAAAATCCTGTCAAGATATTCGATTCGATGTAAACAGTACCTACACTAATATGGACGAACAGACTTTCATCCAACTATCCGCGTTTCATTAGTTGTTTCTCATCTTTGCGCGACGCGTATCAGTTCAGTGCTAATGTTGTTGGTAACTCGTCGCTCGACGGTTCTTATCGTGACGTCTTTACAAAAATCGTGCCGGCACGTTTCGCGTGTAAATCGGCACGGGCGAAAGATCGAAGGAAGATTGAGGAATGGAGCACATCGATATCTGTTCTAGATGGATAATTCTGCGTACGTGCCAAATCATCTAGCGCCGCCGTCCCTGGTTGTGTTTTCACAGGCTGGGGGGCTGCCGGAGGCTCTGAGAATGCAAAGACCCTTCAATCCACAAGTTAGTGTCCTATTATCCTTACCTATACGCCTAAGCCTGTGTTTGCTTGTACTCCTCCCTATTTGCTTGCACGTGAACCTGATGAAAATAATATTTGTAACAGGACGCAGCGGCGATAATCACTTACATCTTCTTTCTTGCCTGTTCGACTCTGTTAAATCATTCTTTTAAAAATGCATTCGTCGTCCTACGTGTTATTTTAGCCAGGTTCGATAACGTGATTCTGTGAATGTATATATAAATTTGTATGTTCGAATGGCATGGTCTCTATGGATACATTGAAATTGACATTTCTTCAAGCTAATGAAAAACTTATCTTAAATTTACCAGGTGGCCCGTAATATTTACGGCTCATTTCAGGGAAGAATTAGCATTTGAAAGTAATAAAGCAACTATGAATGTGGACATGTATGTCCTGTCTGACCTTGTTTACGAGATACAGTGTCTTTTGTGTTTTGTCAACCGGTATTTAATTTCCTTCGCGAGGAATGCTCGAAATGCAACCTTGCATTTCAACTTATTATCTTCTTCAGATCTGATCTTACTGTTCTTTTAATACTTCTAAGCATTCCCCGAATGTGCTTGAGTATTTCCACATTTTCAATAAGATTTTCATAAACGAAGTATTTTAAATGTCCTCACAAGTAAAAGTCCACTGGATTTAAGTTTTTTTGAGAGAATAATCAAATCATTTATAGAGTAATCAAAGGAACGTACGTAAGAGATCGAGCATTAGTTCCAACAATTGAATGGAAATAGTGGTGCTAATTTAATCTTGTTGCAAAAATTATTACAACATAAAACTCAATCTCGGAAACAAGGTTAAATAGGATATATGTTTACATAATTTTTTTTATTATTTAGAAGTGCTAAAGTCGGTGTGGGTCTGAACTATTATTGCGTTTGCACTGTAATTATTTATCACGAGGTTGTCTTATATGTACTGGTAATTCAGTATTACTTTTATCATGAGTATTTATATTATAATATTTATTAACTATTATTATTCAGTTCAATATGATTATTAGATGCGACAATTTAGTCAATATCGTTGCAATAGCACAGGAAGCATCGATTGGTTGCAGGAGAAATGTAGAAAAAATAGGGCTGTTCGTTTAAAAATTCGAGGGGAAAATTCCGTGTTAGGATACAAACATCAGTTTTAATCAGTGTTACGTTTAATGAAAGCCGCGCACGTAGCCTCTATGTTTTTCATAATTTATTGCGATTTCGTTTTCCCACACTATCGTAGTGAATAATAAAAGGGAGCCGCCCAATCTTTATGCTTCGAAAAATGTCAATTTCAATGGCCCGACTGCAATTGCAATCGCTTCGACTGCTTGCTGCTTTATGCACACCACTGGTAATTAATGCACGCTCTGAATAGGGATTTTGTTGAATGTACGCAAACGAATATGTATGCGTGCGTAAATTTTAGTGAATAAGCTGTAGGGGCGAATGTCTGTTTTACAATAGCAATTTTTGGAAAAATCTCAGAGGCCTAAACTCGTTCAAACTTCACGCAGTATCGTGAGTATTGGGTGTACATATTATAGTTACACGAACTTGATTGAATTTTTATCATTATTATCGCGTGAACCGAATGATTTTCATTAGCACTTTGGTACAAAAATTTAATATGCTAACGTAATTTTTTAAAGGCAAGATTAAACATTCGGCAAAAGTCATGGAAATCGTAAAGTTACAAAGAAGTGAGAGCATTTTCTTAAATTTCTTGTCTGTGACAGCAGGCTAGGACCATTTTTTAGTGGATTACACTGATTCAGGATTTAATATGTCTGTAAAGCCGAAACAATGGTTTGATGCAATAAGCTAATAAAATGATACATATCGGAGCCTCGGAAAATGTGTGTTTTTAAAGTGTTTATTAACGAGCTCGTTTAAATACATGTCACAAAGGCGCACGGTATTATGGAAACTGATTGCAACGTATGCCCGGAATAAAAATACGAACTTGCCGTTTTTCAAGACACGTAGGTACGGGACGATTGATTGGAATGGGATAATAAAAACATGGCAGCGTATCAAAATTCGGTGATACCAAAAAATGAGATAATATTTGTTGGAAATTAATCGCAGCGGAACGACGAAATTTGCGCGCACTTTTTCCCCCGATGCGTAACCGTCAACGGCAACTGCGAGGGGCGGGGGAGTAAAAAAATATTGTAAATATGCAAAAACGTGATCGTCAATTGTTCATCAGCGCGAAAAACTGCCGTGCTGGTGGCAGCCACTTCTAATTAAAATAATAATGAATACCTAATAAATCACTGATTGAACGGAGGTACAAATACGAGGTCCGGCATACGAGAACCTCATTGTCTCGTATAAAAGAATAATAAACTAATCGTGCCGTACTAACTCCCGTATAAATCGCCGGCTGCGTCATTATCGGTTCGATGAAATGTTTATTTGGAAATCGACTATTTGATACAACGCTTCCGCTCTCAATTTTTCCCTCCCCCGCCCCATGCCATCCTCGTTTTCCACCCGGAACTGCGCTTGAAACGATATTTAAGTCCGCAAAACTTGTATTACACCAGGATACGGGGCGGAACATTGAAATCGAAACGTAGCGAACTTAATTAAAGTCGCGTTTCATATTCCCATAGTGTACCTATCAATCTAAACTAATAACCACAGAAATATGTAATTAATTCGACACTTTCAACCAATATTTGAGAAGAAGAGCTTTTCCGTTTGATGTTTCCGTGGTGCAATTTTTAAAGTGATAAGGGCTCCTTTTGTGACCGTTATTCTATTCAATGGCGATCGCGTTAATTGCTTTAGTACCTACTGAACTATATTGCAATTGGAGCTTCAGGAATGTCTTTCCAAAATGCTTTCACTGACTTATAAAAAAATTTCAACGTTAATAATGAATTGCAACAAAAGTGTATCGAATAATTTCAAAGGACAAACATACGTTGTAAAATATTTTCAAATAATATCAGAGATTCTTGAATGCGGATAGTAATAAATTAATTGTACAGTTTTGTGCTGAACTAGTAGGTACGGAAGCAGGCGAATTTAACAGAAACGTCGCAGGTGACAATCAATAAACTCAAGTAAAGAGCTTGTTAAAGCGCTCTTCGTCGGAATAAAATTCCGACCAATTGCATTTTTTTTTCAAAACGACGAATCACGTCACTTAGCAAACTATTCCTTCTAGCTTCTATAAAAAAAACTGTCGTTTGGACCAATTCTAAAAAAAGTGATGCGATTTTAAAAAGTGTCCGAATATTTTCGTTATTCACTGTATGTATTGTTTTTATGATGTGTACGTCTAAGAGATGGTACTTTCATTTCCGTATAGTTCACTGTCGTTTGCAGGATATTTTTGACTCGATTATACAGATATATCGAAATGGTATGATGTCGAACAGAGCCTACGCGAGCACGAATATTGATCTGATAGTGGATAAGCATTGTTCAAATATTAGCAGTCTATTTTCGACCAGTAATAAGTAGAAACGTTTCCATTTCTGTTTAAAATATGCCGTCTGTGCTTTAACATATTAAATTGCACACAAATACAAAGAATGGCAATATATTTTCACGGATATCTCGTCACAGTTTAACGTTACGAAGATGTTCATTAATGGTGCACACTCATTATTCGTACAGTTGTACATATGAACGGTGCATCAGCGATCAGTTTCTATTTACCGTTTGAAAATGTAACGTACTGCAAGACAAAGGATAGTCAATATTGAAACACAATCCATTAAACAGCGATGCTACAACATGGGTAATGTAATATCACGTCTATATTCAGTAAATATTAAAAGTACGAGTCAATGCATTCAAGTGCAAATTAATTCTGTTTCCAGAAAATGTGACCTAGTTTTGAAGCAAATCGATAAATGTCGCGGTACAAATGGATCATTTTTAATTGTTACCCCTTATAAATGCCTCTGAGCTTTACAGTTTTTTTTTAAACAAGAACATATATAATAAATAAGAATATTCTAAACATTTCTATATAATTGTCTGTGTGTGTTTACAAATCACCCAATCGTAGAACGAGAATTGCTTCCGGCTCAGATCTCAATATTTGGGTCAATTTAATATATTTTTTAACAGAATATATATATTTTAACCGTGAAAATTTTCTATATTAAAAATTCTGTATTGTGCAAATACTATAACTTATTATTCCAGGCTCGTATAATCTGTTTTTTCTATTACATTTTCTTTTAAAAAAATACTTCATGACCTGGATAAAATGCGTATTAACGACAATACAGATTTTCCATAAATAAAATAGTCGCTTCCGAAAATTCAGGATCGTTTAGTGAATTATAAAAAAAAGATAGCGTAACTTTTGATAAAATAGGATATATTTAAGGGCACCATGTGTCTTCCATGCAGAATTTCACTTTTAACGATGAAAACTCGATATTTTGCATTATCTGGAATACTCAGAACCTCAAAATTCACTGGATAAAACTTATCGTATTATATAACCGAATATCTCATTTGCAGAATGCGGGTATTCCTATGGATTCGATCACATTGAAATAGCGTATAATACCAAAGCAATATGGCATTATACTGTTAATAACGCGAAACCACTGCGTTATAATAATCCGTCAAAACGTGAAGCTTTCCCCCGTCAGTTGTATCATTCTATGCGCCGTGATTGACGAGTCTATTAAGCTGGCATAGTGAATGCCTCGTTGGAAATCAACGAGTTCTGTTTTGTAACATTTGTAATAACGAAATATCAGACCGCGGTAAATGTCATCCCCGCATATGTACTGAATTCCGATAACATCTGTGCATTTCAAGCATTTAATACCTACTGCAGGATTTTGTTATTCGCAATAGAAAAGAACAGTGAATTTTATAATGCAAAAAAATTCTATTTACCATTGGTTAGAAGAATGATTGAATTAGTGTTTTTATGTGTACAGCATAGCGAATAGAAAGCAGATATCGGAATCTTTTGTTTTAACTAGAGCACAATAGCTCGATCGATACCATAATTCTGGACCACCTGTGCCCCGTCAGAATATCATATCATTATAGAGTTAGATTCATGTATATAATCAGACAAATTAACACATTAATTTTACACGATTTGTTGTAAGATTCTGTAGCGCAGGAAGATCAGTTACTTACCCCTGATATTTCCTTTTTCAAAAGTTTCACGCTTGAGGTCTGCAAATACGTGCAGCTTCATATACAAGCTTTAATTCCTTCAGATATACACTCATTAAATGTGAAATTATTCCTGATCTTTATCAATACCGCCAAATGAAGGCATATACAAGAATTACCCGGCAGGTAGAGATCCCAATCGGCTTTGCTAACAAGTAAAACAAGTGCATCTCCTAACAACTACATTGTAGCAATCTCTGCGCCGCTAATCTGTGATATTCTGTTGCTCAGGTGACTGACTCAAAGGACCTGCAAGTGCCGTTCAGCACCGCCGCCTCTCTCGGTTACGGTCTTCATCATATGCTCCACTTGCCACCGCAATTTTTGCACCCTTTGGATCACCGTTTACCGTTCGGTGGGTTCAGACCCCTCGGGCCATCGGCCTTCGCTCCGCCAAGCAAGTGCTTGAAAGTCGAGACCGGAAACGGACCTGTGACCAGCTCCGGGCTGCCTAGTATCGGCTCCCTTTCGAGCATGTCGAATATGTTCTCGCCGTCATCGTTGTCTTCTGCTGGCGGAAGTGCCGTAGTGTCCGTGTCCGGAGCGTCGGCTGGCATCGGTGGTAGCGCGAACTCCGTGACAGCACAGGACGTCGCACCTCAGAGCCCAGCCGGCTCGACCAGCCGATCGCCCACTGGGGCTGGAACTGGATCGGTTCCTAATCGCGGCACCACACCTGAGGAAGAGGATCGCGACGCCAATGCTACGCCTGGCTCCGAGAACACCGAGCGCTCCACACCTGAGGAAGGACGACCTTATCGACGTGAGTCTCTTAACCTTTATCTTACTTTCTGCTTCTATTTAAATCCTTCCCGTATCTATCTCCCGTCTTAGATGAAATTCTCAGCTTTATTTATCCTCTCGGCGCGTATGGCCGGCCATGTATGTCGCGCAACAACTTTACTTGCGACCGTATAAATTTCTATTATTGCTATTTTACACCTGTCTGCGACACCTGATACGGACGTGTCGACAATTTATGCTAATTTACATACGAAGGAAAAGTGTAAAATGTTTCACAAGAAAGTAATACGCGGCGTTAAATTCTACGCATGACGAAAGGAATGTAAATGACCGGAGTATCAAATTCTGAATGGTGGATATAATTCGCTGATTTAATTCTAAAAACTTATATCAGACTATCTTTATTTTAAGAGATAGACATTTAACTGAGTTTTGAAGCTACTCACACTTTGCGCCTGAATTGCGCGAAGAAAGTTTATTTGAAGATCTGAATAGCTCATAATAGCATATAGGGAAAAACTACAAAATATTACAGGACTTTTGCAAAAAGATGCTAATTGTTAAGAAGTAGTAATGAAAATATGAGTACATCTTTTAATCCTTCCCAGCGTCTAATAACTCACAATCAGCCGGAAGGTTTCGGGATTTTTGCGTTAACAAACTCTATATATACAAAGAGCAGCTGAAACATATATAGGAATTTACAGAGGAGGAACCGCAGAGATTTGTATGCTTAATCTACCTAAGTCGTTTATTTGAATTCTCAGGGGTGTAACAGCTGTGCCGCGTCTGAAGGCTCGCGCAGGGTTCGTTTCCATGTGTTTGCTTATTTTTCGGTACAGTCTTAATTACTAAAAGATAGAGCCATTCATTTTTCTTGTCCACGATTTCCCGGCAAGCGTTTTCGCATCTCTTTCTCGAGCTTAACGTTCCTCGAGCATTTTTCATCCTCACCACTGTTCCCCCTTCTTTTTTACCCTCGGAGAATCGTCCTTTCGTCGGCTAACAGTTCGCTTTGTAAATTCTCTCTTGTTAAAACCGAAAAAAGCACGCAGCGGTCGAGATTCATATTTCTCTCTCTTTCTCTTCGTCTCTGCCCGTGCTCTTCTGCTGTGGCTAATTTTCGTTTGATTGCAAGATGAGAAAAAAGGGTTGGGAGAGGTCGAAGGTGTGCAACCTTGGCGTCAAGCTACTTTTTAGTTTTATTTTTTAAATGTCCAACGCCAGGATAACGATGTCCTTTGACTGCGGCAAACCCTATGACTGTAGCTGTGTCGCTAATTAGTCGATACTCACTTTGTGGCGGTGCATGTGCGTTTCAGAGAGGACTCTCATTGTCCAAAATTATTGTGTCCCAGCAGTTTTGAATCAGAAATTCAGTTTAATCTTTATTGTGCGAATGCTTCTTAAGTTTTATCTTCGTTCTGGTGCCTGCGATTCGTCTAAACTCTAAATTAATTTTGAATCACAGTCTATTCAATTGTCTCATTATTAGTAGGTAGTTGTGTTTGATTATTTTCTTCTAAAACTATCGCAAGTGAGTTTCTACAACATATTCAGAAGAACGTTTTTCTGCAAAATCTTTATCAACGTTGATTCTTGTTTAGAGATTCTTTGAATGTATGTAAAGTCTAAATGAATTGCTCGACTTTCTTGTATCGAAGCGTGACAAGATTTGTAAATGAATGGAGAAATATAATCGATGGATGTAAAATTTGTAATTACGCACTGGGAATGCCAGTGAAATGAGACCGTTATTCGACGTATAAGATTTTTTTAAACCGTTCGATATTAATTGCATAATCAGTACATATACAAAGTTGAAGAATTTGTGGGGAAAATCGTGAAATGATCAACAAATAATTTGATCTGGCCCATGCCTGTGAACTGTTGGTGTGTATTTTAAACTCGGCGATGCATCGTTTTACTCGCATAGCCGCTCCACCCTTTTTGGTAACTGCATGAAAGGGGGGTAGGGTTGTATCAATACCTGCGCATGAAATATGTTCATAAGCACGGCTGACAGGAATTTATGGTAAATAATCATTTGCTACTCCATTCGCGAATTTACACTGCCTCTATTTGATTCAAACGGAACAAAAAAACCTTTTCGCCGATATTAATGTTGCGCGAAGTAGCGCGTAACTATTTCCGCAATCACCAGTCGGGCGAGAGCGCAAATAATTTATCATGCTTGAGTAAAATAGCTGTTTAAGGTTTATTTCTTCGAGATTGCACATTGTATTATTTAAACAGTGGCAACCACTAGAATGAATACGATCCTTTGCAACAAAATTAGTTGAAAACAAAGATGAGTAAATACTCATACAAATAAATATTTACAAAAGCTAGTTATATTTATTTGTTTGAGTGTAACGTACTCTCGTAATATATACAGAAAGTCTTTTCTAGAAATTACTCGAATTACTGAAGATTTCTTGTCTGTATGTATTTTTAATTAAAGTTCGTTAATTAAAAAATAAAAATTTAAAGATTCAGTTATGTTATTTAACTTACATTAACAGTTTATAAACTTTGTAATGGATATAAAATATTCATACCATGTTTTTTTTAAATGAATATTTAAAAACCATTGACAACTAACTTCTACAACTCCCAAAATAGTTTGTTAAAGAGAGATTAAATGTTCTTAGGTTGGGTAACATCGACTGATTTATTAAAGATGATGATTCAAGAATTATCAGAGCTGAAAATCATACAAAAATAATATAATGCCAATTACGTTTATGTATAATAAGAGAAATGTATGAAACTAAGTTTAATCAAATCCAACACCTTTTTGCTAGGCTTTCGATAAACCGCGAGTTCTTCTGCCGAAATGGTGGAGGATTGCTCGTGCAGCCAGCTGTGTGCATTTTTGCATCGGAATCAAATCGATTATATTGTAATGGCAAAACAGAGAAAAGAGAAAACGCAGAGGGGCTGTGGAGAGAGATATGAGAACGGAAATGCAGATATTTGTCAGGAAATTGATAACTCGAATAAACTCGTAGCAAAACGTTCAAACAGTCTGCCAAGCGGGACGATCCTCTACCTCTTCTCCCGGTGGCAAACCAAATTACATATGTTGAGTTGGCGAATGCATGTACTTATATGTATGTACATACAGGTAGATGCATGTGCATACGCGGGAACATTGCGTACGCATATTGTACCGATTCGGTAGAAAATTCACGCGTTATTGCGATATACTATTCGGTGAACTGATTATGGACAAATCCGGTGTTTTTCGTTAATTCCATTCTGTAATTTTTGCACAAGCATTGCATTATACTGATTGTGCGCAGATTACGTCGTAACTTTGCTGTTACTGCGAGTTTCATTCCTACAAATTCGAATTCAAGATAATTATTGTTGAATCGAAGAATACATTTTTTATCAATATTCAGAGTTTCTTGATATCGAAATGAAATCTATACATAATTTATTTGAGTTTTCGATACACCAATTTTCACATAATTTTCTAACATAAACGATTTAATGGGGGATTCTCGTCTAACAGCCCCAAAAGTAACTGATTTTTAAGATTTTTTTTTAAAAATGCCTCCTAATATCCCAAAAGAGTTTAATGCAATATTAACAATAGTTTCTTCAAAAAAATTCATAAATTTCGGGGGCTGTTACACGAAAAACCCCCTTAAAGATTGAGATTAATTTTTTGGTAGCCTTTCGAAAGTCATTTAAATATTCACAGCTTTCACTTACTGCACCGTTCTCATACCTCATTTTCATTTTACGTTTCACGTTATACGAATCTATATGAGAGAATTTTTTTCAATACGCTCCATATACTCAGAATATCGTATAAATTTTAGACATTGGTTATTGCTGAACGTGGTATCTATGTACTTATAAGTACTGAGATATTAGATACGTTTGGCGAGTAATTTTCGTGCTTATTATTGAGTATGTAGGTATCGAGCGTGGCATTGAAACAACGTTTGTTCAGCATAGCTCATCCGTCCACCTGGTGGTTCGAACATTTTATATGCGCTCTGTGCAAAATTCGCAATGTCGAACAACGCAACGTCTGTCGATATCTATACAATTTCACATTGGCTAGGTGATTCATCAGTTTTAACAGCGAGGTACACCTACCTCGGTTCTTTAGCGATCAACGTTATTGGTCGGTACTGATTTAGCAATACTCGTCTAAAATTCATTCGCATTAAAGAATGATTGACGTATCGCGGCATTTATAGGATTTTACTGTGAAACACAACGTGATTCTTTAGCTTATTGTAATAAGCTATCTGCGTTTCAGTGTATTTTAAGAAGAGAACCTTGAATTTCCTATTTCATTGCGATTCAAAAATGGCAATTCTGATGTAAGGAAACTGTGAATTCTTTTTATAAAGTAATATATATTTTATAACCAAAAGTCTTGTGACTTTTTTAAAGTATTCGTAGAAATTGTTTTCTGAAAAAAACTAAAAATCTTACAACTCGAATTATTAATTTTGCTCTTTAGAATAATTACAGAAATTGCAAATTTTTAGTTGAATATCTAACTATTTTTCTTAATATTTAATTTTACAAAGCCACTGGCAAATGTTTCGTTACCTCAAATGTTGAAAAAATCTCATTTATTTTCCATGCCGTGGAATCAGAAATCCTTGAATACGTGCATCTTTTATCGCATATTGTCCCGGTTGTTTTTCTGCAAACATAAAAACCGTGTGAATGGACAGTTCACTGATGTACGAGCATGAGTGCCGTGATTTCTGGTGGCCTATGTGAAGCATGCGGCGCACTTTGCACTTTTTCGTGCGAAAGCACAGTTTGTATTGGATCGTTCATACGCGTGATCTGTGGATATTTATGCGGGGAAAAAAGCGAATGAGTAACGAGCACCTGTATTTTATTTTATTGTTTTCCTATTACATATTAATTTCCATTTTATTGTTTCGCGCTGGTATTGAAAGACGTGACACGAATTAATTGGGCTTCAAATTCGCCGGAATTTTCATGCGTCGCGGGTGAAATTTGTTAATACGGACGTATGAAGTTTTATTAAACAGAAATAAGCAATGGGTCGTATTTAAATCCCTTATCAGTAAAGCAATTTAATTTTCGTAAGTTGAAAATTTCCATTGTACCTGGAAAAATACCTTTTAAATATTCCAAAAGGTGTTACTTGTTTGAACATTCAACGACCCTTAATTGTTACGATTTTATTGTGAAAGCTGAAATGTTTAAAAAAATATTTCTATCCCCGAACATTTACCTATTTCAATTTCGTTACCACATACACGCGTAAAAGGATTTTCGGTGGCCTTCATTCGATCAAGCCAGGAAAAATTAGGTCTGACAGGGTGTCTCGCGCGAAAGCAGTTGAGCATGCCTATTTAGTTGAAATCGTTTTCGCGGCACGTTTGCACGGGGCTCCTAATGGCCGTCTCACGCAGCCACCGTAAAATAGAGAAATCATTGTAAAAGGTCCGAACGATGCGCACCCTTCTGGCCGTTCCTCGAGATAAGGGAAGAGGGTGGAAGAATTTGATTACCAAATAATTCGTAGGACGTGATAGTAAATCGCGGGATGGCTCGTCGTTCGTTCTAAGAATACAAATGAGGGCAACTGCCTCGTACGCGCGAAGCGTTGATGAAACCGACGGACAGCTGGACGAAAGTGTGCGCAACCTTTCTTGTCGGGTAGAATGTTTGAATATGTATGCAGCGACGAGTCGTACGAATTTCGGAAATTTCGTTACACCGGAACGTAAAAAGCATTTGCTTATTCCGCGCCGTAAAAGAATTTAGTCCGAAAAAATGAATTCTCGTCAATTTCAACACAGTTGAATTATTATAATGTGCGGCTTATTTGTGGTTTATTTTGCCAGGGTGACTTTTGTGTACAGGCTATAGAAATAGAAGAAATAGCAGGATAATATCTATGCAACTATGAAGAACAGTAGTTTTGTATTTGTATCCAGAAAAATTGTCTCTTCGCGTTGTAAAAGAGACAATATGCGTTCCGCGGAAGGGTGAGGGGAGGGCGGTTGATGACAGAGGCGTGTCTCTGACCTATATTACCGCCGAAATTTTTAATTGCATTTTTTTCAATCGTCAAAGAGAGACAAGGGGTACCTTATGGGCCATATCAATCCCATGTCCGACCATTCTCCTCTTGTTCGTTTGTATTCGATGAGAGAGCATGGCAACGAATGGTAACATTGCAGACGATGCAGCCAGTTATCAATCACTCTTGCGGAACAATAAAGCGAAGCCGTGGAAAAAAATTCCCGTCAAAGTATCGCGTTTCATATGCGCCTAACACGCGGGCGAAGTGCGCGACACCGTGTATAACTCTTATGTGGAAATAAAATTAAAAGTTAAATGCCCCTTTGTAACAAACAATTCCCATAAAATGGCTACGAAGGATCCACGACCTTCGACTACGTTTTGAAATTTGTTCGTGTGAGACTTTAAATAATTATTCTTCGTGGTGACACCTTCTTATAATATAGTCACTAATTGGTTATTTTTGAGTTAGGTACCATTTTCGTATTTTTGAATCTTTGAACTTTTGAGTGGTAATTTTACACTAGTAATAATACCTACTCATACAATCATGCTCTAATAATCTTTTTCCAGAAATGATAATTTTTATTTGAAGTATTTTGTAGGTGAAAAGATAGTTGTGGAAAATTTATTTTGTTAAAATTTACCACATATTTAAATTTTAATATTAAGGTCTGAAAATTTACAGAAATATTGGCAAAGACATATACTTCTGGAAGAAAATTGGATGGGGTGAAATACACCCTGTCGTATCACGATTGAATCAGTACCACGTAAAATGAATCAGGATACGAAGAAAAAGTAAAAAAGTAAAAAAATCTAAGAATAGGTATATTGTCAAGATTTGAAATTAATTCGTTCATTAGATTCCGAGAGATCTTGACAACGATAAAACAACTTTCTACACAAAACTACGATTATTTAATCATTTTTGTTTTATCTTATTCTTCGACAAATTGCATTTCAGTACATTACTGAAGTGCATTATAAAAATAAACATTACCGAACTCGAAAAAAAAATAATTGTAAATGAGTTTGCTCTTCAATCCAGTTCAATGATTATCTCCCTTCAGTTAGGTCAAAGGATGAGAACGAAGAAGCAGAACATTGAATGTATCGGGATGAACTATCTGGTCTCGTCGTATCGTGGTTGGGCAGCAGCCGGTCGAATGCCGGTCATTTGTAACTCAATAATTCTACTTCGTTTGTAATCCGGTAATCTATACTGCGGCTCGTTATTCACGCATCGTAATGAGTTTCGCGTTACGCGCCTTTTCTCGCTGCGGACAGCTGGAAAGTTCCTCGTAATGAGTTGTCGATACTCCGTTATGGATATTTGCGATAATGGCAATAGGGAAAAGGGAGTACATTGAATTTTTCGGGTAGAAATGAATATTCAACGTTAATTTAGTTACTTGTACATCGATTATCGTTTCATAGAATTTTTCAGGATTTATTTAATTTTAAATTTTATTTCAAATTTAATTCCGCGTAATTATAGAGTAATACCATTCCTTCGCAATTATTTTTTCTACTCGTGAGTGTCATAGATTTTATGCGCGTTTTATTCAACGTTATCCAAACAGTCACTTTATGCATTCGTGTATTTTACCCCAAAATACAAAAAATGTGTACTTTCAAATATTTTAAATGAAAATTTTAATTGATAATAGTGGCAAGTGGTCTTTATATTCCGACTGTTTGGAGTATCTACTGATTTTTATTCGAGAGATACATGCTATTATATCCCTCGAATGCAAGTTCTATACATGAGCCATAATCTATATTTTTGTTTTCCTCTAAAATGCACTTTGCAATTGAATATTTGTTCGCGTAATTCGGGTACTTTTGCACGGAAAGAGCATCGAAATAACGAGCGTTTTATCATTTTGTTATAACGTGTTCATTTTCGCGTCATCATTTCATATTAAAGAGCAGCCTGCGAATATATTTCGTTTAATTTAATGGAAGTGCAAAATAATTCGAAAGGAATATATTCAGAAGAAATGGCTTTCAGTTTAAACGCAACCTCAGTATAAATCAATGAAGGAAAAATATTTTATTCGTAGACGACCGCCGTAGGATGTCCGTGAAATTTTCAAGTTATAGGTTACATGTAACAAATATGTACGTGCCTAGTAAGAAGTAGGGATACAAGAAAATAAAATTGTTAAATTGATATTTCTGTTAAGATAATTTAAGCAATTTTATTCAAAATCTTAATAATATACCGTGTTTCATAACTTTAACCAAATATAAAATTTTTTGAATATTAAGATGATCATAACAGCTGATTCACTCGTACACAATATTATTCTACTCTATCCATTATATCACTTATTGTTAGTAAAAAATATGAACTCCGTAGAGTTTACTGACAAGGTAACATATCGAAGTGACAATCGTCGATTATGATGCGATTTTGATAGAAAGTAGTTGTTATAAAAATATTTGAGACGTATTTTTTTGATCGGCAGACATTCATGTCGAAGCGCTGAAGACAGCCCTCAAAGTAGAGGGTTAGAAACATATTTGTTCGAATATCTTAGAAACTACTAGAACTAGAAGAACGGTATACATGACAAAATTGTGTATTTTCTAATAAGAAATGCAGCTGTGCAAAAAAATAATTAAAATGGCATTTTTAATACATTATTTAAACAAACCGATTTTTTTTTGGAATTGTTTACACAGCGGCATTCCTTATTAGAAAATACACCATTTTGCGATTTACACCGTTCTCTAGCAGTTTCTAAGATGTTCGATCAAACATGTTTCTCACCCTCACCTTTGAGGGTTGTTTTCACCCTTTCAACATGAAATATTTTTGTAACGACTGCTTTCTACCAAAGTCGCATCAAAATTTGAGATTGTCACTTTGTTAAGTTCGCTTATGAGCGTCTTAATATTTTATTTATTATTTTATAAAATTCAAACGAAAATGACCACTAAAAAATTGGTGAGACGAAATAATTGTTATTCTGAAAAGAGTATGCGGAATCGAAAAAGTCGGAATTATGAATATCCCGCTAGAAAGAATTCGGCATTTTCTCATGACCAAAAATTTTACAAATCACATGTTATGTTTATATAACCCAAATAAATGTTTGCGAAGACAAACACTTTTAAATTCGTCACTTGCAATCACTCTCGCACTATCACTCCGATTTGCAAGTGTTGCATGCGAAAAAAGGATGCGACGATGTTGCCAGTTGCCAAAAAGTTGTCTCAGTGGAATCCCACCTTAATGGCTGCAATCAATTATTCGTGGATTCAATTTTTAGGCTATTATGTGGTCTCATCGCCATTCTACAGCAAGAAATACTACTTTAAAGTCTTTATTGGCTACCTTCATACATAACTGGGCAATTAGGTGCTTGCCCAATGTACTTGAAAGGATACACACTATTCTTCAAGCGCCTGCTCCGTTTCACCTGTCGACTATTTTTGGACACGGCATCCCTGAACATCCAGCGAAATTTCATCTTAATAGATACTACACAATTCCTACAATTCCAATAGTTCTGGCTCCGACGAACATTCCTTTAAAAATAGTATTTCTCGTTTCATCTCCGGCAAAGTATACTCAGTAAAATCGAGGATAACAGCGATATAAAAAAGAGAAGGAGAAGAGAAAAAGAAGGCAAATGGCCGTGGAGAGAAACGTTCGATTTATTACACCAGAGCAGGTGCAGCTGCAACTGCGACGACGTCGAATACGCTCCTCCCGTTGTAGGGTATATGTAGTCAGTTTCAGAATGGAAGAAGAAGTAGGAGAGTCGAAGGTAGCTCAGCATTGGTGGCGCCGCTGCATACAGTAAAATAACTGAGACTCAGTGTCCTCCTCCTCTCAACTGCAGCCAACTAGGCGGAGCTCTATATACGAGCTGCATGTGCATTGGATAAAGACTCCTCCGCTTGGATCCTTGCGCAATGGAAAGGACTCCGTTTCTGCCTAGGTGCATGTATTTCTTGCCGCAGTTACCCACACTCGTGCACCCCGCGATTCTGCGCGACGAGCATCCTCAGCGATAGCCAACTACCTCTTTCGTTTCTTGGCTTAGTGATCGATCAGACGTCTCCTTTCGGGCGTCTTCGATATATCAGATCGAACAGATAGATGAATTTTATACGAGATCCCTAATCCTCAGGTAATGTTATGGGTGACAAAAGGAAGACTTTAATATCCCTATATTTGAGAGCGCTCTTTTTGGTCAAAGTTAGCTTTGACATCTGATTCACTTTGGAAGAACTTACGGAGTTTCAGGTGCATGTAGCTTTAGGTTTTCATATAATTTAGGTCTAGGGGAGGCTGCGGAACTGTTATGTTGTTAAATACCATCACATCGTATCAAACGAAGGAATATTTTGTGGCTGACCACTCATTGCAATTAACGGTGGTCTGGAATGTCAGGCCATCCGCATATCTTCTGAGGTTTTTCTCAAAGGTCTATTTAGGGTATACAAAACTAGTTAGATTAAGTGGTTGGTTAGGTACTGCTATGTAATCATATGTTCTGATCGCTATTCTAATATGTGCTACTGGCACTTATAACCCACGTGACCCAAATTCAATGAAATTGAGGATCGCAAAGATTTACAAGTACTTATGTATACTCAAAGAATAATACATGTGCGGAAAAGGATTTATTTAGCATGCTTATTTACTTGCAAATACCTAGTAATAAATATCTTTTGAAACAATTTGGGGTAATTACTTAAGTGCTAAAAATTTATACATCTATTCATTGTAAACATCAAATTATTCAGGAATGAAGTTTTTTGGAGGAATTTCTGCTATTCAGAGACGTCAGAAGAAATAAATAACCACATTTTCGTGAAACGTTAAGCCGGGAATCCACCTGGAAGCTAAGCTAAGCTATGCTATGTTTTAGCTTGGCTTTTGGTGGAAACGGTTTCACAAAAATGTATTGGAGCTAATTGTTTTACGGCACAGCATAGCATCACATAGTATAGCTTAGCTTCTAGGTAGATTCCCGGCTTTATTAGTACTGTCTACTTCATTTCTTTGAAAATCTCCTGAAAACAGTCAGTTGTTTCGCAAATAATAACTTAAAAATGATATGAATCGCCGAAAATTCAAAGACAATCGTCTATTCTTCACTGAGGACTTAGAATATGACTAGACATGAAAATGAATTATCTTAAATATGGGTGTACCAATTGTCTTCGGTTATTCTACCCAACGTTGAACATTCTATTACCAAGTCCTCATAAATTGTCATCAGGTACAGTACTGATTGAAATATCAATCCCACCGTATCTTCACGTTCTTCTATCGCTAGAGATGAATCAAGTACTGCCCCGTGTTGGTACCTTTGTAGCTTCACTAATCACAAAGGAGTAAAGGAAATTCCCCAAATCAGACTCACGAGGAACTGTTCCATGTGCAAATCTGAAACCTGACAATAAAGTGCGCTCTGTGATTAACACTGTGCCTACCCTGTCTGATTTACACCTAAAAGAATGCTGATCACCTAGCAGTTCGATGCTGGATATTATAGATCAGTTCTATTGAAGAAAAATATTGCATCCGTTCCTGAAAGTCAGTAGCATCTTTCGTTGGCGCAAGTCCGCGAATAGTATTCTCTCTCATCGTTCCAGCTGCACATTGCCCACCCCCTGCTCGTTGGCGCTACTAGCAGTGGCTGCGCATAGTTAAACTCGCCAACGACGGTTAAAGCAAATCGTGTATATTCTTCCTGTTTGCCCACCTTTCCCTTGGAAACTATATTTCCGGCTCGGTGCAGCGGAGTTTGCGATAGATGGAACGCGCGCATAGAAAAGGCTACTAGCGCCATGGCGATCTTTACTGGCTCTCCTGCAGCTGGAGTGGAGCCTCTCCCACCTACGCGTACTCCTACGCGTGCTCCTACTCTTTCTGCTCGTCTTGGAAGCGTCGCGACGCAGCGCGACCCGGCTCGGCTCCTCCGCTCACTTAACGATCTTCCTCGGTCTGGGGATAGAAATAGATGCTCCGCCTCCTAGACGAGGTCTCTGGCTGGTGTCGAAGGTGGCGGAAGAGAGACAGGGTGAGAGTAAGAGAAAGAGAGAGATCCTCCGTCACGTGGGTGGATCTGGAGGTACGAACCTCTTTGCGCGTATCTGGGCGTGGTGAGGGAGGAGTTCTCCTTTATCGCATGATACATGCCAACTCCTTGATAGTCACTATCAGACCGGACGTCTGCACACAGACACATCACCCTGCCAGCAGCCGGTAATTATCTTGCTTCTATGCATCGGTGCGCGCATTAGCGCGCGAATCTCCTTGTCTCGAATATGGCGGTAGGCTACAATATTTGTGCAATGCAGAACACTGCAAGGACCTTTTACTCTCTTTCAATTGACATCCCTCGCGAGACGAGCTACTCACCTGCTCCTCCAGCCTTCGTTAACGTTGAGGATGCTTCCATGTAGGGTCTTCATTTTATCAATATATAGAATAACCTTATTTGCAAGAAGGTACTTCATTAGAATTTGTAATCGATGCGCACATCTCGTTCATAAGTCACTGGACACCCGCTGTGTCTGGACAAAACGTTATATTGCACCCAGTGTACATATTTTTCACCACTTTTGTTGCCTCCTCTTGACCTACATGTACATTCAGCTTTATGCATTTGCTACGTCAATAGTTAATTTAATCATTCAATGTACTTTATTTATCGAAAATATCGAATATGTTTCGGCGCGGAGATCTTTCAAAGCCCAATTCATTGATTATGCTATGTAACACTGGGACATATACAGAATAAATGGAATCAATAGCAACATGAACTATAATATAAGTATATAATAGAAGGAATACCCAGATTAGAAAAAGAAGTGATCACCATGCGCGACGGCTACGTCGACAAAAAGAACATTTGACTTTGTTATGTGCATATAATAATGTTTCTGCTGTAATCTTGAATATATGGAAACCTCAGTTTTGGGAACACATCCAAAGGCTCAAAATACTAGCATAATAAAAATGTATAGGTATTCTTAAAAATTTAAAAAAGTTTTAGTTTTAATTTTCATTTTTTTCTTTTTTCACTTCTCAGCTCACCGCATGGACAGCATCCAATTAGCATCAACACACTCGTTATATGAATTATTTATATATCCATGCATTGTGCTGATAAGAGCGACGACACTTACTATATAGTCGGACTTACACCAATACCTATGTTTCGAAACGCTCTGCTCTAGTCAGTTCAGAGCTAAAGAGACGTGTTCTTATTTCTTAGTAATGAATGAAGTTATAACTTAATTCACTATGAAAGTAAACAGGTGGAGCCTTTAAGAATTAAAAACTGTTATTAACCCAAATTATTAAAATTTGAACTTACACTATGATTCTTAGCCCTCCTTATGTATTCCATATAGTGTAAAATACCACACTGGATGATATTCGTTAAAACCATTTAGTACTTTTATAATGATAGATCGGAATCTTACCTCATACTCGACAGGTGTGCAGTGACTTATGGACGGGGTTATGCATATATTCGCCTACGATGAAGTCTTTTATATCGAATTAAGTGAATTTTCCAGTTGAATATTTGACTAAGAGGTTAATTGTATCTTCCTTGAGCCTTTCATATCAACACTGACATGTTCCAGTGTTTCACACATTTTCTGCTGAACGATATTTATGGTTGTAGTGTGTTCTACGATTTTCATGTTTCTGTTAGACGCCTACGTAAGAAGTGACTAATGTATATTTAAATAGGCTTTAACTGATAGCAGTTCTTATTAAATAGAAGGTTGTGGTACGTGATAGCGTACGTATAGCGTTTCAACTATCAACTACAACTATCACCATTTTATTTGCAAGTTATAGGTACTACTTCTCTTCATCCCGTCTCATCTATTAATAACATCTTTTTATCATTGCTACGCGTTATAAAAATATAAACATTGGAAGCAACAGAAACATTTTATAATTATTTTTCGTTAAACCAAGTTACAAGTAGATATGCAAAAGGATGCTCCGTAAAGAGTCGTGCATATTAAACATGAACGCGACTGAAATGATGTAGCATGATTGCGTTTTCCACATCTGCTACTTTAAATCGTGAATGTCCTTAAACACGCTTGAATACGGTTTACAATTAGGGGCCCTTTCACACAAAATATTATACTTTGATGATTCGCGATAGCTATCGAGGACACACACTACTGGCTAAAAGTTTCGAATCAAACTTTGTAGCAGGTATTTTCTCATTAATCAAACTTTAAGTGCCTTATCACGTGATAAGATATTAATGGAATCGGAATTATTGAAATTATCGTTGAAAGTGTAGTCTTTGAATTAGGAGAATACTTGTCATACAGTCTGACTTTAATGAAAATGACAAGTGATTTCAAACTTTTAGTCGGTAGTGTACTGATAAATTTTTCTGTCTTTATAAATTGTTCTGTCTTCAGTTATATATAAAAAAACGAAAAACGCGCTAACTTTAAGGGCTGCTTTCACTCCGTCAGAGTGAATTTCCGCAAAAAATAAATTGCTCGTTGCATACTCCAATATCCTCTACATTCACACGACGTTTCATTAAAGTCAGATTTTTTTTTTAACACGACATAGAACAAAGAAAATTACTACTTTATTACAAATATGTAATAATTGACATTACTAATAATTGAAAGTGAAAATATATATTTCCAGCTCAATATATAAATTACACAGTAATAAATTATTCCCCTATTTCATACTTGACAGAATAAGTACATCCGTATTTGATTGCTGAATAAAAAATAGACACAAAATTCATAACTTTGGTGTTTCCACTACAGAAAATTGTAACAAAACACGCGATCGTGATTGGAAGGACTTTACAAGCACATCCAAGTGCTGGATTAACATCATCCTTGGAAATTGAATCGCCAAACATGTTTTTCGCCCACTTATTACAGGAACACAATAGCAGGGACATGTTTGTCGGCTCCTCCTTCAAAGGTACCGTTGACGCGCAATTAGAATGCGCCTCCGACTCTTTCCAGTACTCGTTTACTTTGTCGGCAAGCTCTAAATTACGAACTTTATCAAATGAACTTCAGGACTCTAAATTATGAACTCCATTTCTGCAGGTGTACTCCTCTAATTTTTAGGATAAAAATTGTATTTGATTCTCCTAGGGGGAAAACGTTACAACAGTGTAGATACCTACAACACTGCAACGCGTTCTTTGATAGCAAGTCCTTTTATACTCAAAACCTATGCAAAATTTAGATTTAAGGGAAATAGACTTGTAAGGCGAAGTGAATGATTTTAGAGAGATAGACCTGTAATGCGAGGTGAATGATTTTCGTTACCCAAAGGTTTGATGCTATACGATCATGCTGCGCTGAAATCGAGCGGAACGGGTTTGCGCGTACAGCACAGCGGGTGGAATGGAATTTTGAGAGCCCCTGTACTGCGTTATCTGCAACGCATTCGTAGCCGCAAATTTTCTCAGAGATGCGTCCCACGGATTCGCGCGAAACCTCGGCGCATACGTAAGCAGAGGAAGAGAGAGATAGAGAAGGGGGAGGAAGAGGACGAGGCGTTTTGCAGTAACGGGCCGCGTTGACGTTCCGTGCGGAACACTCGACTCGTGACAGAAATTACTAAACGGTCAGGCCACTCGTAGCTCGCACAATCGCGAGCATACGTAGTTCTACGTGTTCATGCACATATTGTATGTTTCGCAAATGGGAGCAGGAATGAAAGGACGACGGCACAGGACGCGGGCGAAACTAAAGGATGGAGGATCAGGAGGGCCTGCGGGGGTTTGAAGCGTGCGAGCCTCACGCATATTAATCTGTTCGACCGCACATCAGCCTCCGCTTCGCCTCTCTCCGAATCTCGTTCGTTCGCGCACTTCATCTCCCAACCTGTTAACCGGTCGCACACCTATGCACAACGCCTGCGGGAAATTGGCAAACTGCGGTGCCAGTCCGCCTTCCTCTTCCTCTTCCTCGTTCTAGACCACGATTCCCGTGAACGTGTGTCGATCATCACGCGACCCACCGGCGAATTAATATCGTTCCCAAGCCCGATCGCGCCGGAATTTACGATGATTCACTTAGAACTGGTAAAGAAGCTTCGGCGACTTACAAAATAGTGGTAACTAGTCTTAAGACTATGCCAGTTCAATGTTATGTTATTTGACTAAGGAGGCAGTGCAAGGAAATAGGAGAATAATGATGCAACAGAGAGGAAATAGATTTTAATAAACAATTATTATCTGCGTGGAGAATATACGTAGATGACGTTTCGTATTCTTTTTGTAAATAGTAAACGTCTTTGAGTTATACCGTTTGTTGCAGACTCATATGGGGATTATCACTATTAAGAGTTAGTAGGTTGATTTATCAATGGGCGTCTAGTGATTTTTTGATAGAGTTTGTGTACAAGTTTGATAAGAAGTAATTGTTTGATAAATAGTACGATACTACGCATTGTAACGTAATAATGACAAATATTCACTTTGGCTGGGCGATAGTCAATCTTTTACTCATAAACGCTTAATATTATTTAAATACTTAGGCGGAGATGATGCAGAAAGTAATTGTCCCTGGGATGATGCAGCGTATAAAAAATTCTGAGCAACAGAATAACTATAAAAATGTTATAATGTATGTCACATATTTAGACCTATATAGTTTCTAAATGTGCATTACAATTAGAATCTTTTTCCTGTATTCTGTTATATGTATACACTTACAATTATATTATACAAAATGAGATGATAACATTCTCACTGACATTCACAAATATTTAATTTCGATTGTATCAACTATACCATTTAGTTGTTTCTCAGTAACTTTGTTCCTAATTTACGAGCTACAATATGGGAAGCCTGGGTGAACAGTCGAGACTGGTGGATCACGATTGTTTGAACAAATGAGTTCAAAGGCGTAGAAAGATATGCAAAATACATGTTGAGATTTGTCAGAACCAAAGAGAAGCAGAAATCACGCGTGCGGTTTTGTGGCCAGCATTTCTGACCGCTGAACGCCGAAGTTCGGATTGAACTGTCACCATCAGCCCGTACGCCGGCGTACAGCACAACCGCGTGTCGTATATTCGTTCGTAATAACTGCGGTCGACTATAGTTAGGATACTCGGCCAACCGGCATTTTATGGCTAACTAGCAAGCCAAATCTCCAGTGACCATTCTTTTCTCGTATCCTGCTCTGTCCACTGAATTACATGCTCGACCAGTACTTTGTACCATTTGCAGTTTACACTTTCGCAACCTTAACACCATACATAAATTATTACAGTAGCGGACAGAATAGTTACCACTTTTTCGCTTTGCTTTATTTTTGTTATTTTTTAACATCAACTTGGAACTGTGGTATGTGTTTAATATACATATTCTGATGGATAGGGGGAGTTCCCCTAGTGCCGGACGCTTAAGGTTTTCCTTAAATAAGAAGAAAAAAATAATATTTTAATCTTTTTATTCTGCGCTATTTATAAGATAACAATATGAGGAGTCAAAATTACCCAACAAAACATTCAATATTATAATTATAGTTAACTTAAATTACTTTTCAACTTGAATATGCGATTTGGAGAAATCATTAAGTGGCACCTAGTACCGGACACAGTAAAAATTACTGACGCAACTCATCACAGTCTCAATATAGTTTGCAACGATCACAAATATAATCCTCCGAATATTCGGAAATATCAGCACAAGCCTCGTGTGCCCATTTTTGACAGCTTGAAATGCCATATCTTGAACATGCCTCTCTTAGGCTAATTTCTTTTGCCAGAATTTTCTGAAGTGCAGGTTTCATATTATTTTCATCCCACGAACCATTTTTCTTGCTATTCATGATGGTTACGTGTATCTTTTAAACACTGAAACCGAAATAATAAACAGTAATACAAATAGGAACACACAAGATTCAGATGTGTACTGTCCGGTAATAGGGGACAACGTTCTGTCCGGAACCAGGGGACAGAAAACGGATTAAAAAATTTTTTTTTTGTGCAAACCAGTGCACTGTTTACGCAAAACACAAAGGTAATTAAAAAATACTTACCTAAAGATACAATAACGCAACTCACACGTCTTTTAGCCAGGAAAATTGGTATATATAACAATCTAAATTGTATACGATTCACCGGATTCCCGTTACACCAAACAATCAATCCATTTCTTTAGCAAGGCTCACGCGACGGGACCATTACAACACATGATCGTCGTTTGTTTCATCCCCTCTACGGTTTATGCGAAAGAACAGCTCCATAGCCTTTGAAATATCACAGATATAGCTAATGTCCGGTATTAGGTGCCGTCCGGCGTTAAGGGAACTCCCCCTAATTGAAAGCTGTATAAAACCAAGTTATTAGTTAGTATTACTACTTGTAGCGAAACACCCTGTATATTCAGAAGAAACAATACAAGGTTATTCACTCAACCGTTTGTATTGAACTTTTACGTATAAAGTCTGAAATATAGCGGCTGGTGCATCTCTCCCGGTGGAGCGTCACACCCGGATTTACCCTATATGTTAGACTGTAGACTATTAGGCGGTTGTATAAGAAATTGCGTGATTCTGTCATTAACCGAGAAGTACGAAAAGAAAAGAATGTAAGAGGAACGTTGGGGAATACCTTTCGGGAATGCTACACCTGAAATATTGGTTCGCGCGAGTGCTGAATGTCATGGGAGATCGTGCAGCTTAGTGCTGCATCGGCCGTAGAGACGAGGTCGTTTCCACAAAAGAACAGGAGAAAAGGAAGAAACGGCTTATGGGCGGAAGGTTAAGCCGGGATAAACTAAGCCTACCAGAGTAAGACATTCCACCTTTAGCCCTTTACCCGTAGCGCCTTTAGGGATATTTACAACGTCGTCGCCCAGGCAGAAGCTGGGCTGTGGAGTGAGAAATGACCTCGCCGACAATTAACTGAAATCACAGCGGGCCAAGGCGGTTTGTCACTGTCTAACCCTTGACTACCGTCCCTACTACCACCTCCGTTACTGACGTTGGTATTATTATTAGTGCTACCGAGAGCTGTTAATGTTACACCACCTATTACTGTCACGCTCTTATCGTTTACATACGGAACTGATTTCCACTAGGAACTAGGCTTTTGCATGCATCGACGAGCAAGACACTCGTATAATAGTGGAGGATGTCAGTTACTGGAACAATTTGTTCACAAATGCAGCTTATAAAAACAAACCAGAGTTATGAAATCATTAATGTACCTGTAGAATCATTGATTGCAATTAACCCTTTTAAGGGGTCATTCTACTTTGATCGACTGAAAGATGGAGCTGTTCTTAAAGATTTCTTTCTTAGTAAATGCAACGTATAATGAAATCAATTTTTTTGGTATTTATTAAGCTACTCTTACATTATGCAAAAAAAATTGAAAATATTTTTTTAATTTGTTTTAATTTGGATACTTTAATCTCACCATACAATTATTTCATTATTTTTTAATTATTTTGTCATTAGTTTCATGAAATTAGACTCTCATGAGACAAGTTTCATAATATATTTTAAAAAATCTCATCTCTCCCGGCTATTTCCATTATTCACATTTTGTTGTTGCTGAGATTTTTTTCTCGTAGTAGAAAAGTCTCATGTAAAATCTCATCGTGGTTTCGCAGCTTTGCACACTATGTGCCACGCAAAGCAAAAGACGCTGTGAGCTGCAACACGCAGTACGGTCCGAGAGAACGGGGAAAACCAGATTATACTGCCAACTATGCGGCGACGCCGCTCGTATCCACTTCATGTGTTACCAACAATAATTATAAAAAATATTCTGCACATAAAAAACAAAGGGACTCCGAAAAACTAATTGAAGAAGTGATGTGTAAAATAAGACAAATTGAAATAAAGAAAATGTATAATGCAAGAGAAATATCACTCTTGCTACAATTAAAAGCGATTTTCGGTTGCTGGTAATGGAAATGATTAGAGATTATCTCACTACATTAACAACTATACTTAATTCATACCACAATCAGTAATTCTGCCGTATTAATTCAAATACGCGTATTTGGTTAAAAGGTAGTCGGCTTTCTTATTTAATATATCTAGATACAGATAAACTATTTTTGTGTATGTAATTTTTTCTATCCAAACTCACTCTAAAAGGGTGAAACTGACTTCAGAAAATCCGGCTGTTTTCCGATTTTGTACATATCCCCAAAGTTTCATAACTTCTTGAATTTCCGGATTGGGGATCTTCCCTCCTACGTCACCTTTTGAACCCCCTTTTTCGAAAGGTTTCAAGAACCGTCTTCGTATAGCACCCTGTGTTTATAATATTCAGAGACTATGCTGAATATGTACTTGAGCTGTTGACTCCAGTCACTCAAGTACCCTGCCACCTTTTTTCCCTGCTGCTTTTACGACTTGCTGCATCTGTTCCATCGATTATAGGCTTCACTCTTCACACATCAATTGCCAACAGTTATGTTTTCATTTTACCATCGCTAAGTACGCTCCAACATCCACTACCAGCATTTAAGTCGGTTGCCATAACAGATATGTATGCAGTTCAACCCTGGAACACCAATGTTTCTCAATATTACAACTGTCACAAGTTTACTGTCGTGTAAAAATTGCGTGCCCCGTTTTTCGGTCTTTATCTGTTCAGCATTATTTAAGTTATCATCGATGAATTTTGTCAGATTAATTGGTAGAAGCACTTACGGACTTCTGGCTGTATGAAAAATAAATTTTGCATCTTCTGAAATTTTTTTTTGAATTTTAATGCTTAATGAAATGGAGAATAGATGTCATGCTACAAAATATTTAAAAATTTACAAGGCTAATGTCGTCAAAAAACTCGAAAAGGGAGACACCGAAGTGTCATCTGAGAAAGTAATGCTACTCGATCATAATACCTTTGCTAAATTCGTTTCTAAACTATGACAATTATTCGAATTTCTGCGTAAATACACGAAAGAGGAGACAGATTCGAGGTAGCATGTGGCAGAAGGGCGAAAGCAAGATTGAAAGTACGTCTGTTCGCCGAGGATAATTTATCGATTTAGACGAGACGAGAGAGAAACGAAAGACACGGGAACGAGGAGATACAGAGGAAAAGAGAGGCAGAAAAAGAGCACGGGAACGGCTCTTCGTTAGCGATTTAATTCCTGAACGGGCGCGGCTTCCAGTTTATTTATTTTTTCGCCGGCTCGTGACCGGCGCCAAAACGAGGGCGAAAGAGGGACAAGATTAAAAATCCCCTAATTACTTAATCGCGTTACCTCGATACGACCGTGTCAAAGAGACGACACAGCTTCTGCCTGAAGGATATCGGGCGAGAGCTTGCCTGCCTCTTTTTCATCCTTCCCGTTTTCAGAATTCGAGTGCACTATTCGTCAGCGGCGTTCGTTAGAGATACGCCGGGCAGTGATTTACCAGTATTGAATTTTCACTTGTGACCACTTAATCGTACTCGCAATATTATACGATGGGATTCGCTCAAACGCCGGAACGCGATATTACGCGAGTAAAGTAAAAAGGAGAGAACTTCATGAAATTTTTCGCATTCGGAGACTTATCACAGGAAAGGACAGTAGCGGAAATTGGCAAATTTTATTGGGAAAGAGAAATTCTTTCACAGCATGATCCTGACATGTTCTAAGGAATCAGAAAATAATAATTATTATATTTATCCTAGAAGTGATGGGAAAACTACAATAAAACTACAGTAATTGTAATTCATCCGTCAGACAAACCTATTTTTTGTTGGTGCTATAGTGCGGTTTTAGAGGGTGAAATCACCCCGTGAAAAAAATGCAAAATTTTATTTTTCGTTGAATATCTCGAGAATGATGAGAGATATTGAAAAGAAGTTTAAGGGGTCACCCTTATTCAATTATACAATTGATAAAAATTTTATGGTTACATTACCTGTATGTCAAAAGTGGACTGTTGTACATATGTCAGAAGAAAATACAAGCTTTATGCTCGGCACGACTGCACGAGGGCGTGAATGCATCTCTGTATGCGTTTGCGTGCGCACAGCTGACTGATCAGCAGACAAATCAGTGCTAAAAGGGCAAGCATAAACACGCGCGATCTTTTTCCTCGCCTCTCCCCTCTGCTTCTTCAACTTTATTACCACGATTCTTCACCTCGAGCCGCTACCTCTGCCCATCTACGCATCTCGTCCCTCTTTCTATTCACGCTTGAAATGATCCCCTCTTGCGGCAACTGTTTCGGGAATCTATCCTGCCAGTCAAATTATTTAACGGTTGAATGGTGAATGTTGGCGACTAACGAGTGTTAATTTTGCACTTAAGACCGTAAGAAAGTATCTTTTTATATAAATGCAATTTGATTTGTAAATCGAAGTAAATAACAAATGAAAATCGTATTTATTAAAGGATAATGTCACTGTAGAGCTCGGAAAGACTTAATACAATAAATTTATTATACATAGAAATATATTATAGGTACAAATGTACAGAGTTCGAGTTCAAGTCATTACAGTTCTGTGGCTCGCCCTTACTCTCAATTAGTTACATTTTATAACAGGACAATGGGTATGCTACGCAGACTTATCTATGACACTGACCTTTTTCGGGCGCCTGAGATGCAGGCGTTGGGTCGGGGTATTGACCCTTGGTATGCTGTGGTGCAGCCGGAGGTTTTCCACGAAAAACCGATATCCAATTGAAGGCGTTCACGTCCTCACCGTGTCCTAAGTACTATTTCATTGTATAGGAGGGGCCGCGAATGCATACTAATTTCAGATCTAGTACGTTTAGACGGAAGAGGCTAACTATTAGTATTTTCTCTTTGAGATCCCCGCATTTTCTCAATGCGTTAGAATTAGTGTCCACGGGAATCATATACTATCCAATTGTAAAATCCTGCGGCTCTTATTTCTGTGTATTTTGTGATTCTTCTGATTTGAAATTCCAAGACAACCTCTGAATTTCCAGCTGACGTGAATCCACAGCGATATACTTCTACCGCTCGAAGTATATCGCATTATAAAGCTACGAGGCTAACTAACTTTTGCTAGTGGCTCCGGTGTTAACCAGTCAGTGGTTCGTCCACGACATCCAACCTCCTAGCCGCTCCTGGTGTTAGCCAGGCACTGGTTTGTCCGTGAACACCTACCTTCCCAGTGGCTCTTGGTGTTAACCAGGTACCGGTCCGTCCACTACAATCACCTTTCTGCGGCTCCCTGTGTTAGTCAGCCACCGGTTCGTTCGCAACTAACAAATTCCATAAAACAATTGCCCTCAGCCTCGAAGAACAAATTCAATTGTCGCAACTAACAAATTCCATAAAACAATTGCCCTCAGCCTCGATTCGTAACACGGAAAATAGTGTATTAGTATGTTTAATTAATACTAACAAAAGTGGTACACACCTTATGACAGTTAGAATGATTACATATTAAATAAATATTCTTACAACAAGACCTTACCAAATTTCTGGTGCTTCCGACAATGTTCGGCAAATCTAGCTTCGCATCGCTATTTCTATTTCTAATGTTTATACACAGGGTTGTAAAATTGCATTGTTTGAGAATATTAGATACATATGTGAAGTCTGATATAGAGGTGGAGAACTATCGATATTGTTGACTATCGATATTATCGCATGTGATGAAAATTTAATAAAATACATATGCTTTAAAATATTATGTTTGATTTTTGTATTTCATTTTATTTTATATATATTTCATATATATTTGATTAAATTTTCATCATATTCGATGATATCGATAGTCAACACTATCGATAATTCTCCACCTCTAGTCTGATAGCAATTTAGATTCAACTAACACTGCATACTATGGTACTCATTACTTATTAGCCTTCATACTTTTGCAAAATAAAAATTTTAGATTATAATAAATTCGATAGAATTCTATTCTGGGTCAAAATGAACCCTGTATCAGCCATTCAAGGGATAATAAATGGATTCCTGAAAATTCTGATCCCTAAATGTTGAATATTGTAACAGTAAAATATTAAAAAATGATTTCACAAGTTTGTGTAATTTTCTTCAACCATTTCATTTTATGGCCTTCTGGATATTGTGTACAAGTAGAAGTAGCGATCCTTAGCAAGACATCTGTAAGTAGTATAAGTCCCACAAGTTATGATTCTGTAAGTAGTATAAGTACGTGCACATTCGGCATAATATCAAAGTCGTCTTTTCTGAAAGACGTGTACCAAAAACATTTATTCCAAATTTCTTTATTTATTTCGTGTTTCAGTAAGAAAATATTTTGAGTTCACTTTGTTTTTAGTAAGGCTGATTTCATAAATTTAATACAATAATGAAACTATTATCTCGTCTGGATAGAGAGGTTAGTAAGAATATCAAATTAAATTCTAGACATTTTACCATATATTATTTTTAAAGTGTAAATTGCCTTTAAACTTATTCGACATTTTGAACTAAGTATCAGTGGTTTCGACCGGCTTTCGCACATGTTAACAGGAGCGGTCAACGCCTCGGGTTGTCCCGGCTTCGGACCGGCTTTTTTTGCGTGTCGGCTTCGACTTTGTCGTTTTCTAACATTTGACAATTATTCGGTAATTTATCAAAACGTCCGCACACAATGGTCCACTGCGAGTTTCGTGTAAAAGAGACGCCCAATGGTCTGCCCTTTGTGAGCCTTCCATGTAAGCGGTGTTCGCAAAGTACTCGTCGGTGATTTCTGTTATTGTCTTTATTACTCCTTTCTATATTGTTACAATAAATACATAAATTAATTTATACGAATTAGTAGAAACCTCCACTATCCGAATTAATAGTGAGTGGAACACTCACTTTCATGATGATTATTCTTTGTATTAGAAATAATGATACAAGTGACAATACCTAAAGTATAAAGTATTTCTATAACGTTAAATATTTCAACGTTGCATAGGTATTCTTGACAATTTTGCGCCACTCTCACTATTTTCTAGCTTCTGAAATATTTCCGGTTTCGTTGCAAGAGTTAATACTACACGTTTCCTGTTTTGTTAATTAATATTGTTCAAAGTATTGGGCAGCAGGGAAAAGTATTAAAATCCATTACCCAAATTCTTCTCACTATTAAAGTATTTCTATCCTATGTATTCTTTTCTATGTATATTTTGCATTGAATGACATATTTACACTCTTCAATTGAATTGAGAATATATTCTGCATTTTCGCGATTTAAAATGAATATTACATTCCTGCGAAGCAATATTATTAAACGTTGTGGAGTTTAATAACACATAAAGTATAAAGCTAACTACAACGTTCCTAATGATTTCACTGACATATCGATGTTTTGTGCACAAACTTATTTGCAATTATAAATAGTTGGTCATAAAGTAACTCGTAAGTTGACACGAGCAACTGTTGTACACCTGCAACTGTAGCGAATATAACTACGAACCGTCGTTATGAAGTGGAATAAGTCCGGCAATACAAGCACTAATTTTACGAGCCGCAGCCATTTATCCTTGCTAATTATCAAACCAGTATCTTGTTTGTCGATTTGCTCTTTTTCCTCGCCTCATTTCCTCCTCCATTAGATATTGTCCTCCATAACTTGCAACATATTACACATGACGTATCGGTATAAACAAAAAAAACATAAATCTTGACCAATATCTGTAATAATCCATAAATTTAATAATTATACTTGTCACATATCTTCTCCTGGATTTCTAACTCCTTTACAAAACTTTGTAGATTTTTCCTCGCTTTTCGTAGTTCGTATTGTCACTAAATATTTTCTCTGTCCTTAGTTTAGTCTACCAATCTTTGGCTATATGATAAATCTTTTCTGCATTTACTTTGTAGAATCTAAATTAACACTTTCATATCGGGCAGGTAGTATAACAATTAACATTTATGAATAATACCTGGCTCGTTGCTCGGAATGGAACGTACAGTCCACGTAGGAGACATTATATGTAACAAACTTTCGGACACCAGGTAGACGGGTATCAATGGTATGGAACGTGCTTCGGTGGAGAGAGAAGCGAAACAAGCGCTCGGCTCCCAAGGAACGGTGGAACAAAACTATCTCATTGTGTGTTAATACGTTTTGCCGCTGCCGCCTCGATTCTTGTGGCGTGCAACTGCACAACTATGCACACTACACACCCGTGATACTACGAGATCGCAACATCACGGTGTTAAGGCCGCGATTGCTTTAATCTTCAATGGCACAAAAAAATATGATGTGGTGTGCAGATACAGAGTCTGAAATATCTGTGGCGGATTTAACAGGGCAGCCGATGAGCAGTTGCCGCCTGGCCCTGCCAAGAAGGCCCCCCAGGGGCCAGCATTTAATTTTAACAATAAGTGTAACGCCCTCTGTACGTGGATTTTGGAACTATTCTATAGCTTATAGCAGCCCCATTAAAACAAAGATTTTTCTGATATATGGTGCATCGAAATCGGTTTAGAATTGGTACAAACGACGTGAGTTTTTTTTGAGAAGTTAGGAGGATTAGTATGCTAAGTGATGTGCTTCGTCATTTGGAAAAAAAATGCAATTCAGTGAACGCTTAAAAATCGCAGAATAAGGTCGAAAATTGCGAAATAACCTAAATCAGCGATTTTAAAAAACGACATTTACTATTTTTTTTTGCTATTCCGAGCAATTGCATTTTTTCAAAACGGTGAAACACTAGATTCTAGAAATAAAACTTATATCTTTGGATCAATTCTAAAAAAGTTGTGCGATTTTAAAAGGTGAAAACATTCTTTCGCCCACCACAGTACATACATACATGGCACGAACATTTTTATATAGTAGTATAGATAATAATGTCAACGAGAAATTATAAAACTTCATCTGGGTTATTCAACGACGTATTAGGACTTGCAAGTAAAGAATACATTGTCATGTGTGCTTGATAAAGACGAAAATACAGAATGTTTGGACAAATCATTTCCGCACTGAAATAAGTTAATAACGCTTTGCTCACAGTGTCTGAGCATGTTTAACGTATTTCAAATAGATCCGGTTTTCAAAACTTTCGGAATAATCCTTGCGTGTTTGTTTGCGCGTGAAAACTGTCAGAACATTGAACCACCTGGATCTCCGCCCGTCTTCTCGCACCGTTTATTTTTCGTTTCAAAGTTCCTCTTGGTGGCGAACCTCTTCTTACCGCTCGGTTCACGGCACCGGAAGCTCTCGAGAATTCTTCGCGCGAACACGAGTGTGGGAGGTAACGCTTTTCGATGATGCCGTGTAACCTTTGCGGTGACAAGGCTTCAAAAAAGGATCTAGTCGAAACGAAATTGCACGCTCCTATTTTCTGTTCTTCGTTCACTTCTATAGTTCAGTTATCTTTTACCTGGAATTAAATAGTTGGGATACAGAGGATTGAAAAAGGAAAGTAAATGTTGCATAAAATCATCATCGATACTTCTGGTCCTAGTTTTCCCTAGCTGGAGATTCTCATTGTTAGTTTCCTTTCTACCAATAAATTGTACCAACCTGGCAATAAAGAATTTAAAGAGAATGGATCAACATTCATTCTGCGTCGAACTATAAAATGTTGTTCTTTAATATACAAGGAAGATTCGGCTATTTTTCGATTTTATTTTGAAACACACAATCTGTAAGAGATAGGAAAAAAGTTTCAAGACAAAAGTTACTTCTTTTAATTAGATCTATCATTTGGTAACTTACAGTTCTTACAATTCGCGAGTTATAATACAGAATCGAGAAAAAGCTGGAATTTAAGGGGTCAATTCCATCCCCTTAGAGTGAGTTCGGGCAGCAAACAAAAATTGCGTTGTAATCCAGAGGAAATCCTCTACATATTCACAAAATTTCAGAATTTTTTGAATTTTCAGGATATTCCCTTGACAGTAACATTATGCATTGCCCTTATGACAGAAAACTTTTTTCAGACACAAACTCGTGTGGGAATTATAGTGTACTATTTTACGTATGCGCGCATAGTTACAATTAATCATGGTAAAACATGGCTTTCGTAGCTGAGGGGAGGTTACCGCTGACAAGAAGAAGCTATCTTCGTGTAGCAAATTACTCGAAAATTCGTGGACCAATTTTCAGCAGATTAGGGAGGGGATGTTGTTCACGGCATCCTCTCAGGTTCAGCACATTTAGCGGGTATGGGCGGACCACATATTGGATCATATCGTATCTTCTCACACTCCATGAATAATGCATCTCAGAGGTCGCCCCTCTGGGACCGTCGTCTCCCTTTCCTGACCATCCTCTACTGCTTACGATTCCTCCCTTCTCTCTTCTCCTCTCTTCACTTCTCTCCTCTCTACTCTCTTCTCTCGCGCACATAATACTTCGACCAGTCGCGTTCCGAAATCTCTTCGTAATTAAAGCTGCCATATATTTTACTTTAATCGAGGAGATCGGTTAGCTACCATTGGCCGCCACGATTTATCACGCTCTGATTCTTCTCTTCCATCTCCTCCTCCGCAGTTCATTGCATCGCAAGAAGATTACAAGCTTCGAAACGTACGTACGAACACGTGCATTTGCAAGATCCTGCCAGAATTATTTAACCGGACGACTAAATTTATGTCCTCCTACTTCTCACTTTTTCATATTCTGTAATTTTATATACTACACTGCACTTTTAGATGCACAATATCGTAGAAGGTATATACTGCTCAAAATAATTACAGAACCTCTTTCACTTAACTGTATTCAAATAACTTTATCACTTATGACAGCAAGATAATTTAAATGTTTTAGTAGTTTATATAAGTTAGGTATTCAGAAAAATGTTTCTGAGTAGATGACAGGCCGTGCACATATAACAAGCCATGTCTTTTTTCTACTACTACACTAGATAATGCATAGAACTGAAAAGAGAAAAAATATGGTATGGAATAAAGTTGAAACTTGCCAACAGGCTAACTCCTTAAATGAAAGTACGTGTACAGGGTGTCCCAGGATAGGTGGGAAATATTCTAGGGGTGACTTCAGCACATCTGAACAATAAAAAAAGAGTTCATATAAACATATGTCCTATTCGACTTTGTTTTCGAGTTATAACAAATTTGTTAGTGCCCATTGACAATGTTGAAACTCTTGGTAAAAGAATTGAACAAGGTTTTCAGCCCATCCGAGCAACAGCTGAATATATAAAGAGAGTAAGACAGTCATTGGTAAGACATCTGCAGGCTTGTATCCAGATGCGTGGTTATTTTGAACATATTTTATGAAAGTAAGCAGATACATTGGTAATCCATTTGGCTATAACTCGAATACACAATCAAGTAGCATATACATATGTTTATACGAAGTTTTTTTATTATTTAGATATGCTGAAGTCACTCCTACAATATTTCCCACTTATTCTGAGACACCTTGTATTTATTCAATTTATCAATTCCTCTGAATGTTTTACGTAGAAAAGATCACTAATATAAGTTTTAGATTGAAAGGTACTTAAGAAAAACACTTTCGACCGTGACAACCAAAAGAATTCTATTGAAGAGTACTTGTTTTGATTTCTTACTATATATTACATCGAAATTAAAATAAAAATTGAGACCAACGCTTAGTGACATATATTTATTTTCAAATTTTACTTACACATTTGTATAATTCTTGTATTGACGAGTGGAACTTAAATTATTTACTGTGTTCTGTTTTGTACAAATCATTAATCTTTTTCCTTCTTTTAACCATATTAATTAGATCTAAACGTGTATTATGTCCGTCTCGCATCCAGAATTCCAAATTACTATATTTATCGATATTAACAAAGTTATCTGTAGCAGCAGCCCCCGTTTTTTCTTCCCGATGCCTATTCCTTTTCTGTTCCTTGGCAGATCGGTAGCAGTGTTGCGAAAGCGGAGGGATCCGATAGCCCTTAAATCGTTGTAGAAGCAGCGGTCCTGCTGTCACAGACTGCGAGAATAAATCTTGGATTACCACGCGCTCCCTCTCTGCTTCTCCTTTTCTCGATAGTCCAGCTTCCTGAGTACCTGGCATCTCGATCTTTCTCCCCCTTTTCATCCTTTTTGTGTCTCCCCTTTCGGTAACATGGGCTTAACACCATCTTATAACCCGCGACAACTCCGAACTACCGTGCAGCCCTCGTAAATGCCGTTCTTCCACTTTATACCTTCGCACGTCTTTTTGGACAATTAATTAAATAATTAAATTCCGCTAGTCTGTTGGTATCTTGGCTTTCCCGTGTCGTTCATTAGCAAGGTTAATTTTTTAACTTTAATATAATCTGAATATAGGTAGTGTAAGTAGAAGATTCATATGTTACTACAAAGCTACTTAGAGTTTCTGTAAACTAACTCTGAAATTGCAGTTTATAAAGGACCTACTATTTTATTCTCGTAACTTACAATTAGTCGCAGTCCTAAGTCCATTTTACTTTCCAACATGCTTTTCATTTTTACATTTGTGGATTTAATAAGCAGAGAAATAAAATGAGAATATTAGGGCAAAAACTATTGAAAATCGTACATTAAGCAGGGTGACACCGAAGACGACGCAACCCTCTTGGTTTTCTGGGTGATCCGCGAGATGCCACGGAGCTCTCGGCAGATCTAGTCAGACATTGCCTGCCAAGAGCACCTCGAGCGAGCCCTCTTAAATTAATTACAGGGAAAAGATCCTCGCATCCGATTCCCCTACTACCACTAAAGCAACGACCGACGCAGTCAGCCGTGCTCGAGAGTTGAAGAGAGCGAAAGAGGGTTGTATGTACTCACTGCGTTCACCCCGGCTGCTCAACAGACGGGAATCGTCGTTAAAGGAGAAAAAGAGCATCCTTACCAAAACATTCCTCATCGTACACTTTGAACGATGAGATTTCAAGTGTTGTAATTGCGGTCTTAGATCCCGTGAAATGTATCAAAAGTAATTGATTGAAACGATCCAGATTTTCAAGATAAGTGTTTAGAACAGCCACGAGGGGACCACAGGGAATGCTACTCACCGATTTTAACACGTTTAAGGGGACTTGGGCAGTCAACTCCCTCGGAAATCAAGTATTTTTTGCGAATCCATTACAAGGAGATAAATAAAGACTTTAAATAAAGACCAAGAGAGTACTTTTGGACAGTGCATATTAATACTACTCTATGCGATAGTAATAATCATTATATAAAAGGAAAAGACTGTGCTTGTTTTCATCTCCTTCTAATTAATTCGCAAAACATACTTGGTTTTCGAGCGATTTGACTGCCTGGACCTTTTAATCTGACACATGCTTTCGTCTACTTTTTTGTCACATGGTAGCTCATAAAGCAAAAGAATATCTTCGGTTACTGGTGGATTACATCGCCATGTACGATTTAGTACGTGAGCCATCCGTGGCTCAAGTCAGATAGAATTGCGTTTCGGTGACTCGTGCGCTACGTTCCTAATTATGAATAATATAAATTGGATTTCGACCTTAAAAATTGTTCTAATTAGAGGAGATAATTTCGGTCACGGATGGCTCAAGTCAGATAGAATTGCGTTTCGGTGGCTCGTGCGCTACGTACCTAATTATGAATAATATAAATTGAATTTCGACCGTAAAAATTGTTCCAATTAGAAGAGATAATTTCGGCGCACTGGTACCTAATTATGTCTTCGAACTTCTTTCGAGTAAGATGAAACCCAGTGGCTACGGATAATGCGTCGTGAATTTATATGGCATAACATATGGTATTTTCTAATTCTTCGTTCATATTTAAATTGATCTTCTTCATCATTTGGAGGAAAACAATTAATATCCTAGATGTAATTTCCACGACAGAATACAAAATTTTAAATATAAAGATCTTTCAAATCTTTGTGGATCACCGAGTAGTATTCGAGTTTTATACTTTGATACTCGAATTTTTATTTAATCGTATAAATCATACGCCCGAGAAACCTCATGCACATTCATATATTCGAGCAGCTACGTAATTTATACCTGTAAATTCCAAATATAGTGCTGATTCATTGGTAAAAACTGTTTTGTTTTAAGCTAAAACTTGGTAGTTTCAAGTCGATTCCAGTATGGTAAGCTTGAGTGGAAAGGGTTGTGCGCTGCGGGACAGTAGGAAAGCGGATATATTGAGCAGGTCGAAGAGGGTGGAACGGCCTATCGGTATTATTCCGAACAGTCATCGGGACTTATGCCGCTTATGGGATTACACAAGCATTAGCAGACAGCTTGTTCTCTACCGTTTTGTACGAAATTCGCGATAAAGCTCAGTATTTCTAGCAACCCGTTCATCCCAATGAGCTCGCACCTTCTTTAATATTTATTTTATCATTTTCATTATTTATTTCCTACAATTTAATTTTCCTTCACTTTGCATTTAATGCATATCGTTCATTCCTATAACATGAAAACAGTGTGTCGATTGAATGTAGTCTTTTATTTTCTAATTAGTTTAAAAGAAAATTAAATATCATACAAGAAGGATGCTTTGTTTAACTTATGAAAGAAGGTAGCTTGTAGCATTTTTACATTAGTGCGAAGAATTACCTTTGGACAGATATTTAAATTCTTCCTGGTATTTTATAAATTTATTAGATGCTTTTAGACACATTTAGACTCGTCTTGCAGATTTTTATAGCAGTTATTACATTACATTACCTAAATGTTTTATGATTTCATATCATATTAAATATTGTAAAAGGAAAAGGCAATCAAATTTTCAAGAGAACGTGAATCATGGCCACGTAGTTCATTTGAGATTTGCAAATTATGGAATATTGGAAGATTTTAGCAATATTTCACTCATCGAAAATATTTTTTCCGTGTCATACAAAGAAACCATTTTAATAAGGAAGCAATTTAATTGTCACGAGTGACAAAAAACGATGCTTAACGATACCTATAGTTGCCACGGTATGCAATATGGTTTCTCTTCTTAAATTACCTGTTGTACAGTTTTCAGTCTCACGATACGGCAGGTTTACAAGTAGTTTGTTATACGTAAATGCTGAAAGTAATATGAGTTGGAGAAAAGTAACACGATGCCACGGCATATTTTTAAACCGATGTAATTTTCTGCCATCACTTCTCTTACGATCTTCGTTCGCATTCATCTTCTTTTTCTTAAGGAACTTCCACAAGTTTTGCAATAGCTGCACTGGTTCAATTCCTAACTAAAGAGCGCAAATCACGACTTGTTTTAATTTCTTAAATTAGTTTTGGCACTCATTTATACTAAAAATCGTTTTCTTCACCGCTACAGTTGCGCTGTTCTCTTCATTAAACGTATTTCAATACTCGTTCGTCATGAAAAATCTTATTTTTCATGATTACCTATATCTCATGCTGAATTATATTCAGGAAAAAAGTTAACCACGCAAAGAAATGCATGCCGTGATTGTGCAAAGGGCAGATAATCGAATAAACGATATCTTAAGGAAAATCGTTGGTGCCGACGTGGCTAGCGAGAGTGAACAGAGGATTGCGAGGAAGCAGTTCGCAGGCCGGTATAATTTATTTAATTATATCGAATTCGCGGTGAGAAGCGCGTGCCTGAAGTTCTCACGGTAGGACAATAAGGACATTCATTCGCTCTTTGGTTAGGGCCACGGTGGCTCGGACAAGCGGTGTTTCTCTTAGGTCTTAATCGTTTGCCACGGAATGCGCGTTTAATGCAAAAGAGGACACTGGCGGCTTGTGTTTGACTTCGCTTGTATTTTCTTCGGCTGTCCTCGCGACACCGCGGCACTTACTTTACGAGCTGCTCCATTGGCTCTTTCGAGTTCCTCGGACACCAAACGATCTTGTGAAATTCTTCCAGCACCCTTTGACGCTAATGATATCTATTCTCCTCGCTGATCTTTCCCTCTACTTGTCCTATCTAATCTAATTGAATTGGCATTGGTTGGACGCTGCACTTGTTATCGAATTTTTAAACAGATATTCATAAACTATAAACGAAGGAACATTTCCTATTTTCATATGGAATCTGTAGTCAGAATTATGGCCGATAAACAATAGAGGCACATAGTGCTTTATCTCGTAAATTTACTTTTGATATCTGAAACAGAAAACAAAAGCAGAAGTTCTACACTTCTTTTGTTATATGAGAAAATTGGCGCAAAATTGGATAGCAAAAATTAAAGGTTCAGACTTTTCAGTTTTAAAACTCTCCATACTGCTCAATATTTTTTTTGTTTTTTTTTTGCTGGTTCATCAATTTCAAGCTACATATATATATAAAATAAAACGCCGTTTCATTTTTCTGTTTCACATTATCTGGTAGATAAATATCATGCACACCAACGGGCGACGAATTTTGCAAGGCGTGATGATCGTTCATACCATAACTACTATATTTACGGTTAAAAATTAATATAAAAAAAACTGCAGCTTCCTCAAAGATGCATCAAAACATGGTCCAAATTTCAGACGAATCGAAACGCTGGTTTCTTGAAAAAAAATCCCAAATTTTGCTATGGTTTTATCTCAAAGAATAACATTCACCCCTTAACTGTGTGTGTCCATTAGCAACATAAACGTATACGGGACACAATTACGAGCGTTTACTAAAAGCACATTCAAATTTATTTATTACTTCGAGAAATATGTGGAAAAACGTAACAACTGTTAAGCGTACCTAGTTCGTACAGCCATGGAAAATATTTAAACGGCATTACATCAACGATGGATCGGATGGAAAGTGAAGAAAGAAGAGGATTCTAGTGAAGCTTTATGGTTGAACGCTTACAGCCGGACGCGAAACCACACTTTACTCAATGGGGTATACGCCGGTGGAGGATACGTAGTAGTAATACGCGAACAATATAGGTGACGTTAGGTACTGAGCAGGTCGACACAACGAAGGGGTACCCCATTGCACACTCTGTATGAAATATCAACCACCGTGAAACTTGAACGTCCTGAGAAACTTCGAGCCATCCTTCGCCGAGTGTCGTTTTCGCTCGATCGCCAATCTGCCCGGTTGTCAAAAATTAGAAGGCCGAAAAATCTCGAGAATTTATATCAAAAACCATGGAACCTGGGCTAACCGGAATCCACCGTGAGCACCGTGCTCCAGCAAAACGCGTATACACGGAAATTGAACGGTAGGGTAAGGGGACTTGCCCTCAATATTCACTAAACTATGCGCGAGTATATCAGATGCTTCTTGCTTTATGAAAAAGTTGTAAAATTAATAAAGAATCCAACAACTTGCTTGACCATCCTCGTTCCGCGGAGATCCGGCAATATAGGGGTTGGTTCATATTAAGAGCTCCGGATACATGGAAATTTTTCATTTACAAAACATTTATTAGCGTAATTTATTCCATTTTTATGCAATGTAAGTGGAGTACGTATGTATTTGTAGCCTTGGTCCTGAATATCGAAGGACTTTTAACATAGTAGAGGTTTAATAAATTCGTCGAACTGAAAACAGACGTAGGGGAGAGCGGGGCTAGTTGGCTAATGAGGTTAGTTGACTAATTCCCCATAACTATTATATTATAGAATAGATGGTGCTTTGATTAGCGATTTTAAAACATATGAATGACTTAGCCAGCCATTCCATGTGTCGCCGTGGTAGAAACTCGCGTGTTGTATCAGTGGGAATAAAAAATCTAAAAACATCGACGGTAAGTAAATATTTCAGTTTTGACTATTTATGTATTTTTGTCCAGTAAGTACAGCTTGATATTTTTTTCATGAATATATTGTGTAAGTGTGATGCATTGACTATGATTTACGGTATTTTATTTTATCCGGTGCTTGGAAGTTTGCACGTACGACACCTAATATGTTAGCAATGTCGGATGGGGTTACTTGACTAAGCATATGTGGGGTTATTTGACTATTAGACTAGTAACCCCGGAAATCATTTTTTTGCCTTTTTTATCCAGTTTTGCTCTTATTAATATACATTTGTTGCAGGAATCAAGATGAGAAATTACAAACGAAAAACTGAGAATGGCAAAGCATCTGCTGATACTATTTTACGGGCAGTCCAAACAGTCATAAATGAAGGCAGGAGCGTTAATAACAGACACACCTATAAAAGAAGCATTACAGCAAGAAAAAGAAAGCATTCAAAATAAGAAACGTTCACGTAAGACCAAAATGATTGAGAAGAAAAATACGAAAAAGAACGAAGCCAAAAACGGTCGAAAATTTCTTTTCCGAGAAGAATGTCCTGCACCATCCACGTCATTCAAGAAAAATTTATCGTCCTTAAAGTCAGAAGATGATGTCAAATGCTTAGTATGCAATGAACCTTATACTGATAGCGTTCGTGGTGAGAACTGGGTGCAATGCACACGTTGCAGCAGATGGGCTCACGAAAAATGCAGCAGCTCTAATATAGACTATTATGTGTGCATTAACTGTGACTCGGATGATGATTTGTAGGCCTAATTTGACCTAATTTTGAGCAAATAAATGTTTAATTTCTGTTAATACCGCTATGTTTTCTTACAAACTTAAAAATAAATGTCAAGTCAACTAGCCCCACCATATATGTCAACTAGCCCCGCAACCGGGGTTTGTTGACTTACTGGACTCACTCTTGTAAATATAATAAAAACTATAACTTAGGCTCAATTAAATCGAATTTCAAAATTAAGCCTGTATACCCAAGTAAATTTGTGAACTTTTGGTATGCGGTAAGTCAACAAAATACCAATGGTTGATTTATAAAAAATAGATATGTAAAAAATTAGTCTACTAGCCCCTGTCTCCCCTACTGAAGCGTTTTTAGCTTGTAGTTTATATTATCTGCGATTTTTAACCCTCTTGGTATGGGTTTTAAGTTTTCTAAATATTTACAAGTTTATTCCAAATTTATTCTATTTCTAAACAGAAATTTCAGTTATTTTAGCAGAGATTAGCTACGATGGTATAACTTGTATAATATTTCTAATTGTAAGAATCAAATGCTGCGTAATGCAGAGATATTTTATTTAGAAACATATACAAGACTAGGAGTAAGAGAAAACTCACACTTGCAAAATAAATATTCCCCTGAAAGTTATGGGTTACTGGAAGATTATACATATATTTTTACTTTAAATAACTAAATATACATTGTAGTTTTTATATCTTACATGTATATTTGCGGATGACATATCGATGAACGTAAGCGGGACGTTCGTACTGGTGGTTCTTGTATCCGTGATTGTTAAACTAATATTGAAACAGACGATTCGGAGACCGCCACTATTTATGTCCCCGTTTGAACTGGCGGACTTCCGCTGTGGGATAATACGGTTAACCACGCTAGCCATTAGTCTTTCCACAATCGATACACGCCGGCTGTTACGGTGAAAACCGACGTCGATTAATCCAACAACTTCGATGGATCTCGTCTACCTTTCTCTTCTTTATTTTACTATTCTAACTTAAAACTGATCGGATAACGAACACCTGCTTTACAGCGTAATATGTGCCTTTAAGCATTGTTTTAAGTTTTAATGTAGAGAACATTTCTGAAATGATGGTGATGTTATAGTATATATAATTAGCTACAGGTAAATCGTAAAGAAAGTGAAGATGAAAATTTGATACTTTCAAAGAAACATTATTATTGGATACTTTCGAATAGCACAACCCGAAAGGAGGTGATTCTACATGCAGCAAAGAATAAAAATGCACTGAACAGTGCAAAATAAGTTTCTTCCTTATTTAATTTATGACTCTCAATTTTTTTATGTCAGCGCTTCATCATTTGCACTTAAAAAATTGATAGTCATCGATTGAATAAGGAAAAAACTTATTTTTCACTTTTCAGTCCACTTTAAATGCACTTATTTTTTTGAACTCGGTTTTAATATTTTTTGTAATATTTTTATTTTTTATTGTTTCTTTTTTTGTCAGTTTTTTTTTACTGTTTCTTCACTTTGGTATCGCGCTCTTAGCGTTAGGTAAGAAAGTCTCACGCCGGGAACTCAACCGGCTAACTTGCCGCAACACAATCCACTCCCCAGTTCCCGTCTGAACATCTCATCTTCTACTACTTCTTCTCTTTTAGTAACAGAACTCTTTCTCTCTCCTTGATACATTGCTCATTCTTGCGAAAGAGTCACCTCATCCCTGCGCATACATGTAGTTCATAGTTTGCTGCATCTGCAGGACGTCTAGATCATTGGCGTGGATGCGCTCGTTAAAATTCTTAACAACAGTGGAAGTTTCTCGCTTTTCTAACTATGGACAACACTGTTTGCAATGTTGCAACAAGTGATCTTGCCTTACTTTTGGTAGTCATCTGGTGAATTCAAAATGCGTCTTTTAAATCGTATGTTTAAAAGACGCATGCTTTATGTTAATTATTTAGCTTTGATACATTTAGGGACAAATATTGGAATATATGGTGCTTTCAAATTTTTGGTACAACTAGTATAATGTACAATATTATTGAAGTTATTTCTTTACTAATGAAACCTAGATTATTAGTTTCTGTTCAACTTTCATATGATTTTGAGGATATTTTACATAATATATAGGTGGTACTATAATTATATTTCGATAAGAAGTAACAAAATTTATAAGAACATTGCTATTTCATTGACGGATGTTCTAGATTAACAGATTAAATTTGAATTACTATTACAAAGGAGAATATTTTTCGAAAAATAAAATCTAAATCCATTTTTTTTAACAACAATCATTGATGGCCAAGGTCTGAAAAACTGTATACATATATATTTAATATAAGTTTCAGTTTTGAAGACGTATGCATGCCAAACCAATTTACAGCAATTCACAGTTTATTATATATTTCCCTCAACCCTAGACAATTATTTTATACACGTAGCTCTATATTTTATTATAACAAATAGAGGTGACTGTGTTCCCGTTTGAAAAAGTTTGCTTAACGCGACCAGGCTATTTACATGATCGAGGAAGAAAATGTTGTCGAAGAAAGAGGATAAGAAGAAACGGAACAGCGGAAAACAAGAGACTACCTAACATGGTCCACGAGACGATTCCGAAGTATGCGATTGTTGCGCATCGTGATCATGGCAGCTGACAGTCGATCCTGCGATCTTAATCTGGTCAACATACTTGCAAGAAAGGACGGAACTGCCAGAACGAGGGAGAACGAAGAGAGGTAGAGCGGGGAGGAGAAAAAAAAATCGGCAGCCCGACGATTGAGAGGATGGGAATCCGTCTGTCGGTTTATACGGCTGAGAGACCGGATCAAGAAACTTTGAATAATTCATCGAGAAAGCGAGACTCGCTGCTTCAGCTTCAGTGCAAGGACTGACGGTTGCTCCTTGCCTCTTTGCACTGTTAGTTGATGCGCTTCCTACACTATCTCCTCGCTACGGTTATTCCTGACACTCTGTGTATCATCCTGTTCTCTCGCTTTGTGTTTCAACCGAGGCTGTACGCGATACGTCGAACTCTGCATCACAGCAGAAACAGTAATTTTTGGATCGATAAGTATACGGCTGCCGAAGGTCCGCGTCGTGAACTGAGAATTATTTTAAGGCAGCTAGTATGATTGTCGCGGTTTTTCGTTACTTTTGTAAATGTTATAAAGTTTAAACGTTATCCTTTTTATTTTCGAAAAGCAAGTTTATTCGATTTCTTCGGAAGAAGTCGTTGTAGGAATTTCTGTTGACTCGATTCCTTTAGATCATGTATTTGTTCTTATTCTTTTATATTATTTTTGACGTTAGAACTGTTGGGGGTATTATTCATTATTTTTAGTATAGCCAGAAGCATATACACTCTGCTTACAGTTTCTCTGTAATAATATAAATATGTAACAAGTATACCTAATATAACTAAATTGATTAATAGAATAATGGGCGCAGGAAGTAGAATAACAAATAACAAAAAATATATAAACAAAATTTGTATGTTAAACGATTTTATTAAAAGTGCACTAAAAACTAAAAAATAATTCTTTTCTTGTTCTGCAATTTCGATGGTGTTTTTTCACTTTAAATAAAATCGTGGCGCGGGATTTTTCATAACAGAATATGTATCAATTTAATACAGCATCAAGGGTCGAAATGAATTTGTTGTGAGATACCCTGCTCCACGATTTTATTTAAAGTGAAAAAACACTATCGAAATTGCAGTACAAGGAAAGAATTACTTTTTAGTTTTTAGTGCATTTTCTTTAAAAGTTCTTCAGAAACGCCATGTATTAATTGTTATTTAAAACCAATAAGTTATAAGTGGTGTTTCTTAGAGTTCTAATGTTTAGATAACCTCTATTACAATTTATAATCAAATAGATTTTTTAAGTTTTCCTACACAAATTGGTTGTGCTAGAAATACTTCTCGAGATTAATATATCACTAAATGTAGGTATTTGTGAAATACTACTTACATATAATATTACCGGTGGAACTTGGAATAATTACATTGAAAATTTGAAGCTATATCAATTTCAATTTTATTAAAATTCAAATTTTGTCTAAGAATAAGCTATATTCTTTCGATTTTAATTTATACATAATCAGAATGCAATATGAGACATACGACGCTTTTATTCAAGCACTTCTGCATTCAATTGCATTCTACAATTATTATTATTTCCAAAACTAGGAGTTAATGGTTTCTTGATAGCAATTTCGAAAGGCACGAAGAATGTTCTCGTAGACTTCCTTTGAGTCGAAGAGAACCTGCTCGTATTTTTCTAAGCAGCTGTTAAACGTCTACATTGGAACCGAGGGGCAAGTAAAGAGAAGCCAAGCCGTCTTTTGAGGTTCTTTTCGCTGCCTAATTGTATAAGGTGTCTTAATCAGCGTGCAAGCTACTAAATTCAAAGCTCCTGGAGAGACGAACAAGAAGAAAGAACCTTGTTCTACATCTCAAAGGATGCTGAATTTAAAAAGTGTGTTAAGCCTCTGACATTATATTCGATACATTTATCCTCCCCGGGCATGAATTTAGATTGTGGCGTAGGCATTGTGTGCTCTCTTTTAGACGGGATCGAAACGCGGAAGTTACTTTTTGGCACATCTCCTCCTCCTTATTTCACCAAGCAATTTTCCTAGCCAAGCGGAATTACGGGCGCGATGAGCGGGGGTGGCTGTTACGTAAGCTCTAGCTTTGTTCACCATAGAAAAGTAGTAAAAATACCACCTCCGATATGACAGATTTTCCACAAGATGACAGTGACTTGGGCGCGTATAAATTACCATACATACCTATATAAATAATCATCTATTTTCCATTGGGATGCAAAATAAAATTAAAATAGTTTTCTTTAATAGAACTTGCAAATCAAAGTCTTTCAATGTCTAGATTTGAATGTTTGGCACGTTTGGAAATGAGAATAAAATTTACGAGTATAGAATTGTGTAGATATTATATTCGTCTTAATGAAACTCAATCTTTTTCAATATTATGGATAATAATATAGATATAACCTATGAGTATTCTTATAGTTGATAGCGATTCGCTTTGAAAGTATTCATAATTCGATCGTGTAATGCTTTTTGCAAATATTATTTTCCTGAAAAATATTTAATTATTTCCAGAAATAAGTATTTACAATCTATTAGCTTCACCTCGTTCATTGAGCAAATAAAGTTTCTAGTTTACAGACACGAATGCTTATTTATTATAGCAATAAAAACAGATAATTTAATCATTAGAACTATAAAAATCCAAATTATACCACTTTAAGTCTAAAATCCCAAAATACCAATGGTTCGTTGAATTCTGGTTTTATGAAACTGCTTGTTATTAAACTGAAACGATATCCTCTCCGTCTATAAAAATCTTCACTTGGTCCTCCACGTTGTTACGTAACGAAAAGTTTGCGTATTTTGCCTGTACCGTGAAAAACCCTACTGCAAGAAATATGCAAGTATGTGATGAGGAAACGTTGCACCTGTCTACATATACATAGTTTGTACGAAATAACCCAAATTTCCCGAGTTCAAGTCTGGAACGACTCTAACGTTCTCGTGGATTTTTGACACGTTATTCGCTGTTAAGAGACAACGAACAAACTCTAAGCCCTCGACATTCTAATTAGAATTTTACAGTACCTATTATTCCAGATTGTAGGGGTAAACGAAATTGTGTTAAGAAGAGATGTATAAGACCGCAAAAATAGTACAAATATCAAACACTCGAATCATAAACATATTTCTTGCCACTATCATTAACACAACTTATTGAAATATATTCTGTCTACACCGAAATAAATTATTATACATCACTGATTATTTATTACATATTTAAAAATCAGTGCAATATAAATTCATTGAATACAATCTATATCATTGCGTATAAAGCCTAATATTAACAGAAAAACATCACTTGCACGAATTATTAACCAATGAATACACGAAAGTTTCGTTTCTAGTTTTCATTTAGTGGATATGAATTTAAGCTGGGGGGTTTGTTGAGATGCAAGAAGGGTCTTTGACAGTCAACCGCCCGCCACGTGCTGACTCTGTAATAAAAAGCTATATAGTGTGCGCGAATGTAATGACAAAGTACTAATATCTGTATCAGATCGTAATACATAGATGATCTTTCATTCCTAAGAGCGGTAAAGCGATAAAAACTTCGCGATGAGGACTTTCAAATAATACTGCCATCGGTTCCTTTCATCCTGTATATTAATATCGATTACGAAGTTAAACTCGCTTTTTAGATGAGAAGTTTGAAAAGAGGGACACTAAATGCCCCTCGACACATTGACCGCTGTAACGAATGAGCAACCACTCATTGTCAGTGACCGAATGTTAAAAAAAATATTGTATACAGGCTGTCCCTGCAAAATGTACTAGTGGTGAAAAGATAATTTTTCATGAAAATATAAATTGAAAATATAGATACAATAAAATTTTTCTGTTTGAAACCATTAATATTGAAAATTTGATAAGATCGTGATTTGTATTCTATCATTTCTACCACCGCCACGTCGCGTCGTACGCAACAACAGGAAATATGTGCTTTTTAAAGTACTCATTGTGTCACGCAATAAATTGTAAAAAATGGCAACCGTGTAAACGCATAAACAACCACCACCCCTTCTGCTTTCAATATTGCCGCTCTGCTTTGAGATAGCATTTCATGTTTATAGTTATTACTTGGTGGACTTATCCGCTTTTCCCCCTGTTGAGAATGTTTTTTTTTCAAATAAAAAATCTCTTCTTAGGTTACACTTAAATCGTCATTTAACTTCTCCAATTAAATCAAATGCTTCCAATGGCTGAATATTTAATATTAAGTTTTCAAATTATTCCCCTGTTTCGTTTGGGTTTGCCATGTTATTTCCCTGCACCTACACCTATTTTAAAAAGTCTGATATCTTTGGACTTAAAAGATTGTTCTCCTTTTCAACTATGTCATTTTAAAGTACTCCCTTTTGGCCACCACATGGCATGAAAATCGGAAAATCAACAAAGCTGGACCATGCTTTTCCTTTGTGTTCTTCAAATGCAAACATAGCAGCAGATTTGTACTTCCAATCTTCGAAATTGATTTTTTTCAGTTCTGCAGCCACTCAGGAAAAAGTTTTATACTACGTTTTAGATTCGTTTCAACGCGCAGAGCCACCTGTATTTCTTTTGTACCACGAATTACGCTCCCTCCTGTGTATGTTCAAATGATATGTAGCGATGTATTGATGATATTGATGATGATGGCGATGACTGATGACCGTTCTTATGTGGGTGATTCTAGTGGGGCCTGTGTTCGGGGGCCGATGCGGCGCGGAGGCGCTCGGTCTGGGGTTAGGGCTGTCGCTGGGCCCAGCCTACAGGTTCGCTCTGCCCCCGGGACTCGCTGCCAAGACCACCCGCTGCCTTGTATTCGACCAAGGTAGGCCTACCAGCCATCTTCATTACCGCTACTTACCATCTCAGATAGAACAGATTTGCTTGACAAGCATTCACGCATTCCGAGCATGCTAGGAAGTTTATTGTCACATTCAAACGTTATCCGACAAAAGTGCTGATACGTGGTGAGTTTAATAAAGTATAATGTTAAGTCTATAGATTGATGTTTTACAGCATATTCTGGTGTATGTGGAGAGTCTTCTGAGTTTCAGTTAAGTGGATCACCAATGATATCCTTGACGCTTAACCCGTCAAATGTGATTTCGCGACTCATCACACGTGCATTGTAACGAGACCATAATTGGCGCTTTGATTTTTTGGGATATCATTGATGTACCATTTAAGGGGGAAATCGTATTCTTTGGGATAAAAACATAGCAAAATTTGTGATTTTTTTTAAGAAACCAGCGATTCGATTCATCTAACATTTGGACTATGACTTTTGATACATCTTTGAGGAAGCTGCTATTTTTTTTATTAATTTTTAACCATAAATATAGTAATTATGCATGATCGACCATCACGACGCGCAAAATTCTCCGGCCTTTGGTGTGCATGATATTTACCTACCAGGTAATGTGAAACAGAAAACTGAAACGGCGTTTTGTTTTATACATATATAGCTTGAAATTGATGAACCAGCAAAACACAGAGAAGTTTATTGAATTGTGTGAAGAGTTTTCAAACTGAAAGGTTCGAATCATTAATTTTTGCAATCTAATTTTGCGTCAATTCTCTTATGTAACAAAAGAAATGTAGAACTTAGCGGTATTCTGGTTCACCAAATTCAAGCTACATATGTACAAAGTAAAACGCCATTTCATTTTTCTGTTTCAGATTACCTGGAAGGTAAGTATCATGCACACCAGCGGACGACGACTTTTGCGCGGCGTGATGCATAACTCCTATATTTATTAAAAACGAATAACAAAAAAACTGCAACTATTTCAAGGATGCATAAAAACATGGCCCAAATTTCAGATGAATCGAAATGCTAGTTTCTTAAAAACAATTCGATTGGACAAATGTCATCAGTTTAAATTGTACATTTATACCAGAAACTTTCAAAGGGTATCTGATCTCATTATCTTAACGATATGTTGGCACTTGGTACCAAGGTATCGATCGTACTGTTCATTTGAGGAATTCTCAGCGCTTAGAGTGTCTATCGATTCCCAAAATCCAACTACAACATCGACTTGCGCGTTTGCACGGACTAACCCAACGAGCTATACTCATCTTCGTGTCCACAAATCTAACCGAACCGATTGTAAACGGCCTTGCGCTTTTGTCAGGCGACTCTAGGTCGGTTTACGCCGGTAATGTATATGGCTGTATACGATTAGGACTAAGCACTTGCGACCATTCGAAAAATTCAGTCCGATTAACGCTATGATACTTAACACGAGTTCCACGTAATATTGTGAATATATTAATAGTTTCTGTACTTTATTATAAAGTTACGTTATTCGAGCCGCGTTGGTATAATATTATCTGATGAAATGTATATAAGAGCTTATTACAAATATCTCTCGATTTCAATATGTAACTAATTATTTATTACTAACTATAGTTAAACTATAGTTAACTATAGTTAAAAAAATTGTATGCTGTTACTGTAATAATTTTTAGAAGCGATCATGGTTGCGAGCGCATATCCTAAATGAGCATGATAAAAATTCCATCCTAGTTCGAAACACATTGTTCCGTATGCAAATTCCTCTGCTGCAAAAGCTTCTAAATTATGCATTCGACGATTTCGCGCCAAGGTGCAGATGACTCACCTATGAGGACGGAATTTCGAAGGCAAGAACAGTGACTCGTTTCAAGCGTTCTCATTCTCCTCGATCATCGTTGCGCTGAAACGACGTCAGCTTTACCAGAACAGAGATATTATTTTTCATAAACGCGGCGTAAATGGTCGTTTCACGTGATTGCATGGATCCTACGAGATGAACGCGTTGCCGGTTTCACTCTAGTTGAAACGGAGAGGGTAGTTTTTACTATCCTCAAAAAGTCTTCTCTCTTTTCTATCTAATATCGCCGTGAATGTGTTACTACACACCCGAAAAATCGACAAACGTAGATGCAACTGCAATAACCGAAATATGAAATATGATGGATATTTCAAATTTCGATCACGCACAAAAATGCAAAAGCAGCGAATCATCGCAGAGCCACATGCAAGGCAGGCCTATTTTTCAGTTTACAAGGGACGTTTTCGATAAGTGTAGCACGCCGATTTTTAGGAAACTTTGTATAATTATTCGCTGATCCCATATTTGTTGCATTTGGTATAAAAGTACATAATTGATATTTATTAATTTTAAATTTGAAGAAATTCAGAACCGTAGAAAACTTTTTATCGAATTAGTGAAAACAGTTCGACCTTATATACAAAAAGGACACAAATTATAGAAAAAGCATAAGTGTTGAAGAAAGACTACTAATTAAATTAAGGTAAATTTATTATAACATTTTTATTAGATATTTTATTTCAAATACATTATTTCAGAGTATTCCAGAGGATTGTGTTCAAAATTATTTAATTTTAATTATATCATTTAAATAATGAGACTGTTTCCTTTATCCGCCACTAGGACCTAGTTTTAGGAGTCTCTCTAGAACAGTCCGTATATTTCTGCATTTTTCTTTGAATTTGGAAACTGAAATAGAGAAATGCTTTCGCTCCATTATTGTGGTTTGAGATATTTAGTTACTTGGTGTTCTTTTTCTTCACTTTCATTTTATTTCGCCCGTGGAAATAATACCATTGAAAGAATCATCTCTCAATGTTCTATCGCAATTTGGAATTGTTTACATAAAAAATATATGCCAATACCGAATAAAAGCCGTTGAAAAGAAATATCAGAACGGTTTCAAGAGCTGTGGAATCTCCCAAATTGTGCAGGAACAATTGATGGGAAACATTCGAATATAAAAACTGTTCGGAAGTGGATCAGAAAACTTTAATTATAAAGGCTTTCATTCATTGGTATTAATGGCGTGTGCTGATGCCGATGGAAATTTTATTATGATAGAAACTGGATATTCCGGTTGAAATAGAGGCGGTGGGATTTTTAAAGCATCAAGAATGGATTATTGGCTACAAAGAGAAGGATTAGATTTTCCTGATTCCTAAGTCATTACCATTTCACGATACTGAAGCGAAATTTCCATATTATTTTGTGGCTGATGAGGCATTTCCATCACAAAGATATCTCGTGAGACCATTTGCAACGAGAAGATTGAACAACAGAACTAGAGTTTTTAATTATAGACTATGTAGAGCTCGAAAAATTGAATATCTTTTTGATATGATGACCGAAAAATTCCAGGCTTTACTGAATGTAATTCGGCGTAAAAATGAAAAATCAATCAATAATGTAGATCGCGTTATCTGTATTGTGCACAACTTTATTCGCAACCTATCCGCCGACCTAACATAGACGTGATTTCGTTGTTACATACTTGTAATGCCATCTATTAATCGATAATCAAACGATACAATAACCTATGTTCGTTTGTCACGTACAATATTGTAAAGAACCACTTGCTCGTTGATGCAATCTATTAACCAACCAGGAAACTGCACTCTGAATTGTTTTTGCAACTCTTTCATGGCAACACTAAAAGTAGACATACAATATTTGTGCAGAAGATTACAATTATAGAATTTCCAGTAAATAATATTATTATGTTTACAGCTGAGTTTAATGATTTTTACTAAAAAAATATATTTATTCTCGGAGAAGTTAAGCAGCGAATTAAGGTGGTACGTCACTGATATCCTGCTTATACACCGACTCCAAGAGTTATAGTGCAAAGAAAGTAGCAAGGAGCGAGGCTTCCGCCTTGCTTGAATTCGTTTACTTTCTATTACTACGTTTTTATCGAGGGATGAGATCATTATGCCGGTCTTCCTCCCTTCCCTTGTTCCCCATGTAACGTCTTGCATCGCCACCTTTTCGGCCACCATCTCCCTCCTTTTGGTTCTTCTCTCCCCGTTTGCTTCTCGCCTCTTCGCGCGACAGTAATTTTACTTAATTAAATTCCGTTCTTTCTGCCTTTGCTCCTACGACCCCTCTGGCCATCCTCATCCTACTATCGCGCCACGAGGATCGTCACTGATTTTTTCCCGCTGTCTTCTCCTCTCGTCGCAGCTTCAAACGATTTTTTCCACAATTTCGAACTCGCCGAAGCAGACTAAAAACGTTGGCAGTAGAAGGCGCAACGTTACTAGTTTTTTAGGTAACCACGCGGTAAATTGAACATTTAGTAAATTTCAAGTAATCATTTCATACTTTTCAGTTGCTTTATTTTTTGCGGTTTACCAGATACAATTATTCCTCGATTGTGATCAATTCTTTATGATTTTTAAAGTAAATACTTCTTGTGTTTGAAAATTGATGAATCGTTGAAAGTAAGTTAATGTAAAACACTCACAAATTATAAAGAAAAGGATACTCGTAGATGCAAGGAAAATCGAATAATATTTATAAATACAATCTATACTGGTAGTCTGTTGGCATTTAACTCTTTAGTTATTCATTTCTAATCCCGTTTTCTCTGTTATTGATATCTAAAGTTTCCAGTGTTGTTTTAATTAAATTATAGATTCAAAATATGATCTTTTCAGTTTCCTATTCAGATTCTTTTATTAGTATTCAGGTCACATTGATGCATATAAAGAAGCAATGTCAATTTCTTCGTGTCGGAGATATATATAAAAACCGTCCAAATATGTCAATGATCTAAGGACGCGTGGAAATTAAAAGAATCAAGAGGAAAGAAAAAATGAAAATAAAAATCACATAGATCAGCTATGATTTACATTGAAGATTTAGCAATCGTGTACGGCAAGATATCAGTGAAGCCATAAACGAGGGAAAAATGTCTCTATAGTGGGTTTCGTTGGATAATGTTTGCGGGTACTCGTTAAGCGTCGTAAGACTCAGGGGGCAAGAGAGAAGGGTGGCCTGCCAAGGACTCGGGGGGCTTTTTATTACCACTTCATCTGCAATTAACATTTATGGACGGCGACTGTCGGCTGGAAAAACTAATTAAATATTCCGTGGCACGCCGGATAGGGGTGCTCCTTTACTTACGACCTTGGTTGCCAACAATAAAGAGCGTAAAGACGAAATAAAGAGATAAGAAGTGAAAATACTATTTAAAGACGGCTTCTTCAATTAAGCGATGCATAAATTCATTGTCGTTCGGGCATTTCGCTAATGAGCAAAGTGAAATGCAAAGAAAATGCAACTTCAATCTTTATTGCTAATGAAACTTCAATTCTCATTGACACTCAGCATATCCTTGATCGTGCAGTCTGCTCCACGGTAAATTCTCATTATATTTGGTCATGTAATTAACAGCGGCCGCTGGTCTTAGGAGGGCGCAGAAAGTATGAGAACTAGTCTGTGCCAATGTATGCACAAATTATAATTATTGTTGAAGATACACCTCTACGCGAAACGGGTCCGAATCAAGGTGGGCTTAAAATAAAATAAAATACTTATTATGTGATGCAGTGACAATGATAATAATACAGGATGAGTCGCAGCTGACGGAACACTCGAATATCTTGGTTAGATGTTCGCAGAATGTACTTTAAATAGTTTTACCTTTAACTGCTTTCACTGTTTTTTTCAAACGTAATTGGTATACTGGGGTCGTGGCAGACTCTAAATAAAAAAAGACACAGAAATTTGTAAAGTCGTCACTAAATTAACCTCTATGAATATTTTATTCTTAGTGACCTAAGAATTTTAATGTGGAAAGTTAAATTATTATTATAAAATTAATCAGAAATTCAGTTTACAAACTTAGACAACTAAAAATTTTGTAGCCAACATTGCGTGCTTGGGGTCATGACCGACCCCAGGATACCAGTTAACGGTTAAGGGGACAAACATGATGTACAGAATTTTATTCTGCCAATATCAGTTTTTTCTAAATTACCAAGGTAATTAATTTTTTTGAAACATAACCGTATGTTCTTATGCTACTCATATTATAACTGACCTCAGGTCGAGTTCAACTGTGTATCATAATATGCTCTGAAAGAATGTCTTAGAAAATGACCCTGAAGTCGGAAATTTCCGATCCAACAATAAAAGCATCAATGTAAAATTAATTATATTTGTATTACATTAAACGTAAAATGATGCCCTTAAAATGTTGTAGGAAGATTTGGTTTATCATTATGTCGTGTTTTACGGAATGGTTCTCTGGAATACTTTAGTTTTCTCTATAAACATAAAACAGTGTTCGTGTTTCTTATTACACTTGATTGTCTAACACCACATTGTTATGTGATTTCTTTATGCCAATACTAGGACGTTGATTCACTACTGCAGGAATATTTACCTCACTTTTTCGTGTATTACATCCTTCACATTCACATACTTTTTATTGCCAACGTTACCAGTTTCACAGAACTTTTTAATTAAATTGTGGTGCAGAGAAAGAGATGATCAATGATGGTCAAGAAAACTCTCTTTATGCAGCCGGACTGTTCCTTTTAAACACTGTGACTTTCTCCATAGGTATCGCACAAAATGTTTCTTTGCAAAGAAGTCAGTGACACGTATTGATAAAAGATTCTTTCACACGCACCTTTATTATCAACGAAACAATAATTAGTATTCCATAGTAATTGCCATTTGCTGACATTAATAAGGATATTTCTTGTTTTTTTTTAAAATTTGATATTCCATTAACGGATTGATTATTTTTTTTATAATAAAAATTGAAACGCATCAATCTACACCGAATTTCTTTTAATTGTATGGCTTATATGGGCGGTTGATTTATTTGTATTGCGTTGGAATTCATTTGAAACGTTAGGTTGGAATAATAGGTTGAAATAAATATTACAACGAAACGTGTTTCAGTTTAAACGTCCGTTTCTGTTTTATTGCCGTATTTAGAAAACATCTGTAGTTTTTTTATTTGTATAACAACAGATTAATAATTGAGATCAATCTATGGGTTTGTGAAAGATGTTTACATTTTTGTCGGATCACGCGTAAATACGTGTTGCTGTTTTTATCTGAGCTGTTACACGTCAAATGATTTAATACATGCTGATGTGTGCTTTATGCCAAGTTAGTAGTAAATTCTACGAATGGTAAACAATATTTTTGTTTTAATTATTCGAAACTTGTCGCATTTGCGATGTAAAATATTTTGCTACTGCAGATCTAATTACAAAAATCGGTAGTAAAATTTGTTAAAAATCCGAGATCTTCCGACAGTAGAAATGTAAAAATTAAATAAAAATTAATTTTTATTGTTTGAATGTGAACTAAAATACCTTGAAAATTTAGAAAAGATCCGCTTAACAGTTCCTTCGAAAAAAAAATTCCCTAGAATTACCTTATTCCTAGTGTCCTAAATAGGGCTTTAGATACCCTTTAAGAAAGAGAAAGAGTAGCAGAGTGGCCATAACATAAAATCTACATTAGAAATCGTTGTATTGGCGGTACTTAATATGCAGTGGTGAAGTGAGACAACCATAGATGAAAGTCGTTGACGGTGTGCAGGACAAATTTTTCTGCAAAAGATGATCGTCTATTAAGACTTAAGACGTATGGCAGGCTGTCTTCCGCGTTGATAGACCGGCGGAAATCGTTATTAAAGGTCTCCCGCGGGTAGCGGCCCGTCAAGACGAAGAGTACATTTTAACGGCGATCATTTTACTTCTTGATATCCTAGTGGCCTGTTTTGGTTCCGAGTTACTGCTTTTCCCAGTACAGCGACCTCTGTGTGCTGCTACTGCTCATAATCGTGTTGCACGGAGGCACCGCCATTTGCGGCTTCTCATCAAATCTTCTTGCATTCCCACGCATCTTTTAACGGCCCAAGTTCCGTGTCTTCGTATTTGAGTTAGTCGCTCAATATTCATTGGCAGTCAAATAAACAACTGAAAGTCAAAAATTCACGAGAAAATGTACCTACAGAATGTTGTATTGCATCGGTAAAATGTTGAAACTCAAGGATAGGGTTTAATATATTTAACAGTTTTGAATTAGCTGAATCATATATCACAGATTCATTGCATCTATTAATTGTTCGACTGCATTTATTCTGAAAAATGTCTGTTTCCAAATATATTGCACATGTGATATACTCAGCCTTATTAATGCATATGTGAACAACTTTAATAAGATTAAGTTATACAGTTTGTTATCTTTTTTTAACTTTATTAAGAATTTTTATATTTGTTTTTAGTTCATTCTAATGTGAATGATATTAAGGCCACATTTGACATTAAACAATTCCAACGATCCAGTCGTCATCAGCCATTCTTTCTTATAATATTATTCATCGTGCATCATGCCCCTACCTATGTATACGTGAAGGATTTATGCGATGTCAGAGATATGTACAGGCAGATTTCAAAAATATGCCTCGCCACATTTTTGCAAGCGCGAGGAAATAACAGAAGTACGCTTTGCATTTTTTGATGGATTATACAGGTGATATTTGTCCGCGCGCTTCCAAGCGCTTCAAAATTTAATCTGAATTATTTCGTGAAAATTACACGCGTTACAGAGGACGGAGGAGACTTGTAATCGTCGATCGAATCGAAACAGTGCAACTCAGCACCCGCATAAATTCATATTTTATCGCAGAATGCATTATGCATCGTTTCGGCATATTTTACCTGCAGTTTTTGCTCTGTTGCATTTCACCCCTATTAAAATGAACCGCAGAGATTTTGCTATGCCACGTGTTTTTAATCGTACACGTTACAGTCAGTTTTTGTGAACGACTGAGGCACACGAATACCTACTCTACCTATTTTTGAAAACGTTTTTTGTGTCGATATTTAATTTCTCACTGTAGCAATCTGCTGAATTTATAAGTTTTGTATGCCACTTTCCACTCTTCGTTGTTAATTAATCACTGAAGCTGATTGAACATCTCGAAACTGTTATTCGTCATTTTGTAACATCTAAGATGTTGAAACATAACATTTATCACACAGGGTAGGTTTATCGCCTGTTTTTTATACCGCAGTCCGCCGTCCATTTTAGAACAAAATTTACGTCTGCCAACTACCACTGCTGAATTTCTAAATTAATCATTGATTTTTTAAGACATTTTTAAATAACATCGAAATATTTGAATTACACATTTTTACGTGCAGCAGAAAAAATGTAAAATTGAATATTTCTACTTACACGAAATCATAAATTGAAGTCATGAATTCGTGCATATACACGATGCATCATTTCAAATTAAAATTTTGCAGAGATAATTCTATGTTCTGATTAATCGAATTATCTAAACATTATCAAAAGTATGTTTAATAACACAAGAAGTATACCGGAAAAGCGCAGAAAACGCATTAAATTAATTAAAAGACAGGAGTATTTTTTCAAAGTTTTCAAATTCATATAACATGGCTTTCCTGATGAAAAGGCAAATGACAGTTTGAAAGTCGATTATTCTTATTTATAAATTACATCATTTTACATTACAAAGAATAGAAGTAATAAAAAACAATATAAACATTGCTTATCATTTTTTCGTTATGCTACGAGATCACAATACGATTAAACATTGGATTTTCTTGCACGGGTCTAATTAAAGTTATAATTAAAGTCGAGACAGTACACTAGTGAGAAGCAGCAGTGGGTCCATGGGTATTTCCTTCTCAAGCGACAAGGGATGAGACGAGACCTGTTAATTTATCGTAATCGTTTGGTGTGACTAAGTAAGTGTGCGACGTCCTGCAATATTCTTTATTAAAATATCGAGCAACTGCCACGCGCCTCTCCATCCTCTACTTCCCCTCAAATATTTTGCCCCCTAAGTAACGGAACGCCTTGATCTTTAGGAATATTTCAGAACGTGGAATATAAAACGTATTTACCGGCTGAATGTGAAACAGGGCTATGTTTAATATGCTTTTTTTGTCGGATATATTTTTGAGTCTTGTGTGAATTATTTAAAGAGATTTAACAGGTCTAAATAAATCTTTGTCGTGTGAAACAGTTTGTAGAAATCGAATGCAACACGCAACTGAGAACTAAAAAAAGCTGAGAAATAAAATTTTCATGCAGTTGACATCTGCTTCATGACTACTTCGATAATATTTTGTGAATATGGTTCATCCAAAATCTAAACTGTTGTCGAAGTGTTCACAAAACTGATGCGAACCGTGTGAATTTTGACCATTTTTGGTGAAGATAATTTTTAGCTGAGTATACATTACTTAATTAAAGAAGTTGGGTGTTTTAAACAGATCATCATTTATAATGAAAGAGTAGATTCTATAATATAATTAAAATTGATGAAGACTGCGGTTGAATAAAAACGAACAAACGAATCGTATACCGAACTCTGTGCTTCATTTTAAAAATTTGTACTGATTAGAGATATGCAGCACATGTAGTACATTTTCTCTGATTAAAATCGTAGATGGTAATGACCTAAAAAAAGCAGTGTCTATTATTGAATAAATGAAAATTGACTTTGTTATATCATAACGAAGATTGGGATATGAAATTTTGACTAGATTACACCTTTTCTATCCTTTTGATCTCTCATTAACACATTTTTACTTATTCAAGCATTTCTTCCCACATGAATCATTTGCAAACACGAGGTTTGCAAAATCTATAATTGCTACAACTTCTGACTTCTAATTACAATCTCGATGAAATATATAATTCTTTGAGAAAGTTACAAATGTTGTGTGACCAGCTTTCTGCGATCCCTGTGCCAATTAAGGGTCTATATATTAAATGCCGCCTGGCAGCTACTTTTAAAATGTGTTACCCCTCGCTACGCCCACTTTCAGTTTCATGGTTCAAATTCATGAAAAGCTTGATTCACTCATCGAAATGGTTCAACTTTTTAATCAGATTTTGTTTAGATGTAGGGAACACCCAAAACGACTTGAGAAAGTAGCGAGGAGCAACTTTCCTGCTCTTTAAACAAATAAATTCTTAAAAATGTAAAAATTTCAATCGATTAATGTTCACTCTGCAAGTTTGATCCTTATCGCGGAAACAGAGCACCTTTTCATTAGTCTGAACTGAAAAAAAAAAACGGTACTTAATATTTAGCAACCTAATGCATGTAAGGTTTCGTAATAAGCATACGAATAATTGAAATTGATTCTAATGTATTTTCAGCTGTTTGTTATCTACATTCATTGAGATGGATTACATCGTAATATTTTTGAAATTATTCCACTGAATACCTCCCTTGCGAGTTTATTAAAAAGTAAAAAATTGGAACGCAATCTGTTGATGTTTAAATGAATATGTGTGTATAGGGAACTTAATCTACGCTCTTCCGTTGATCACGAAAGAGACCAACGTTACATACCGTTACGCATACCGAAAATGTTTTCCGTTCTCTGCTGATTTGTTTGCTTTGTTCAACACCGGACCGCGTCGATCGAAAACAGTCTCGTGAAAACATATTTCAATATCCGGTCTACTTTCCCCTTTCAGTAAATACACGTTTCAATATCTATTTCCTGTATAACCTGCATTTTTTCGAGACGGCTTTTTTCAACTCGTTACCAGGTATATTGGCATCACGTGTATGTTGCGAATAAAACGCGACTCGTGCAGATTGACCACATCTCCCCTAGTTAAAACCCCATAACAATATGTCCCTGTTATTGTCGATCGTACTCTACAGCTATTGACTTGACCCGTCAAACAAAACCTCAAGCAAATCCTTTTATTGCTTAATTCTTTATTGAAATTAATCAACTTGAAGATATTGCCAGTTCCATAAATGGACTACATCTGTTCTTAAGGGGTGAGCCCACCCTGAAGCCACTAACAAAGTTTGGGATTTTTTGTTCGTATAAATAAAAATATTGGGCTTGGATTTTTTATATAGTTTTAAAGCAATCTTTATTTTGCTAGAAATTTTTTTTATGATAAATAATACAAAATGGCGCTGAACGAAATGGCTTCCCGGAACACTGCAAAAATACTGACCCACACTTCCGGGAATGACTGAATCATCTGAAAAGGAAATACAACAAAGACATATAAACAGGAATATATTACCTTTGACCTAGTATTCGAATATTTGTGTACCAGAAAATTCGAATTTGAGATTCGAATATTTAAATACCAGAGAATTCGAATTTGAGATTCGAATATTCAAATACCAGAGAATTAGAATTTGAGATTCGAATATTCAAATACCAGAGAATTACCACCTTGTACAAATTTTAAATTAGCTTTGGATTGGTTTAGTAATATAGACGAAGTCGAAAATTCTGTTAAATCAGAGGTATTATTGCATCACCGCTTAAAAGTTTTTAATCACTTGTTATGTGAGTGTGTGTTTGATAAAAGAGAAAATTGAATAAAACAACGTAGCTGATCATTTCTCATGTTTATCAAATTGCTACTTTTTTCCTTGTTTTTTATATGATTTAACCCTTAAGACGCCACACGTACATATGATCAAATACTTTTGAGCGTTAGTGTATGTATAGCCAAGTTGATTCCAACGTAATCGATGCCTTGCTCCAATTAAATGAATCAAGATTGGTTCCTATCACAGATTATCCCTTGGTGAGGTGTAGGTAATCGATCGAAGCGACGAGAGTGCCCTTCTCGTAAACGAGACACTGTCGCCAATAATTATCATCATTTTCCTTTCCAATTCGAGGAGGAAAAGAATTACCGCGATATTATAATCGTGAATCTACTCATTTTATCTTGAAAAAACTATTAGTAATACAGCATTGTACAACTTAAATATAACAATCTTATTTTTGTATGTTTTAAATAATTTACAATTCTCCTATCGTAATATGCCCCTATTTTTGAGAAAACGAAAGATTTGCAAGTTCCAATGAGCATTCATAATTTTATTGCGCATAAATCAGTACAATGGAAGTTGTACACTAATAATGCATAGGAATACTAATTTCATTCCCGCCGATACACTCTATTCACAGGATCAAGCATTCCCGTACGTCTCGATACCATTTCATCGACAATATTCCAACCAGGTGTAATATCGATAGCAATTTCGTGAAAATCGATGGGGGAAAGTTTCTATTGGCGGTGTACATATTGTTTAACTACGTCGCTCCGCGTTTACGTAAAGCGCGCGTCATCTTTCACCATGGATGGATGCCGCTGCAAACATGGCATAATCACGATACGTTACTATTTGTCAGCAGGTCGTAACCAGGGGGTAGTCGCGGTATCAAGGGGTCATAGTTGGTGATTGGGTGGGAGTATATTTGGTAGTATCCTGACGGTGTGCGAGGCAGCGTAACAGTGGTGGTTGCCGAGCACAATCCACATAAGCCCCTCACACACGATAAGCATTCCGATAACAGTCAGCGATCCCTCTCCGCGATTCCCTGACCACCGTGGGCCCCCATGGGGGTAAGCGCTTTAAATTTTCACCGATTTTCTTTAAACTCGCCAAAGGGACGAGGCGCGTGAAAAGGAAAAGGACGGAAAAGAGGATGGAGGCAAAACAATCCTGGTTTTCGAGCACGCAAGGCGGGCAGGAGATAGCGCTGACGGATAGGGCTGGCTTTCGAGGGACGATGAAAGCTGTTTAGAGATTTTCGAAATGATAACGCGCAAGCACGGAACAGCCAACCGTGAGTGTTCCTGTGCATGCGCGTGTGTATGTGCGTGGTTAAATCTACGCACATATGCAATACGTAACCAGCTATGGGGATTCCCACTGATTTAGTTTCCCCGCTACGCTTTTCACAGTCTGACATTCTCTCTAACGGCTGTACATCGAATTTGTTCTTCTTGGCAATTCGTTTCCTGTTTGTTCATATCCGTCTGCTCGCAAGTAATTACACGTTTCGAGAATTAATTACTTTTTGGCGGGAATTAATATTTATGAAAGGACTATAGTCTACCAAGTAGTAGGTACTTTACATTTTCTGTGTGTCGGGAAATCGTATAACTTCCAATTTGAAATTAAATATATAGTGTAAGTTTGTGCTGTTACAATTTCGAGAAGTGCTTTTTGCAAAGTTTATGAAACCACGTCATGGAGTTCTTTGACTTATTTAGTTTGTCAGACATCTGTTGCGTTTGCATTATTTTTTTAAATAGAGATACAAATGTATTTTTGATAAATAAAGACACAAAAAATTAGGGAAATTTTCCTTCGCTAATATCGTCAAGTGCTGGAATTTTATTTATTATTTGTTGTTTCTTGCACAAGATGTGATATTCGGGGCATGAAACTATGCTTAGAAATGAGTGCAGGCACAGCAGTCAGTCATCTGGAAGGTTATCATGCACACGGAGGACTTCAATGGAAAAGACGTTGTTGGTTCTGAAAGTACCTACTTCTTTCACGAGAGACTTAAAGAATTGAAACGTCGGAATGTACTAGGGAATGTAATTTAAATACTTTGGAGGGGTAACAAATTCTTGTAGACGATGCGCTTACGGACACGCAAATCCAGGAACGTGTGCCACGCGATAACACACGGGGGGGATTCAGGCTGATTCAGTTTCTTCGATTCTATTTATTTTCCTCGCTTAAAGTACGATTTACAAACGTCGCGTTTACGGTGACTCGTGAATCTGTTTAATGCTATCGCGCTGTCAACGTTTTCGCTAGTTGATCTCGTCGTTCGTTATCGATAATCTCCCGCAGCGGGAAAAAACGTTGTATTCAAAGGTCGTATGTTTCCTAATATTTATGAGCTCATTCGGCTTATACTTGCTCTTTCCGTGGTGCTTCCCTTTTCGATACTTTGTTGCTTTGAAACCTTTTAGGTTCGTTAAATTGCAAAGAGTAATACAGCGTATTGGTGAAAAAAATATTTATATGTAGTTACTCAGGAAGGTACATATCTGCACACCGCATACGTACCTGTAACATATTTCACAACAAAGTAGTTCAGTCTACGCGTAATGCACTCAAACTTATAGGATCACAGATATATCCGAGCATATATTAATTAATGGTAATTAAGTTTATATAAAGTAAATCTAGAATTTGAGCGAATGCTTTTGTCCACGCTTTTTGCTACTTTCGCGAGAAATGCATTCTGTAGTGCATTACGAAATGTTGTTCGTAATATTATTGTCGCATTAGTATAATTTTTACATTAGCATTATTATCAGACTAAAAGTCGACGAAATTTTGTTAGAACGGAAGTCAGAAATTCAGAAAAGTAGAAGTTTTTTTCTCTTGTAAGTAGCAAACTTAATTTTAAATATGAGACATGCTTTAACAGTTTTAACACTTTGGAGGAGAATACGCGAGATGGGTACGCGAGTAATAGAATTATGATGTAAAAATACTGAAAGCCGGAATCTAAGTGTCCTGTGGGCTTCGTCGAGGCCTTATTTATACGCCCGAATTATGGTTCCGCGTGCGCGAGGAATTTCTAAAAGTAATGGTTCCGTCTGCATAGGATGTTTCTGGAAATGGTGCACCTGGTGGCTCCGGAAGCGCTTATTCTTAATATTATCATACTTCTCCTACATTGACCAGCAGATAAGCTTAGCCGAGGAGGAAACAGTTGGGTTTCCAACCCTTTTTGTGGTAACGCCAGTGAAAACGACACATCCCTTGTTGACACAAGTGAGAATTCTGTCCAGAAGTAGTGGTGGGCATCCTAACAACGCTCGTCTCTCACACCTATCAAAAATACGCTGGCTGTCTCATAAGTCTGCGAAAACTATTGTCTGTTGATTCAGCGAGTTGGCAACATCTTCGTGGGATACAGTAACTCTCGCCATGCTACAAATGGTCTTCTACAAAATCTTTCCATTTGGGCGCGAACCGCGTGTATAGCACTGTCACCTGGTCATCATCAGGTTGGTATTATTACCAAATTAATATACATGTTGATATTTCCAAAATCGCCGAGAAACACATATTCACCAGCGGCCGTGGCCGTGATGGAAAACACCGGTTCTCGTTAGAACACCGAAGTTAAGCATCACGGGGCGGGTACTGGGGAAAGATGGGTGACCACTTTTCTCCCGGTATGCCGCTGCTGCTGGAACTCGAAGGAGAGAGAGGAGGGAAAAATAGGACTATAGTTCGTTGGGCAATATAAGCGAAAAAGCTTGAAACGCCATCCTGTTTAACAGGAAAAAAAATATATACATACATACATACAACGCATAGTCAGTTTCCACATACGCAGCGATGTTTCCCATCCGAAACAGAAAACCTGGATACAAGCAACATCCTTTCATATCACGCGGCTAGACACTTGGGCGATGTTACTCTATCACCGTCAACTTGTATCAAGTTCTTCGGATACAAGTGACTGACTGTGTTGGCAACTTATGTCCGAAAGATTGCTGTCCGATCTATACGAGGTTCTACACTCATTGTTTTTAAAATAGTCTGATATCCTTTAGCGAAAATGCAAGTTACAGAGAATTTTTTTCGCAGCGACGATACTTCGGTGTAGAGCTGTAAATATACGAATATTCGAATAATTCGAGTAATTTCGAATACAAATAATTTTGAATACGAATAATTTTGAATGCGAATAATTTATTTGAATATTCGAATCATTCGAATAATTTCTTCGAATGTTCGAATCATTCGAATAATTTCTTCGAATATTCAAATAATTCGAATAATTTCTTCGAATATTCAAATAATTCGAATAATTTCTTCGAATATTTGAATAATTAAAATAATTTATTCGAACAATTCAAAGAGTCCGGTTTGTTCGGCTGTTAGAATACGTCTGCTCGTTGACATGAAAAATGCATCCCAGGAAACTTCTGGCTGGGCTCATCCGTGAAGGGACACCCTAAACAGAAATTATTCTCGGTAAGATTTCGCTCATAGGCCAAATGTGGCACGCAAAGAGAAAACTAAAATAACTGAGTAGTTCTTTCATTTATTTTCAAAAATAAGTATAGTATACGGTTTTGTACAGGTTTCCCCCATATATGGTCCAAGATCGACCACCCTTTAGCCAGTTTAGTTTTGACTCCTTTTAATCTGCAGATCAACCCCCCGAAGTATCGGCAATCGTATAGGAAGCAACTTGTACACCAAGTTAGCAAAGTACTCGGGATCTCAGGGTGGCGATAATGGCCGGAATCGTTAGTGCGTGGCACAGTGGAAGGGCAGAGATTGGGCGAGAGAGTGTCGTCGTGCTCGTATGAAGTACTATCGTAGCTGTCGCGTGGGCAGCCGCTTTATCGCTTTAGCGTCAGATTAATAAGCCGCACGCTCGGCAGTAACGCACCTACACGTGCGATCGCGCGCGCGCGGCTATACAACGTGTATATCACTCCATGGGCCCGCGCATAAAGTCACGAGCTCGCGTGCAAACAAACGCAGCCCGCGTGTGCGTGTATACACGGATCCGTAACCGCTGGTATACGCCGAAAGCCCTTAGTATTTATTTTATTTGGCTTATTCGTTTCCGACGGCGTTACATTGCCGTTTGCTGGAATTCAATCTCCGCTCGTGTAGGTGTGTTGACCGCGCTCGCGTGCACACGGATTACAGTTCCGTATGTACCGAGGGTTCTCTCTCTCTCCCTCCAATCCCCGTCCCCCTTTCTCTCTCTTTCCCGCCCCGTCTCTCTCCCTCTTTCCGCTTCTCTTTCTCCCTCTCCGTCACGCGCGCGCGCTTTTGTCTGCAAACAAACGACAAGCAGGGTGTGCGTGGACCCACCCTCTCGTTTCTCCTCCACGGGCTTCTGCATGACATATGATCTTCCATATTGCCACGGTACACAGGCAGCGCACGTACGCGTGGTCGCGCGGCGCAAAAACGCTCGCGCCAGCGCACACAGCGCGCCGCTGTGTCGAGAAAAGGAACGTTTGTCACCGTGCGGTTTGGTTCGCGCGCGCGGCTACATTATACGTATCTTGGGGTTACACCGTGCTCCTCGTACTCGACTACAAATAACAAGGTGGTTTAATAAAAAAAATGACCGACGGAGTTGAAAGGAAGTTATGAAGCGTATGGAAGATGGAAAACATCGCGATACCGCCCCAGGGAAACGTCCGGGAAATAAATTCCGGCCGAGGACTTTATTCCTGCTTTCATTTAGCTCTCCCTCGACGCACAAATGCATTGTAATCGGATCTTATCAATGCTTTTATACAAGCCGATGCTACCCCCTTGATTTTCACGTATATTCGTAGAATAGGTACTTTACGTTGCTTAAAACTGTGTGTCGGGAAAGGTACTGTGCCTTTTCAAAAGATAGAGGCAATTGTAATGATGAATGTGATTGTGTGGTTGCTCAACAGTACCTAACGCAACTGCGAGTAGGACTGCCATTTGTAAAATCACTAATCTAGGACAAAGAGCATTAAAATCCTGGACATTTGCACTTGAAACCTGGAGAGTTTGAACTATTTGTTATATTAACCACGGTATCCCAAGACAAAAATTTCTGTAAATTATAGACTGCAATCGCAATCAATAATTGAAGATAAAATATTTGTGACTTTGAGCACGTAGCATCGAATAACCCGGATCACTATAGAAATTTCCCCCGGACGCCCTAAAAAAGAGGACAAATCTGGGGAAACCCGGACGGATAACCCTAATTGCGAGCATTCTCCTCATCGCGAACTATATGAGAACGTTTCTGTATATGTATTCGTAACTATTACTTTCTTGTCAGAAGTTAGAGATGAAATGATGGTTTCTTTCGAAGATTTTGTTTAGTGTCTTTTAATGAATTCGGCAACAATTTCATAAAATAATGATCACCTAAGCAAAATGCATTAAACCTTCGTGTTCACACGAGCAATTTTAAAATGTCTCGCTTTTACGACTTTCAAAGGGGATTTATCGCAAAAAAAATTTAAAAAATCTCTTTTTTCCCACAATCGTGGAAAATCGCTAATTTTCAACTACAAATTTTATCATATCAAAATTTACATTTCTAGGAAAAGACTATTAGACCATGGTTATATAAATATTACGAATGTACAATTATCACTGAAAAGTTAAAAGATTCAAAAATACGAAAATGGTAATTCAAAAAATGACGCTGAGGTACAGTGAATCCCGTGTGACCAATTTATGATTTTAAAAACGTGTGACCACGAAGGGTTATATTACCGACAATGGAACATGAATTTTATGTTGATTAAAACCAAATCATTCTGATCGTGTAAAAATCGAATGTCTTATATTATTCTATGGAACTATTGCGAATTTTTTTGAAGGAATTTCTAGCGAAATAATATGAATATGGTGAAATTTCATATTAAAGATTGCTCATTTCGGGGTTGGACTTCCAAGTAGCCCTGATTTTCCTGGCGAACCGAAAGAGGAGTGGAATAGTGGATAAGGGTAGTTACCATAAAGTACATAGCACAAGTCATCCATGGCGCGACTCTTTGTTCGAGTAACAATATAAGGGTGAATCGCGGTCGGGGATTGTTTGTGCCTCGCAGCTGGAAGGGAAGGGGGTGATTCGACCATTTATTACAGCGACATTCCAATCTGATAATACTAGGAATACGACTGCTAACCGGAATGTTAGTCGTTCCTTGTCGTTGGGTCAAGAAAGGCGCTTACATGTGGGAAGGAGGGTGGTGTGTATCTCGTTGCGGTGTAATATTCACCCGCAAAAAACTGTTGAGACAATATTACTTTCTCTTGTACCTATACGTCCTTCAAAATGAAATGAACGTTGAACATTTCATTTGTGTTGAAATGAAAGTAAACTGTTTCTATACAAGTCCCAGAATTTCAAGATTTGAAAATGATCTAGGAAAAATCAGAGCCTCGATTCGATTGTTGCAAATAAAGTCCCGATTGGTTTGCACGTCGGTCGGGATTACCCAATCGTGTGCCGGATAATCGTAGCTCTGTCGCAGTTTTTCTCGCCGCGGGCCGCTCGCCAGCCTCGCAATATTTCCGTTTCATTGACAAACGCAGTTTTAATAACACTCGATCGTGCGATATTTTTTTGTTTGCCCGGTCGAATCGCTTAGTCTATAGGATGATTTGTCTCCCGCTCGCGTTCCCGTCGTCGGCCGCGTTTACATCGATTTATTACGCCGAGATTTCGAGCCCTTTCCGCGCGCGGAACCAAACGCCAAACGGTTAAGTGTGGGTGGCGAGACACCGCAGAAACCGAGTTTTGCGGTGCTAAAATCAATTCCGTGTTTGCCTGTCAATTTATCGCTAATGGCCGGCCAGGTAACAGCTGATGATAACGCGATGCTCCCTGGCAGTTTGCCTCGAATGTCGATTTTAGTGTTCAAGCTTTCGAATGGCCACCGCCTCGCAACAAGCACACATGCATACTTTGTAACTTTCTGTCGAGCGTTTATTGAATGTGTTCATCGACCACTCGTAAACGAAGCATTTAATTAGAGATTAATTTGTTACGATTCCAGAATCACTGCGAGTAATTCAATTGAAGGGTTGATCTGTGGATCTTGGGTTAGCCTTGATTTTTCTGAATCGTGTACTGTAATCGTGATTAATTTTATTGTAAACAGAAGAATCGGTCTACAAGTACACGCTATACGCAGAATCATATAGGGTGAATATACCAGTAAATGAACACGTACCAGTGAATGGGCATTTTATATTAAAATGAGTAAAATAAGTTATTAAAACAAGCAACTAATTAATTAGAGACTTCTTTTAATTTTTTGCTTCATATACAATTTTTGCAGCACGTGGAAACATAATTTTATAATAGTATTCATTCATTAGCCTTAAGTGATCATTTATTGGTACGTTTACCCTGCATAGATCGTTGTTCTTTCACTATGAAAAAAAATACAATCTAGCAAAAGAGACAGTAGAATCTTTGGACGATAGAATAATGAACAACATAATGAAATTTCGGCCAATAAAGGATGAAACATAGTTAAAATATTGAATTCTATAGTATTTATAATTGTCCAAGAAGCAGACGAGTAAAATTGAAAGACTCAAAATTTGTTTAAAAAAAAAAATAAACCGAATAATACATGCAACACAAATATTGTGCATTCAACATTACTAGAATATAACAGGAACAGTGGAGTTAGTTTATAGCAATTGATATGTAACATAGTAATGGCAAATGGGGAGTTCTAGTTGACTCTTAGTTCCTTATTCAAGACTAAAACAATTAAATTCGTATTCCTGTGGCCACCTCGTTAATCCACCCTGTCGGGTGTTGAAATCATATTTTTAAACAACATCACTGCGAGCCAGTATTATAAATTAAAAATAGGAATACGCGCCCGTTGGTCTGCGGAATGGAAGAAATATAATCGTAAGATTTACTGCACGCGTCCCCTTCTAGAAGCCGAAAGATGCCAGGGGTTTCACAATAGCCCCGATGATTTACGCAGATATAAATACCGATCGTCCTTTTTTCTCTGGACCACGAAAACTTTGGCTACTCTTCGATGGATCACAAAGAAACAGGGAATCCGTAGGCCGTACGAAGATGCAATATCACCCCGTTATGACGGCCCCGTATTTTAGTAAGGTGTGTAGGGTGAGATTCCCATTGGTTGCCTCAATGCCATGGTGTGTATCGTAACGCGGTACCGCTCAGCACGGTACACACATCAATCACCGGCATTTTAATATCGGGTACCGTACAATATCACCGACACCGATATTCCATGGTACTCTACCACCACCACCACCACCACACCCCCTCCCCAGCCCGGAAACCGGTTTTTATGGCGAAATTCTTCTAATTCGTTCTCTGATCCCTCTTCCCGTCCTATTCATCGTCTATCGACGTGGATTGCCCTTTCGGTCCGTTTCTGTTTCCCTCTCCACTTTTCTCTTCAATGACTAATTGTTTTGAGTTTTCGTTTAATTGCTTACGGGGGTCAAGATTCTGTCAGTTAATAACAAAACTTTAGTTCCTGCGATTTTATACGTATTTGGTTACATCTAATCAAGAAGTTACTCTTCTCCTCAGCGTAGATTTCTCCTGCAGTTAGGTACATACATTCTTGGAAACAGGTTTTAAGATGCATTTCGTTTTGTAACGCGAGCCCTGAGAAATAAAGTTCACTGCGGTATATGTCTGTGTGCACGTTCTTTTCGAAATACTGATACTGTGTAATCACGATGTATCCAACTACAGAGGAGAGTGTTATTTACATGATCTGCTGATCAAATTGTGTCTAAGGAAAATCGTTATAATTGGTATATCTTTTGCAAATGTATTATTTAATAAATAATGTTAATACTTATTATTCGTGCTTATGACAGAATGCAAATCTCTGAAGGAGCATCTGACCTTATCGAATCCTTACTCTACTTAAAAAGTACCAGAATATAAACGTGACTCAAAATTTCTAGTAAACAAGCTTAAATCCAGCAATGCCTTAGCATCTTGTATATATTTTCATTTCATTTCTATTCTTTCCCGAAATTATGATTGGACATAGGTGAAATAAAGGGGTAAACTAACGTTTTGTTACATTTCTAATACCAAAAATAAAATCGATAAAACAGTGATTCCAAACTTCATACTAGGCGGGAGAAGTTAGAGTACAGTAGTAACTTCATTTCAGCAGATTTTATTTACAATTATCGTATGACAGGATTGAAGTTTGTTTTTGTTATTCAAGATGTCAGCAGTATGTATTTATTTATCTTATTTATTTATTTTTTCAAATTTTTATTTTTCTGTAAACAATCGTTTCAAATGCAATAACTTTCAAATATACAAAATTGTTTTTATTAGTATTTTTATGTATTGAAACATAAACTATCCAATTTTTCCCTATAAGGTTACATTTATCAAATGGTGTTTTTAATCGACACCGTATTTACCGTTACTGCTAACTTCAATAACCATCTGCATTTTGCACGATCAAATGTCACTATTCTCTATTATTCTTCATTCTACGAGAATTTGTTCAGTACACCTCCGAATCTGTTGCAAGACGAATCTCTCTTGTCAAAGCTCCCAGTCATTCATCCGTTTACTTGTTTATCTATCTCTGAGCGATGCAGGACGTTCGAATGCGTCACCGCAATTACGGAAATCGCCAGCGAAATGTGCATTGATTAGGTCACTGCTCGACAGAACGTTGTGGTCACCCCTTTGTACTTCAGTGCGCGCGATACGCGTTGCATCTGCTCGTGATGCGCAATTAGCAGCCCTAATCGCGAATTTAGGATCGAGGTCGATGAAGTTTTCCATCGGCCATTCAATTACGTACATTCGATGCGCACACGTTCAAAACAGTTCGTGTGTCGTAGCAGCAGTTGCAAACCGTTCTAATCTTTTCCGTTGCTGAATCGCGTTTTCAAGCAACGATCATTTATAGGCAAGGTATTCTCATTCGTTTGGTATATGTTTGAGATTTTAACGTGACTTAAACATATATATACAGTAGCAGCCACTAAAATTGTATCGCTCCTGTGAAAACAGTTTGTCGAATTTGTAAATGTACAAAGTACAAAGTCTAGTATTGTGGCATTCAGAGATTTGCCATGATCTGGATTTAGGATTAGGTAAACATGTTCTAAATATGAAACAGGAATATCATCCTAGAGGAGTCTTCATGTCTTGGTAGTTGAGCGTTACATTTCACTGAAACAATATACCAAAATGAATAAATGCATAATCAAAGTGAAAATATTTGATGCAATTGAAACTACGTGCTGTGCTGATGGATACGGGATGAAGGAGCAATTTACGCATGGTTGAATTTCGTTTTCAGTTTTCCGGGGCAAACTAACACAAATATTGACGACGCGAAACGTCGGGGATCGACCCTTTTGTAATCTATACATTACATGGGCTATATTTTCATTTTTATGCCGCAACATTTCGGGGTATAGGAAGAGGAGTATGAGTGCTTCTATGGTGACTAGGCTATGTGTGTGCATATGCGCACAGCCCGTGAATGAGAGATGAAATTCACCTGGAACACGTGCTGCCCTTTTCCGCCTCGTGATGCGATGACGCAGGCACTGAGAGGATTATTTCCCCATGAAAAACTGATAGGCACCGTTAATCGTACACCTGTTCGTGAGCATTATGTAACAGAGCTACTCCAATCTGCTGAAAGATATGAACATTTTTTGTTGGATGCCGGTGTCCAGACAAACTTCGTGTTTCCACCACCGCTTTATATTTGTAGCCATTAGGGTGATACCTACTGACAAGGGAAGATCGGGTACTCAAACAATCCGATTTTTTTTTAAAACTTTGCACATTTGTAGAAGACCTTAATAGGAATGGCAGGCAATTTTTCGTTTGCGCCCATTTTTTAGGGTGTTTTTTTACCCCTTAAAGGTTAATATGTGATTTTATACTTTCCCGTATGTCTTCCGTACAGCTTAAAAAACCATTAAATTTTCTTTATAACAATTTTTTATATCTACTATAGTTTTTACTATGTACTGTAAAATAGGAAAGCACTCATTAACTTTTAGGAGGTGTTTTCACTCTGTAGAACCGAAAATTGGCACAAACGAAAAATTGCCATATACTTCTATCGAGGTCATTTGTAAACCTGCACAGTTTCAAAAGAATCGGAATATTCGGGTGATCGAACTTCTCTTTTGTGAGTTATAGATGACGAAATTCTTCGTTTTCGTCTCTTAAAATGGTTCCAATCCATAAAATAGTAGTGTCTGTAAGAATGGACTAGAACAAATAATGAAATTCAGAGCCAAGTGCCCTGAATTTCTTCACAAGTTCTTTAGCAAAAGTATCCAGCTATTTAGTTATTTTTTCTTCTTCTATTTATTTGTGTTTAGTGTATCTTTCAGTCAAAAATCAAGATTGATTCTAATAACCCTTACAACAGTTGTAAGATTTTGCTGATGAAAATAAGACCAAATACAACGTGAGTTGGATAATTTTTAGCTACTTTAACCAATACGGAACATGCGCCGCACTGGTGCATCACGGGACGGGCCCCCGTTAAGGTACGATCCTACGGCGCGTGGCTTAACAAGTTTCGCGCCGTGAGAGTACAGCTTTAAGGTGAACCCCAGTTCGACCATGAACAATCTCACGGCACGGGACTCGGCGATTCGGCGAGCCATAACCGTTTCCACGGCGCAGGACTCGGCGCGTCTTGCGCCAAGCTTGCTGAGCCACGCGCTGTGGAATTTCACCTTTAGTTAACCGTAAAGGTATGCACTCACTACGCCTCGGCGCAACATCTTTTCGCACTCACATCTAGGCTCGCGTCACCCCGGGTTTTCCGTACCTGAAGTTATCTGAGCTTGTCTCAGTTCATTGTTCGGTCAATTGCTCAGAGAGGGAGCCTACCTCCAGACTTTAACGCCGATGGAAACCGCCGTTGCTTCAACTGTACAAATTGCATCTAGCGAATTAGGTCAGGTATCTTTATTATTTCTTCATTTACCTGCTTAAAGCAAATTTTAATTTGAAATCAGAATAGGGTATTCAAGTGTATCGTGTATGTTGGAGAGAGTTAAATGGCTAGAGCAGCCAAAGAATCTACATATGTGCATCTCGCTCAGTCTCCCTTTCTCTCACTCGCTTTTACTTCTTCTTCATTCGCACTCTTGTGTTACTGTCTTGTGTTACACGTATTTTGTATTGCATAATAATCTTCTTATAGAGAATTCAGCTTGCTTCAATAAAAAAGAGATGAAAAGAAATTGGAATAGCATATTCTATTTGGGGCAGAACTTATAAATCAGAATAACAGTGAAGAGTTTAAGAATTATATTTTAGTGTAATCTGGTAATCGGTCTAGTTATTAAATATATTTTATTGGATAGGATGTTTAGTATATACTTTAGAAATGACGCCATTGTCATTACTATTCTGAAAATTGACGCGAGTGCTTGAACTTTGACTGCGAAACACTGTACAAAACAGACTGACTAAGTGTAAATGTACAGTCGTTCAACAACGTCAACTAACCGTGTTGAGTCGTGAATGTAAAATATCCGCTTTTTGTAATAAAAACCTCCGAAAAACTCGCGTTCTGCGTGCGTCACTGTGGAAAAATATATGACGCTAAACGAAAATTATTGCGGCAATATTTTTGGAGTCGCTCGCTTGCTCCACAGTCATAATCTCTACCAATGAATTGGTTAAATTAATTACTCGCTTCTCGACATTGTCAACGAGGCTTTTTTTCTCGTCCGATGAAATGTCATGTCTTTTCATATGATAATAGATTGGAGTAAGTACATGTCTATGTATTTACTACAGTATTATATAAAAGACAATAGAAGTTCAAAGTGAATAAAGATTACGGAATTATGAGATCCGTACTGTGTTCTACTACTTTTTTGTCATTTTGAGGGTTGGCAGCTTTCTGTATAACTTGGCTCAATTGTAAAGTCTCGTCCGGTATAATCCCATTTCCATTGAAGTAATTCGTGCAATACTAGCGAATTTGAAAACCAAACTGATTCTGTCGACAATATAAATATTTTAAGCTGTGAATGATAGTAATAAATACTCTGGCCGATTTATCAGTTTATGTAAACAACAAAACAGATATTGTAACACCAAATCAGGTATTGTTTCATTTATTACTTGTTTCACGTTAGGTATGGGTGATACACATTTAAAATAGAATTCAAGGGACTCTTCAGTTCATAAGGATCGGTTTCGCACGAAGTGTGGATAAAAACAGATTCGAAGAATCTGACGGAGGAAGTTAAGGATACGAGTATGTATGTACTTATAAGTCAATTGCAGTATTGAGTATGATATAGGATTTTAATTACATGCTTAATTTTGATACTTTTTGTTCTATTGATTCTTGTACGTACATTAATTTGCGTTTTATATGAAATTACTAATTGCAGAGTATTTAAATATGATAGGTCTCATGAGAAATCAAATATTTTGCATTGTTTGTTTTCTTATCATTTCCAAACATTTTCAGTTAATATCGTACAACACGTTGCGCGACATTTGTAACATAAAATAACCGAGAAGTTAGTTTTGATATTATTTCCAACAGTTTTCGAATGTGGTTTCGTTTCTGATAAAATATAAATCAATCAAAAAACAAATTTATTTTTCCGCGAGCGTTTGGAAACCGAGCTAGCTGAATTCGATGAGATTTGTTAATGTTACAATTGGTTCTTTATTTTACTCTCTTATATGTTATTTTCAAATGATACAATACATTAACCACCCGCCTGCGAATGGAAGTCAATTTTGGCCCGTATTCTGTCTTCGTTAGTCGGTGACTCTTCATATATTTGTAAATCTTATGCCATCACTATGCCAAATACGTTATGCGCAAATGATGAAGATACATAACTAATATAACTATATTTTTTTATAAATAAATTCCATCATTGTGAATAAATTGTACATTTGTACTTCATAAATTTGTGAACTTTAATGCTTTAACATAAAAATCTAAGAAAGTTCATTCTCTGATGTCTGGAGGAAGAAATTGTACAGTAGTTCAGAAATGACCCGGTTCCGCCTTTCCACTGTTTTGTTTCGCTTCCAGTTCCCATTCTCGCTTTGTATCTCAAGTTCGCTGATTTCTTTACATTACACATAAACGATACCCATGTTTGCCATAATTAAAACTCGTAAACTCTGCGGTTTTATCGGTTGTGTCGGAACATTATGATCATAAACGGACAATTTGATTCGCTAGCTGGTTTTGGTGCTCAGCGAGTCATAGCAATTACGATGAACGTCGTCCTAACGTGCTAACGATTCGTCGGCTCGGATATTCCGCTTTGATTCGGTTTCGTAGCGAAAAGTATACTTCGATATCATCGTCTCTGTCAACGGTCTCGCTATTATTCGCGATAATGGTCGTTATATCAGGTTTTCGACATTTGAAATTCGCACCGAGCCGCAGGGCAGGTGACATGCGCCCGCGCTAAGCCACGGCCGTTGATACTTTCGCAAAAGCTTTCGTTCGAAATACAATACACCTGCAGGTTAAATTACAGCCACGCTGAAACTGGCGCCGCGCGGCCGGATATTTCAATTGACAACGTTATTCCGGGACAGTTATCGACTGATGCGTGCACTTCCCCATTGTCATTCTCTAAAAAATGGAATCGCTAGGCAAACACCTCCGAAAGTAGCACTTGTCGTGTTGTTTGGCTTGAGTATTTTCGGTCTATTCATTCAGACAAGTAGGGAACTTCCATATTCCAGTACGAACTTGAAAGGCTTGTAACACAATCGACAATATTTTTCAAATCATCTGAAATTGGTTTCTCCATATTCCTGAATGAACATAACACTTCAAACATGTAGGTACTTGAATTTGAAGCCAGTCGATGTCGTTGAATATTATTGAAACTTCTCAGAAGTCAACATTTATTGTTAGTGGACTTTGTTCAGTATAAGACGTGATTAGATATTAGCATCTTATGGAGGCATAGTAAATACATACCTATGTATGTACATAAGTTGCTGTTATTCCTTTAATATTGTTCAATACTGAACTGTTGTTCAAATTCAAGATCGTGAACGTACAGGCAACATTTAAGAGGTCATGCCTAGTTGGTAGGCGTGATTTTCGGGATTTTTTGTGGAAAATCTAATTTATATTTTTTACAACTATTTTCTTACTTTTAAAGTACATATATGCAGCAACTCTCAGTAATTTTGTTATAGAAAAATATTAGAAAATGAGCGAATAACAGCCACTCTTCCGGAAGCTATTTTTTTGCGGTGAGCACGATTTCTCAGAGCCGGCTCATCTGAAATCGAAAAGTGTAGGGGAGACCGGGGCTAGTTGGCTAATGAAGTTAGTTGACTAATTCCCCATAACTATTATATTATAGAAGAGATGGTGCTTTGATTAGCGATTTTAAAACATATGAATGACTAGCCAGCCATTCCATGTGTCGCCGTGGTAGAAACTCGCGTGTTGTATCAGTGGGAATAAAAAATCTAAAAACATCGACGGTAAGTAAATATTTCAGTTTTGACTATTTATGTATTTTTGTCCAGTAAGTACAGCTTGATATTTTTTTCATGAATATATTGTGTAAGTGTGATGCATTGACTATGATTTACGGTATTTTATTTTATCCGGTGCTTGAAAGTTTGCACGTACGACACCTAATATGTTAGCAATGTCGGATGGGGTTACTTGACTAAGCATATGTGGGGTTATTTGACTATTAGTCTAGTAACCCCGGAAATCATTTTTTTGCCTTTTTTATCCAGTTTTGCTCTTATTAATATACATTTGTTGCAGGAATCAAGAGGAGAAATTACAAGCGAAAAACTGAGAATGGCAAAGCATCTGCTGATACTATTTTACGGGCAGTCCAAACAGTCATAAATGAAGGCAGGAGCGTTAATAACAAACACACCTATAAAAGAAGCATTACAGCAAGAAAAAGAAAGCATTCAAAATAAGAAACGTTCACGTAAGACCAAAATGATTGAGAAGAAAAATACGAAAAAGAATAAAGCCAAAAACGGTCGAACATTTCTTTTCCGAGAAGAATGTCCTGCACCATCCACGTCATTCAAGAAAAATTTATCGTCCTCGGAGTCAGAAGATGATGCCAAATGCTTAGTATACAATGAACCTTATACAGATAGCGTTCGTGGTGAGAACTGGTTGCAGTGCACACGTTGCAGCAGATGGGCTCACGAAAAATGCAGCAGCTCTAATATAGACTATTATGTGTGCATTAACTGTGACTCGGATGATGATTTGTAGGCCTAATTTGACCTAATTTTGAGCAAATAAATGTTTAATTTCTGTTAATACCGCTATGTTTTCTTACAAACTTAAAAATAAATGTCAAGTCAACTAGCCCCACCATATATGTCAACTAGCCCCGCAACCGGGGTTTGTTGACTTACTGGACTCACTCTTGTAAATATAATAAAAACTATAACTTAGGCTCAATTAAATCGAATTTCAAAATTAAGCCTGTATACCCAAGTAAATTTGTGAACTTTTGGTATGCGGTAAGTCAACAAAATACCAATGGTTGATTTATAAAAAATAGATATGTAAAAAATTAGTCTACTAACCCCGGTCTCCCCTAATAATTATCGATTGCAATGTTAAAAACATTTAATGAAAATGACTCAGATTAGATATTTGCATTTGCAAAAAGCATGCAACATTTTATACGCCTTCATGCGCGTTCGCCAATCAGAATTGACCTTGTCAGACGTTTCAAGTACGTTCTATAGTAGAATGCTATAATATAATAAACGTATCTTTTCGCGAACAGATTGGAGAATGCACAGGGTTACTCAACAGGAATATCATTTTATTTGACGTAGAACTCATTTCGGAATACATTTGTTATTGATTAATAAATGCCGGCGGTCGCCCCTGTACAGAGCTATCGGATTTAAAGCAACGTCTCGTTCATCCCTTTCCGCTCTCCTGCCCTGTCTCTCTCACAGCTTTTGCATATGTGCGAACGCTGATTGACCCACGAGTGATCATTCGGCCGTGAACGCAAACGGGTAGCTCCGCTGCTCATTTTACACCCACAATGGAAAATTCGAATTTTCTCTTTTTCAGTATTTGCGATATTCTGAGCATTCCGTTTTTACATCCGCCCCTCATTTTTATGTTTATCGCCTCCCAACCCCACCCACTGCTCCCTGTTCTACCTACCATCCCTGTCTGCCCTCTGCTTTCCTCACACAGGCTACAGAATTGCCTCCTCTGTTCACCTTCCTTTCTTTTTCGCGTAATAGCTATGTATACAGGAACAATTATTTCGGCGACAGCTCTCTTAATTATGGAACAGTTTTTCGACAAAAAATATTGGAAAAAATAGAGTAGTACAGAACTATAGTCTTTCAAGGGGTCTCCCTACTTTGACGGCCTGAAAAGGACCGCGATATTTTGGATTTTTTTTTAAAGAAAATCCCTCGAATTATATTAATTGAAAACTTTATGCTTATATTTGTGCATATTTAGGCAACATTAAAAAAAAATTAATTAAAAATAACTGTACCTTAAACTTTAAACGCGTTCTTCTCAAAACGATGTTTTTCAAATTGGTTAGCATGATATCTCAAAAACCAATTAGCCGATTTACTTCAAACTTTGTACATATATTCGATAGATTCCTGTAGGCGTTGCTGCTTTTAACTAAATACTCGTAGAATAAAATTTTACGATCACTTCTAACAGTAACATCGAAGAAAATCTATTGTACGTTATTCCTCTTCAAATTTTTATAATTCATTACCACGTTGACTAAATCTTAAATGATTAAAAATGTTATAATATTTTATAAAAATTTACGAAACGTGGTACAATGGAATTATACAAAAACAAGGTCCGAGCTTTTCGAAATATTAGACTACCTGTGGCCTTTCTCGCCATTATACAAAAAGAAAGTTGAGAAGTCTGAGGTTATCAAGCAAATTCGTAAAGTTTGCAGGAAAATTAGAAATATTGCCGGGAGACGTTCTCCTTGGAGGAAAGTTTTCGATAATAAAATCAGTATGCGCGGCTAGCCGCAAGAATCCCGCGGCGTGTCCGTTCCTTTCGTTAATTACTAATAATATTCAGACAGCTCATACAGGGGGAGGCGCGAAATGTACACGAGGGGTGAAAAGTGTTGGGTCGAAGAAGAGGAAGTGGTAGTCGGTCGCCGTGGCATTTCCATAGGCAAACAGACGGCCGCAGGATCGCTGGCAAGAAAAATGAATAAAATTATGAAAGAAGGGAAAATTTCGAGAGTAGACGGTGGCGGAGAGAAAAAGGAGGAGTGGATGAGTGGAGGAGAGGTGCACTGTCAGTTGTTTGACAGCAAGGGGATGAAACGTGCTGGAAGAACGAGCACACGAATCACCGAGGGTGCTCGACGTACGATTTTTGTACGGAGGGTATAAATCATCAGCGAGGAAATTCGCGCTTTTTTCAACCTCTTTTTCACGCGTTCCCCGTGTCTTTGCCGTCGACGTCTTCATGCTCGTGCAAAACGTGGCACTGCGTTTCAATATTTCCTTCGACGTATCCATTGTAAAACAGTGCGTTTCGTAAAATAAAAGATAACACGATACATTTGCATTTGTCTTTAAAAATGCATATGTCATAAGTATAATTGTTCTTTAAATTTCTTTTTCTTAGAATTTCAATGCTAGATTGATAGATTTCTCGTTGTGTTTATTGTTTTAAAGAATCTGGATTCTACTGTGGTCGGCTTTCTAATTTTGGTTTTTCCTATTTCAACTAATTTGTAATGTACGTTAAGTTACTGGAACTTAAAACAATATTCTACGACTGTTTTCACATTAAACAAACATTCGTTTTAATATGTTCAGTTTTAGCCAATTATTTTTTTAGTGATTTTTTTAGTTTACTTTCAAGTGATATTAAAAATTGTAGGTTCAAAATACTTTTTTGATATTTCTGTTATATATTTATTTTATGCCAAAGAATAAGCATAGTACCTAACAAAAATTGATTTTTGAGTTGAGTTTCAAAGTTATATTAACGAACAATACATTTCCACTACTTTTAATAACCGCTGTGAAATGAATTCTACCAAAAATAATTGATGCACTCCTCTGTCTAAATATTTTTCCAACTGAATGTTATTACATTTTACGCCACACTGGGTACTTCTAGACTTTGATTTTCATAATCAACAAACTATTTACTTCTTCATCGATGCAAGTAATTACTACTGAAAGTTGCGTGACGTAAATATACGTGGAAGTTTTCATATTTTTTAGACAAGCCCCTGTGCCAACTCCGAGGCCGTATTTGTACGGAACACAAGTGGTGCACGATGATCGACATAGCGAAGCACGTGATAGCTTTATAAATGCGCGCGTCTGTATATAGACGCACATGTGTTCCTAGTAAATAAATACGCGGAAGCACGTATTATTCACCGGGGATCGAAGTGGAGAGTATTATGGAATTTATTTAATCCACCGGACGCACTGGCTTTGTCACATATGTATGCACGAAATTGCAATCGATGATTATATTCCGGTGACTCTTGTAAACGAAAACGTTCGTTAGCAGGATCTTCAAACGAGGATCCAACGAAATTTCATTTCGGATGTATGCGCGAGTTGTTTTTTTTTATTCTATTTTTTCGTTTTATCTGTTCGTGTCGACGAACCGAATTCGCGCAGTTCGCTCGCAGAAACGAGCAACTGTTGCAAACGTAACCGTGACGCCGAGTAATTTATCTTAATTAAGTAGCTGTTAGTGGCTCGGTAATGTTCTAATAACGGAGGTTCGTCACGGAATTTATTTGACAGGCATGAAAATTTCGAAAATTCCACGTTACCGTATGATATTACAATAGGTATTCGTCGAGCGTTTCATGGATTTATTAATACGCGAATTTAATCCTTTGAAGCACGGTCGAAACTATTTGACGGATATTAAAATATCGTAGTATCTATACGCGATGGTTCGCGTGATGGTTTGCAGATGATTTCCAGCTCTTGCTGTGTTTTCAGCGAATAAATTTTTCCAATGAACAGATGCGCTGCACCACTATTTTATTACCTTTTTTGTCAATTTTAGAAATGTTTCTTCTTCTTTCCTTTTTTAAATTATTCGCATTTTTATGCTTTCTGAACCAATTAATAATCAGTTAAATAGATAAGCATTGTAATCTGTAATTACCTACTGCTTAAAACTAACGAGGAAACATCCACCACCCGAAAGTTCTCGGAATTTTTTTTCTGCGGAAATTCACTCTGAGGATGAAATCAATGATCGTATTTTTTGTTTCTTCAATATAATTTAATTTTTTCCACTGGTGTGGTGAAGCATAAAAAACTGAATAATTCTTATCGTTGAAAGTTTTGTTCTATCTCGCACCGTTGCAAAGTTATATTAAGAAACCAAAAACGGAATAGGTCACCTAGGGTTTATAAAATAACCGACTTTTGAAAAAAAACTTATTCCAACCCTAATTTGTTTAATTTTCGTGGGTTATTAAAGCAGTATGGCATATTATCGACACAGTACAAAGCTAACTCCCAGCTCTGTTTGTTTTCGAAGCGAACATTCGAGGACTCTCAGACAATACTTTCGATGCTTTCCAGAAAATATCGATGCGAAAATATGTTGAAGCCGTATGCACGTACAGAGAATGGTAATCCCCCAGTGTGAAAACACGTCCACGCCACTCGAAGCGATGGATAAATTTAAGAAATTAACACTAACCATGGTAATTCCATAATATCGATTTATTTTTCCAAGAGACTACAAATTTGTATCATCAATATCACATCAGCATTTTGCACAATTACCAGTCTGCGCACTACCTGACGTAGATCCCAGAGTAGCAGCTTCTTAACGAGAAAATCGAGGGTAAGGAGACCGGTATCACAGGCCACAGAAGTTCTGTCGATTTGTCGCATCTGTGCACGTTAGGAAGTTACTACGTTAGTCTGCCACTTAAATCACTCCCGGAAAGGGACGAAGGGCGTAACGGGGCGAATGATGCCTAGTTTCGTCTACCACGTACAACCTCGTCACCGAAAGTTCATCCCCTTGTCGAATCCCGGGACAACCGACTCTTTATTACACCGTAAAGTTTTCCGCGATGGACACGTGTCCCTGATCGCTATCAATCCCCTTCTGATCCTGGGGAACACACCACTTTACCCAGCCAACGTTTAAAAATAGTATTATCGATATTAGGCCTGGGACTATTCGAATAATTTAATATTCGAATATTTTACAAGTATTCGAATGCTACGAATAAACTTCGAATATTTGAGTATTCGAATGTTATTATTCGAATATCCAAATATCCAAATACTATTCGAATATTTACGTATTCGAATACTTAAATTTTGTAGTATTTTGAAAGTCTTCGAGTACTTGGGTATTCGAATTATATTCGCCAAATAATTGAGCAACTAAAATATTCGAATATTCGAATACCGAAGAATTCGACAAATAGTCCCAGCCCTAATCGATGTAAGCTCCCGTCTTAGAATTTGTGTTAGAAATTCTAAGACGTTAGAAATGAAACGTCCCTCGACAACTCCGTTGAGTAATATTGTTGCTGCGAGCTCAGTTAAAACGTAAAGTGAGCATAAGCACGGCGAAAGTGTGATTCGACCAGTTAAAATTAGATGTTTGTAGCCGAAAGGTAGATCGTACAGGGCTGTTACGGTCGCGGACGAGCAGAATAAGAGGATGGGGTTAGAGAGACGGATAAAGGGATGGAGAAGCACCATACGGACGAGCCATTTAAACTTCTCACCCCCGAAACCACACGCTTGTCCGCATTCTGACTTATACCAGGCATCGTTCACCCCGTCCGCGTGCCCTCCCTCTTCACTCTCCCTGTCCACCCTCAGTCACCCCTTACTCCCGCGTTATAATACGCGTTTGACATTCGCCACTTTAACCCTCTTCGACTGTACGACGACGAATCGCTTTGGAAACGCAAACGAGCCGATTTTTTACTTCTGTTTTTATTTCTTTACAATATTTCGTAGCATCTTTGCGAGATGTTATTTGTGTTATTTTTACTGTTATTATTCTTCGTACACATAATAAATTGGTGGCAATAGATCGATACATATCGCGTGAATTACTGAAATCCGCGAACGCTTAAAGATTGTAGAATAAGGTCGGAAATCGCGAAATTCCCGAATCAGCGATTTTCGACATTATTCTGCGATCTTTAAGCGTCTATAGCTCAGAAGAACATTAACCGATTTTTATGAAATTTTTTATGCATTATCCGCAAAATCTGATCGAAATCTTCATCACTTTCAACAGTCAGATCGATTCTATTCCGTACGCTTACCATTATAGATATTTATGAACCTGTATGAACCATAACAGCTACGGAAAAATCTAAACAAATTAAAAGTTCTATCCGGCGTAAAACAAAATTAGAAAAAAAATCCAGTCCGCAAGTGTTGATCACAAAGAGACAGTGCCTCCAATCCTGAAGGTGTTAAAATACTGTTTCCAATTTCGTTAAGGATTCTGAAACAATACTGGGAAAATTGTAATACACGAAAACTAGTTCAGTATGCATCGTGTACAACAAGGTTGAAATGTGGCAGAAATTATGTTGGTCAAATACTCCTCTATCCATATTCATATACTCGTTGTAGGAACAAAAGCATATCGGTACAAATTGGGCTGAAGTGACGTAAACTACAAGAAACTCTGTTGTACTAATACGAAACGAGCCGTGCCGCAAAATTGAACGACCAATATTTGATCAATACTAATGAAATACTGACGCTGCAATGTAAACGATTACGGTGTTACGTCAGTCTTGTACAAGTACACAATATTGTGCTGCTCGATTCTACTCACACCACTAGGCTGATGTTAATATTTGCAAAATTTCATTCTAGTTAAAAGTGTTATGTTAAACATATAGAATACTAAATTGAGCATATTGCACCTAAGAAATTTTGTTTCCTCAAAAAGTTGTTCTACAGACATTCTAACGAAGTTTATAAGCATCTTATTTATTACTATAAGTTTCTAATCCACAGTGAAATGGACTTGTTACAGGTTTTATATAGAATTTTTTCTCAAATATTTTGTTGACAAACCATTAAAAAATATTACGTAAGACGCTATCTAAACACACACACCCCGTAAGAAAATGTAAGAAATTCGTGAAACCCCCTAAAAGCCTTACGCAATGTAAGGACCACACCTATCTTTATTAGTACTGTATGTTTTCCATTTTGCACAAACTGAATGCAGTAATTTAACCCCTTACCACCAACCTCCGTAATATTACGTTTCTTGCGAACAGTCTCAAAGTTCTTCCTTCGTAATATTACGGAGTTCGATGGAATACAAAATAAATGCTCTGTTCGAAAAACTGTTTCATCCCAGTTAATAAAGATTTCCTATATGTATAGTAAAATAGAAACATAAAAACGGTTATAATATTTAAACCTTTTTCTAAAATGTATTGTGTCGTTAAGGGGTTAAAATACAAATTTCTTCGTTTGTATATATAAATCGTATATACCAGAATATTAAAAGTCCCAAATGACTTTTAATTTATTGTCTAATTCTAACGTACACTCTGATTTTCACTGTCCTTTATAGTGAATGCACCCAGTACAGAATAATATAATTCCTATTTCCAAATAACTTTTAACAAAAAGCGTACAATTTGCTGTTGTTAATCGCAACGTTGGTATCAACACGTACCATCAGGGATCAAGGGGGAGGAGGGTCTGACGTGGAGTTACTAATGGACATACGAAGATTCGAGTTATCGGCCCGAAAACTTGCGGCTTTTATGAATGACGTCGCAAAAAGCACCAGGCCCAAGGGTTCTATCGGAGCTTAAGCCCAAGTGTCAGGGTGATTAGCGGACATCGGTACACGTTACATTTCGACAAGGCTCGCTTACAAATACCCTCGCAGGCGGCTCATCGACGCGCTGACCCTGCAGCTGGCTGCTGTCTAATCTTTCCTCGATTACGGGGCTAGATGTAAATCAAACCCGAAACCCTATATACCTACCTACTATATACACGTCCCCACGCCGTCACTCCCTGTGTCCAATTCCTAAAGTTGACGCTAAATCTCACTCTATATTTTTGCAAATTTTTGCAAATATTTGCTAACAGTGTCAAACCTTAATAAGATACGACGCAATCTGTGTGAGCATATTAAAAACACAATAGTATGATTCAAACACATCATATCCGGATTAAAAATGGAATATTCTGGAAAAATACTAACAACAGAGACACCACTTACTAAGGGAGGATTCTCGCGTAACAGCCCACGAAATTTATGATTTTTTTTAAAAATCTATTTTTAATATTGGATTAAATTCTTTTGGGAGAAAAGGAGGCATCTTTATACTGTATAATACTACGTGTATAATACAAAAGAATTATTGGAATCATATTGCATTTTGTGTAATGCAGGTTGCAAAAGCTATTATCTGAAATTTAATTTCAACTCTTCGTGAAAAATGAATGCTCTGTAATAAATATAAGAAAGAAACAACTCCGTGGAGGAGGGTACAACATTTAATCACCAGAAGCCGTGATCCAGAAAAGGAGGAAAGGAGGAGACCACAAAACAAGTTAACCTAATCTGGTTATTCAATTGATCGCCCTTCGAGGAGCTACTCTGCTAATTGTCTTTCCCTCGCCCTTGTTCACTGGAGGATGGTTGGATGACGTGCAATTGCGACGGTGTCCCCCACACCCCCTCCCCCGTGCTCGTACAAATGATCATAGATCACGCGAATTTACTTGCGCGTTCAGTTGCACGATTTACCTGCGGTGAACCGCCCTTTACACGATGGAATAATATTAATTATAAACGGAGGTGGATGTTTTGATTTCATCGCGCGGCAATTAATTCGTAATCCGGATGCGGTTCAGCCACAGTGACATTATACGATTCGGTCGACCGAAAATATTCATGCACATGGAAATACCGTTACGCGTAACTGGATTCGATTGGTAGATCACTGTCCATCGTTAATTCGTTACTTTTAGTCGGTAATCGGCACTAATTGATCAGTCGCCGACTCGCGATCACAAAGTTGCCGTACAAATGGTTTAGAATGAAAATGAATTATCACTTCGAAAAGGTATTGTCAAAGGATGCTCGGCAAATCGAAAATACAAAAAAAAAATTGGAACTTTGCAGAAATTTTGTTCAAATGATGCTGATAACGTAACTATTCTTTGCTTCGGCAGTGAAATGGTCCTAGGGGTGAAAACACCCCCCTACCCCTCTCAAAATGAGGGTGTTTCCACGACTAGGACTTATTAGCATTACCTAAACTGCATTTCTGCTAAGTTCAAATTTTTTTTAATTTTCTAGGCTGTTCTTTCTGTTTTATTTAATGATGTTGCAACATTTTTTTAAATACAGGGTAATTGGCAAAATTGTAGGTAGGATTGCTCTAATAAGGGGTCAACAAATTTGTATGTTAATCCATCCATTATCCACGTTGGGGCGATGAAAGTGGTCGCAGTTGCAAGTGAAAAATGCTTCTGTTAATTGATGACTTTCCTTTCCTTTGATTACCAGTGAAAATTGTGGCGTGGAAGGCGGACTCGTGATCGGGAAAGCGTAAGAAAGGATCAGGGAAAAATGTCTTGTCGAACGTGGAGCGGAACGGTTAAGAGTGCGGCGTCGTTCCAGGGAATCGTCGCGGCGTGAAACGAAACGGAAGACGAAATTCGCTCGAGGGCGTCGAGGAAAGAGGGGGTCCGGCGGATCATTCCTCTTTCTGCTAAAAATACGCAATCTCGCGGCCCTGTCAGGCTGAAGAATTGAAATACACGTACCCTCCTTTCTACTCTTCTCGTCTCCCCTTTGATATCGTTTATCCATAATCATTTAATTTTCCCGAAACGTCGCGCCGACCGTAGAAACTCGTAAAACGTCTTCTTCCTTCGTGTACCCCGATGGAAGCCCTTTAAAAGGCGTATGTCCTGTGTCGTCTGACGAGCAGCTTCTTTTACGATCCTTAAATATCTGTGAACACTTCCAATATGTTAAACATTACAGTTTATGACAACAAACCAATTTTTCAATTTTCTGTGCACACTTTTCTTTAAGACTTTCGCATCTTCCTAATTGCTTTAATACGATTCGGTGCATATGCAATTGTAGATATTTGATGAACTGTGTATTATACTTTTAAGAAATCCAAATAGTTAAAAACAATGGAAATAATTGTTACTCATTCAAAATCGAATGTTTGCAAAGAGTGACCCAAAAATGAGGCCTTTTTTCGCCTCTCTTTGGTCCCACGATTTTGGAACTGTATTTTATGCCAAACGATACTTTAGGATGAGAGATTCCTCTCACAAGAAATTTTCAAGTTCAGGTGACAGTTTCTGAGATATGGAAGGTCAAAGAAGTGAAATTTTTTTAACGCGTTAGCCCATACGCTTCGATGTACAGTCTTTTATATCAGTCCGATAATTTAAACAATTATTTCCAGGGGTTTTACTGACTGCTAACAACGAATTTGAATTTAGATTTTCAAAATTCACAACATCTGCGAAAATGTCGGTAATACAGTACGCACTCGTTATAAGCCCGTTCTTACTATACGTTGTACGCCAGGAATCTTTCAGACGAGAGTGAGAGAACCCCAGAACGTGCGAGAGGCTCCTTCGTTTCATATTCGTGATACATATTTCCGGCATAAAAATAAGTTTAATTTAAAAATACCCGAAATTAATGAAAATCAGTGGAAGTTTACAAAATTTTAGGACAACAATTCCATAGGACAACAATTCATTACATACATACACTCTTCGCGTCTAATTTCACAATCAAAAAACCGAATACTGAATAGAAATCCTTGAATCCCACTATCCCTGTGAATATGACGATGTCTTCTGCATCGACAATAGTTTGATAATGAAGAAGATAAGTCTGGATGCGACAAAGAAGAGAGGGGAAAAGTTGTTGGACAAAAGAGGAGCGATTTAAAGGTTGGGGGAGTGGCTGAGGACAGTTAAATCTCGTAGAAGATGGATAACAATAACGGACCACGACCAGCGAAGAAAACACTTTCGATGCAAACTACGAGATCCGACGTATTTTTCTGCGCTACGGCGCTCGATTCCGATCGGTTATTGAATCGTTAAGCCGCGCCAGAATAAAGAGATATACGTACATCCATGTAGGCGAGAGGACGACCGCGACACCCTATACATATTTCGTCTTGCACGACACTAGCCCCAGATCTCCCTTCTTCTTTTCTCCCTCCTGCCATTCGTTTGCTCGTTTCATCCCCCGCTCGGATTTCTGTTCTGGGCGGTGAACGTCACAAGGAGCGACGACGTAAATACGATCGCGAATAATATTTCCAGCTGCTAAAATGTGTCAGCTCGCTGATCCTTGCTGACATTTGAATATCTGTGGCACCCTAGGCCGACTGATATCGCCGGCGCCTGGCGATATTTCCAAAGCTCTGCGAAACGTACTCGCGGATATTCTTTCAACGTCTCACCATTCCCACCGAATACTGGCGAATTACGTGTAAATCGAAACGAATAATACTTGCTGCGTTCCTATCACAATAGGATACATCGTATTTTCCTTTTCATAGTCAAAAAACAACTCTAATAATCTAAAGTTAATATCATTTTTATTTTATTCTTATTTAAATAATTTTTTATTTAGCTAAAGCCCAACTCTATCAATTACTCTGTCTAAAATAAAGTAAGCGATCTTACTAAAGTACTATCGTATCATTGTTTCTTCAGATTGCGATGTACATATTAATCCCCCAAATGCAAATTAAGTTCTCGGGCTATTTAAATGACGGAAACATTTTCTTTGGGACCGCATCATAAAAGTTTACTCAGCCAATTATTTCGTGTCTTATACGTATAGAATTCTTTATCTAGTAATTTCATTTTACGTGGAGAAATCGATAATGTCGCTCGTGTAGGCATAGCTAACCAGTTCACCTTTATATTATTCAATAATTAAGCAGGTAATAAAATCACCCACTTTTGATTTCCATAATATTCTCGAGAAGACTTGCGACACCGCTACTAACAATTAGGGCTGGAACTATACGAATAATTGAATATTCGAATTATATTCGCCAAATAACTGAGCAACTGAAGTATTCGAATATTCGAATACCGAAAAATTCGACAAATAGTCCCAGCTCTACTAACAATTGCAAGGAACCAAAAAGGCGTCTAGATTCTTCAAACAGTACCTGGCCAACGATATATTCCACCCTGCTGTTTTCTTTATCGTGGTGTTGGTCGGTCAGTTGGACTAAAGATGTGTCTTATCATCAAATCAGTAAAAATATCAGTTGTCAATTATGTAGGTACATTAAGGGTTCCTGGTATTTCGAACGACGATGCGAAACAGACAGAAATTGTTACTTAGTCGGACTTGAGAACTTGAGACGGATCGAAGGTACGACCCGGTCGTTTTCCAGGAAATTAGTTGAATAGGTAATATAAGTTTACAGCACGGGATCGACGGTTATAGTCCGGTCTAAACGATACTCGAGAGTTGCAGCCAATGGCGAGTGAGTTGGAAGCAATTCGAATCTAGTGGGAAAGAATTTTACCGCGAGCTCGAGTCGGAGACTTTAACGTCGGCCAGCGAAGCGTTTCAGCTCTTTTCCGCGATTCGTTACGATGCAGTAGCAAAACTTGCTGCTGCAGTCGACTGCGCCCAATCTGTTCGACAAAGTAGTTCGACCAATTTTATTGTGTAGAAGTAACTGTAGTTAAAAGTAGGTACTCTTTATCACAAATCAGTCATTTATACGTAGGTACGCTATTATTGAGAAAATGGATAAATAATTTATGTTTTACTAGTATTTGTATATCATTAATTTTTTTATATCTCAAAGTAAAATTCAGGGTTTTAGCAGAATTTTATAACCGTTGATCCTGTTGCGACATATTTTTCTGTTTCAAGCCTCGTGCAATGAATGTGGTGAAAATCCTTAAAATTGAAAAACAAAGTCAAAGCCAATTCTCTTTTGCATTTCAGAAATCAGTGTTTCTGTTAATGACCAAAAATGAGTACAGTATGACTTCCTTTATCTAAAGGAGAAAATTAATTCATGAGTGTGGAGAAACGAATTGCACTCTGCAGGCACCAGCGTAGGGTTTCAAGGAACAAAGTTGCTCTCGTGTTGCGAATTTCGCGAAAATAAGAGCAGTATATTTTATCGCGCAAAAGAATGTTGACCAATATAAAATTTTGTAAATCCATGAGAAGCGGTGGTTGTGCGACCGTGCCCCGTCTCTTCCCGTCTCGCAAGTCACCTCCAGCAGCTTGAGAAAGTAGTAGAAGTCGGCAGTATAAGTTTACAACACTGGTTTGACACGGCGATTAAGCGGGAAGTTTAACGATCGATCGAGCCAGCCGAGGTCTTTCGAATTGAAAGGCGACCAGATCGAAAGATCTGTCGACGTTTTCTTCCACCTTGTGACGCGCGAATGACAGAAAAATTTTGTTCTGGGGAAACACTAATAAACGTAAATTTAGTCTCGAATAATAAGTGCAAAGCACAGTAGGGTTTTTCTCCACCGCGAGTTGCGTAATCGCGTATTATCGGAATAATTGTAATTGGTAATAAATAATTGCAATCTTTGAAATGAAAAACTAAAGAGTAGGTATGTGTTTAAGGCAATAGATACGTCTGACCTTATAAGCAGAATTGTCACCAAGGGTAGTTATTTGCAGTTTCGTTTGTATTTTACTGTTCATGGTATTAAAATTAAACGAGAATGCTGAGAGATTGAATGTGACTTAAAAAATAAAAATTTGAGAGGCTATTCTACGGTTTTTTTTCAATGCATCAACGAAAGATATAGGAATGTGTATATTTTATTCTCAACACGCGATTCAATTCTTGCAGTTACCTACATAAGATTTTGCAGTGCAGATAAATTAGATTTTGGAATAATATTCGTTTTGGAGTCAATGTTGTTTTTAAATTTTCGGTTTACAGTAGACCATACGGTACGTAGTTATGGTTAAGTACTGTATTAATTATTATTGGAAAGCTTTCGCTGAAGGAAGATACAGAGGTGATGTTTGTGTTTATTTTTATTCAACGATAACGATTCTAAATAATGCATCGCTGTAGAAGAACATTTCTTTTGAAATAATTCTAAATATTATTGAATATAAACTATGTACAATAATTCTTACAGGAATGTAGCCAAATATGGAATAGTATACCTAATATGCAACAGTGCCATTTTTCAAAATTTAACAAATGAATATCTGTGAAACGGCTATAGGCTATCTCACTCCCTCACTTTGGCACTGCACGCGTTGTGACTCGTCAATCGAGCGAACGTCAGCGAGGTTGCAGAATCGTTTTGTTTTGTTGCTGTTCGAAAACTTTTGACGCTGCGTAAATTTGATGTATTTTTCGAACTTGCTATTATTTCACAATGCACATTGTTTTTTTCCTGTTCTTGTTAGCATATCTGCCGGTGGTCCTCATAAATATTTGTGAAGCCATGTGATATCTTTTAAAAAAATATAAAAATTAAACAATATAAAAAATATATAAATAAAAATTCGAGATTTTCACATAAAAATTATTGTAACAAACAAGAATCACAACCTTGAAATTGAATTACGTCATTTCTTAAGACCAATATTACAGCAAAATTACAGAAGAACGTTAAAAGGTATCCCTGTCAGCACCGTCATTTCTAAAACACAAATATATTTTATACCAATCTCTTTGCAATCTTTATGCTAATAATAAACATTAGGCAAAAGGATACATCTGGATTTTATTTCATTTTTTTGCAAATATATTGAAAAGAAAACGACTGCGTAGTCCCCTTAATTTAGGATGATCTCCTCTTCATCACAAAATAAAATCTGAAATGAAAAGGCATAACCTTTACACATTGATTAGAACATTTCAATAAAATCTCCACTTAGTCACAATATAAAATTGTGGAGAGAAACATCCGCGACAATAAAGTGCTTCCACCGCCACAGTGTATGTATCTCGAAACCTCCACGTTGTCGGCCACGCCTTTACAAAGATTGTTCCAAGGTGAATACTCTGTACATAATCCAATGGGCAACGTCGTCGAACAACTTACTTCTGTCTGCATATAGCGTGCGCAGAGGAAGTGCTTACGGCGAGCGTATAAAATAAGTTGGAATTAAAAGCGAGAACGACAGCCATCGGGTTCAGTTAGTCGTGACGAGTGTCTCTGTGTTAGCGACGTGTGCACCGCTGCTAAACGCTCGTAGATACCCTGGAAACACCCGTTACATTGCTGCAAGGAACGTGCGTGCACGCATGCAAATTTGCAAGTTTGTTACTAAGCACACGGAGAGGCCAACTTGTCGTTCGTCGGCGTGAGATGTGGTCCGTCAAAAAGCCGTAAAATCCTGAGGGCCGCGCCGTTCGGTCTTCTCGACGCCACAACAAGCGAGCAAAAAAGCAGAGCCCGGCGTTTCTTCTACACGCGCAGAGAAGCGTGCACACGTGACAGCGAGCTTTCGCGCAGTTCCCCGCATTTATACGGGCGTTCCTTAAGACTCTCGGTCGTTCTCAAGCATCGCCTTAAGCGGCCGTCGGTAGAGATAATAAAAGGTGGACTCACCTCGCCGACGATCGACCTGGTAAACACGGCGACCACCATTCCCAGACACATCTCGCTGAGAGAACTCGTTGACATTCAGACTTCTTCGCGTTCGGTTGTGTCGTTGAGATTTTAAAATTCGAAACTTCCATGCGGGTAGCAAAGAATCACTTGTCAGCGATACGGTTGATGGATCTACATTAAAGTGTTTTATGTTATAGGGTTCAAATTCAAATATTACATTTTTTACTCTGCTCATGCCCTGATAACTATTAATATAAAAAGAATATCTGACAAATTTTAGGAAAATTGAGTAATATTTAGAGGTTGCACACTTTGCATACTAAATAATACATAGTAGGCTAAGGAAACACGATTTCCAATGATAATTATTCTTATTCTCAAATCCTTAAGGGGGTACGTCTACCTAGAGCGTTAAGTTAATCATATTTTTGGGTAGGTGTTTTTATTTATAACTATGAGCCGCTGTAAATTTTGCACATCAGAAAAATTTACAATTTATCAAACCAAAAGTCGACTATCGTTCGATCCTGTCCCTCGAAGTCGTTAGAATCCTAACTCGACTGCCCAGTGTTTGGGGTGGAAAATAGCAGAGATGGATAGAAACGGTCCTGTCCACACTTTCAGATGGACCAATGGATCATCTATCGTTGGACGTCCCTCCAGGGTTCGCTAGTCTCGTCACCCCATCGACCCCGGTCCTCGAGTATAATTTATCCCGTTATGCTAATCGAGACGATTTGTCTAAATTAAAAGGCGCTCCACGTTGATCCGCGATCACGTACGCCCCCATTTTCATCCACACAACCCCCTGTCATTTCTACCACAACGGTAAACACCGTTATTCTTGTATCAGAACGCTTTGAAACAACGAAGACAATGTAGCAAGGGATATGCGTTCATTATTATTATGAATATTTTGTAATATTATTAATTTTGTTGAATAATTAAAGTACACATTTTTGTTGCATCTCCTTAAATAAGATTCCGTGTAGAAAATATTCGTTATTAGACTAATGAAATGTTTACCTAATATCTATCGTTAAAGTTGATAATAATACTCAATAACAAAAAAGAGAAAATGGGAAAATACACAAATTATGAGAATATGAATAAAGTTATCTAGAAGCGTTATAAAAATCGTATAATGCAACAGATATTTTAAATAAAAAACAAACTTCGGTTAAACTTCTTCTATTGTCTAAAACATGTGGCTTAAACCACTGAGAAACTTTCGCAATGCTACATCAACATTCATTGCTTGAGCATAACTTTGTTCCCATCAACTTGGTGTATAGATCAAAGATACCGAATGGCAGATGGTGGTGGTTTCTATCATTATTTCAGCGTTGCGTGGACATGCTGGACTCAGGGTGGTTTACAGGCCGCGCAGGATCTTCCTCCCTCGAGGGATGATGGTCGTGTTATCGCGTCCAAATCCCGCGGATGATGAGACTTTAGTTTATTGTACGTGCGGACAAAGAAAGCGGCGATATTTCGGTGTGTGAGGGTGTGTATCGGTTGGGAGAATGGATGAAAAGAGGTTAACTCGATGTCCACGGATTTGTTTCTTCTTCCTGCGGAAGCATCTTGGGAATCGAAGCGATCAGACTGGCCTGAAATCCCGGTCCGCACGAGACTCGCCTGCGGAATGAGATTTTCTTCAGGAAAAAAACGAAGGATATATCGGAGCCGGAGAAAAGAAATTTCGTGTTCCTATTAGAATCCTTGACAGAGAACATGCTTTATGTTCGAACATATCGTTCCACCAAATTTAACAACAGTTCTTGTATCCCTCTTACATTGTTCAATTCAAAATTCCAGTTGCTCTGCGTAGGGAATGTTTGTGTTTGCACTTCAGTATTTAACCAAATCTGTCCGAATAATTTTCTTTATTTGTCTGTATTTTTTCTTGTTTTAATGTTATGTTCTTTCCTCCACATGCATGCTGGTACTCTTGTTTTATGTATTCTGAATATAAATATTATTTTGCGTGGGACATTTGAAAATTAGAGTTTATGCTATTAACAAATAAACAAAACTATTACAGTTTTGGTCTATACTGGCCTTAAGAAGTATTTCAAACGTGTTTTCTATCGGACGAGCTGAGAGCGCGGCCTTAAAAAACTATTATCATACAGGACTGTAAGTTAATAGCTATCATTCAATGTTTAAACATACTTTACAAACTTTCACGTCTAGTTTTACATAAATTATTCATATAGAATGTTTATTTTAAACTACCATTGCCTACGCTTTAAATTATTCCTACCTACTGTTTCAACAAAATTTTAGTTTTATTCGTTTGAATCAAATTAATTTAAATCAGTAGGATTCAAGTATTTGATAAATATATACTTGGCGAAAGAGCAACTATTTTTTAAATCCGTCGTTTCTCATCCCTTTCACTACTGTTCGCAACAGCTAGGCTGTTGATGACTCCGTTGATGACGATGCTACTGTTATGGTAGCCACTGCTGTCAGTCTGCTGCTGTCGTTATTACCGTTGCTGGGTCGAGCAAGAGACGCTGCAAATGCGGGAGTGCTAATATCCAATCATGTCGCTTCCTCCGGCGCGATACGTTCCATCGGCTAATTTTCCATAATTAATCTATGATAAAGTCGTCACCGGTTGGCAACGCTCGGCTGATGTATGTACATAGCTCGTGGTTGGTTTAGAATTATCCAAAAACAGAGTTTGTCGATTATCCTGTATCTACCTCTCGCGAACATGCTAGAATATATGTCACAAGTCCTCGAAGTCCTTTTTTTACTCTGTATAAAGTTAGGTACAGAAAAAAAACTCAATTAAATTTATAAAAAAATTTGTGTCAAGTACTAGTAAATTCCAATTTTTCCAAAAATGATAGTCATTTGACCTCAAGTGCGATTTTTTACCTAAAATTCATACGCCTTTTGTTTCTAAATTGAAAATTATGACAGATATCACAACTATCCTACGACAAGTACTAGATAATTGTTTCAAAAATGACTGTGACAAATTTCAGCTAAATAAGTTTATTAGTTCTCGAGATGTTCTTGATGCCGATCATGGAAACTCTATTTCGAGAAAAATGCGTTTAAAGTGTCGAATGCAGTTTATATTTATTGTTATATAAAGTGTTTCTGTTTGGAATCGTCAATTCCTGGGGCATATAACACCTCTTCCTGTTATGTTGAAGTTTCTGACAGATCTTTTTGTTGGTGTTTAAGGCACAGTCTTCCCTCCTTTGCCCCACTCATCGCAGCCCGCAGGGCGAGTCAAGCGTCGACCAGTCGACTACCCTCAGAGGCACTTCAACGACGTGCGTTTAGCCCTCTAGCGATTTGCATTGCTTGCATTATTATTAATAGAGTCGTCGTTCCTCCATTAAATACGCATGCAACGATACATGCAGCAATTCCCACAATTTATTATCGAGCCAGAGTGATATTTTCCAGACGAGACTGTTTAAACTTTCGACATTGTTCTGATTGTGAGTGAATCATTCTACACAATGTTTCAATAAACTATTATCGCTTATATCTTCGTATTCAGGTTTGATTGCACTCAGAACTTTCGGTGACAAGGATGTGTAGATAATTGTACTGTTGAATGCAAGAACGGCTTAGGACACGTACAATGTATAGATTCTTATGTTCTTATCTTTGAATCAACCCAATTCCGAAACCAAAGCAAAACGCCAACCAATCGTCACTCAAAGATTTAAAAAGTTCCAAGACTTTCAAATATCACGAAACTTTCAAGCCTCTGTTAAATTTGCAAACAGCAGTCTCTCTCAAAATGTTTTGGAATAATATAACTCTTGTACTTTAACACAAGACAAAGTATCAAAAGGTGCTTGTATCATGAATTGGCGAACATCATGTAGAAAAATACTGATTAGATTCAAGTCGAGTATCAACCACTCGCATATATCTAGCAGCTTTTACGGTACTAAGCCATATAAATCTAGCCATCTTACGGAGACATAAGTCTGCGGATTAACCAGTATTCTTCGCATCAGCAGCCCGGATTCGTTCAGCGTTTTCTCTTTTTCCTGCATCGAGGCCACCCGAGAAAACCAAAACCACAATCTTTTACTCGCGTTTCACTTTTTCCTTCTCCTTTTTACCTCTCCAACACCTCGGTGGATGTTAATTTTCTTAAGACATCATTCTTATGCTTGGGGTGCAGTCTGATTCGATTCGTTTCGCCACCGATAATCTGCATTTCATATAGCTACGTAGTTGACGATCGTATTTCCTTGTACGAAATTATGTACTAGAACTACTATCCAGTTTAATTATTGTAGAATCTCTGCCCTTCGAATCGACAAGAATTTTAAGGTGCAATTTAATACTAAGCAATTCAGAATTCTTGCTACTTCTCAGTTTTCTAGGATTTATCTCTCCATTATTATTCTAGCTTAATCGTTTATTTTAGAGTTAATTCTTACACTGCTGATTGTTTATAGCGATATAATACTAGAATGACGATAGCTGTTTCAGTGAGCTTTAGCGAGCGATAAATACCGTGTAACTGTCGTGCCAGAGTAATCAAATCCCAAAGATCTGTGAAATACGAGCTGGGAAGCATTTGCACGGTAGATTCTATCTGATACATATAATATCACTTTCGAAACGTTGGTTTCACACCTAGGTTTCCGGCCTGAAAGAAAGATATGTACAACGTGAATACGCAGTCGCACTGCGGATACATTATGCATTTGAGCAGACTAGAGTCACGTAACAGTATACAATTTTTATTACCACTGGAAACACTGGCAATATTAGATATGTACATTGAATTTTAATATCTATTTATGTACTGGCGTGCTCGTCGTAAATACTCAATCATTATTTTCCAAGTTCTCAGTTGTGTGAATATGTATATATATATATATGTGATATTGAGTAGGTGGCTCTTACAATGGAAGTATATGTTCAATATAGGGGGATCCTTCCTCTCTCCTATTTGCCAATATTTCTGTAAATTTTTAGACCTCAATAATAAAATTTAAAAATTTGGTGAATTTGAACAAACAAAAAATCGCTTTTATCCGCAACAATTTTTTCACATACAAATTTCGATATATCAAAGTTTACATTTCTGGAAAAAGGCTATTACAGCATGTTTGTATGAGTATTACGAATGTATAATTAATACTCAAAAGTTAAAAGATCCAAAAATACGAAAATAGTAATTCAAAACTAGATACCAGGAATGCAACGCAAGATACCCTGCGTCAAATTATCAGTCATTCAACCGCATTCACTGAACCTGTATATAAATTCTGAATTACACATATTGCCCCTAATTTGCATCTGCAAGTATAGAGGCTACCCTGAGGGCTAATCTACTTGATGCATGACGTCTCTCGATATACCCACGAGGGGAGGCTACGATCGGAACATATAATTTCTGAGCGAAACAAACAAATCCCATAATATTAGCCGCAAACGCTTAGCTATTTTTTTTATAATCTTATTCCTCCTATCCCTCAGCTCGTGATTCTGGATACACGTAATCTAGACAGTAGTAGCGGTAGTTGAACACTACGTATTTACTAATGAAGTTAAACTGTCACCCTACGATAAAAGATTGTGATCTGTCTAAAGATAAAATTAACATAAGATGTTTATGTTGTTTTCAACAAAATCTACATGTTAAAAGCAGATTGAAGTCGTCAAATCGACTTTGAAATTTCAATGTTTAAAGACACTTTTTTTTTAAAAAAAATGGCTGAGCGTTAATAGTATAGTTAGTTATATTCCGAGATTTGTTTATACACATCGCCCCAACACTTTTGGCCTGGTTTCGTTCAAACATCGCTCGCCCCGATCGTAGCCTCCCCTTGTCAGAACGGCATACGTATCTGACATCACCAATCTGTTCTCGTCGTCATTATAGAACGCCTACCTTTCGGTCTCAAACCGGTGACTGGACGAATAATTATGCAAATGTATCTTCTTCACTTTCCCATGCAATAAACTGTTAAACTATTAATACTTGCAATTTGCAAAATTTTTTTACACTGGCCTCGATATTGGTTTATTAAGCCGATATTGTATTATGAAATATACGTTTGCGACTTGACAATTGACATCAGAATGAGTTTAGAGCCTAAAGGTTTTTGATTAATAATAGTTTGGTCAACGCTTGGCCAACTTTTTGCGGTTTTTATTGTACTCTCGGAGTAAATCAGTTAGTATTCGTTGCACCCTTGATACGAGTTGAGAGGGATAATGGCGGCGAAATATAAGGGATGAGAAGGAGGTGAGATAGAAAATACAGGTTTCCCGGGAGCGGCTGATGAGGTATTGATGATAGGATCGCGTCAACACCAGCTGAGCCAATTACACGCTTAAATCTCCTTCCTCCTCTCCTCGTCTCTCTACCATATGCGTCCCTTTCTTCCTTTTCTCTTCCATAAACGTACGTCTTCTTATTACGACACGTATTTAATTCAATTTTTTCTCAAATGTACAGTTGTTAAAGTATTTCTAAAAAATACGTTCCAACGAAGTGTGCTGTAGGAGAAGGAGTAAGAATGTGAAGTTCCGCATTTCTCATCGGATCTTCACGAAAGTAACGCCAATCGATTCCTTGTGTTCTCCCGATGAAAAGGATACCAATCGTGGCAGGATTCGGGCTATAATTAATGAAGTTATCGTCAAATTAATTTTACATGCAATTTCGTTAATTATACCCCAATTCATGTCGGAGTTGGTATCATTTTCCCGGGGAAAACATAAGGAATTTATTGGTGTAATTTTCGTGAAGATCCGCTGAGAAAAGCGGAAATTGACATTTTTAACTTCTCATTGACTAGCGTCTCCTCGGTCCCTGATTATTGAGCGGCGAGCGCTTTGTTGCGAAAATTCCTACGTCCTAAGTAAGGAAAGACTGGTAATGGAGATGATTTTGTATGAACCTAATCGGGGTAAAATTATCGTATACAGATATAAATAGTTTTAATTTTTCCGTTGAATTTGACGTTTCCATTAAAACATGCAATTCAAAATTTGCACTGAAGATCTATACTTACCCTTTTATAATCTTTCATTAAGTGTCTATCGCGTCTTTTGTTGCTACCGCCCGGCAGCATTTCCTGGACACTCGGTATGTGCCTTCTACATTCCCACCTTTTGTAGACTAGTAGAATTTAAAATTATCAGATCGTTATAGCCCTCTCACTAATAATATGTTTCTCTCCTCTGTTGCAGGTAAGTGATCTTGTGTATCCTGGACTATTAGTTTTCAAAGTAGTAGAATGTCACTCTGTTTGCATTGGCGACTTTATCTTTATACTGGCTATACGTAACGTAAGTAGGTGGATATCCCTTTGGGGTGAGAACAACGAGGTAAAAGAAGGAGACATACCTTCCGACGCAATAGCTGCACGTAAAATTGTATTCATAAAGAAATCCGGTTTTATGAAATGGTATATCTTAGAGGTTATCGACATGGAATGATTCTACGTTATACATACACATATACATATACAAGCTTTATATTATAAAAATTTCACGAAATCATAATCCCGTTCGAATTGCAATCGAATGTGACACAAGCGGCATAGTACGGTCTACATTGTAGAATGTAGTGAAACGCATTTTCATAGAAACAATTGTGTTCGCGATTAGAGTGGAAAAAGGTGAGAATTTGAGTCATGGCAATGTAAATATTGAGAATGCTGTAGAACGTCGATTGTCTAATATAATTGACAGAATAGGAAAGGTAATTAGATTGATGAACAGAAATTGATTACACGACAAAAATACAGTCTTAATGAAGTTTATTTTTATGTGAAATAGTCAAAACATGTGCCGATATATGCACATTCACTTTTAGCCATTTGTGTTTTAATATATTTTCGAAGTTTTTGACACATCTCTTCCTCTACTTTTTGTACATAGGTCGACTCTACTCTAGCAATATAATATATTTTGGTAACAATTTCTATTAACAAGACGGCTAAAAACTTAAAACTATTAGGCTACATCGTGCATTAAACGCTCGCAGTTTGTTCGAGTTTGCTTTACGTCTTTTAGATTAGAATTTTACTCTGTGTTAACTGTGGTTCTCTAGTTTTGAGTTTCTATTTGTGGCGCGCGATTTCTACAGTGTTCTGTAACTGGTGGTACATTGAATAGCCAGTAAATATGCGTACACCTGATCAAGAATTTACACAATGCGGCGGTAAATACGGAGTGAGACCACAATTCTGGTACATCCTGATATAGAGTAATTACTCGTGCGAGTATAAACACAAAACATAGAAAGAAGATTTTGTATATGTAGAAGGTTTCCTTTTCGAAAAAGGTGTTCAACATTTTTTACTGGTTTTGGATTATTAAAAACAATTTTCCCGAAAACAATCCTTGGTTCCAGTAAAAATTATTCTATCATTATTTTTATTTTTCCATGTACAATCACCACGTTTTGGATTGCACGACCAGTTACAGAATACCTTGTACGTACTGTAGATTTAGTGGGGATGGCATAACTATAGATGCTATTGGAGAAGAAACCGAATACAATGATGACTTATATATTTAGTAGATTGGCTGAAAAATTTGTGTCAACCTCAAAAGTAAATAAGTACATTGCATTCTTTAAAGCATTCCTTTATTTCTATAAAAAATGGACCGTTTTTTTCTACAATCTTTCACCATCCTTCAGGCAATTTGAAAACTCCGTTTTTCCAAAAACCGTCAGATTTGTAAGCAATAAAGTGACTAAAATATCTTTGAATTTCACGTGTCAAGGGTGGGAATTGTTGTAGGTGCAAACGTTGCACGACGTTGCATAGTTTCTGAAATATTTTATAAAAGAACAGGAAAAGAGAGGATCTTGAATGCTTTGGAGGGATAGCTCAGAGGGTCTGATCCGCATAAAACTAACGGAAGAAGCGTCAGAGCATACGTTATTCGCAGAAACATTTTGGCAGCGCGGAGGTAATAGGGAAGGAAGGCGGACGAGCACAAGAAGGCTATTTGTCCTGGAGTCTCGTCTTGCCGCTTCTGAATAACAAAGTGGTAGGAAATAACAAACGCGTCGGTACATTGAAATAGCCTCGACGGTCGTATCTCACGCTTCTGGACCCGGAGGGTTGCGAGGAGCCAGCCGAGGGAGGGAAGCGTAGACAGGGAACTAACAGAGACGGCTTATCCAAAGAAAGAGGGGACAGGAAAAAGGATAGCGACTCGTGGAAGATGCCGTTGACGCTCCTTCTCTCGCGAAATCGCCTCCCAAATCTCGCGTGAAAATTACCCTATTGTGTCTGGGTCGACAATCCGCCCCCACACCTACCCCGTATTTCATCCCCGGGTTACATAATCGGCTTTTTGTTTCACCTTTTTATCCACCCCACCCCTCACCGTCTACGAGCTGCGACTTCTCTTTCTCCTTTTTCCGAACCATGCAAAGCGGGGAACAGAGAAAAAGTGGCCTCAGGATATCGTGAACCTCCTCCTTTCTTCGGTGGACACGGTCGATTTGTTCTTGAGCACCTCTTCGTGGTTCACCGCATGTCCTGGGATCTTCTAAATCGACCGCGTTCCCGTTTTTTTTCCTTGTCCACGAATTCTCTTGATCTTTCAGCCACCGACTCGCTTCCTTTTTATTCCTTCCCGTCTAAAATCGAATACAGTAGCGGTGCCCCGATAGTTTGAATATTTCTAATTTCTTTTCTACTTATTTCTGGATAGAAATAATTCTTGAACAATAAAAAATAAACATTTCTGTAATGCAGGGAGGTCGCAATTGAAACGGGTTTTTTCTGGATGGGACTGGGTTTCATATGTAAGATCCGTTGACTATGGAAATCTGGAATAATAAGATTTCCGAAGCAGCTATTTTCATGCACAGTGATTTTGAACATAACAATTTTCAAAGTATCAGATGAATTCTCTTTTTTTTTTGTAAATTGTTTATCTCAATGAAAGGAATAAGCATGTATCATCGCTTTAGGATTAATAAAATTGCATCAGAAGTTTGAATTTGATTCATTGTATTGCAAATGAATTGTATCTGATTTATATTTTTTTATAGATATAATTTCATTTGCTTTACTAGGTCTAAATGGTTCGAACTAAAATAATAACCAAGGTGCTAGCTATCTGATTGAAAACAGACGATTTTAGAGTTTGAATATTGTAAGGGGTTGACTTGTTACATAACACAACATTCCGTTAGATTAGTTTTTCCTCGCTGCTGTTACGGTACAAATTAGTAAGCAGGTTTAATTTAACTATCTATTTTTTTAATTTAATTTTCAAAATAATTAAAACAACCAGGTACACACTCTTTTCATTCTGTTTTCTTTTCTATTGTGCCATAAATTACACTCCCCTATGAGAAATAAATACTATAAAAGTATTGACTGGACTAGAATAGAATAACATAAATTTTGCTGTGCCTCTCGATTTTTAAAGCAATAAAATCAGTCAGAATATCCGTAAAATTCGACTCTCGAGAAAGACTGGTAATAACATTACTTAATAATTATTGTACTTTCCAAATAGTTTTGCTGCTCAAAAAAAATTTTTCAATATCTTTTCTGCATTAATCACCATGTATTCCCCATAGGTTTTGTCTTTTATAATAACCTGCGTTTTCTCGTTTGTATCCACGACGTCGGACTCGACCGACCAGATATCGATATATCAAGTATCGGTCTCTAATTAATCCGTTTTAACAGTCTGGCTTAGGTCGATTTGTTTTATTTATCAAGGTTTTTCTGCCGAATTCTGACGCATTGCTGCGTGAAAATATTTAAAAAAGACGAGAGCATCTACGCTCGGTTTGCAGAGGGTAGTTGCACACACGTTGAGTAGTAGCCGGTTATTATCAGGGGTTATCGGTACACAGATGCGAATGTAGGTGCACGTTGATAGGGTAGGAGAATGAGGGGGATAAGGGTGGGAGATGGGGCTGAAATGACGAGCTAGAGAATCGAGGATAGTAGAGAGATCGTTGTGATTCATGCGTTGTCTGCGGATTTATAGATATGTACAAACATTTTCAATGCTTGTTATTTTTTCCTCGTATGGTATTTTACTTTGCACATTTTGGGACTTGGATTACGTTTAAAGAAATACTGGATTTTCATACATTTCAATGACCGTTGTATTTTATAAAAAGATTACGTGTCATGTACTATAAAATGTTTTATAATGAATGTATAGTGAAGTATAAACAGAAAAAATTTAGGAATCCTAGACATTCGCCTCCATTCACGATTATACCATTGTAAAGGGAACGTTAGGTATTGTTTAATTTTTGTTGTTTTGGTATTCTTCTCACATTTCTTTGAACTATTCTACAAGTTATGAAAGGAGAAGCTTGTATTTTATTCCAGAGGACCCTTGCGTTTTTTATTGGCAAACTTGACCGTGAGCCTGTCACCGCCACCGCTGGGCAAGGGTTGACTGATATCTCGTTAATTTATAATTTGCTAACGTTGATATCCGCCATCTGCCGCCGATTCAGTGCGGTCACCCATGTTCTGGACCCATGTGGCCATATCATCGACCGTTTTACCTCGATAACAATACCGAGAGATATCAAACACCGTCACTTCATTGAATATTGAAACAAACTGCATACTTCGCTTCTCTTTGCTGCTCTACATACATATCGACGCGCGTTACGAAAAGTAGCACGTTCCATTTTTTCTACATGCAGTTGTCCGTTAGAAAAAAATGAAACGTGCTACTCTTCGTAACGCGCATCGATATATATTTCACACGAAATGAATATTCTGTGAGACTACCTGTGGAAATTTAATTTTTTTTTGTGAAAGTGTTTCACTGCCTTACCAATGTAATAGCCAAATTTCATCAGAAATCTGACTGATACTGATAGTGACACTGATACTCATACGCATTTTATGAATAACATTTGCTTAAGCTCCAATTATTTATCCGTGCTTATGTAAATATTATTTATGAACCGGTCGAAATAAAATATTATTTGTGTCGTTTAAGTTTTTGATCTTCTATTACAGCTGAAAATATTTATTGATATTTTCGGTACACTAAATGTTTCTAAGTAGTTGTTTGTTGTTTCGCTTCGTTACACCGCCATCGTTATTTGAAACCCAATGGTAAACGGATTTTGTTTTTGTAAATGAAATCCTCGTCCTCACTGAATTCGAAGTTAACACTTTGAGTGGCACCGGCGTGTTTTCACGACGAGAATATTCTCGACATAGTTTCGACACAATATTCTCTGACAATGAGAAGCATGGAAAATCGAAAGTACATACTTACCTACTTCTATGTACGTAAGAATGTAAAAATATTTGTTATTAATAAGAACATAAAAAATATATTATTTTGCAAAATGCAAGAAAATATTAAGCATATTTAAAAATACAAGTTATTATTTTCATAAGTTAAGTTTTAGACCATTTTATATTTATTAGGAATTATACATTTTTAAATCCATCTAATTTATTTCTTCCATAAAAAATCAGGAATGGTGCAAGGTTTTACTAAACAGTTTAATCGATAGAAAAGGTAATAGTATGTGCCAGGTTTAAATAAGTAAAATTATCAACATATGACAAAACAAATTTTGTACGCCTACAAAATTCACAAAGCATTACTTGAGACGCAGATGAATTAGCTTAGGCTCGTCGACTAGGTTAGAGGAGAATCTTTTTCATCTATCCTTAGGCACCATCGAACCTATTACCTTTATGTGTCTCTAAATCTAGTAGCTCGTAGAAATCGTTATAAGCAAGGTTATAAAATTTCGAAGGCTTTAGAGATAGAGGATCTTTCGTGTATTGTATGTTGACTCCTATCAAAGTGCAGCTTTTCGGTTGTATGCAACTCAGGAAACGTCTTCCTTTCTACAGTTCTCTCCAACATTCTCGGGGTTTCTCCTTTTATTACTTTTATTAGGCTCCGTTCGCTATCGTCATTGAGCTCCAGCAGGGGTTTATGGCCCCAGTGCTATTCAATACACAGGAAATGCCATGATGAAATCCTCCTGTTCGCGGCTGCGGGAACTCTTTCACGCGTGCACACTCTATTGGTATTATAAATTACTCGCGAGACTGTGCACGCCGTTGTATCGCAAAAGGCCAAAGGACGTTGAAATATTTGAATGGGGCAACAGAGATTTGGTACAAGATATTCAAGGCTTGCGATTAAATGCAGCTCAACATTTGACTGTTAAATTTCGAATAAATTTTTGTAACAGTTTCTTACAGACAGACGCAAGCTTTTCATTAAATAATATTAGACTACATAACGTGTTCATTTTAACATACAGAAAGCGAAGCTTCTAGCCAGATTGTTAACATTATTCCTTTGCAAATTTACTGTTCGTAAACTTTCTTTCGTATCAAGGGAACTTTTGCGCTGCATAAATTATTCCCTTGCAATGAAGGATGAGGTGGTTCATAGGGATTCTGGTTTTACATGTGTCTCACATCAAAACAACGTTTTCATTCAGGAGGTACAAGTAGGTAAATTTTGTGTTGTCAAGGATCTAGCTTGTGTTCGCGGGTAATGTAGACATCACCGTAAAAAGAGAGGGGATGATGAGACCACACAGTGATCGTAAAATCAAGATTGTTGACATTTATATTCGTCAAACTGAACAATATGAGGCGTAAACTACTCAAGTCCGACCTTGAAACGCTTTGCAACTTCAACCGAAACCTCTGTGAAATCGATTCACCTCGCGCCTCTTAATTCTTACCACAAACACCTAGCTGTTTGCTGTAAATCATCGTTGCTGTCTTCAGTCGATTGGTTTGAAAACGATTGACCCTAAATAGTATAGGTACATGTAACACCCTTGTCTTTTCTAGATGGCAATTCGTCATTCTTAAGCTGTTTTGTCGCTTTTGTTTCAAGTTTTCAGAACAAAAAAATTCTACTTGCCTGCAATTTCTATCTTAATACTGCTTTGAGAGGAGCTATTAAATTTGGTTTATATTTGACGTAATATTCTACGAGCATAGTATAGCGTAATAGCATAGCGGGAAGGAAACATTAATGTCGCCATTAACAGTCAACGCTCGAATACCATTAAATCTTGTGGACCTCAATTCGAGCCAATAACTGATTTTTCTAAGATTGCTCCTGTAATACTCGCCCCAAGGGTACGTTGCAAATGGCTCTGTTGTGAAGATTAATGTAGGATCACGAGTGCTCGCGACACTCGCGTTAACACCACAGCCTCTTTTCTATACGAAGACCGTTTTGCTTGTAAGTGATTCATTTTGTTCCTTTTCCGTGTACTATCATGAAAAAAAGATAATGTATTTTATTTCCAAAAAAAAAAAATTATGCATCGTATGCATTGTTAAATCTAAATACGGTTTTAAATATTCTTATATTCTCAAGTTAGTTACTCTATTTACCCCCGTAAAAGCAAAGCCTTCAAAATAAGCAGTAATTAATATGTATTACTCCTGGAAGTGTAATCTTTTTCTTTAATTATTTAGAATCGTTATTCCATTCTGTATGAAAAAGCCTAACTGATGAACTATTAAGCAGTACTTCTATTAAGCAGTACCATAATAAATGAAAGTCTATGCGTTAAAGATGAGACTACATTTCATCGTACATACATAACATTTAAATATACCTATTCAATATAAAATTCTACGTTTACTTTTGCCAGTAAACGCGCAATCTGCAGCTGAAACTTTCGAGGATTGTAACATCAAACTACCTGAGGGGACCAAAAAGTACAACAATATTTTACAACAGCTCGATTCGATAGAAAACAAAGTTGAGCCCTCGTATCGAATACCTCTCGATACAACATGATACGAGAAAAAAGCTTGGGAAATCGACAAGCACTGACCACAAACCAACAACCAACAATCAACATCACAACGCAGATAGAGCTCGACATGGTTAAACAACGGACAACCGTAGGCAATACAGATGACTATCAAGAAATGTAATTCTTCTAATTCTAGCGAGGATTAAGTGGCATGACCGGATACCCATAGGGATCCTTGAAAATCCCGTATTGAACGTCGGACATTCGGCGATCCTTTGAACGCGAGAGATGCTGGTAGACGGTGTCCCGGACGTAGCGGGCTCGGCGAAGGTGAAGGAAGGAGAGGTAGCACAAGAGAGGGGAGCATCAGTCAAGGGATTAGCGGGATTAGCCCTCGAGGGGGACTTGTTAATTGCTCGGTAGGCTGCCAGCATAGACGAGCTGGATACGTGTGGGTAGGCCGGGGCACACTCTGCCAGAAACGGAAAGGGACACAAGGCTGAGGGAGGACACAAATCACCGCAGAGTTACGGACTTAAGGAGACTTACTTCCTAGTTGCCATCATCTTGTTGCAGTTGCACCACGCGTGCTCTTGCAGTACACAGATTTTAAATCCCTTGTCTCCTATGATAAGATTGAGAGAGATCATTTTGTTCATTATATCGGATACTACCTACGGGCAGAGAGCATTCTGTTGGAAATTTCAGCGCGTAGAAGAATTCGAAGGTTCGGGAAATGATACTTTTATTTCTCACGCAAGGAATTTGTTATTAATGAAGTTGAAGAGGTTTTCTGTACTTTCATTGCCCATTAGCAAGGGAAGAAAATTAACATCGCACTGTTGGCAAATAAGCTTATGTTACGTTGTATTTAGATGCTTTATGATTGTGGTAGGGCATATTTGTAGCAAATACGAAATCTGTTTGCGCGTTTGGTTTGTCAGAGATAATACTGGGGAATCCAAAATATTTAATTGATCGATTATTTGTATACGCGTTAAGCTTATTGAGTATATCCCAGTTCTTTAGGCTTTGCGTTACCTAACCGAAAGGTCATTAGTTACGCACAGACAGAAAGTCTTGATACAGAAAAAAGAGAAGACGAGGTCATTATTCATGAGTTTAATGTTACATAGACGTATCGATAGAAAGTTATTGAAAAAGATGGGACATCGAGACAGTCTTTCCTATTGACTCATCGCAGGTAACCAATCTGCAGGGTTGTTAACCCTCGATTGTCACATTGTGTCAAAATCACCCCAATTTGACTTTCAGGTAAAATATCTTTGAGGCATCATTTGAACACGATAATACTTTACATTTTCATTTTTTAACGATTAACATGTATTTTATAATGTTCAAATTTTATCTCAGAATTTTTACTCCAATTATTTTGGAATTTTTATTTCAAACTTTAATTCAATAATTTTCGAAAAATTTTGTGTAAAACTTTAAACGTGTTTTTCTCTAAACAGTGTTCTCAAAAATTTTGGAACCTGTATCTCCAAAAGTTATCCGTTCGACAGAAACTTTTTTTATTTTGAAGAATACACTTCTGGCTCGTGGGCAAACCAGTAAAATTTTAGAAAAATTGGAAAATTCGTAATTTTAAAAGGCGTTGAAACGAAGAAGACTATAGGGAAAAAGTGATTTCAAACTTCAAGTGTCGTTATTTTCTAAAAAAACTGTCATTTTTTGTCATTTTTACTGGTCAATCCACGGGCGAGTTTCATACCCTTTAATAATGATACATACAATTACTTAATAGCAGAATGTCATGAGAAGTTAAAGATATAAGTATCACGAAAATGGCCCAGTGGTAATTGCAATTATTGATGATTCCACATGTCACTGAGTGCAAATTTTGGAAATATTTTCACAACACCGTTAGCTTCAGTAACACGTTATAAAAATACCTAGGTTAAGAAGTATGAAACGCGAGGTCCTCGTTTTTCAGATCATAGCACTTAGGTGATCCTGGTCCGGTTTGTCCTACTTCTAAAAAATTAACGTATAATATCTCGCAAAGAATTCGCGCTACGAGGCTATAATTTTACATAAATTAGTTTTTCAGTATTATCAAGAAATGCTGCAAGTTCGAAAGAAATGGTGATTATGAGGGCAAATGTTTTGCGATTTGACGTGGAATAGCTCAAATTTAGCGTGATACCAGATGGACGACCGTATATGACTAGTATAACGTGCAAAGCCGCAGCCGTACATCACGGCTAAATCGCGATCCAAAAAATATACAATGCCTGACAGGGATAGTGCTCCCGTCATCGCGGCTAACAATGTGTACCGCATCGTCCGGTATAAATGACATTCACTCTACGATGTAACGCTCCCTCTCTGCTCCCTCGTTCACAGCTCCCACTCTCCGACCCACCTCTCCACGCCCCACTCACGTTTCCCGGCATAATATGTATTCGGGAAATCGCAGAAAAATGCTCTTCAAATAGGACTTCACTTCTGTGCTCCCACTTTCTTCGTATAAATTGTCTATTAAAGTTTCACTTCAGGACTATTTCTAAATATTCTTACTGGCTCCTTCAAATTACGCGTACCATTCCCGCTTATTATTACTGAACAGTGAACGAAAAATGTAACTGATTAGAGCTGTTCCATTTATTAGAATGAAATTGACTGACTTGATAATTCAGAAGTCGTTGTATATTTACAGAAAAATTACCAAATATTCTCTAAATGTTGCTCTTTTAAGTACAAAACGTTCTGTAAAAATATATGCTTTCACTTTTTAAAAAAAAATTCTCAATCATTCGCCTCTTTTCGGCCTCCTGACTAGGTATAACTCCTTAACCTCTAGAGGGCCGGGATTTTTTCATTGAAATTGTAAATTTTATTTTCTTAAAATTTATGCATATAAACCACCAAAATGACCGGCAAAGTATCCAAATTCTTAGGTGGCCACTATAGTGGCCAGCCCGGCCCTCTAAAGGTTAATGAATATATTAAAAGGGCAACTTGTTCAAATAATCCACTTTATCTTGGATACTGAATGTGAGAAGGTATAGACGGAAAGTAAGTAAATAATTTTCCATTATTGTTCCATTGCTTGAACCAATACTGAATGAATATACTTTTGTAATTTCAACTTCCAACGTTTGGATGTTTTAGTAATATTTATATTAATGCGGGTTCACCCATGCCCCATTATCTGTATGTGCCAGATGTTATATATCCACCCCAACTTCAAATCTCATAGTGTCGCTACTGTGTAAGTTATGTTGGCGGTGCATAACGAGGCACTAAGAGAAAATTTTGTAATAATATGTAATTCGAGACTTCTGGTTAAGAAATTAAACTTCTGACAAGAAGTGAAATTTTGGTTGAAATTGGCCCAGTGATCGTGGGAAAAGCAAAGTTTTGGAATGTATTTTTACGCTTTTCTTCACCCCATAGTCGACTTGGGATCATGATTTACAAATAAGAAAGTTCACCAAAGTTGTTTCAACAAAAAGCTCTAAAATATCTAAAAAAATATATAAAAGATTTTGGAAATAAATGTAATTGCGAAGGAATGTATCTTTACAATTTTATTATTCGTACAGATACATACGTTTTAATTAACAAGATAAACTCATTAAACTAGAAATTAAAAAAATTCTAAAACGTTAGAAAATATCGCATAAAATATCCGTTCATAACTACCGCATTCTGTAAAGTTAAAAGTAATGTTGTTTCATCCATTGACATTATATTAGGTAAATAGATATAAATTATAATTTAACATTATATTAAAAATGTAGAAACATAAACAGTATCTCAGTTGAGGTTATAGGTGGAAAGTGTTATTACTTTAGTAGCTCATTAGCTCAGATAAATTAATGAATAATTGGTTTTATAGCTTGAAATAAATGATTGAAGCGCGTGTGATTTCGTTGAGTTTGAGCAAAACGATAGGGAAGGTATAAAATTTTGCGAAATTGGGCATTCTATTGCGAAGCTAATGGTAAATCAAACAGTACCCCGGTGGAACGATCTGTTCCCGCGTGTCAGCGGTCTTGTCATGCTATTACAAGGCTTACAATGCATCGGGGTTCAACTGCGAGCTATTATGTCGCATTTCGTTACGTCTCCCAATACAAATATCCCCGGGGCGATGCGAGTGATAAATCAGACTTTTCGTACGATCTGCCATTGTGCTCACCCCACTGACACGAATGGATATCGAGAGATGCGCGTGCTTTTTTGTCTAACCGGTCCCATGTGCTCGACCAGCGGAGTCCTTGTAACTGGTGGAACTTGCGAGAAATTATAGTCTGCGGCCTGGGTTAGGTGTCGATCGATGCAAATGAAGGGTTCCATGGATGATCGAATAGTTCATCCGCATCCCAAATGATGTGGTCGTTGGCCAATCAAAACAGTGCTCTCACACAATCTAGAGGTTTTATAAATTAGTAAAGGCAGATAATATGGAATTTCGGAAAATTTCGATAAAGAATTAAGGAACTCTTCAGGCAATCGTGTATATTAGATCCTTAGACACAATAGACGACGATACTGACAGTTGAGCCGCAGTAGGGCATCCATCATTGAAAAAGAAAAAGTGTATAAGTTTTTGAAAAGTGCATCAAATAGTTAAATATTGTAATGAGTGAAAGTTATAATTTGTTATAATTTATCATTACATTTGGTATAATTTAGTATTTCATGCTAATTCTAATGAATGATAATTGAAAATAAAAGAATATCTATACTGTCCACTATGAGAAATGCATATCTTTGGTAAACTCAGATGAAAATTTCTCTCGTTTGAAACGCTCCCAAGATTGCGCTGTGTATTCGATTACGTCGTTGTCCTCCCTGCAGTGCTTCAGTTTGACGGGGATCAACGCGAATATAGAAGCGACACAAGGGGGTGGAAAGTGGAAAGTTTGAAAAATAAATAACAAGGTGCTAAGCGGCCAGGGAGGACCACCCCTCAGATCGAGCGCAAGAGGAAGGAGTAGCATTGGGGTACTGAAATCCGCTCGGATCCTTTTAGAGAAGGGAAGATGGAAGATCGGGAGAAAAGGAAACCCCTGGGTTGACTGCGGTCGAGAAGCCTGTTTAACAGATTTAAAAAATCACCAATAATTCCAAGTAGGGAGGCTGTTTGTTCGCCCAGAAGGGTAAGGTATGTAACTACCGAGCGGAGCAAGTGAGACCGTTACAGGGATGTCAGCGAGAATGTCATTTTTCATTTTAATGGTGGCTTCTTTTCGTTCCGAGTCTCTGTATTCCCCCTCCCTTCTCTCTCTCTCTCTCTCTCTCTCTCTCTCTGTCTTTCTCTCGCCCTTCATCCTCCTCCTTCCTCCTTCCTTTGCCTTTCACTCTTATTTTGCTCTTCTACAACGTTTCTCGCTCGTCCCCCCTCGTTTATTTGTCTCCCATCTTTCTCCCTCTCGTCGTTCGAACATCTCTCCGTACTCTTTTTACCAGCAACCTCAATCTCTGGTCACCGTTTCGCGCTTCTCTTTTCATCCTTTCTTCTTTGTCTTCCTCTTCGCCGTCGTCGTCGCCGACGTCGTGGTTGTCTTCTTCTTCTTCCTATTCTTCTTGTTCCTCTTGGTCCAACAACTTTCTTTTATCTCGGCGCGAACGTCTTAATAGGCTTTGGCCTCTGCGCCCAGCCCTCGCCATCCGCCCCTTCTTTCTTTTTCCTCGTCCGCTTCGTCTTGTTCACAGCAATAAAGCTGAAAATCAGTGTAAATATATCGATCTAACTTCTCCGCGACATATCTAGCCGCTTCTTTCGGGTTGCTTTTAATCTGTAAAATTATATTTGTATTCAGTTTGTATGAAATTAGAGTGAAATTTGTTACTTAAATATTCATTTTAAGGTAGGTTCGTTTATACAACTTATTTGCTTCTTGGTGTCTGTTTCATCTATTTTTACGTAAGTTTCCGATATTCCATGTAGGTATAGCGCTCTTTCAAATGTTTCAATTTGTTGCCTTGGTTACAGTTATGGAAAATACTTATACGTATACATTTCGAACTTACGGGGGGATTGCGCCTTGTTGGGCCGAAAAAAGGTATTCTTTGTGAAGTTTTTGCCTAAAAACGGTTCGAAATATTTGTTCATTGGAAACCGATATTCAAATAATTTAATAAAAGAATGCAAGAAATATCGAACGCAGGTTCCAGATCTCGATAAGATTTTAAATCATTCATGTGAAACAAGATTCTATGATCTAATATAATACGGAAGTATGAGCTTTTCTATCTCACGCATTCGTCATCTGCCCTCCTCGTTCCTTTTGAATCGTACCTTAGAACTATCTTCCTTTCTCGCTATTGAAGAGCCCTCCAGCTTCCGTTGGCGCTCATTCGCTGGAAGATTAGCCACCCCAGCTCGGAACCACGGCCATTTAAGCGGGTAAACTTCGTTGGGTGAGCCCATGATTGCACGTCTCAGTCGGCACTCTTAACAGAATAAATTGCTCGTTTTGCAAAGAAGCAGAACTTTTCTCTTCGCGCTCCCGTAACTCCTCCGAAAAGAGTCAAGAATTCTCGCCCTCCTCTTGGACGTAGGTACCTATGCTTTGCCTTTAATTTATTTATACGGCAATTAGATCGCGATATTTGCCTAAACGCAAACTTAGAAACAACGGCTACTAACGTTAATGGTACAAGTACCTATCCATCAGTTATCAATTGAATAGAATTCATTAGAGAGAATATACAACGGAAATTAATTTTCCACACAAAAACAGCACAGAGTGTTCCAACTAAAGATACAAACACTCTTTCTATTCATTCCAGAATTAATGTTTACCGAAAAATATCATGTGAATAAAGTTTTGCTAATTTAATGTGCGCGCACAAAAAACTTCAAGCCTAGTGCACGTTGTATCGTCCAACTTATCATAAAATATCAGCTAATGCATTCTGTCCGGTTTCATCCCCGTCTTTTCGCGTAATCTTTCCGCGAGTCTCGGAACATGCCTTCTCGAGAGAAGGAGATTCGAGGAAACCAATTCAAGCGGAAATATCCTAGATGGATTGTCCCAGACTAATGACATTCGGACTACCAGAGTCGTCGAGTGGACGTCGGGGGTGGAGTAGCGGGGGAAGGGAGGACTACGAGCTGTCAACGCTGCCATGTGTCACTCACGTTACTCCCTTCGACTGTTCTGTTGTTCAGAGGTTCGCTTCTGCTACTCCACTTAACCGACAGTCGGACCTGTCGCGTCCCCTCTGTTTGCCGCTGTAACCAACACCTTGTTCTCGTCTCTTGTCACTGAATAGATAAAAAAAACAGAACCTGCGGAAAAATCGTCTTGGGATAACGAGAACTGTTCTCGGCCGACTAAGAATGCTCCATGCATCCTGCGACAGTTTTCTCCGAGGTCCTTAATTTAGAATTGTATCATTATCTGAATAACAGCTGTAAGGAACCGAAATAACTCAACGTTCCATTTGGAAATACAGTTCCAAAATCGGTTCCGTAAATCGACTCTGCAGTGGTTTCATATTGGTCCCCAATAGGTTTCACAATCGCTCCTTGGACCCACTTTTTCATTCCGGTCAAAATTGATTTTGGAAAGTGTTTAGCAAATGAAACTGTTCACGTAATAGCACTAAAACGATATGACAAAAGTTTTTAATTTTTTGTGAGTATGTAGAACTAAAACCAAAGAGAAAGAATCTCGGAGTAATAACGTAACTACTATTAATTAATTGCAAGCTGTCATTTGCGTAAAATACAAGTTTCTTTGACCCAACAGTTATACCCATATGTCAAAATATTATTTGAAGTCCAGATAGGTCTCACAAAAAGAGAAAAGTTCGTGAAACTGGTACTTGTCAAAACAGGAAGGGCCTGACAAGTCGTCGATTCCCGTCAACGGCCGGATAAGATGATTTCTGCTCCCGGGAAAGAAAACTCTAAAACTATTCCGTCAATATGATCATATTTGCGGTAAAACTAACACTTTTCTTGCGACGAATCTTGACTACTTACCGCAGTTTTTACTTACAAGGAGAAGTCACAGCGGTTGAGTGAAGTTGTTGAATTAAATTGAACTTTTTCCACTGAAGCGAAATTTATGTGAAGGCAACATAGTCCAGTGAAATTAGGATCTGTCTACGGAATAATTCCCAGCAAGCTACATTTTGCCATGAGTCTTTATTTCGTCGTTTTAAACCATATGTCAAAAGTCCCTATCGCTCCGACATCCGCTAAAAATTTCACAGAGAGATGAAGATAAAAAAAGCTGTTATTATGAAATTTGTACCTTAGGAAATTCTGAACAAAAGGGTATGAATTTTTTCGTAGCAGTAACTATTTTCATGTATGACGGCTAACAAAGCTTCACCCCTCATAATTTTGACAAGGGAAGATCCCGAATCCGTAAATTCAAAAAATTTTGAAACTTTTTGGATAGATTAGCGAATTCAATGGAAACTGAGTTAATTGAGATTTTATACGATATTGATATCGTGTACGCTTTTCGCTTACTGTTAGACGGAAATTCATGAGCTTTGGGATCTATGGGAATTTAATGGCTTGCAGTTGATAGACGTTATCACCAAAAACTGCGTTTGATGATGGTGGTAAATGGTTTCGAACTGAGGCTACTGCTCCACGTTGTATGTATAGTGCCTAGACGAGATATTATTCGTTATTCATTACGGGGCCACAATTATTTAGTCAGATTGTTACACGGCCCAGGATTTTAAGGTTCTAATGCTGTACACTGTACGTGTCCTGGGCGCTTGAAACGTCACTGAAATATTTGTAGCCGCCACTGACAATGAGTTCATCCTCTGGTGCGTTCACGATATCCCAACAGCGCACTGTACAAGAGGGCTGTCTTAAAAATTTATATCTGGTGTAGTAAAAAATATGCACACCACAGATTCGAATGCTCGAATCTCGCATTCGTAACCTAAAGCTGGGTGTAGGCTTGAGCCGAGCGATGAATTCGAGTGATGAAAATAATTTATAGGGCTACTTCTGACCAAAGAAAGTTCTACAATAATTTTACACTGTTAGCATGATTTTATTTCTCTTTATTTCTGAGAATTAGATATACACACCTTCAGAAATGTCGACAAAGGAAACAGTAGCAGATTTCCATCCGGGTGCAACGATTCATTGTTAGAAAGCACATTCAATTTGTGGATTAACAATATTGTTAAAAATCAAGTCACCAAGTGTGTTTCCTATTATTATTTTAATATTATGCTTTACCCATAGAAATGTAAAGCTACACAAAATGGGCTGGCATGTATTTAGTTATACAATTATTAAGGATTCGTAGTAAAATGGCAAGTAAAATGCATAGAACTGTGGCACAAAGGATTTCGCAAACGGTTTTTAGATTCGAAAGCGACTTGAATAAAATATTTGAGATATCGATTGTGCATTCTGTGCCGTGAAATTGTTTTGCTAAAAGGGCTGAAGGCGAGCATGTCACGTGAAACGTTTTTTCTGAAAAGATTGAGGACGAGCGGCGAAAGAAGACGGAAGAGAGCCACTTTTCAATTCCGTATTGACATGTAACTGTCATCGATAGAACTTACAGCTGTCCGTCGCAGTAGCGAAAGATCTTTCTTGTCGCTAAATACGAACCGGTTTCTATCCGATACGAAAACACACTAAAGAGACCGAGCATCAAATCAACTCACGGGCGCTACCAATTGCGACCATTGCCGCAAAAAAGGTGTGCGGCTCCCCTTTGGACCGCGTGATTCACGACGATTTTCTGCTCGACGGTTCGATAACTGCGGTTTCCGTGCTTACTTACACGCGACTGCATTCCATCTTCTTTCCAACCGTACTTTTTTCCTTTGCCTTCAATTTCGGTCTCGCAGACCCACCTTCTACTTTCCTTCATATGCTCTGCCTTTAATCTCTTAATAAGCACCAACGTCGATAGTAATAAATCTGTAATTGGGGTCAGCAAATAGCACTTAAAAAATAATAAAATACATATCTCTGGGGACATTCTAAAAAAAATTCTAAAAAATTTTATTGGTTCATTCAACAAATCCTTAATAATTAATAACGTATACTAATATCCACTATTTCTTTTTTCGCAAAACAAGAATACTATTGTCATTCTTCCTTCTGCCACTCATTATGAAGGTTACCTTCTCGCGTAATGCCTTAAAAAATTTAGGAATTTTTTTTAAAAAATAACACGAAGGGTAAAAAGTGTTTTTAGTACGGATTTATACATATTTTAAGATAATATAAAGATTTATTATTTTTTTCGATGTAGTCTTAAATAGTTATAACTGTAGCGATGATAAAAATCACTTAATTTTTTGATGTTGCCAGTTTGGGCACGAATAGTAAAAAAAACCGTGCCAGTTAACCGGTTAAATATTCGAATAGTATTCGAGTACTTCAATATTCGAATTATAGTCGCCAAATAATTGAGGAACTGAAGTATTCGAATAGTCGAATATCGAAAAATTCGACAAATAGTTCCAGCCCTAATCTCTACAACTATGCATTACAACCACGTATTTCTGAAAAACAAATGCTCGCGCGGAATCTCGCGACGCCGACGCCGATCCACCGTCCCATCGTCGCGCGATATCACGGTATTTCGCGCGAATTCGTGTCCACTGTAACCACAGCTTAACTAGAGCATATGTAACTCGAAACAGTGTGCTCCACCTAGCACCTATAATGACAAAACCGTTCCTGGAAAAAATATTTTTGTTTTTAGTTTTTAATTTGTCACATCCACGGTATGGGTGGATAAATACATAGTAGTCTCACAGTATTTTAATTCACTCATATAAATTAAAGTCCCCAAGGTAAAGTACCTGTAGGAACATATTATAGTTATCTCAATCATCGTAACTTTATAAATACTAAAAGTTGTTTGCCTTATGCAGCGGCACGAAATGGGGGACACATTTTTCAGATTATTAATACCAACAGTTTCAGTAGCGAGCGGCGATGCATCATACAAACTTTCACTCCGAAGTCTTAATCATCAGCGCGCACGTTTAGCGAGCTTTTTATCGCTTTTACATTCGCTCCATAGCTCACGGAAACATATCCTTATGCACATTAATGTATTACACGGTGAAGCTTGTTCAAAGTCGCATAAATAGCCTGGAAGTCGAGAAGCGAGGAGGCACTGGAGGTTCGAAAGGGCAAAGTAAGTGAGTAGGGCGATGGTCTCTCAGAGAGAAGGTGCCAGATCGCCCGTGTATAACTCGACATACATACGAGGTATCTGGATACTCGATTAATGAATAATCCGTAATTAGGATGTGATGTTATGCCTACACGGTGGAATTCGTGGCACGAGAGAGGAAGAGATAGAGAGAGAGAGAGAGAGTGTGAGAGTGAGTAGAAGGGATAGCGGGAGAGAAGCCCGAGAAGGAGTATGTAGAGGAAATCAGTTGGCAAGGAAGAGGCTTGTATGATTTAAGGGTGGTGTAGCAATCTTGCCGCACTCCACGTGACCATTAAAATATTGCCAAGCGAGAAGGAGCCCCTTCGGGAATCTACGTACGGCACAGTTGTAAACCTCCTCCGGATGTACATGCAAACGCGCCTCACCTTGTTTTTCTCAAGCAAATTATTTCTCGCTCGCGGGAACGAGAATTAAGAGGTTCCTTGGGAACAACACGATTATCAACGTGATCGAGTGTGGGCTGCACAAGTTCTGTTGGCGAAATTTCCAAGAAATGAACACATCCGCGAACTCTCCGGCCGTTTGGTACGAAGATTCAGTGAGACGTCTTCATGCAAAACACCTACAGACATCGATATCTTTCCCGCGAGAAAATCGTCATTAAAAATATGCAAAGTACCTCCACACTTGACCAACAAGAAGTTTGCGCTTTATGATATGATTTAAGTGTAATTTCAATATAAATATCTGCAATTCAGCAAGTTAATGTCGCTCATGAAAATCTACTAAAAGTCGAAGTGTGTTGCTTTATTAATTCTCTCAAATTAATTCTCTTGCTAATCAAATGTAGTCTAAGACTCTAAAGATCTACCTAAAGATCTGGATTCGCCAGGTTCTTACCTATGTATGAATTAACATTTGCCCAGCATGAGGTGTCCATTCACAATAAATTGATTCGTAACTGGATCGTTATACATAAATCATGTAAAATGGAAGGAAAGAGAAACGATTGACCGTGGAAGGATGTGAAGGGAGTGGGAGATGAGCTAGGTTTGAACGCTGCTGTCATATATAATAATCGCATAAAACAGATACGTGCGATCCAACCAACCCACGAATGTATTATGTTGCCACGGCTAATTTACGATTATAACGTACGTGTGTAACTATCATTGTTGATATATTGCGGCGACGGAGCAGCCAGAAGCGAGCTGGCTGGCAGCTTGGTAGGAAGAGACAACCAGTGGGTACGGAAGGGAAAGGAGTGGGGTCAGGACTCAGTAGGGACAGAGACTGCCTCGAATTACTTCGTTGCCTCGAGTAATCGTTGAAATTCGTTTTAACGCAATCTCTTGGCGATGCGATTTCGCTAGTAAGCAGGGGGAAAAACTTCTTCGACAAGGGTTGGTGTTGCTGTACTTCCGCCAAGAATCCGGGTATTCTGGACTCGTTAACTGATGGTACTGTTGAGAAAAAGGGTGACAATTGGCGTTATCTTATTGCCACGGTAACTTTAGCGGTAACTTTATGGCTTAATCAAATTTCACGACAGAAATAACAATGAAATATTTGGCCAATATGTATTCTGTGTCGAATGGTTTGCAAGTGTAGATTGTTAAATGAATAATTTTTGTTTTAAAGCTTTGATGCATACGTTAAAATTGATGAAAGTTCTATGTTTTATTGTTCGTTAATTTTTTCAGCGACTTTGACAAATGGGCACATGTCACGATAATTTTACCAATCATTCTATTACGTAAATTATCGTAAATTATTAAAAAAATTTACTCAGGTCGTTTTTCAGTGTCTTGTTGCGTTTCATTGTATCGCGAATAGGGCTGGGACAATTTGTCGAATTTTTCGCTAATCGAATATTCGAATACTTCAGTTGCTCAATTATTTGGCGAATATAATTCGAATATCCAAGTATCCAAATACTATTCGAATATTAAAATATTCGAATACTATTGCATTGTCATTCAATAGTATTCGAAGTTTATTCGTAGCATTCGAATACTTGTAAAATTTTCAAATATTAAACTATTCGAATAATCCCAGCCCTAATCGCGAATCGATCTAGCAGTGACAAACAGAAGAAGAATGGATAATCCATTGACACGAAAGTGCTCGTCGTCGATTTCGCGAACTGTCGCATGGTTTTATGATGAACGTTGCCGTAACCCTTATTTCCATTGTTACGATGAGGCAACAGTTGTAAATTCGAGCGACCAGAAATCAGAATGCAGGGGGAATAACGACGTAGGAATGTGGCGTGTCCGTCAACGGAGAGACGTATGCAAGCGACGTATGTGCGTAACTCCCTCGAGTTCAGGATCGATCGATAAAACACGCCCGTAAATGGATAATGGCTCGACGAGTAACGGAGATTTCACGAGAGTTGGAATCACGAAACTGAGCCAGCTGCTGGCTCTTAAACTGTCCAGCCACTAACGATCATCATCCTCACAAAGATGTCCTGTTCTCATGAAACCTTTATTTTTCGAATGCCGGTACTTCCTTTCTTTTTAGCGCACGGTTCGATCGCAGATTTTTTTCGATCCACTTGGTCGGTTCAGAGATTTTAGGAGATTTCTGTGATCAAACGGTTTATCTACACTTCTTTATCATGTTACTCTAAACATGTTGACAAAATCAATCTTTAGTAAGCTGGGTCTCTACTTTGAGGGCTTGGGAAACAGGGGTACGTTGGACAATTTTTGGACAAAACTACCGAATCGATTGTTTTCAGATTTTACGTACGTGTTAAGACTGATGCAGAGTAGGTACATAGTAATTGGTTCACATTAGAAGTACGAATAGATAGGTAAAAGTCCTATTAATGAAACTTATCTTAACCTACTCTTTTGGCGAAAGTGATTGCATGAGTGACCATAAAAAGTGAAAAAATCATGAAATAGTGTTATTTTAAACGTTTACTCACGTTTATTTCACATTTTGTGAAATTATCGTCTTTTTTACTACTAACAGAAAGATAGTTCCAATTACTGCTATAATTCGAATCTAACAGTAGCTAGACGTCTTTTCCACAAATTATTCAAATTTGAAATCTGTAGCTTCAATGTATTTTTAGATAACACTTTCACAAATTTGAAAAGAGCAGTTTCGAGAAAAATGACTTTAAAGTATTGGTAAAGATTTTCCTATATTTACAAAAGGTTTGTAAATATGTAGTCGCAGGTTGAAAATAAGGGCCACTCTACTGTATATGTGAAATGTAATGCATCTATTTAATCACCTTCTCATTTTTTAAACACGATAATCACCTGTTATTCGCTGTGCCAATAAAACTTTTAATATTGGTTCAAGTGGTACCACATAACGAACACAGATCCATACTCGCTGTAGCAATTTAAATGTTTAAAATTTGCGGTTAGGTTATATTTCATGAATAAAATGTTAACATTGGAAATATAATACTTGAGGATGTAAAATTGGTAAAGAAACACCAATTTTTACACGCGATACGATCTGTTTCCGTATCTATAGTAACTCGTATCGTCACTTTCCAGATCACTGGACGAGGGAGTGTTACTGTCGAAATTGACTATCGTTTTTTCCGTGCAAATAAATACCGTGAACAATGGAAGCACTCTGTTGAAATATAATTTATAAGGCGTTAAAATTTGAACGATTTATCATTGACTATACTTCGTTTCACACACGATGATAACAAATATTGAAACACTAACAAGTTTTGTAACAATTAATTTGTAACAATTAATACAAAATTTGAATCGTTTCGTTATATCTGTACAAAAGGAATTTACATAGAACTATACACAAATGGCATTCGTTTTCATAGTTACTGCGGGTTTAAATATGGAGCTATTGTTCTACATAAATTAAACCGAAGGAAAGTGAGCAGACAGTTGCAGACGTTTAAGAAATACAAGCGATTTTGTAAGATATAAGTTATTACTACGATAAATAATTAATCGAAGAAGTGGGATGTATAGCCACGATCCGATGGTAAAATATTTCTGAAACGTAACTTATCCTTCCGGTACTCGGCGAAAAAGTTAAGCGACAGTAGCGGAATTCGTCTCGCTCCAGACAAATTGGCGGGCAGCGGACGAATTATTAATTGTTCCAGACTCCTTTTTTGTTTTCTTCCAGAGACGGTTCCCGTCGGCGCTGCCGACTATCGAGTTTCTCGCTCGCTGACAAGTCATGATGAAATGTCTTGTCAATTTATTTATTAGCCAGACGCCCCTGACATGCCGAACTGCAGCATTCTTAACCGCATTTAAACAGAATTCAGCTACGCGTTGTCTAAGGTCTACTGCGAAACAGCTTCCTGTATTTATGGGTTTCTTTTTTTTACTCTTTTTAGAACAAATAACTTGGTATTAGAGTATATTTTGTATATTTGTCTAGGCTTTCTCTATGTGGAGAACTGTAGAAATTATTCGTCTATCATATTTGCTTTTTTTTCTATTCGAGGAGCTTTTTCAGAATTTACCTATATGGAAGATTAAAAATAAACTAAAAATTTGTAACGTAATCCATTAGAGTAAGCATTAGTCGCACGCATGAGCATTAAAATGTTTTCAACATTTCTCCTCTCGAAAACAAAAATGCGTAAAAACAAATTTTACTTCATACTGACATATTTCACTGTTCTTGGAACAAAAGTAAAATTGACAAATATGAAACTGGTATAAAACATTATTCCGAATAATAACTTTATTATTGAGAATGAATCAGTGAATTCTGTAACAATTTTCAATAATTATATAATAAAGGGCACACCTCACCGATTTTGACGACCATGAAATATGTTGTGAAGGTCATCATTTTCAAAAACTATTTCCTATACATGTTACTGCCGTTCGGCTTTAATTTTTGAAATATTCATAAAAATATTTGGATATTGTTCCGAAAGGCACTAGTGTGCCAATCGACATGAAATTTGAAGGGGTTGGTGGACCTCAAATATAAAATTAGCTTCGGGTATTTATTAGTCATCAAAATGGGTGAGGTGTGCCCTTTTCTATTTATACAATTACCTACGTAATGCGCCCTGAGGCATATAGAATCGTGAACCCTGAAAACATAGGGAGTTCCGTTACGTGTAAAACTAACCCCATCAAATGGGGATAGTTTAATATTGCGAGAGTATTATAACATGTTACCAATCGTTGTAGATGGATTCGACCCTGATAACGAGTAGGGATCCGAGGAATCAAGGTAAACGTGTGGACGGCCTTCGTAATTGTCAGCGACGTGATATGGAAAGCATCGGTGGTGGTAACGCTTACGGACAGGATTATATGCAACTTGATCGACATTGATAGTTTGCAGCATGACACGAATATTTTCCAATATGAATGCGTAAAGTAGAGTATGGCTTATATTTGAGAGATTTCATTCACAAATTTAATTCGTGAGGCAAATATTAAAAAATGCTGGTGATGGATAATCTATTTTTCAGGACCTTCCATCGGATTCAAACCAATTTATTTTTGTCTCATCACATCATGTCATTCGCTTCTAATTTATCTGCATTTCTTATATTCCGAGTTACAGTATATTTTATGCTCCAATAAGTGTTCTATTTTCAAAGGAAATACGTAAAATGTCTACCTCTAGCTTGGGTGCAGTTAGCGACTAATCTGCATTCCACCTAAGAGTATATGTACCTGCGCTCTTATCGGTTTGTGACCGTTGACGTTATGCACAAGTATTCCCCGCGGAAGGGGAGACTTGGTCAAAAGATTAGAGAGACTTGATCAGTGAATTTTAAGAGTAAATAACACATTAACTTTCTAAAAGATTAAGATGATGATGAAGAAAAGATTTTCCATCTCACTTTCTTTACCGTAGTTTTCTGTTTCATTAGCCGTCCTATGGTTCTTTTGGGGTCATTTTCAGCTGTTCAAGCATCCCAATCACATACAGATCAAATTGCTTTCTTGAATTACTATTTTTCTTATAAAGGGAGTTCCTGCCTTAAATCTTCTTAAAGAAATAACGAATTACCTACTCATCGGCTCTTATGCCATACTTTTAGCCACTGCCTTGGAGTTTTGGGTACCTACTCTGACCGAATAGCTCCTGTGCCACCAATTGCTCATTGTGAAGAAAATATTAATTCAAAATTGTTAATCGATTTAACTAAACTACGCGTATAGGACGAAATGTTATTTAAGTTACAGAAAAGGCAGGAATAGTGTAAATTCTCTTTGCGAATCCTCATTTGACAATATATCCTTGGGAAAATAAAACATACCTAACTAATATTGAGCCAAACAGAATTGACCTATATTTATGGTTATTCGTATAAATGATAAATAACGATAAGTGATATTACTCATCGAATAAAAATTAATCCGTCAGTCAGCAATAAATTATTATTCGTCCAATGTCCTCGTTATCCGCCATTCGGGAAAATTTTGTTCATTTCTATCGCAGAAGTACCTTGTAATTGCCATGTGCCGTAATTCTTTCATGCGTTTGGACAATGTTTCGCGCAATTTAAGATTTTCAGCACGTGCAGGGTTGGAAATTGGCGGAAAGTAAAAGAGCGCGCGGGCAAGAGCAGCGCCGTGGTGAGAGTGATGTCATGTATAAGGTAGTACGTGTGGGGTTGGAAGGGGTTATAACAGACCACAACGGCAGCCACACATTTCGGGCGTTCGGTTGGCCGCGCAGGCCGCATTATTTCGTGATTGTCGCCAGGCTACCGGTGGAGTGAGAAGAATGTGTTAATTTTGTGGCGATGTATCAATGTGCACTCACGTTCTCCCCTCTTATACGATTTCCATACTCTCTTTCTCTCTCTCTCTCTCTCTCTCTCTCTCTCTCTCTCTCTCTCTCTCTCTCTCTGTCTCTCACGCACACACTCTCTCCCTCTTCCCCCCCCTTCTCGCGCGCTCTCTCTCTGCCGCCCTTTTTCTCGGTTTTTTCGATAATCTGTATGGATTTTTATTCGTCCTTTTACGCAAGGCAAGCTTACGATTTGAACGAGCGCTTTTCGTTGCAAGTAAAAGCCAAATATTAAACGAATTTAATTGATTTGAATAAGGGTATGAATTCGAATAATAGGAAAATAGCATTAAAAGCAATTTCAGGCGAAAGGAATTAAAATACGAGAAACGAAAAATCTGTTATCGGTTTGAATTTTCCAGGGAATTGAGATTGTCTCGTGATCAGCTTTGTAGTTAAGATACCTGCTTATTATCTCACAGATTCTGAAATTTTAGCCTATTTTGTGATCTGAAGAACTAACTTTGGTCGGTACTGCACGACTCTCCCCTATGTGGAAACCGAATTTAGATTAAAAGCGTCTGAGTTGTAAATATCGAGACACTCGCGTTGTGTTTCGTGACAATCGGGCTGTCTCTTACGCCACATCTTGACGTACGTTAACGTATCAAAAGACACGATAACTGAAATGTCGGAATAAACAGCGGTAGCCCTTGATACCTTTTCCACTCACAATTTCTTGCTTCACCGAAGCAGTTTACATACTAGGGAAGTGACAGGGGTAGAGATAAATATGACAGTACCTTCTAAATGTGTTTCCAACTTCGCTCATGCGTCATTGTATACTGCAAACTGGGGGAACATTGGCAGGTTTTTGTAACATTTTCTTATATAATATAAAAATTAACATTTTTACATTTTTTTTAAGTAGGTATCCTATTATAACATTGCATCTTTTGTGGTTCCACTACGTGTGTGAAAATATATTTAATTTTTATCCTTTTCCTTCTTTAATATCTACGTCTTATAGTTTTCGCAAGATCTGAGGCCCATATGTGGCTTTCTAAATTATTCTAAATTAAATAAAATTAAAAATACCGCGCTAACACGCGAAATAAATAAATATTAAAACAATTAAATACATAAGATTAAAGCTGGGGCCCATTCTACAACTTGATTCATTTGAATACTCGAACAACAGTACTATGTACTTAGGGAGCAAGTACCTCTATATACACATCTAGGTAATGCTCCCCTTCTCTCTACTGCTACATATTAACAAACCACTTGGTTTTTGTCACTATTTAACAAAGTTAAACTATTTACATTCTTTTCTACTAATAAATTGAAAATTCTCATTCTGTTATGCGAAAAATCAAAGCTTGATTTAAAGAAGAATAGAAAGTTTTATGCGAAGTATGTAGTCCCGGTTACAGCAGAAAATATTGATCACTAAAAATGTATCCAGAACCATAGAAAAAGGGGACGAGGGAATGGGCTGACTGAAAAGGTGGGAAGAGCTGTTTGGGGAATCCTACAAAGCTACTCCCTGATATAATAGATTTTTATTGTAGGCTAAAATCCAATTATATTTCACTGAACTTCAACAGACTGAATGTCTCCTTCTCTACTGGGAGTTAAGTCACGAACAACTTCCTTCTTTTTAGGCTTACTATGTTGCGGCGGATCTTTCTCCAGATATGTGGGGGGATATTGTTAAGTTTCTAAAACTGTTTATCATTTTGAGGCGATCGTCATTTATAACCACCTAATCAAACCTGTTTGTTTTTCTCCCTTACTTATAGGTACCTGTATTCAGTTTTTGATTCTCCTCCCCACGTAGTTGTCCCGTTGATCTTATGTCTTTGTTAGTTGATTGGATGAAAGAAAAAGAGAGATAGATTGACAGAGTATAGTATTATTATCAATTATCCTGATAAACTGATTGAAGTTGCATTAATTATAGTTTCATGAAGAATATCATACTTATTTGCCTGATCGAGAAGCAAGGAACAAGTATCTTAGAAATTAGACTTTGTTAGAGGATTCAATATTTTTTACATTTCACTATTGATTACACTTTCTCGTTTCAACAGGTTTCGGACGTTTTAAGTGTTTAGTTAAAATTTATGGATCCAGTATCGAAAGTATGCATTCTAAAATATGCGCTTTTAATCCATTTGCAAAACCTGAATTCTTAATCACGGAAGTGATTAATAAATTTTTTAGAAAAATGATTTTCAGAAAATTCATACATGTCACACAAACTCACCCATATGTATAAAGAAAATTTGCTTATGTTTCAATTCCGATATTTTTTACCCCAAAAAATCCAAGAAGAATCTGAAATAATTAGAACAAATTCCACAGCACCTGAAAGTCGGTTGAACCATTAAAAAAGAAAGAGACACGCAATTGCACGATGTGGACGGCACGCGAAACATTTTCCTTGGTGATTCTTAAGCAGGAATTACTTATAGAAGGGCGTTTCTACTCACAGATCCTCGAAAAGGATCAAGGAACATCACTTACATCTCCCTCTCAACATTGTAACAAGAACGACCGTTTTTAATAAGCGACAATTAGCGAAGGAAGAGCGTCGAAGGAGGCGGCGAACCATTCCTTCCTTCCTTCTTTCCTCCAAGAGAATTTTACTCCTTAGTCCTCGAAGGAGGCGATGTCGCCAGGTATACGTTTCCAAGGATCGAGCTGACTACCTCGTAAACCTTGTAAAATATTACATTTGCTGCTATAAGCAGTCTCCAATTCTTAACCTTACTACCTTAAGCTGTAGCCCGTGTGATGATTAGGCATCCACCAGCAACATTTGAGTTCTATCTGGCCAAATTGTGAAGCATCGCGACGAGATAATTAAATCCTGTAATAGTATTGCTTTGCTTCCGATACAAAGCATGCCGACGCGACATTTACAATTCCAGCGAAATGGCCACTGCAAATACTTTTGCATCCGTAAGGTTGATGCTTCCCGCTCAGAAGGTAGCGTTCATTTGCAAGGTATACAAATTATAAATCGATCCTCGATAAAAGTAGCTTTTTTCCTTAATTACCTTTTTTCATCGCAAATATTCTGGTTTAAATGTTTCGGCTGAACACTCTTTTAGTAATTCTATACTGGCAGTGTTTAAAATAGACTAGCGGACAAAAAAGTTACCACTTTTTCGATTTGTTCTATTTTTGTTATTTTTTTTAGCATACATTTAGGACTGTGGTATATTTAATATGCATATTCTGATGGAGAATTTAAAGATGTATAAAATCCAGTTAAAGTTGAATTTAATTAACTGACAAGCAAAAGTGTTGTATAATATTAAAGGGGGTAACACATTTTTGGGGCCGACAAAGAAGTTACCACGTTTAGCAACTTTTTAGATTGTCCTAAAAGCAAAATGTCCCCCCACAAAATATTAGATGTTTTTATGTTCAAAAGTGGTAACTTTTTGTTGACTTTAAAAGTGTGTTATCTTGTTTAATGTTATGTGCGGTTTTTTAATTGTTAGTTAAATAAATTCAACTGTATCTGGATTTTATACAGCTTTCAATTCTCTTTCAGAATATGTATGTTAGGCATATACTACAATTTTGAATTGATATTGAAAAGTAATAGAATTAGGGTGGGTCGAAAAAGTGGTAACTTTTTTGTCCGCTACTGTAGGTAGCTAATAAATACCTTCGCGTCTGTGTCCGCGTACTGCGAGGTTACATTTTGAATTCTACTAATGGTAGATTGCAAAGAGTGCGGTTAATTTCATTTCAGTTTCGAGCTCTTTAAATTAAACTAATTAATGGCGTTGAGCTTGCTCGTTACGCCGAAGAATGTTAGGTAAAAATTTCATAACCATATTTACAGTCTTCAAAATTAATCGTTCCTTTTATATTTTCAACACGATTTATTTAGAAACAGTTTGCCCTTAAACAAATATTCAAAATGAAATCGCATGTATCAAACATGAAATTTCATTCATGATACATTTAAAGTAAAAGGCAGCAAATCGATTAGTATCAATGAAACGTTGAATTAATAGGGGCTAGATTTGGAGGGCGGGAGGTGTACAGCTACGAGGAGGGCTGCTACGTGTATGTCGGCGCAGGGAAGACGTGACGTAGTACATACATAGTGGAAGAAGGGAAACACCTACAGCAATACCGGTATATTTGTGTTTGGAACGCGGTGGTCAGTAGCGGATTTAACAGGGCGGCTAATGAGCAGTTGCTGCCTAGGCCCCTGCACAGAAGGTCCCGCCGGGCCCCATAACCCAAAAAAAATTATGATTACAAATAACATTACATTTTGTTATGCTTCTACACTTGGCCCGTTGTTAGTAAACTACCTCTTCATTTTCCCGAAAAATGGGACCCTGCCCAGAAGGATCCCATAGGGCCCCTCTTAAAAAAAAATATGATTTAACCAAACACTATTTTTTTCTGCACTACTACACTTTACTACACTTAGCACATTTTTAATAAACTACCACTTCATTTTCCCCCAAAAGTGGGTACCTCAGAACGTTTGCCACCTGGGCCTTTTTTCTTTGGCGTATTTATAAGTCTATGTTACGTCATGTTTTTTTCTACGCGTAGTGTACCTGCTCATCGTACCGCGGCGTTACATGAATTTTGGGCAAAAAACAAATACCAGTGCTTGCCCATCCGTCATAGTCACCTGATTTGGCTCCTTGTGATTATTTCTTATTTCAAAGACTGAAAGTTCCAATAAAGGGGAATCGCTACAGTGACATTCCAACCATACAAGCGGCCGTGACACGAGTACCTACTCAAGGCGATTTCCAAGGCAGATCACGAGAAATCTGCTCATTCATTGATTGACCGTGCCCAGCGTTGTATCGATGCCGAAGGGGACAGTCTTTGAAGAAAATGAACGATTTTCACAAATATGATCAGCGTTTGAAGTAATATATCAGCAACCCCCTTATTTTTCGAACAGGCCGTGTAACTTGGCTGCTGTGGTCTGCAGACTTGACGACAGCGGATTTGCATTTATAGAGCCACGTGATGTTGGTTAAGGATGTATCGGACGTACAATATTAGACAAAAGTATATAAAATTTAAAATACTTGAATATCTACATAGAGCAGCTCGAACACAAAATTCTTTTGAATTGCTGGGTGATAGATTTGTCGCTGAAGACATTCGTAAACGCGAAAGTTTCTAACGGTTTATTATAAAAATTGTTTAAAGCATCTTCAAGGCAGTAACAGAATTAAAAATAAGTGATAATGTAGGTATATTGGCGCAATGTTAAAAATAATGTATATGTATACAAGGATTTTGAAAACATGGACTAACCAGTCACAGATTTTAAACAATTACAGAATTTACGTTGTAATTAAAAAAAAAAGATCAAATTGCTCGAAGAATTGTAAAAGAACAAAATATAAGAAAGAAAACAAAACAGATCATAAGCTAGTCGATTTCCCCAGCACACCCAGTAGATTGGCTTGGGGCGCGCCTGTTTGATACTTTCTTGTAAATTGTATTAAAACGTCCGTCTTTTACGACCGTGTCAAACTACCTACACGAGCATTCTCGAGAGCCATGCTAAAGAAACTCACAAGATGAGAGGGGGCGGAAAGGGAAACGAAGAGAAAAGGGAGAGCGAGGTGCAACATGCATCGAGAAACACGCAAGCAAGCATCTTTTTTATGCTTATATGTAGACATGTGTATAAACATTCATTTTCTGTCTACATTTTTCTATTTGAAAATTAAGACGATAGAGGAATTTAGAAATCTAACATTACAGCTATTTAATTCTTTATCGTTGATCTTATTTCCATGTAAATTAGATGAAGGCCAAAATTACGTTTTTTCAAAAATCGTGAGCGGAGTTGGAAAAATCATTAAACTGATATATATATTTTAGGATATTTACTTATACGTAGTAAGATAACGAAGTGAGGTTTTCTCATCTCTTCTCCGGTACTTCTAATATGTTATCCTCTGCATTGATTTTATTGATAAAATAGTGTGTGATAACAGTGAGGCAAGTCCGACGACTGACAAGTATCGTACTACAATACGTAATATATTCATGAAAGTGTGACTAGAACTATTAGATGGTTAGACTGGTGTCTCGCATAATTTATAGTCAGCTGCTTCTAATTCACAAGGGAAGATATCCGAATGCTGCGAAGGAGGAAGCGAGGAGCGTTAATGTTGTATAACACTAGGGCTAGGACTATTTGTCGAATTTTTCGGTTTCAAAATTATTGGTTCCTTTTTAGTACCTACATTTTAATAAAAGCTTGTTTTTTAAAAACAAATTTACTATAAAGTATTTCGTGCTTTATAGTAAAAATATTGTATTGTCATCGGAACTACGTATGTGTGCAAAGTTTCAAGCCGATCGGATATGTTGAAGTGGGTCAAAATTAGCTTACAAGATTTCACCCTGACAAACTAACGAACTCACAACCGAAACTAAATAAAAGCTTGTAAAAAATGAACCTAAAGAACTTGATTTATAAATCATACCATACTATTCGAATACTGATGTATTTGAATACTTCAATATTCGAATAATAACATTCGAATACTCAAATATATTTGAAGTTTATTCATAGCATTCGAATACTCAAATATTTGAAGTTTATTCGTAGCATTCGAATACTTGTAAAATATTCGAATATTAAATTATTCGAATAGTCCCAGCCCTATATGACACACGCGACGCTTCTCTCGTTCGAAGATAGCGTGAACACATGACCACCCACCCTTTTCTGGTCCTCCGCTGCCACGTTTCCCTCTCTTGCCTCCGTAGGATATTGAATCCCGATTTTATGATGCCCCCGTGAGAGAACGCTCGCGGTGTAAACTTTTATTCGCAAATTTAGAGGAAATCAGATCGACGGAAGGGATGCGACCAAGACGGATCCCTATGGGAGGAAGACGAAGGGCAACCGAGCGTGTCAAGTTATGCACGCTTTTATGCGGAGATAAAAGTACGGATCGAGTGCCGGCTAGTACAAATGCATACTGACGCTAGAATATACGGGGTATTTCAAGAGACGGGCGACGGACTTTTTGGGCAAGGAAGTTTCAATAAAAGCGTATGATGAAAGTAACGTTTCATCTTATAAATACGTTTGTTCATTGTAAAACGAATTGATTCCTCGCAAAAATTAAAAGTTACACTGGTACAAAAGAAAAAAGTAATATATATGGTCGGTTTGTTATTTAAGTAGTTGAAAAGAAAATTGAAAACCAAATAGTATAAAGCATTGCTTTCCAATAAAAATTCTTGTTTTCGCCAACACGGAAGCTACAGATTAATGCAAACGTTTAAAAAATTTATTTCAATGGAAGAAAAGCTACGGATATATTTTCTTTTAGGGAGTCGGACCGTGCGTGTCTGATTTATGTTGTTTCGCCGCCCTTCTTGAGGTGGAGTTATGCAGAAACATTGGACATATGTACATATATACGTAGAGGGCCGCAGAATGATCTCGTTGGTTTAGTAGCGTCGATTAAGGGTTCTTAGAGGGCTCGAAGGGCCGATCCTGAGTGGTTACAAAGTAAAACGTGGAAAAAGACTGCTGAATGTTTCTCCTCCCAGGATTTCTCCGTCTTTTGTTTCTCTTTTTCTCCCGTGTAGTTCTTTTGAGCTAACCCGCCGCCACCACTTGTCTCGAAAGAGAGCGGCAATACGGGTACTAAAGCATTAATTAATAGCGACTGCTTACTTGAAACGGTATTACGGTACCACCGGGGCTATCTTCGCTTTATGGGTACAGGACGTTTCGAGGATGTATCTGAGGCACCTCCGAACGGAGCTGTAAAACTTCTCAACGGACAAAGGTAGAAAATCGTTTCTCTTTCGTCCGCTATACCTTCTTTTTATGTTTATTCCTTTTTATTCCGGTTCGGCAAACTCTGTTGCACCTTGGCAAGTTTTTTTTATATATTTACTAAATTTATATCACGACTTACTGAGGATATAAATATCCTCTACTTGTATTTTCGTGTAATTCTTCCTTAGAAGCTTCATTCATATTGTTTAATTTATAATTTTGTATTATAATGCAAGGAAAATATTATATCGTGTTTTTTTATGATAAAAAGAATTCAATTTTTTGACCGGAACTTCCCCTTAAGGTAGAAGTGAGAGAGAATTGTGAGAAGAGTATAACCCTGAGGAGAATAATAAAGATTTATATAGTATTTCACCATTCCAATTTTAGAAGTACATTACAACTTTTTTAAATTTACATAATACATAGATAGACATATAATGAACTAATAATAATGTTCGATATCTTGTGAGATATACATTACAAAATATTTACCACACCAATGTGAAAATTAAATAATATAGGTACATATATTATTAGAAGTTAAAACTTGAACGCAAGTCAAAAGCCTAAGTAGTAGCGGTATCTTTTTTGTCCGCTAGTGTAGGTATCTAATTTTTATTTGAACGGACCATAGAAAATGCCCATTCTTCGGCGAAAACAAGAATTCCCTTGCACGGAAGAAGGGGTCGTTAAATTGGCTATGAAACTGGAATAGCGGGGTAGTTGAACAATCATCGGCAGGGTGTCGGTATCAAACAATTAGCTAAAATCCACCCAGTCTAGTTAACCCGTAGGAGGGGTAAGATATGGGGGTTCGGGTTGAAGCCGGTTGTACCAACTAATATCCTTCAGTCTTATCCTTATTATTATCCTCCCCTTGACTGCGCTTTAAACGCGAGTACGCTCGGCAACGAGGCGTTCCTATAAGCGGCTGCCTACAGATATTAAAGCGCATCTTAGCCCTAATTTTAGCGACTAATTTTACGCGAGAACACCGGCTGATCCTTTAAACCAGCGACTGCCTTCACCCGGCGGCGCATGTTGAAATTTAATTTCATGAACGACGTTCCGCAATCATGGAACGATAAATGTTTCAGTGCTATATCTATGTATTAGGTACTCAAGAAAGTTCGTGCGGTTCTCGTAGTTTGGAAGCAGCGATATGTTTTGCTACTATTCCACTTACTTTATTCAGTTATACAATCACCATTAGGCTCAATAACCCATTTCTAACACGTGACAAGACTGTAAACACCATTTTGATAACAATTTGTGTCTTTTGACGCAAACAATTGTGACTGCATCGTTTTCACATCCTGTTTAATGCTGAATGATTTTCTTGTTAAATAATTCTGCATTAACAAAATAAGAAACAAATATGGTCTTCCTGTCTCGGAAAGTATTATTAAATATATCCTATCTCAGTAAGAGTATTCATAATATTAATATTCGATTTAATTTCTTTAAGGATAGTCCACTTTAGTGATTCAACTCACATTAATCTAAGGATAGTATTATTATTTTATTAAAAGAATAGTCATAACAGAGCAAAACGGTCCACGGCGTACGACAATTTTATTTATGTAGTTTCTTTTGATATTAATCGATCGAAAATTTCGGTTGAATATTCACACTTGTTTCTATTTAAATACTCGCCCATCCGTAAAACAAAAGAAAGCTGTATAATTGAATAGCTTCCTTTAACTCCCAGTTTTATTCCATCAATCAGATTATTAATTTGTTCGATCCATCAGTGTAAACTACTCGGTATGCGGCATTTCCCGTCAGTAAGTAGATTATGCGCATTGTTAATGACTGTAAAGCATATACCACGAACAGGATGATTTACTTAATCCACAAAGTACCATTATTATTATTCGAATAACCAACCTGTGATTTTGTGAAACGGTTTATCCTGTTCTACGAATAGTGTGCCATTTTTTATTTGCTTTCTCTATTGAAATATGAAAATACAAAATGATTTACTATTGAATGAAAGACTGCATTAAACACTGTTTACTTAAACAGAGTAAGAGATTGAAATATTATATAAATATAAAATTAAATCATGTTCCGAAAAATTTTCGCTACTTTTTCCTTTTCTTTGGAACGGTCTTATATTCATTCACACACATCCTGGTGTCTAAATTGCATCAAATTAAATTTAATTAAATTTAATCAGTAACGTGTAGTCAAGACTGTTTACATATGTGTACTATAAGGGTGCATTGGCTTTTTAAATCAGTTGCAATAACGTAACGGAAAGAAGTTACATATAAACAAAGTTTAACGTTTTCAACAGATAAACAAATCACGAATAGTGTGCCTGTTTACGAAACAAAACTACTTCTAAAGTTCTAAGTAACATTTAGACTTCGCTGCAACAAGAATTTAGTTCTCCTGTCTCCTGCGGGGCAAATTAGCAGTGCACAAACGTAAATATTATTAGAAAGAATATTAATGTTTCTTCTTGTACGGAGATCAGACTTCGGAAATTTGAAATAGTATTGATTTTCGTCAACATAAAAGTTCGATTGTTCGTATCCATAAAACGCACGCGTAAAATTGCAGGTACTGATCCTGAAATATATTCTGCACGTTTAATCACATGTGTATGTTAATTAAAATCGGGTACTTTAATTGGCATTGTGAGCATACCTCTTCAATTTCATATTCCATCTTTCTCATTTTATGTTTGAAATCTGACCAATTATACTGCATTATAATAATGCAAACTAAAAACTTATTTTCCAGTGGATTTACATTTATGACAGCAATTTTGGGCAGGACTTGATGTTTCGCATATTAATGTGTTGTATTAATACATTTGTCCGCGCGTAGTTTGTGCGTAGAATTGTAAATAAGCTTCTACAGAAGTCGATAATGTAAGAAGAGTGAAGTGATCCGTATGTAGTAACATTTAAATAGGAAATTACTTTAATTAGGATTTTACTTTTACGAGGTAAAAGTAAAGTAAAAAAAAAGAATAAACCTTATTCTGTTAAACAGATTATCGTTTTTCTATTGTACCTTTTATGCCTTCGGTGAGCGTGAAATCATTCCATGCCACTGCTGAGCTCCCGGAGGGTACAGAAATGGGCAGGTGTTCGAAACCGGAAGCTTTTAATACGCCGCTGCATTCTGTTCGATGTACCGACAAATTTCAAAATCTGACTTTTGACTGTATAATCCTCCCTTGGTCCTTTTCATGCCACTGGGAAAGTCCTTGTGAACGGATCTACTGAATAGCGTACCTTCTGGATGAAACACGCTGCGGCACTTCGCAGTAAGATCAAGCTTTCTTCTATTCGTTTCCAATGTGGCTTTGTAAGTTTATGTTATTTTGTAATAAACATATTAAATTCAATATTAACTGGAACGCCCACGGTTTATGCCATCATTGCTGATGTAAGAAGTAATTTAAGAGAGAGAGAGAGAGAGCTACAATTAAAATCTGCACTTAAAAAACGAAAAATTGTAATGAATCTAGTACAAGGGAAAATATCTCACTTTGTTGAGAAATCGTTTGGTCCCTAGTTAGTAACATAAATGTTTGTTTATTAAATATTACCAACATTCGTAAAAGTGCGAAGAAATGAAAACAACTTTAAGTGTTGTATCCAAAGAAATTCAAATTCTTAATGCAACTTTTTTTGCACTAATAATTGTTTAAAAGATATAATACTTATACCTTTTTTTAATGACGATCTACGGTGACAGTCTCCACCAGAAGACATCTAATCTTTATACGAAGTAAAAATTATACATAAAGGATAAGATTTTATACATTATCTAAGTATAGTTAATTAAAAAGTCAAAAATTATATACCTTGCAAGGCAATAACTTTTCTTATATTTGTATATAACAATACAGCATGTATATAACATATACTCGTATAGTATAACTTTTATTGTAATGTATAACAAAAGCTTGAGCTATGAAGTCAATGTCCATCATTAAAAACCGAACAAAGCAATTCTTTTCTTACGAAGAAAAGAGAAAAATGCAGGTTACTCAGGTGTGAACCTAAGCTAGAAGAGCTGTATATGAAAATCTGAAACAGGTTTCTTTGCGATTATATGGCTCTTTTGGATCCAGAACTACATTTAAGCGATTTAATTGGCCACTTTTAACTCTTCGCAGTAACTGTTTCGCCCGGTTGCTCAAGCTCGTAAAGCTGTAGATATTGCCCTTCCATTTTACCAGGTACGCAGGAGATCCTTCTTTCCGTGCATGTTTCGTTTCGGCGTCGGAGTGATTGATTCCCTAATGTATTTAACTACGATATTTTAGTTCCCATTTTTCAACTTCCCAGTTACAATTATCTGCAAACAGCTCTTCCTAGCTAGCAACTACCAAACTCCTTCCCTCTTGAAACCTTTACAATCTTCACAATTGTTAAATTATTGCGGAATAATAAACTTTCAGCTACCTTGCAAGTAAATAAGATGATTTTACTTTGCTTTCATCCAGATGCATCTATAAATCACATATAAATCATCTCGTGAAATCAACTGCAGTTTGCTAATTACATTACAATAATTATAAAATCCCTTATTATCAAATCAGTATAAATAATTACAGGAATATTTGATAAATTACGTACTGCATAGAATAGCTATTAATCGCAGCGAAAGTGTCGATACATGAGAGAAACGGAAAGAGAAACAAAGCAGCGTTAAACGTCAGGACGAGAATTATTCTTCTTTCCGTGTGTACGCCACTGACATCTGTATTAGCAAGATTACCGGGTGGTTTCTGCGGCAGAGGGTTCCGGTACGTGATGCACACCCGGTTTCGAACATGGAATAGGTGTGAACGAGAATGATAGGGTGCGGAAGGGAGGCAAAGACTGACCGGGGATATTCAGCCCTTTGCTCGACATGAATGACTTTGTATATAAGTCCACTAATCTGTAGGCTCGCATAAAGCCGCTCCTTTCCTATGATCAGTTAGCACAAGAGTCAGTCAGCTAGTCAGTCACTCGTTGACACTTTAGGCCGGTCGCGTCGTTTCATGGACGAACATCAGGGGTGGTTAGTAGCTGCAGAGAAAGCTTTTCAATCGAGCTGAATTAAATCGTGATCTATGACGTTTCAGTTCATGGGAATTGTCTCTGCATATAGATTCGTAATATGGCAACAGCTTGACGAATTAGTTATAAGAATTTTAATTTTTTGGTTTAAGTAGTTTATGGATAAACAACCAACCTTTGCAAATTCACGCGAGACACGGTTAAGTAATTCATCTCTTATTCGTATCTAACGATTTAGGTATGGTGCGTGTTAATTATGGAAGAATTTCTTGCTCTAACGTGTATGGTTCGGTTATATAAATAATGCTATAACAGCTGGCTTGTTTGATGGGTGACGAATGTGTATTAATTTTTATGATTTTCAATCCAACGCTAGGTAGGTACCACTTCTTATTGTTATCCTTCTACGTACTTTTTCTAATTGAACGAGAGTATCGTATTGCATCGTTTTAAAACAAAACTGAGATTTGTGCAACATTAAATAAAGCGTACAATGGAAAATGACTTGTAGGAACTATATATCTTGATTTACATATACATTGTGTACACCAGGATATAATTTGATAAAACACAGCTCATTCCGCGGAAGGTTTGCCGAACAGTAGAAATTTATTCGCCACGTAGGCTACGAAGTTACGAGAAAAAATAGCTACGATGGCCTGTAACATCCATGGACCCATCTACAAATCTCATTGGAGGCTGCTGTTAGCAGGGTGCCGAAACCGCTTTCACCCCACGTTTTAACTCCTCCCTTTCCCCGCCAATTCTGAACATCCAGGCCAAGTCACCCTGACAGACGAGCGTCCCGGGGCCACTATTAGTTTGGTTTCGATGGTGCTCTAGTCAGTTACTCAGTACGACGCTTTCGACCCTTGTTGATCGCTCTGCGGATGGTCACTTAAAAACCGGTACGCACGCTCGTAAGATCATAAGACACGCGCCGATATATCGGAATGTATCACAATTTCAATCTGGCCTTTCTCTGGAACGTGCAGTGTGAGTATATGGTTGCTCATGTAAAGTGTGTGTGTGTGTGTGTGCATGTGCATCACTTTGAACACGCGTGAATATCAAGTATGATTCAACACGACGATTCCGTGAATCAGCAGATCGTTGATTCGTGAATAGTGGATTGCAAGCATTAGTAAAGGTTGTGTACAAAGTGATACTAGAAACTGGGACGAGCTAAATCTTCTTTCTTGCGAGTGGTATAGGTCCAGAGAAATTCTGTAAACCGAAATTCAATGGCTTAATGAAGACTTCTGTGATTTAATGTTTTTTTAAAGTATATTGGTGCAAGTGAAATATGCATCTGAACTTGTCAATGAGATTATGTATACAGTTTTTGTGGAATAAATCGATTTTTTCGAGTGTTTTATACACAAGATATGTATATCATATTTTAATCCTGAAATTTGTACAATGTTGATTCATTATCTTTAATTGTGAAGAACACTGTTACAGTTATTTTATTAACCTTACTATTTCAATGACATGAACATGTGTTTATATTTCATAAAATGATACTCAAACATTCGCTAAAGCTTCTTCACTAACAGCAAAATTAATATAGTATATTATTTATTTCGATATTAAGCAATCTGTATTATCCATTAGGAGCATTTTCAATTACAAAGTTTATGTGCACTTACAACGAATTGAGTGCTCCGCGTTATACATAACACGGCAAACAGTAGGTAGGATTCATATTCTGTATCCCTATAGAAACAGTTATTCAGTATTTGATATTTAGTCGGTCATCATAGATAACGTTCGCAAAAGCCATTCATTCCCTCTGTAGTGCAATGCAGTTTCGCTTACAGGATGAATCGGACCAGTTTATGATATAAACATGATTTAAGAATAGGCAGGAAAAAACAGGCTTCTTTCTATTTTATGATCACGTCACTAAACTGCATGCATATATTCGAGAAACATATTCAGGGGTTTTTTACAGTTTTCATTGAAGAGTGAAGGCTAGTATATATAGAAAGAGAGAAGAAATGGAAAGACCAAATAAGAAATCATAATCAGGTGCGGCAAAGAAAAAGGGGCTTGCTTAAGATATTAGGCGTAGCGCGTAGAAAAGAAACTTGTGCCTTTTGCGGCAAAATTCAATCTCCTTTCTAAAAAAAAAATCAAATAACCTTAATGATTGTTGGTAATATTTTCCATTATTGCCAATGAATTTCGTTCATCTTTCGGGCAGCATATGGATTTTATTGCGATGTATGATTGGTGGTTTTGATACGTTAAAATCATCGATGCACTTTCGAACATCGTCGCCAGTGTTGAAGTGTGTATCAACTATGTAGGTAGGTGAGGGTGGGAAATAGGATTAGACCAATGTGTACTTCTATGATTATACATATACAATATTTACTGAATATAAATGGTTACATAATATTATGTAAATATAAACACATTGCACAGAATGCATCTAAACTGAATAAAAATTAGTAATATTATTTTTTATTAGAAGTCTTTTGCTTTATGTGGTTTGTAAGATTGTTAAGCTATTTCTAGTCTTCGTATGACCTTGATTCAGCACACAAAAAAGACTTTGTAGCTTTCTAATAGTTTTTGCGTGGCGCTGAAAATTTCTCGCGTGCCATATATTTGCCATCCTTCAACTAAATAGATGATCTTGTAATAAATAATCGAAGCAAGTAGTAGGCTGGTAGCGCCAAGTTGAATGAATACCTAGCCAAGCTGTAGATGACTTCTTTCGTTACCAAAATTATTTTTCTCCAACTCATCGCTTATATTGATCAACTCCGAGTTGTTCCACAAGTTCTTTATCACTCCTCATACACAAAATAGTAGGCAATGCGCTATTTTAAATAAATAAATATTAACACTAAAAGCTCAGAACTCTTTCCCAAACTTAATATTTATGATAGAAACTCACCGTATGTAGTCACGTATTATGGGACTCATAATATCAAAGAAGCCGCCTTTTATAACGAACCCTATACATACCATTTATAGCATCTTCAGAAACCTGTCATCTACATAAAAGTTCTACCACTTCATTGCTACCTCGATAGCAGTGTGATTTACCTGACGTCAATCTCCTTCCCTAATGAAACGATATTTCGATACATCCTAAAGTCTTAACCCGTTACTTATTATTTCATCAAGTCATAGCCATATAAAAAAAACAGGTGTTATTAGGTTCCATATTATTATTATTATTAGATATTGACATTGAAATGCAGAATATGCGAAATCAGTAAGTATCTAAGAATTAGACACTCTGTCACACTGTATAGCTCACAAGGAGAGGTTTTTAGGTCTCCACTTCTGATTTCTTTTGATTGTATTGTTATTTTGACCCGTTTTTATATTTGGAGGGTTAAACCACCGGTCAAAGTTCATAAGAAGAGGTACAGAAGTTCCTATTGTTAGTTTAAAGAATATTATAACATTGCGTTGAATAAAACTTTATATAAATTTCATTTGCGTCATAACTTCCGGCATTGATGATGTTCGTATCGTCAGTCATTATTTTACTCTTCTTATGAACATTGAGGGGTGGTTTTACCCCCTGAATATGCAAACGGGCCAAAATAAAACGACACGTATTTGTTATTTTTCAGTCCTCTAAGCTACCTGAAAATCTTATAACTTTGAGGGGTGGTTTGACGCACGAAATATGAAAACGGGCCAAAATAAAAAAACACGTATATTTTATTTTTCGGCCCTCAAAAAAATATCCAAAAACCAAAGCAATAGGAGGCGGGACAAACCTCGTGTTGTCAGATAAACGATTCTGTAGCTGTATTAGCGTCACTAAAACTTCCTCGCTAATTGATAGGTGTATATTAGTTTATTAGGGTGGTCCTTAGCTATAGATAACCAAAGCTATTTTGCCACATCCTCTCCACCACCACCGCCAAGAATGTTTCCAATACATAAAGAAGTAATGTGCATAAAATGTGGGGTCGATCGGATAACGGGAATAGCGTGCCCTAAGAGCCCTGATGTTTTACATCTAAACTTCCATACATTTAAACCATTCAACGGGTACGGGGTGCAATCGAAAAAATGTTGAGGTTCGAAAATGGGAACCATTTTGCAAGAGACATCACGGAATTCATTCGCTGGCATTTTGATCAAACTTCGCACACTAATAAAAGAGTAATGATTACACACTAATAAGTAATGGCACACTAGTAAGTAATGATTAGCGAAGTCTAATTACTCTCACACTAGCTAACTAACAATGAGCGACTGTGATCCTAATTGCTTCAGAGACTGATTATCCGTCGAGCCTGATTGCTTCTAACCTAGCTACATATATGATGTACATATGTACTGATTGCTGAACGGGAGTGTTATGCGTACGTCGGCAGCACGCGCTTGGATTATCTTTTTGATACTCTCGGGGTTGTAAGGTCCAAGTCACCGTCGTGGTACACGCTGGCGATTGTCACTAGTTAGTAGTGATTGTCACTACTTTTTCTATGCCTAAGAATTGAGGGACAGTAGACAGTAGAATACTAAAAGTAAATTAACATAATTCAAACAGTATGACTAAAAATCGTAGAATTGAATATTTACACAAAAGAAGAAAAGTGCTTTCGAATTTCTGATAACCGAAAGCGCAAATACAGTAGCATATTCAGTTCTCGTAATACTATTTAATAAATGACAAGGAGAATATCTTAAAGCCGGTCGTGGTTTAGTAATAAAGAAATACATACTGCATATTTGAATTGCCATAATAATAACACCGGTAAGGTTCGTTCTTCGTACCGTCATGAATATAAGAACAATATCGAAATTGCTTTAACCGCGGTACAATTTGATGCATGCTTATTGTAACCTTACACAAATCCTGACACGTATTCAATAAATTCTATAAGAATTTCGCAGTGAATCATCGTGTCGATTTTTTATTTAAATGGGAATTAATTGAAGTCATTGAGTGGTCATCAATTTTAGTAGACTATATTTTATTAACGTTGGAATAATTTGGGTGTCTGTGAGATTGTTTGACACTATCGGATCTCAACGTAAATTACAAAGTGATATCTTTTTTACTAGTTTACAAATCTACGTAAGATATAATTAATTGAAATGAAAACACTCCAACTTACAATTGAGTGAAAATAATAAAATACTTATGAATATTGCAGTTGACAAGTTGTCGAGCTATGAATTAATTACAAAGAACTTGAAACGTGTGTACAGGATATATTAATGAATACCTCCCTTAAAATTCCAACACCTTCTGCAAGAGTATAGCACTCGGAATGATAGCTTTGTCGACAGGTGCGATGTCCGTAGGTGCCACTACATAACACGGCAAACGGATATCCTCCTGCGTGTACCTTTGCCCTCTTTCCACTTCTCTCGCTCTCTGTACATGCTATTCAGGCGTAACGGAGAGTTTAATTAATATTCGCACAGTGGGTTGGCCCGTTTGATTAGCCCTACGTTGCGCGGCTTGATGGGCAGGCATGCATCCGCGTAGAACGCACATAGGCAGAAACCGTGTAAGGGGTGAGAGAGGTGATAGAGGAACAGTGGCGGGAGGAGAGGGCGAGAAAGAGGGAGAAAGGCAGACACATTCCGAGGGACTACGTACCAACTGTAATATCACAATCATAACCAGGCCCCTCGTCAGTCCGTCCGTCCGTCCGTCTGCCTGCCAAAACGTGCTCACGCTTCAGCGATATCAAAGAACTGGCCGCCGTTCGTGACGTTTACGCTACTCCCGCAATACGTTAGCGGGTCCTGTTTCTACCCAAGGTTTTGTCCTTGCCAGGGACGCGAAATTCTTGCAAAATTCACCGTTTATTTCGGCCGATCTGCGGTATGTTTCTTAGCATGTGGCGCAGATAATTCGGTGGCAATGAAAAAGTATTACACAAACGTGTATGTAGAGTGGCATTATTTTTATTCGCTTATTATATTCTAAGAAATATATTTCATGAATAGCAGTATCATTGCTAATTATCAATTTCTTGTGCTTTTGTATGATTCGACAGCTTGAAGCGAAAGTATAGGTATGTTATTTGTACTGCAACTGAAAGGAGATTCGATTAATTGGAGATTCAAAAGATACATTTCAAAACATGAAAGGGAAATACTTTTGCATATTAACGTATCCTGATCTTGTCTAATCATTCATTGCAGACTTCCGTCTACAGTGTCACGATTATTATTTACGTATTTCTAATGGCATTCCTCATTTTATTCCGCAAGTTCAAGTAGGTCCCCGAAAAAAATAACTCACCTACATAACGTCAACACAAGACCAATTTGCAATGTTCTGGTCATTAAAGCGTCATAAACCTATATCCTTGGACAGTCAGCTAGCAATAGTCGCTGTCAATTACATGAATTTATTGTCTAAGATACCAGGAATTTGCAACTCTTGCTTTTTAAGAAAGAAGTTGATTGATCAATCGCATAAGCAGCACCTTACAAAATGTGTTTCAACTAATTGTGTATATACAGGGTGGTCCATGTTACTTCGTTTTTTAAAAATTTACTTTGCGTAATATCAAGGTGCAGCATGAGATTATATTTTTGGAATACAATTTTGCGTTTAGTAACGGTAATAAAATACCTCCGCAAGCAATCGAATTAAACTTGTAGTGGTGGAATTTTCTTCCACATAGATTTATATTTGCAGTTGGAAGAAATTTGCTTTGAAATATACGTGGAGATTTTACAAGCGTTTAAAATAAAGTAGGTACGCAATCCAGGGTTGGATCTTTACCTGGACTCCCGCCTCTGTTCCGCCGCGTTAACAATACCTGAACGAGTTGTTATCTCACTAACGGCCTAAATTCACGAGAATAGTCTTATCTTCTTACAACGTGCACTTCTCCAGGCTGATAATGTATCGACTTATCTTGCGAATACACTTGATTTAAATATTCGACACTGTGCGCACTATCTTTTGTGGTACATTCGTTCTTTTGCAAGCCATCCCACATGAAACCATATAAGATTTGACAGTGGTTATTTAAATACTCCGCATTTATGGACAATGCCGGCAAATAAACGTGCGTGAAGTTTTAGCTTTTTAACCTGAATGGTTTTCGGGATATTCAGTGTCTGATCATGGGTCGAGATATCGTCAATGCATTATACATTAATGAATTGATACTTGTTTCAAGCTCAGACCGAATCGGGACATGAATCATGGATGAGTCTACATTCTGGCACCTCATAAATTTCGAACTGTTGCTCATTAAAGCCATCAGCAACACGTTTTTATATTTCACGGACAGTCACAGTCGAAGGAAAGGGCTGCGAGTGAGAAAGAATGACAGTGACACAAATATGAGGAAATAACCACCCCAAGCCTCAATCAGAGCCGCTACATCAGCGGTTACCACGCGATCGTTTAATTTACGACCGTGGTATACCTTTGCCAGCTGAATTGCCACGTTTAACGAAGAGAACCCCACTTTTTCTCACCTACTCCGTCTCGAGCTATTTGCTGTGTAACTCTAGGACGGCGAGTAGATTTCTGCTCGTTGGATGCTGCGTCCACGTTGTCCCATAATTTAAAATTTTATTCATGCACATCTTAGGATAAGCATTTCATATAGATTCTGACCTTGTTCTGGTTTAAATTTCTTAACTTCTCCAAGAAATCATATTAATAATGAGTAGCACATGTAGTTTAGTATTTAAGATTTGTCAAAATGAACCCTGCATCTGCCACCCAAAAAAAATTGATAAAAGTGATTCATCTTAATTTCATACAAAATTTTTTTAATTAGTTTAATGTCTAATAGGAATAACCAAAGAGAAAATTAATCAATTCTATAATCTATACCATACTAGAAAAAAAACACTATCACTTGCTGATTGATACTTGATGTCTATGCACATAAAGTACTGTTACATCTTCGAATTGCAGGTGATGGACCGACTTCTTGTATGAAGTTGTACGACGTAAGTAATGTACAATAAAATTGAATGTCCCGGGAGGAGCGTAGCATCGGCAGGGGAGTTCCGAAGACATAACGCGTAAAATATAACGGTCATTTAATTCTCAAAAACTTGAGACCACGAAGGACAGAGAAGGAGGAAATACAGAAGTCCTGGTGCGTGTTGCCCGGTACTATAATAACGTAGAAGTCTATTTCATAAACAGCGGACAACCTCGTACCTCTTTTCTCAATTTAGTCTTCTTCTTTATCTGTATCTTCTTTATCCGGTAAATTGGCCACCTTGCGCCACATAACAGCAGGTCAACTGCGGTGCCAGAGAGAAAAAGATACAGAGTAGCTTCTGTGGATTTACATTGGCAAATTAACATTTTGGGCCAATAAATCCTGGGATTCCGCGTGTCCTATTCCTGTTCTCTCTTCACTGGTTTCTTGCCTTCCTTAAGATGCGCCCAGACCTAAGTGCTATACCGAATCGAACTACTTGAAGCCTAGCAATGCCGAAACCCAGCGATATTGACGCCATCGCGCGATACTTATAACCGCAGTCTCATGTTGAACATCTCCAAAGTCACATCGGTTCGCTACCATGCTTTACGCGTTCGCGAGCGGGCGCGCGCCCCCCGCAATCTAGCCCCAACCAATACTAATACCATCGGCTGTGAAACAGATTTCAATTATATTATGCCGAAAGTTTTTTTTATTAATATCTCCGAATCTAAGGCCGACCACCAAAAAGTTTGAAGGGAAATGTTATTCAAAATGACGACCTTCACAATAATGTGAAGGTCATCGAAATCGACAAGGGCCCAGTTCACCGTCAAGTTTACCGTGCTATCCTGTTGTACACTAAATAAAATGTGCGTCAAACTGCATGTGTCCTAAATTGTATGTGCACTATAAAACGTGAAAAGCAACAATTCAAAATGAGTACAGTGAGGAACTTAAATAATACTACCAATTAATGAGACAATTTACACGGACTGCCAAATAAATTATACATCGTTAACTTTATATATCTTGAGTAGTAATCGGAGGCAAGAGAAAATGATAATCAGTACATCGCCCTGATTTTAACAATCAGATAATATCTAATGTCTGCATACTGTTTCATACTGCGCGCGCGTAATATGCAACGAGATTTAATGCATGGTCGACTGAGAATGTGAGTAACAAGCTGCAGATGGGGAATGTACAAGGAGAAAAGACGATTCTCTTCTCGGGCAGAAGTGATTACATCGACAAGAAGAAGATTACAAAGCGGTCTGCAAGAATATCGAATTGAAATTGATAGCCGGTCGATCGTCGCTACCACGTGTGAATTGCGCCCAACGGTGATGATAGAAAAGGAAATAAAGGGGAGAACATGCACAGAAAAAAACAGAGTGCGGCCGAAGGCGAGATGGAGAAAAGGCGTGAGGAAGGTGGAACAGAGTTGTACTGATGTATCATGTACGATATCACTTCTCCAATTATGGCAAAACCGCTTATTAAGGTGAAATGCATGTACTCAGAGATTGATTGCAAGCAAATGTCCAGTAGCTTAAATATACAGTATCTGATACAATTACGTCCCTTGCGACATCTTCAATGTACAAAATCCTCCGTAACTGGTGGCACAAGTAATTAGGAAGTTGACGTATGTATCTAAAGAAAAAATGACTAAATACTTGCCACTTGCAGGTACAATAAATTAACTGTGGCTCTACTTAACAGAAAATAGTATCTACAATATTTAAACGTTAGAAGGGTCAGAAAAGAAATAGATGCAGGTACTATACTAGCAATTTATTGAGTATTAGAATTAACAATCTGTCTACTTAGGTACTATTGTTTTTCGGAAGCTGTGGATACATATCCGAAAGTCTCTCGCTTTTAGACGGCCAAACGGTGGCCCTAAAAATAACCTGTATGTCGTGTCTGAAATCAAAAACAATAAAAACTTGTTATAAAATATGTTAATAGCTATCGTCCAACGGGGCCGATTTTGAAAATTTTGAAAAATGAAGAAATGGTGAGAAATCAAAGGTAAAGTTAGATTTTTCTAAGTGATAAAGCCACCTTTTTTCTTTATAAATAATAAACGGGGAATCGGAATAAAAAAAAAACCGTTGGACGATGATCTTATTACGGATCTTATTACGATCCTTTGTGCAAAATTGGAAATGAATTGGTTGAACGTAGTGCGAGTTTTTAGGGCCACCGTAATGAAAAATATAGTTCCGCTAAGATCGGTGGAGCCGCTGCGCCGCGCCGCCCCGTGCTACCTGGGATGTTTCACTCAAATGCATATAACATCGTCAGTTTTCCGAATTTTTACATCAGACTTGATTTATAATATTCCTAAAACATCAATCTATGAAGAAGTGATTATTATGTTAGCGCGTAAAGAAATGAGGGCAAAAATGGGCGACGAGAGACAATGCACGCATTCTAAGCCGCTCCAGGCTACCATTACGCATTAGAGGCCTACTTTGACTCCCACATCACCTATAAAAGTCGACCACGTCGAGTCTTGATCCCCGCAGGGATCAAACTCGAAATGTGCTTGGCACTCAAAGTGTTAATGCTGCACAGTCAGAAAAATATATGTATGCCAAGGAACGAATATCGAAACTCGTTCATGAACGACTTATATTACAGCCGCGAACTCAGTTTTATACGCATACTCCGCGGCCAGTATGTTTCACATCAGACACTGTAGCCCGAAACAACTCGTTCGCCAACGTGCCAATATTCATAAACACGTCCAGCAGCCGGCAATATCTTACTCAGTGGCTTCTATATAAGCATTCACGAGGACGGAAAAACGAAAAGGACGGTGGCTCGTCCCTTTGAGCTCTTGCGACCGCACCCTGCCATCTTGGCGTCATGCTGCGCGTGGTTTCTACTATTTTTCTCTTTTTCTGCTTTTAGTCCTTCGTAGCTTACCCCTATTTTCCTATTGAAACTGTCGTGTAACTTACAATGCTGTTATTCTGAAACTATTGTTGTATTCAGCTGAGGGGTTACATACCTTTTACAGGTTGGAAAATGGGATTATTTTATGATTTTTTTTTCATATAAATAAAGTCTTCATAATAAGTAAATCTAAATATCTCTTCATGTGTCTAAGTTAAATGGTGCAAAAGTGCATCCCGTTCTATTTACCTCTTCTTTATGACTGAAACATTGCTAGGAACGCCCCTGATTAACCAGATGTCTTATCGCCGGTGCAAGCCAAGACCCTAGGGCTCAGAAACCTACATAGGACTTCCGTTACTCAATGAGATATGTCTGACGATATCTTATCACCCACGAAGTCCTTTGATTCCAACTCCGTGACTCTTTATTCGTCCCTGACCAACGGACTACCGTACTATCAGTTTTAGTACAAGAACCCCTCCACCAAACAACAAGTTAGTGAGAAAACCCTCAACATTACACCACATCTATCTAAGTCTGTGAAGTTGGCACCCCCAAATGTGAATTTTTATAAAACAACAATGGCATTCGTTTGTCCACGATTTGTTCACGTTTGTCCACTCAAAATTTTCGTTTCTCCACCCTTCAAAAAAAAGTTATGACGAAATTAAAAAATTCATCATCAGCACGACCACGAACTATGAACATTTTCTACTTCATTTTAGGTGAACCGAATTTTTTAATGTGGTCATAACTTTTTTTTTAAGGGTGGACATACGAAACTTTTGGGAGGACAAACGTGGGCAAATCGTGGACAATCACTTCCCTCTGACAAATCTTTAAAGGATTTTCATGGGGATGCTGGTGAAATTTGTTTTATTTCTTTATAACTTTTTTCTGAAGTGTAATAGTAATAAGAAAAACTTCAGAAGTAGAAAAAAAAATTTCCTCTGCTCCAAGAAAGAGAACGTTGTTTAAAATTCGTATAGTAGGATAGTTAATACGAATCCGCACTGACCGACGCACAGGCGCCGACTCCCGTATAATCACTCGATCTGCCAGCTGTCAAATCACAAATACGATCACATCATGATATTTCAATCAAGCTATGTAACTTTAATTCCTATTACTTCTATACAAATTTACAGACAACAAAGTATTCAGGTGTATCTATATTTGCAAGTGTCACACCCTATGCAACGTATCATTATACATTAATTATGACGTCAGACCTATGTTTAAAATACAGATTATTCAGACATAGTAACCATTTTTTCTGGATTAAACATTTTTAGACCCAAACAACTCTACTGACCAAAAATTACGATCCAAGAGATGTGGATCGTATTTGCAGAAACAGTCGGGCAGGAGCCGTTAAACCGCGAAGAGGACCACTTATATAAAGCGTAGCGATGATATATAAGGGATTTGTCTCCGTGGCAGCGTCATACGTCATGTCGCAAATATTAACTCTGATACAGGCCATTCATTCACTTAATTACAAACAGCCGTGATTTAAGAGATGCCGTACGGCAGGGGGTCCACGCACCGGCCACGTTCAGTAGGTGTCCGAGGTGTAGCTGGTACTGTGTAGCTTTCTTTACGATCCCTCATTTACACAACAGGACCTGGAGCCACTCCACCGAACTTATCCCCTTGCACACCCCTCTATCTTTTTCTCCCTCACCTCTTTCAGGTTACGTGTTCTTAGCCGAGAGCGAACTGTCCTGACCTCAAAATCCCTGGAAATCGCACCGTTTCCCACCCTAACATGGGGAAATTCTGTTTCTTACACGCTAAGAGGGAGGGTATTGGAAAAGATATATTGTACAACGTTGAACCGATACAGAGTAGCAAGTTTGTGACACTGTTTCAAAAACATTGATAATTAATCAACTTTTAGAGTTTGTGTCAGGGACTACAGGACCGACATTTGTCGTCTACACTTAATTTTATCTGCCAATAATTATTCTTTTATAATCTTATGTTGAATTATGTACCTAATAATATATAATTAGAAAAAACAAGAAGTATCTCCGTGAACTTTTTGGTTTAGACTCCTGCAGAAAATTTCTGCCAGTGTTGGTAATTTTTTAATGCACTGACCTAATTAAATTATTCGTGAATAGGGCAAGTTCAATTGCTGGTACAGCGAATGTCGGGTGAGCCAAGTACAGATAAAGATAAGGGTTATGAGTGAGTCGGGCACTTGACTAATCGGACGGCTGAACACAGGATTGATCCGTGGTATTATATACATATACATATATCCGTTCGTTACAGAACTCTCTTAACATGAATATCAATTGGTTTGTAATAGCTGTACAGTGGCGATTACATAATACTATATGGTACTGTATAATAGTCAGTAAAAATAATAGTTATGTTAATTCACTATCCTAATTCACTACAAGTCTACAAATACAGTATTGTTGGAATGAAAAAAATGTTAAATGTATAGCTACACTATCTACTATTATTTACAACTATATTGTTTATTAAGCCCTTAAATGTCCTTCTAATACTTTGTACACAAAACAGTTTCTGATCATTTTGAATGAAAGTATAGGTTTCCCCGATTGTATATTTTGATGGAAAATTTATTTTCCGCTAGTGATTGCAGTTTGAAAATATTATTAGTAGCATTAAAAATAAAACTTAACTGTGTCCTATGGATATTTATGTAGGAGTGATGTAAATACCAATATTCTATAATAATGATGACCACAGTACATATAATTCACACATATAAATGACTTGAATATGTATCTGACACTATTCGAAGATATTTTTACGAGATAATGATATAAGGGGGAAGAATCAATAAGTACGATTAAAAATTAAAATGACATTATTTGTGTATGTTGCACGTATACAGATCCATACGTACATAGATGTATATCTGCTTTAAAAGGGAATGAGAGGCTAAGTCGAACAGTATCGCCCCTCGTTTGCCCGGGGTGATGCGCTCACGAGATTGCGGATCGTCGAAATGAATTTATCGCCCGAGAATTTACGTAAATCCTGAAGTAACGAGAAACAGGAAAAGAAGTTCTTCGAGCGAGAATTTCTGAAATTACTGTAATCACGACGATAAAGATAGTGATTGAATAATTTTGCGAAAAACCATGTGAGTTGAATATACATTTTATTACGCCTACATTTGTTGCTTGCTTAACATTTAAGATTAAACCGCTGAAGGCATTTTAATTTAATCGATATATTATTATTACTTCACAAGTTTGAGTTTTATCAAGATATTTTTATATAACTTTGTTTTATTACTTTTATATGTGACGGCAACACCGAGATATTCGAGTTAAACGTGTTGAATCTTGCGTATGCACGACGGTTCCGTTGTTCAACTTGAACATCGAACAATAACAATCATAATAAATTACGTACAATTTAAATGTTTTTAAAACAAATATAAAAGGAAATGATCCGGCTCTGAGAAATCGTGCTCACCGCAAAAAAATAGCTTTCGGGAGAGTGGCTGTTATTCATTCGTTTTCTAATATTTTTCTATAACAAAATTACTGAGAGTTGCTGAATATATGTACTTTTAAAATAAGCAAATAGTTGTAAAAAATATACATTAGATTTTCCACAAAAAATTCACGAAAATCACGCCTGCCAACTAGGCATGACCCCTTAAAACGTTATTAAAATGATATTTCCGTTTATAAATTCTAAGAATGAGTATGAGTAAAACATTTTTAACGATTGTAATATAAATACGGGGGAAAGAGTGGGTAAAGCCGAAGTTTCAAAATTGTTCGTTTTGTCTAGAGCCTCTTAGAGTAGAGCTCAGGGTACAGCCACTTCTTTTAATAGACTTAACCTTATATTTTGTGCATGGTAAAGATCTATAATAATAAAATTGTTAGCTTAGCAGGGCAGACATATGTATGCAGAAACAAGTTTGCATAGTGTGTTGAAAAGTCTTACATACTCGATTTTTGTGGAATTATCTACTTATGAGTATGACGTAGAAAATAGAAAGCGAGAATAATTTGGCTTGAAGACTACATCGAACGTTACTAATCGTTTTAGCTTCGGTGCGAAAAGTGAAAAGTAAAAGACAGGGTTCAGCAACCGGAGCAAGGAAGAACGAACAAGAGAAAGGAATGTCTATATGAAAGGACGAACAGTTAGGGGGATGCGAACGCGGTGACGCGTGATCCTGCACATCGGCCAAAGGAAAGATTACCATCCGTCTGCTTTTTCCCAAAACTACGTACGTCCCTCTCTTTGTCGCTCCCTTCCCTTAACTCCCCACCACAATCCCGGAAATTTCTTTGATATTAAGCGTGTGTGAAAATCGGAGGGGTTGAAAATCGGAAGATACGCCCGGATACCAAGCAGCTGAACGAGCAAAGAAAACAATGTTCCGCGGAAAAACGGCAAGTCCGTTTCAAATAAGTTTGCTTCACTGGAGGAATAAAAATGTGTTGGAAGTTGCTGAGGAGACAAAATCTCCATATAAAACCAAAGGCCCTGCAAGGTTTTTTAATGAATATTATGGCCTCTGCCTGGCAGATATGAACTCGGTATATGAGTCTTCGCCCATAAACCTGGCATTCTTGGAGAAAACAATTCTAAGTCTTAAGGAAATACGGTTGTTGGTCGTGGAACCAGCTCCAAAACTTCTAGAAGGCACGGACAATAAATAGGGGAACTATTAAAGCGAATTTACACAATGCGATTGATTCAACAAAAGCGAAACAGTGAAATTGAAAGACGAAAGTTTACACAGTTTAATGAAATTGATCAAACTGGTTCACTTAAAGATGTCATACAAGGTACTTACATGAGTTCCATGTATAAGATTTTGTAGGAATCTATTGCAGATATCGACTTCAATTTATTACAAGTTTAATCGAACAAAAATCACGTTTATCGTGTGTATGAACAACATTTTTATGCACTGTAAGATTACAGCGGTGGGACGGCGAGGAGAAATGAAACTTTAGGTGCATACCTATGTAATTGTTTATATGTTTTTGAAGCTCTGATTAATTCGATCAACATGACAGCTTAAAATAATAAAGGCGGAAGGTTATTTAGCCAGCAGCAGGCTTCCGTCGAAAACTAAATAGCGTGCTACAAAATGTCATTCGGACCATTAGCAAAAATACGTTTGCACTAATATGTTCATTCATTTATGTATGCGTTCCTGACTATCCTCATTGAACTATTTATGTGAGTATTGATCCATACGCGAGATAATATAGGTCAATTCCACGCAGAGATACGCTACTCTTTCAGATAACTTGCATATTTTAAAAATACCGGAACTTTAAACAATTAGGTGTGACTTCGTAAAAAATTCGCGTTTTATTTGTTTGAAAACAGTGGTTAAAATTAATAATTTGGTTCAACCTTGTGGTTCATATTCTGAGGAATATTATAAACTAATAGTGTGCAAATTTTATTTAATTATATGTACTTTGTGTACTGTGTGTGAACAAACTTGTATTTTATATTTTTGCCCATTTCGGGGGCAGTGTTTTAATTATTCTGTCAAAAACGAAAATCTTTTTGTTAGGCATTCTGCAGAGGAGATAACGTGAGTAAGAGGTAGTTAATCGTGGTATGTCGTATGCATGTAAAACTATTATAGTAACCCAGCTCACCCAAGGCGATAACAGTTGCGGTTAAATACCTGAGGAAATTAGTGATGGTGACGCCGAGGCACGAAACCACCGAGAACCCCTTCTGGCCAGGTTACACACAACAAAGCTTTACCACACTTAGCGCCGACTTAAACCTCGAATTTTTGCTTGAATCACATATCGACTACACTGTGATTTCTTTTTGTTATTCGAAATGATTATCATGTCGCAATCTCACGAACATGAAATTTCTTTAAATTCTTGCACTTTAAACTCTTCCTCTCGCATTATTATCACAGACAGTTTTTTGTCTAAACCCTGTACATTTCTAAGTTCTTCAAACAATTCTGAATGAAATTCACATGTAGGTCTATCGCAAAGAAAACCACTATAACAATATCGAATAAAGGTTGTCTGTTTTTATTCAGCCAGTAAGCAAACATTTTGTTTTCGAGGAATCCTCGAATTTAATTTGCACCTTGTTCGTTAGTTATCAAAAATTACAAGTTGCACAAGCTTCGGCGTATCCATTTCACTGCCAAGTAAAAGTCCGATGTTCTTGTATGGGGAGTAAATAAGGGAGAAGGTGCGAGGAAGGGTAGTCGGAGTGGGGAGATTTGCAAGTGTGGGAAGAGAGAAATTCAGTTATTTAATTAAAACCGGATTATACGTGGTAGGTAGGGGGGTATCCAGCATCTGTAACCACCAACCTGGCACCATCGATATATACTAATTGTTCTATCCGGATTAAATGGTTGTAAATACTGCACGAGCTCCCAGCTAATTATCCACAGCTTGTATTTCAACGATATAGAAACTGAGCACCTTTCTTGATTTTTCATGAGCCCAAATGCATTTACAAAATCACCACGAATTTATGACGACGTTACTTTTAAAACAATTGCTTGTTTAATGCGAGCATTAAAAAATATTTTTAAAAAAAATTTATCGACATTACTGTCAATGTTACGTAACACAAACGGTTAGAAACAAAACGTCTGAAACAATATCCATATGAATGTCATCAAAATATCATCGATGTTATATGCTATGCCTACAAACAAATAATGTACAACAAAATATTCAGAAAAAGTACATATTTGTTTGGTGGATAAATGTCAATTTAAATGTCGTTCTGAATGGAAACCATTAACAATAACCAATACTCATCCATGCTGGAATATGTACTTATACATATACTAGGTAACTAGACACTTCAAGACACTTTGGTAATCAGTAGTTTAACCCTCCGGCGGGCGCGCCAGTGAGAGTTACACGACCACGTGGTGAACTCAGTTCACCAGCTGAAAATAATCAGTTTAGTCACCTTATATATAAAGTATACACTTCAGAAACGGTTTTTCTGTCGATAGTAGTAACTTTTGATTAAATGTGATGGGAAAATAATAGCAATGTACCCAAGAATACAGTAAATCTTCCCGTGACGTAAACAAAAAAATACGCGGATTGGTGAACTGAGTTCACCGGCGCACCCGCTCGAGGGTTAACGTAAGTAGTATTGTTTGATTAATGGTTTGGACATGCACCTTTGAAGTATTTAAATTGACATGTCACTATTAAAGATATAAAAAGGAAACTGTGCAGTAATATGATAATGACAAAAAACTTACTTGAAGGTAATTTTTAAGATCATTTCAAGGTAATCAACGTTTTTTCACATAGTATCAAGTATTTTTGATGGCGTAGCGAGCAGCGAGGCGAGTTCAATAACCCAAGCTATTACCTATGATTCTGTTAGATTGTTTAACAGCTTTGCTTGTACATAGAGTGTTGTGCCCCAAAGTGCTCGCATCTCCCATCTCCGAAGGACCTCGTCGCTATCTCCACTACTTCTTTTGTAGTTGCCGCGGCGAGTGAGAAGTGCCAGAGGTACCTATTCTTTCTTTTTTTCCCGACAACGTCGCGGTATGGCAGTGCCGACCGTAATTTATAGCTGGTAGCTATCGTGTGTCCTCTCCCTCATTCTCTTTTCAAGACAAAACTGTACATTATTCATTTATTCATTAATTTCTATTTTATTTGACTTGTTCTGAAACTTTTTAACCAGAGTAGTATATACTTATATTGTGTACTTAAGTACACACCCTTTTTTCAGAACATCCCTTTGAATAAAAATTATATAACGCCCGAATTATAAGACTTAAAGGGTTTGCACCTATCTGAATTCAAATTGTTGTAGGTAATGCTCGGGGAGACACGAAATTGTAATGTCTTCTATTCTAGTAAAGAAGGAAAATGCTATAATGAAATGCTATAAATGAATGCTAAATTGAAAGAAAGGCTTTAACTGAAACGATGTATTTACCATTGAAAAATCAGTTTGGTAGCGCAGGAAAATCACGAGGAGATTTGTCATTTTAACTTCTCTCCCCATTCGTGTGGGAATTGTTGCTCACCCCTTTTCCGTCCAACCAGGCGATGTCCCCTCGCCCTTCGAGTCCGCAGTGATGTTCTCTATTAAATCAAAGCGGCATTCAGATGGCCACCGATGCTTCAGGAATCTACATCGGTGCCATAAACTTCCAAGAGGAGAGCTGTCGATTTGCAATGTCGAAAGTGCCCCGAGAAACATCTTGAAAAAAATTTTACCAAGAGTAAATAAGAACCACCCTACTACATAACCAATCAAAGAATTTATTCCACACTTTTTACTTATGTTTTCTAAAGAATCATCTTCTGATTTGCACTATGATTTATTAAGCAGCCTCTAAAGTATTATACAAACGCTTCGGAGAAGCAGACACTCTGCCAAGGAAACGTCACTTCCTTTTGTTTGGCATTTGGTACATATACAATTCATGCTTTAATAACGCGACAACTCTCTGGCACACGCGGGGAAGGTTATTTTCCTCCTTTAAGCTGCCGTTTCTTTTAATTAAAAATACGGAACCATTCTGTCTCCCGTAAGGATTCTAAAGTGTAAATGATAGCACGGTTATAGTCACGGCCAGACCAGATAACCTCGCAAAGAAAGCACTAGCATTGTCGTTTAATCGGAACGAGAGGGAGAGGGCGGTAAAAGCTGATGACTACATAGTATTTCTAAAGAAATAGAACATATGAAAATGCAGGAAGATACAAGGGAAAGAGTTCGAAGTAGAAGTCTGTGCAGTAGAAAAATATAGAAAGAAATAAGTGACAATATAAAATAAAAATTGTTTTTTTATCTGTGCTATTAATTTTTAATTTCGACTTACACTCTATCAGAGATGGGCACAAAATTTTTTAAAATAAAAATTTCGTACAGGTGGCTCTTGGAATGGTAATAGCTCTGGATAAGGAAATGTAGTGGGTTTTTAAGGGTTTCGGAAAGTAAGAGAAGGGATGACGAGGTAGGACAAAAGTGCAGGACTTTGGTAGGATGACGATGAATAGCAGGGATGACACGGAGTTTACAATTACGTAGCTTTTGGGGATATACTGCATGTTTGCGGAGAAAGTTGTAGCTGAACAATATTGGGTTATGCGTGAGTCATGGATTAGTACATTAATGTTGAAGATAATAGTTTAATTCTGCGTGCCTCATTCGTATTTCGCGCCGCAAATTAGACTGCGAGGGTGCTCCGCGCGATCAATGCGCTGATCGATCGCCAATCGGCGTCTCGTCCACTAACCACTTCGTTTCCGGCAAGCCGACAAGCAGGTACCAAAATCGCGAGCGTGAACATTCCAACGAATAGTAATAGGGCAAACAAACCAGTGAATGACCGAATTATTGAATTTATGGATCTTTGAGATTAATACTTGAATATATTTATGTATAACAACAAAACAACTGTTGAAATTGCATTTAAATTTATTTTTTTTAAATTTCTGTAACAATAATTATTTATTCTTACCGTAATTTTTAAAAAACGATTATAAAATGCAAAACGTGTAGAAGCCCAGTAAATGATCGCATACTTTTAATGAGAATTGTACTTATTAATGTTTGCTTAATACGGGTAATTAAAAATATGAGATATCAAAACTGCAACTACACTCCATTTATAAACATATAATATTTTTAAATTTATAATTGACATTTCTTTGCCTAATGGTCATTCATTGGTATGCGGTCAATTACTGGTTGGTTTACCCTATTAATACGCGCGAGTGCGTATTCATAATCCTAATTTCAATAATTACAATTAGACTGTGGTTAACTTTTTTTGCTAGCACAAATGTTTTTAATACATGTGTCAGCGGCTTTTCTTAAATTAACATTGTTACTTTCAACTGTGAATCTATTAATCCTCATGAGTTAGTTGGCTGTTCTGAGTTAGTTTTCAGTATAAATTATGATAAGACACGTCACAAAACATTGTTTACGCAGCCTTCTCAAGATAACCGCATTCTTTGTCAAAGCAAGAGGGGAGAAACGACTCGTTTTAAAGAAACGCACATTTTAGATGAACGATACGCGCGAACAGAATGCCTCTGCGGCTTAATCATTGCGTTTCACCCTTCCTTTCTTTTTCCCTTTTATTTCTAAACCTCTGCATGCGAAAATAACGGCACTTCCGTTAATTACATTAGCAAACGAAATTCTTTAAACGCGAATCACATCCTCGGAACGATCTTTAGGGTGTTGATGACAACGCCGATAAGGTTATACGACTGAAGAAACGACTTTTTATGCTGCCAACAACAATAATCCAATTTCAGAGATTACGAAGAGCTTTTGGAAACCATCTCAACCTTTTCACTATCTTTAAGTAACGACATTTGTGCCTTGACATTTTAATGACATTTTAGTTTTTTTATTCTTCTTTCTTCTTTATTTAAAACTTTCTGTTCTTTGTTCTAAATAAGTTACATTGCACTATACCTCTATGATATAATTGAAAGAGATATGAATGATTATTGGAAAGTGAAAGAATCTGTAAGCAGTGCTTGGATAAAATAACGTGTACCATTTATAAGGTATGTACAATGTATTCATTGCTTTTAATTATGCAAAAGAATATCTGAAGTAGAAAATGGTTGTAAATGACAACTTTTAAAACCAATACTTACTTTACCATCGTAACCTAAGAAATATTAATTGAAAAATCAATCAGTATGTTGTTCGCAATAAGTCGTTCAGTTGTGTGGAGAAATAGTCGAACAGATACATTTCCCGCGAAATATTCTGTTGTCTTATCGAAGGGCTGTGGAATAATCGGAGGTGAAATGTCATCAAATTATGAAACGAAAGCGCAAACGCGTTTACTGGTATTTTGCATCGCGATTATTTCCAATCGAAGCGATCTGCAGTGCCTATAAAGGGAGCAGAAGGTGTCTGTTTCAATAAAGAAAGGAAAACGGAATATTGAGCACACGCTATGGCAATGTGCGGACATAAATTTGCGAGCGTATTTAATTGAAAGGGGAAGAAGAAAGACGGAAGTGCGAACTGAGCTTCCGATGAGAAAGGAAGAAAATAAGTAGGGAGGGAACGAGGGAACTGCACGAGGGAAAAGAAGACTAGCAGCGTGTAACGAAAGAGGGAGAAACGTTTCGAATTGTGTTAAATGCTCGAGAATACCTGGATGGCATTTCCAAAATAAACGACGCCAGAAGCGGAACAAGCACACGATTACGTTCGGAAACAAAATTCTTCGTGTCAAGTAACTTACAATACATGGAAAGAGGATTTCTGAGAAGTATCCTTCAACTTATTTACAAGGCCTACAACCCAAACCCGAATCTGAAATGCATCATGAACAAATGGGCCAGTTCTACAAGGAAATTAAGAGTGATAGGAATGGATCACCACGCATAAATATTTTACGCGGTCTCTTAGCTTTTATAAGTGAATAATTTCGGAGCAAACGAGGCTTGCTTAAAATTTAATGGAAACTCATGACCCGCAACGACAGTTTTCGTCTTGCGCCTTCTTTTGCAATTAACGTAATGAGTTGTCCTCGAAAAGTAATTACAGTGATTTAAATGTTGTTTAAATTGTATTACTTAATGTTTAAATAAATTCAACAAGGAAGGAAAGATTACTGGTGAGCATGAAAGGAGTATTGTATCAGTATCAACTACATTATGTTAGTAATAGTGTGGTGGGCTTTAGAGGAAACTAAGGACATACTTATTCGGTTGGTGCCGATCAAGATGATTTGAAATGTAAGTAGAGCAGGTGCAAACATGCAGAACCATCGTAGAGATACCTACACGAAGAAGAGCAGGAAATATAAATCCATCAACAAGATGCACGAGAGGGAACAAATTGTACAAAACCATCGAAGAAATGCATCGAATAAATTAAATCATGTAAATCCATCGAAGAAATGCATAAAATAAAATATATCATGTAAACCCATCGAAGAAAATGCATCATGTAAAATAAATCATATAAATCCATCGAAGGAATGCATCAAATAAAATATATCATGTAAACCCATCGAAGAAATGCATCAAATAAAACATATCATGTAAACCCATCGAAGAAATGCATCAAATAAAATATATCATGTAAACCCATCGAAGAAATGCATCAAATAAAATATATCATGTAAACCCATCGAAGAAATGCATCAAATAAAATATATCATGTAAACCCATCGAAAAAATGCATCAAATAAAATATATCATGTAAAGTCTATGTTAAACTCTCACTCTAAACACGTATACAATCACGCACACACCTTTCAGCATCTCAACACATTTCAGAGTAGTTGCTGAGTTGGACGCTGTTCATGAGCAGATGCCACTACATTCAGTTCTCAAATTAAGGGTCGGTAACACAGTTTGGGTGGCGACACAAACATCCATAAGGTGATAGGTCTATCCTATACCTCGTCTGTATTCCTTTTTTTATAAATTTCAAATGTACCTTTTTTTATATAATTATAAAAGAGTTCGTTTTAGTATCATAATTACCAGTAATTCTATATCATTATCAATATATTCTGTTTTCGAGTTACATGTATGTATGTACCTATCTATGTATACTTTAAATTCCATAATGTAAAAATAGTGGCCATATAGTATTTTATCAAGTAACAAAAATTATATGTATTTGTTAAAAACAGATACAAGAGTCCACTCTTTCTCTGATAGATTTATTCGGGCTTGATATCTATGCTATATTTCGTCACATCCCACACAGCACAACGTCCCAAAGACGTCTACAGACGTCCCACAGACGTCTTGAGGACGTCTTGTTACTGACCAGGACATTCAGACCGTCTGAACGGCCTGATCAGTAACAAGACGTCCCCAAGACGTCTGTGGGACGTCTGTAGACGTCTTTGGGACGTTGCGGGACGTTGTGCTGTGTGGGATGAAATCATAAGTAGCAAGAGTAAAATAAAACACATGTACTTGCCGTATAATTATCAACAACATACACTCATCATGTGTACTTCGCGAACAAAATTGAATAATTAGTATTGCTATTTTGTTACAGGTAAAAAAAAATTTCCCTCAGATCCAACCTGTTGTCCAGCATGCGGAGTTACCGTGAGACCACAAGAGTTGGAGCAACATTTCGCTCAGGAGCTCGATCGCCTATACAAGATATCCTCAGCATCCTCTCGAGCACGACCGGCAAGATCGAATTTGCCTCCTGGACACCCTCAGGATCATTCTCACGGATCGATGCTTCATGCCCCATCAGCCGCTGATGGAACGCCTCACGGAAGGTGGGAAACTTACAAAAGGATCAAAGCCAACAGACAAGTAAGTAAATGCTTGTACATATACCTTATACGTACTTCTTACGTTCAACGAAAAACATATTCACCCACTACACACATATAGGCAGAATGAATAAATACTGCTAGGTAAATAATATTTTGAAATATAAGCCAATCTTACTTCTAGTGATGAATGTGCATCAGTATATAGATTTTCAATATCAATGGTTTTTGTTGTCTGCAGGCTAGGATCCGCGTGAAGAATCGGAAAAGGAAAGCAGACGAGCCTTCGTGTCCCGTTTGCAGTGAGAGGCTATCTGGCACATCTGAGGAATTGAATCAACACGTAGAAAGATGTTTAAATAAACATAATAATGGTAATCCGGCCGGGCAACATCATTTGGATGAGGAGGAGGTCGACGTAGAGGGTGACGCCGAAACATTCGAGGAGTATGAATGGGCTGGACAGAGAAGAGTGCGAGCCACATCGATGCTTGTGGGAGGATTTTCTGGTATATACTACTGAATCCTTCAATACTTTGAAAGTTGTGTTCAGCTCACTCCGCGCTTTGAATTTTCTGTATTCTCTATAAAATCTGCATAAAAGTGCAACCAAGGCCTATATCCTATGGATGGCTCCCAAATTGTACATAGTTAGCATTCTTCTAGGAAGCTATTACATTCATGAAATTTGTTTTGACGCGTTCGCAGCTGCTGGATTGGCGACGTCGTCAAGTAATCGTTCATCAGCAGGAAATGGTGGATCGCATCAGCAAGATGACGAAGATGTCGATCTTGTAGTCGATGGCGACGATGCCGCCGAATTCGGTCCAGTGCAGTATTCCGAGGCCGATGTAATCGCACCACATATCGAAGGCACGCCAAGGGAACAAAAGGAGAGGGATGCCCTGCGAGAAGCTGTGATTTCGCCGAATGCGCCAAACACGCCACACATTCCCCACACACCCGAACAGATTGCTCAAGGCCTGGTCGAGGTAAAGCCAGAGCCAGGAACGACTCCTTTGGGGCCGAACGAGCAGGATGAAGGCATCTCGTCTTCGCCCAGGCGGGATGGTGACACGCCGGTAATCGAGGCTCTTAGAGGCAGAATTCGAGAACTTGAGACGGAAATGCGCGGGCAACCATTCAAGTGTCTCATCTGTATGGTGAGTTTTTAATACCGTTAAATATATATGAAGTAGAGTTTAATGATGCAAAGGTTTGATGTGAGAAATAATGTCAGCGGTGAATTATTCGTTTATAATGTTACAACAAATGCAGAAATATGATTTAGTTCAGTTGGAATTACACAAAGATAGACGGATTGATATGATGCGGTCTAGGGTCAAAGGAAATATAGCTTGGCCTTCTAAAATACAAACTTTACTTATTGTAGTTTTCCTTTCCATAAACATTTTTCATTACAGTAAGTAATTGAAAAGATTGTTGTCATGAAATCGAATTAATACGGTTACATATACTCTAAAATGTCAGGAGAATTGGGGATTTTTTTTACCTATTGTATTGCATTGCCATTATACACTATTGAATATGAAAATTGTCATATTTTGTATTACACCTTGATGAGAATATTATCGATGGATTGATGAGATTATTTCGCTCCCTATATGCGAGGGAGCAAAACACTGGGATGGGTCTTCCTACAGGCTCGGCCCGTATACAACACTACGATACGGCCACGGCCGTGGCTGTATAAACCGATCTTAATCCGGGGTCAGAGTTTTTCCGATAATCCCAGGAACACTGTACTTGTCTCTACGTAGCTACCTGTATTAGGTACCGAAGTACCTTAAGAATTGTCATGCGCATAAACATTTCAGTCTTATAGTTTAACAAGAAATGAACTGCCAAATCTTTTAGTTAGTTGTTTTTAATTTTATATAATTATACAATTAATTAATTTATGTTGATAGGAACAATACAAAAAACCTGTGACTTCTGTCTGCTGTTGGCATGTACATTGTGAACAGTGTTGGCTGCATACGTTGGTAAGTTATATACCGTTCAATCTTTTTATAACATATAGGTATACTGAGCAGCACGGAAGGTTTCAAATGCACAGATTCGAATAGAAATATGGAAAAGTGGGTGGACCATGGCCCCCTCTTTTTTTCACACACTTCTTTCCGCAATATCCGAGCTAACTTAAACGCATACAGAATGGGAATACATCAATTCGAATAAGATTCGCCCACTCCGAAAAGTTTCCATCAACTTGGGGGGGGGGGGGGGGGGAGGGGACATAAATAACATTGGGTGGTTTACAATCAGATGTTCGACGATATTCTTCTGAAGTGTCATTACGAAGAGACCAAACTAGGCATTTCGAAAATTCGCAGGATCCGTCAAGCAGGATGAACGTTGAGGAGATTGCAATACTTATTGAGTGCCTAAAAAAAATGAAAAGAAGAAAAAGGAATATTGAATACATCCTTTATTGCAAGAACGTCATAAAAAAGGAATGTCCGGAAGTCCTTCAACCCCAAATACCTCGATTATTTCCTCCCATTGCTTTTTTAATGTGACGATTAGAAAAATCACAGCCTTTTCACTTGCGGTCGCGCGTATCGAAATTGGGCCATATACAACAGAGGATTTTGTAGCCACGCAACTAGTCGCAAGTGGAAATAAGACCTGCGAGCTCATATATGCTCTTGAGTCTAGTGGTTGTCGGCGACCTGGCCGGTTGGTTGACAACCCGGCGAAGCCTTCCCGGGGAGGCGACAGGGTAGAATTCTTACCTACGGCCATCATCACAGTTGGGGGAGGGGGAGGAGAGAGCTCTAAAGAGAATACGTCTCTCGCCAACCTCCCCCAATGCCTGGCAGTGAACTCGCGCTCTCTGCTTGGGGTACCTGTACAGGGTATCTCAAAATTCAGGGGCTTCCCGGAACATGCAATATCCTGATGCAAAAAGATATCGAAAAGTCCATTACCGTTTTGGGATCTGAAACTTCGTTCTCGAGATATTAATAATTGAATTTAGTTTAAAGCTGCGCGGCCTTACTATTCAATTGTTAATATCTCGAGAACGAAGTTTCAGATCCCAAAACGGTAAAGGATTTTCCGGTGTCTTCTTGCATCAGGATATTGCACGTAAATATTCAAATACAAAAGAGTTCTACAGCGTGACTGTATGAGCTTTGCCAGATCGTCTAGTACCCAGGCATGACTATTTAATGGCTGGTAGTTAAGGACCATAAACGGATTTATTTCTTTACAAATTTTCTTTTTGGCTTCTAACAAATGTTACTGTTGCTCGGTATACCTACAAATTGTGTACTGATTTCCGTTTCATAGTTTCTACAAAATACAATGAGATTAAAAATTATTTTAAATTATGTATTGTCATTAAGAAAATATTTCAGAGTTTAAGAAACTCGTTGCTAAATATTTTGACAGTTATAGAACTTGTAGTATCAATGGAACAAACTTCTACAATAGAAAGTACTTTACCAACCTTTCTTCTGACAGAACACTAAATGATGATATTCGTTGTTATACAATCATTTTCGTATGATACAGGGGACACCCTGTGGTAGGTCCCACCATTTGAGTAACCGGTACATATGTAGATACGGCCAAGCGACAGAGTAGTGGTAGTCCCATGCCTGTGCGTGTACAGCTATATGTATGGGGGAGGAAATTTAAGGAGTGATTCCAGACGTCAAAATAAGACGGAAATCAATAATAACGAAATTGCGATTGACGTTTCGCTTTGTAATTATAAACGTTTAAGCATTTGGTGGTATATTTCGCCTGAAAGCGGGCAACCAAGCCTAGCACTGGGAAGCACGCGGAAGAAGTCATTCGAGGGGTAGAGCAGCGGTGATTCTCATAGTCAACATAGCTCCGCCGATATTATTTTATTCGAACGAGTGCAACACATCGCGAAGTAGCCAAACATTTAGTCAACTCGTGAGTTTACGACGAAACAACTTATTTTAATTTTATTTACTAATAGTCATTAGTTTAATCTATTGAGTGCGTGTAAATCCGATTTTTTTGTGGCGTGTTTCTGTGGCAAAAAATTTGATATTTTTTTTGCGTGAATGAATCTGATTTTAACAAACAGCAATAGCCAAAGACCAAGATGATTAAATTTTATTTCCTTTATAATTTATATTATCTGATTTGCATGCACTACACCTGTCAAATCTATAAAACTGTCAGAGGAAGGGTAATACTCATATCAGCTGTTGTTTTTGAAAGTGGTATAAGTCCATGTTTTGGAAATAGTACTTCACTATACTAAGTGTAAAGGAGAAATAAGATTGAAATATGAATAGGTTTCTTTCAAAAAAAAAAAATCGAAATTTCCGCTACCTCTTTCAGGGTGCGAAAAAGCTCTGTCCGCAGTGCAACATGATAACATCGCCCTCAGATTTACGACGTATCTACATGTGAAGGAAATCGTGTGTCAAACAAGAAGCTGCCGACTATGAAATTAGTCGTATAGAAATTAACCGCGAAAAAGTCGACACATTTCAGGTGTTTGAACCTTGTAAATATGTATATATATTTATGCGTCTCGCTAAATTAACTCTTTTAGATTTAACACGAACGGTTTCGCACTGTAGCGTTAGTAAATTAAGCATGAAAGGCGCGCGTGAATGACGTCTCGATCGAAGCAAGTTGAGTAGTATAGGTTGTTTCTTTTGTCGCGCGAGTCATTGTTACTCATCGTGCGATTAGAATTTAATTGTTTCCTTTTTATTGAATATACCGATCTTGGAGAATATTCACCATGAAATTATTAGAAATAATTATGTAATTGTCATATGGCGATGTCAAAAATGGTATACTCTTTCTTAATCGCTGGTGAGTTCTGCATTCATTTGTCGAACAATTACTGATTTCAAGAACTGAATATTATCGAAAAGAATCAAATCGTTTACAATATTTAAAACATAAGTATTCCGATAATTTAAATACAATTGCAACGCATTATTAAGTATTTACATATATGTGTTCTTTATTTTAATTACAGTGTCTTTGTATTTCCTCCAACAATTAAACTGTTGATCGGTAATATTATATTTATGGTAATGTCGAGTGAAATGAACTTGATACACAGAATCGAATGTCGATGTCGAATCTGATTCGAATCGAGGGATATTCGCGCGTACCTGACCTAGATGTTATTTCAAACGATTAGCATCTCTCTAACCCTAGAACTGTACACCAAATCACCTATGTAAAGTATGTAAATTATACAGTAAGTTTACACTTACTTTACATGTTTGATCATTTTCCTACACACGGATATCGAAGTTCTTCCACGAAACTGTGGCAGCGTGTTCTACGTGTAAATATAGGAGAAAAATATTATATTACACATTGGATTATAAATGGTTTACTAAAAAGTTAGAAAAAAGATATAAAATGATAACGGATTTATTTTTCGTACGGTATAGCGTGAGAATAAGTTCACAATATTTATCTGATCTGTGTATGGGGATGTATTTAGTACTTCAGATCATCGACGATGATCGATATACAGTAGTGGCCGGTTTCCTCGCAAGTGACGCAGCGTTGTGATTCCAAGTAATGGCAAACATTTTACTTTCCATAATTTTGAAGCTGTCTTTATGAAAATAATATGATTTTATTGGCGAGGTTATCCCGATGAAAATGAGTCCAAACACGATATAAATCAGACTATTTTTAAAATTATAAATTACTATTTAACTATCAGTAAATCTAAAAATAATCCGATTTATGCCGTGCTTGGACTTATTCTCATCGGAAGACACTAACCAATCGATTCGTTCCATTTTCATAAAGATAGGATGAAAATTATAGATAGTTAAGTTTTTAGAAATCTTTTTCCTTGCCCATCTGTTTTGTTTCGTTGAGCTCGAGGTGATGGATGATGAGAGTGAACCACTGTAGTTTCTACTAGTACCAATACTTAGTAGTAAGTTTTGTGCAACATTGTATTGAGATGCTGCGAGTATTAGATATCACTCTTGTACATATTAACAGAACTCACAATCAGATAGCATACAAACATTCAGGACATATTAGAAACGTACAAACGACATCTTAAGGGTGTCTTAATTGCATAGGTAATACTTTGATCCAAAGCAGGTACTTAGAAGACGTTATTAAGATAATCTCTACATCTAGTTTAGATTAATTATAGGTATTAATGGACAGTATTAGGATATTTTTGATAGATCTCGATTAGGTTTAAAGTGCTCAAACTATTGGGTTATCCTGAAAGTTCCCGCAGTTTCCAATCGTTTGGTGTAAAGGCATACAACTCCACTAAAATTCAATATTTTATTAAAATTAAATTCCACTATGTTCACCGACACTTTTGCCATCGTAAGACAAGTGCATTTATTCCACGTACATAAACATCCGGATCTCTGCTACTAAGAAACTGCCCTTCTACGTGAGGCACCTTTAAGGTTTACAAATCCAGACTTCAACTCCGCGAACCATTTCTTAACTATCCTATCTTTTGGTGCATTGTCTCCAAAACCTCACGGCATATTACGAGTTGCTTTCGCCGCCCGATGCCCTACTTTAAACTCGTAAAGAACCGGATATTGAAAATCTGCTAAACGGAATACAATTAGCTAATCGTCAGTATGAATAAAAAACGCATAGAACGTAGAGAAACGTAGAGGCGCCCGGTTAATCTATGTGGCATTCCAACATCAAATACCACAAACACCGTGGAAACTTTCAGTATCACCCAATACAATTACCTAGGCTCTAAACTAACGTAAGATCAATTTTAAATAAAATATATTTTATTTACGTAATGTTACAATTCGTCGGTTCGGTAAAAATGTTTATAATATTTCTTGGTAGGATACGGACCACTCTTTGTCAGGAGCTCTTTTAAGCCATACTTATACGTATTAGCCAGTGGTCTGGCTTCCCTGTTTTTGCAATTTTCCCATTTTTTATAGCATCTTGATAAAAAATTTCGATAACAGATTTTATTGGATGCTACAGTAACGTAGACATATAGGTATTGCAGGAAAGCTGGAATTTTGAACTTTCATTTTTCTTATGCCAGAAAAACACATGCATTGTTCGTTGTTTTAATGGGTGCGTTCAGCGGACTCAACTGTTGACTGACCTCACTAGATTTTACTCGCGTCGACCAATAAACGTGGAGTTTCAGAGTAAAATCTAGTGAGATCACTCAACAGTTGAGTCCGCTGAACGCACCCATTAAAACAACGAACGTTGCATATCACTGAGAAAAACATGACTGGTCGCATAATCTTTTTTACTTGCGTGAACGTTGTTACGTCTTGCGTTACTATTGATTATGTTCTAAGTCTCATAATGATCCCTTAATATTTACTTAAGTCATCGCAATTTATGTTTCCAGAAATAATGATTTTGGCCGATGAAAAATTTTTTGTTTATAATTTTTATCTCGAATACGATGAAAAACTGTAAATAGAAAAAAATGTGTGCCGTGACGAGGTTCATAGCACTATATTTTTTAAAATCAAGTTTAACAAAATTTAATTTTCCAATTTTTTTAAGCTTTTTCGCATTTTTGAGCGCTAATCCCCTTGTTGCATCCGAGCCTTCAATTGTCCGTAACACGGCGTAAGCGCCTTAAGCGTTCGCTGATCGCACCGAGCGCGAGTCCATAGCGAGAGTTTACTGTATACTTCTATATTCACATATGTAATTCCGTCAAATTTTCGCAGTAAACTAACGCTCAACGACACTGGGCTAATAACATCAGTCAACAACATGTTCGTTATAACGGCCATTGTTTTCACACATATTTTTTGCCTTACAATTAAAGTACAGCGTTGTGCCGAAGCCGACATTCCGACTTCATTTTTTAGAACTCCTTTCTTTTGTGTGTGATAGGCTTAACTCCCCAGTAATCAACAGTAGCAATAAAAGAATGAAGAGACCGGCAAATTAGTTTGATTCGTAATCGAAGAGAAACAAATGATGGGCACATCACCGATAGCAACAATGTTTTAAAAGACATGACAAGTTTTGCCACTACTTATTGTCGCGAATGTTGCTCGGATTAGCCAAGTTGTTTAAGTTAACTAATAAAATCGGTAGGTTTAAAATCTGAATAAAAAACTTGAGCAATTTTGTCTTGTATGTTAAATCAACATAATTCAAAACATTTATTTATAGTATTAATCAATAGCTGCGAAATGACAAAATATTACATACAAAATATTTATACAAATAAACATAATGGGACAAATATAAGAAGTAAAACAGAAAACTGCAATACTAACGAAAGTATAACACTACAGCATAAAAACACTAAGTAAGCGTAACATTAAAATAACTATATATATTCTGGATTAATTAGAAACCTGTTTAAGACTCTCAGATCGGTATTGTAACATGTTCAGAACGAAAACAACTATAAAGTGGACGTCTCCAAGACGTGGTGTGCTATCTGAGAAACAATCGACATTTTGAAATAGAATACTAATAGTAAATAGTAAACAGTTCACATAAACAGATTAGATAAATGTCCTGAACTTATTCTCCCGCTATTCCGTGCGATTAACAAGTCCGTTAAGGTTTCACATTTTTCTTATAACTTTTTCAGAAGAAAAATCTCTTATTTTTACTCGTAGAACACACTCCGACAATTTGGCGAAAACCCCCAAATGACTCCGTATTTACAATTAATTTTAGATTATTAAAGAAATTTTTATTTGTACTTTCACTCCGTTTCGAAAAATTGATAACAACCATCGTAGGAGGAAACGAATGTAAATTTTTATCGTTATAATTTGATAATAGTTGCAATGAAACCAAGCTTTTATATTTTTTATTTTCTGAATTTATCGCTTCAGTGATATAAGAAATGATATACATACGTATGAACTCGACAATGTGCTTTACAATATACAAGGACTGGCAATTTTTGGGTTTTAAAAAGGCGTAATTCTGAGCACTTATGTCTTATGCTATCTACGATACATAGAAATGAGTCTTTAAGGATTTAATCAAAAAAATATATTTATATATTTCAGAAAATTTTGTTTTTATAAAAAAAAAGTGTATTGCTGTCGTTTCGACATTATTTAACACATCGACGGAATTTTTACATCGGATATTGGAATTAAAAAAAATAAAATCAATACGAAATTTCGTATCTATATTTCATACAATGTAATTTTTGCATGTATTTATTACTATTTCCCACGAGAATAAAAAATTCGGCACTTGAAAATGTTCAACTGACAACTGCCTATTAAAACCACCAATTGCAATGGTAGGTATTGAGAAACACTTCGAAGCTACCTACATACATTTGTTCCAAGTTAACTTAATAAATATACCTGGGTTGAGTTGATACAAAAAACATCCCCACTACCATTTTTTTACTCGAGAACCTTCTCGCCCGAGCGATCAGCTTTCGAGAATAAGGGGCTCGAGGAAACAAATAACGGTATCCATTAAGAAGTGAAAATATCAGTCACGCATTTCTGATCGGATCTTCAAAAAATTGTAACACCATTTGATTCGTTGTGTTTCCCCGATTAAATGCCGAGGCATCTTTTAGTCCTCGCTGAGCGCTGATGTCTACTCGTACTTGTACACTCGGCTCAAACGATTGTGGCCGATCGAGATTCGATTGCATTCGAGCTTACTAGGGTCGGTTTTTTTACATCGCTAGGGCTACGTGTCATCAATTTGACAGAAAGTCAAGTAGGTAATTCATTTTTTATCGTATCGATACGGCAAATACATTAATGGATTCCTGGCAGTCTTCCAGTCAGAAGACAGCAAATTTCATGTAAATCGGACCATCTGTAACGAAGATAGCCTTAAATTGTGTAAATTAATTTTGTATGTAATTTCGTTAATTATAGTCCGATTTACATGGTATTTGGTGCCTTTTAATCGGGAAAACATGAGGAATCGATTGGTGTCACTTTCGTGAAGAGCCGATGAGAAATGCGTAACTTGATATACAGTAATTCGTCGTTATAGTCCCGACGAACGGGGCTGGCGGCGGGACAATAACGCGATGCGGACACTATTCCCTTGGAGTAGTATATGCTCTAAGACGATTCCGTGCAGCCGTTGCCGCGAGTGAGAAAACCCAAGAACCGAGCGAGAGGGAACGAAACAGTTGACACGAAGTTGCCGTCGTCTCTTTCGTTCTCTCACTCTCGACCGAAGGATTCCAAGAAATGGTGGGGATAGTGAGCGGGACTATAACGCATGGTAAAAATGGGACCATAACGACGAATTACTGTATTCACTTTTTAATAGATAGCGTAGTCCTTGTTTTTCCCGCACTCTATTCTCGAACTCATAAAGCCACAAAACTCACAATCAGTGAAGATTGTTCACTGAGACTATTAACTCAACTGGCAACAACTGTATATAAATGATCAGAAGCTAGGAGATGAGTTACCAGGAATACTCGCTTACCTAGATTCTGAAAATTTGTTCCACTTCAACGAAAGATCCAAACTGTTGATTGCATTGCAGAAATTAAAAGTAGTGGTACGAAACTCACAGACAAAAATAATTACAGTGTACAATTCTAGGGATAAATTTGCCCTCTCGCCGAATTTGTCATTCTCTTAATCTTCTCCCGGAAAGCGATATGTCTGTGTTTACGATTCACCGTATTCGATTTACCAATCCATGTATGTATGTGTGTATAAAATATAACCGACACGTTTGTTAACAGAGTTGTTTCCAGTAGAACTTCTGTAACGCAGCAAAAAACATTTTGGAATACTGGTAAATTGTTGCGTCGAATATGAGCGATTCTTGGGAAATGAAACAAACAAATTTTTTCAAAATTTAGTCAAATCTGTTGAATGTCTCCGTCAGATGTCAAAAATACTTACACAGAGAATAAAAATGAGCCAAGTGATGGAAAGAGTACAAGTTTGCTTTATGATTACAAGAATACCATATAGTATCTGCAACTACAGCAATTTATCTAATATGTATCATGAAAAATCGGGGATATTAATCTCCATCAAAGTTAAATATTTTCTTTGATACGCGTACACGTTTAGTTCTATTTTTCTACGAACAAAGTATGTGGGAAGAAAGATGACAGAAAACAAAATCTGTATTTTTAAATGTTTTCGTATTGTTATCAAATTTCAATAATGTGACTGTTTCATAAACGCAAATTCATTTTAAAACATTTGACTGTAAGAAATCAACTAAACATTTATAATATAAATAATTCGTAATACAATAAAAGTTTACATGCAGAAGGGATTTGTTAAAACCAAAATTACCATTTGTGCGAAACAAATTTCGTTTGCGAAACTCAATGATGAAACACTTACGAAACATACCGGTTTAGATTGAACAAAATTGAACAAAATTGTGATACAAGGCAGATAAGTTAGCAGTAATTTCCTTTTACTAATGACTTCCGTTTTTCATTGAACTGATTAATGCAAAGTATTGCCTCTCCTTTTCCTATAAATATTCGATTTTTTACGCTGCGCGTAATTACTTACTAAATCAAAAGAGCATTAGATATAAATTTTAGTTCGTTGAAGTGTCAAGTGGAAGATGTAAAAATAAAAAAAGGTTGAAATGGCGCAAAGAAAAAAGGACCAAATCAAATGAACATTGAGTTTTAGTTTTATAATTTTTTACCTGGTTCGTGAGTATTATTCCTTTATCAATGCTTTTTTCTACCTTTTTACTCAACGTTAACATAAATGGAACACACAGGACGAAAGTCTAACATCACAAAACGTTCCGCAAATCGAATCGCAAAACTGGATCCGAAATTACGGGTTCTGGATCCACGACACTCGAGCGAAGTGCATATTTGTAGATTGTTCGAATGCTACGTAGAGAAATCGTGTCTAATCTCTGACGAAATCACGATATGTATTTGATTCCACCAAGTTTTTAACTTGTGTAAATTCAATCTTTTCTACGCTTACGTTAGAGAATTCGTTCATAGTTCTTCTGAAATGCTTCTGGAACACTTGAATCCCCCAACGAAGCCAAACGATCGAAAGCATTCCACGCGTGTCGAAGTGATTGCCTCCATTTGTTCTCCGAAAACCATGCTGTCCAGTTGCACCCTACGTATAAAGATATTCTTGTCTTAAAATCGAATAGACAACTTTATCGATCTGTCATTCGAGGGAAAGATGCGAAACGAATTTCACGGGCGTTGGTTGCCAGCTAACTTTAATCTTTTCGAAATATTGAAAGAATGACTGATTTCGATGTGCAATTCTCTTCGATTCTTTCTCTCTCTCGATCAACATCTTAGAACGGCGAATCGTCTTCTCGCACACGACGAGGATGTTCTTGTAAATACACGACGAACCAAAAGAACAGGAGAAATCAATTACCTGTTGCCAGCGATGTTCTGTAACCGAAATAAAGAGATCATGGAATGTAGAACAGTCGTCTACGATTAGTCTGTTCTTCTTCTTTACCTATCATACTCCTCTTAATCCTGAAAAATTTGTGAACTCAACTCTTATATAGAACTGTTTTTATATTGCAAGGCATTCTGATGAAACACGCCCATACAAAGCGAAAAATGAAGGTACGTATGTACATTTGTTCTTTAACCATTCTCATGCAACTTTAACACTTTCAGTGTCATCGGCGTGTTTTCCCCATGATATGTTCTGGAAAGCATCGCATCGAAAGTATTGTTCTCGCCAAAAGCCATCGGTTGGAAAGGCCTGACCGACTGGAAGGGCATTTCTCAAAACCATGCGCTCTCAAAGGGTTTTTATTTAGATATATTCAACAGATCGATCTAAAATTTGTGTGGCATTAGCCTTGATATTTTTTACGCGGATGAGATCGTTAGGATGATGAGTAGATATTTACATATCTCTTGCAGCAATATAAAATCATTCTCTTGGTTCCGTACAAATAAAATGAAAGAGAATGAATAACCCTGATTTAAATGCTGATCAATGCAATCCGCTAGCAGGAGTTACTAATTAGTCTTGGAATGTTTGCTATTTTTCAGATATGAGAGCTTAGTCTAGTATAATTAGAGTTTATAGTAAATACGGCCACAAGGTTCGCTTTTTTGTTCTCTATAACAAGCAAACGCGTCATAAACATTGTAATTTTTAATGTGGAAGTTAGAAATTCAAGGTGATAATTTTTGCAAATCGGTGTACCAAATGAAGATCTTAGAGCCGGATAGAAATTCCACATTCTTACCAAAGTTCCATCCACCAATAAATATCCAAAAACACCTTTACTTTTCAGGCCATTGCCGTGGTGCCACCCCTTAGGTAAAAAACACATGGTCGTTGTCAAGGATCAACTTAAAGTAGCATCACCTCACGCTTAAAAGTGTCAGATAAGCACACGTGCTTGCAATGAACGAGCGCAGATATAGACGCTTACCTAAAAATAAGAGGCGGGGTTAAATAAAGCCATGTTCTCATGAAGAAAGAATAGAATGAAACGGTAACAAGGTCGAGGGAATGCGGGTGAGGAAAAAGCTACCGCAAAATGGCTGTACTTGATAGAATCGGGTTCGGGTTAACTGGAGTAGGTGGGACAGAGAATGAAGGTGGGGCTGCGTGGTTTACACGTGCACATTCGCGACAGGATCGCGCATGGATCAAGTCTCATTACGTAGAAGAAAGACGGAGAACGAAACATTCAGGTCGACTGAAAAAAAGTGCAAAGGAGAAGATGTGGGATAAAAAGTCGGAACGGTAAACGAGTTCGATCAAGGCAGGTAAGGTGAGAAGCGGGAGTAGCAGGGGAAAGTGGTACAAAAAGATAACAGAGTGGGAGACTGGAAAGGTCCGGGAAAGCATAGTAAGAGGTGGGATCGTAGGTGGAGGCGGAACTGAAGGCTCCGCCTATGTTTTCCGTCCTCCACCTGCCAGCAGTTGACCTCCTCTATTTATGCTGGAACTCGCGTGTCATTGCCTTCCATATCTCACCACTTTGAGCTTTTCACCATCTCACCACCGTGCTCAATATTATGTTGGTGCTGGATCATGTTTCAACTCTCTCATTTTACCTGTGGAGCTTCTCTTACTTAACCCATATCTTTTTTGAAGTTGAAATTTTAATCCATTAGGCAGTATAAGAATTTCATCAAATTCCTGGGGATAGCTTCGGCCTTATTTTTTTTTTTTACATTGACAAAGGCTTTAGTATAATAGAAGTAATACCAATTTATATATCGCATGTTTTGACAATATTTATTGCTAACCGTTTTATTACAGTAATTAATATAAACTGTCACTATGACTACTTCTTACAATTAGCACACTCGTACTTATTTCACCGAAAACCGAACGAAATAATTATCCCCAGAATGTAATAATTATGTTCGAAACAGTTTCTATTTGTTTTCATGTACGCTCTCCGAAAATTTAAATTAATTACATATATTTTGCTATTTCATAGTTGATGAGCTACAGGAACAAGCAAAACTCGATAACTGCAATACAGATTTCGATATCACCTTTCTGATTTATATAAACCATTTTTATATCATTATAACAAAAATTTGTACTAAGAATTTTATATGACATGAAAATTAATTTTGTGTGTAGATATACTATAGTCTGATTTTCGAGAGTTGAGACCTCGGGCGGGGCTGACTTCTTTGCGATGTTGCGGCTTATTCAGGCTCGTTAAGGGTGTTCCTCTGGCTTGGTGTTTACCCTACTCGCTGCGTCTTGACCAATAGCTTTCGCCTGCTTAGTCGTGAGTCTTTACCTATTGTTTGCTCTTTTCGAGAGGGCCCAACCAACATCGTGTCTATGGTGACAGATAGGAGTCCCGAATCTTATTACAGAATGCGGCGAACAGAATGAATGGCGGACGACTTGAAGAATACACCCTCCTATACAGGGTGATTCTGGAGCTACGCCCGTCAAAGGATGCAGCCTGGTACCCTGTGGCGAGGGCAACCCCCCGTAGTACCTCACCCAATTTTATGACTTTCGACCTCAAAGGGGTTTGAATACCATTAAAACGTGAGAAATGTCCAGGATTTCCACATTTTTCATCAGATCTTTGCGAAAACGACACCAACGAATTCCTCATGCTTCACCGATGTAACTGACACCCAGAACAACGTAATTCGGACCATATTGAAAGAAATTCTATGGAAAATCGGTTTATATCATTTCAAGCTGACTTCGTTCAAAATAGTCCGATTTACATGAAATTTGGTATGATTTTAATCGGGAGAACGCCAGAAATCCATTGGCGTTACTTCCCTTTCGATACGATGAAAACAAGAAGTACTTAATACGGTGTAATGGATATTTCATTTGTAGTTCATTTTGATTTCACATACTTTTTTATATTGTATATTTTCTATTTTTTTTGTGATTTACTCTTTTCCGTCCTCGACTTTTTCATGTACTTGGCGTAACTTTTTTACTTTTTTGAAGTTTTTTCAATACAATACAGCGCGAGTGAGTCCGTAATACCGCAAACGACAGCGGACTCGAGGCGAACTTCACGTGACAGATCAATGACAAATGCGATTGATAATCTCGCATAGCCGATAAGTCGTACTACAACGAAAATTAAAATCTTATTCCTCGATGAAAAAAATGAGTTTAAACAAGTAGTAATACAGTCTATCTTTAATTACATATTCGTAATTTGCAATTCGCACATTAAGATTTAAGAGCGAGAAGTCCGAACTATTTTATCGCGTATATCTCAGGAATCCATCCATAACATCCCGGTGAAAATATAATGATAAATATAAAAATTTTAATTTTTGTTAGAGGATACATTGCAGGCCCCATTGTTATCGACTTGTCACTTTGGTTGCAACATTGATTTTACGTTCTACAAGCTATCTCTCAGAATCACTCTTCAAATCAGAATATTATATGAATGATAATATTTATGATAGTAACCAGCTTCTGGACGAAGCACAGCAGAATTATTGGTGTGATTTTAAATTTCTCGAAACTGTTTCGTAAAATGAAGATTGCACGACGAGAAGGGGTGAAGGAATGCGAAATAAGAGGAACAATCGCATCGACATCTCGTGAGCGTCTGACAGCAGGAGCGAGCATAATGCCAGGGTGGTGGTGGAGGCGTCGGCATAACCGCGAGGAAGGGCGTGTTTCTGCGAGGAAAAGCAAAACGGGTGGCTGTACGACGGCGCAAGTCAAGTACCCGTTTCCGACGCCTGCGAACTCGAGAGTAAGGCACCTATCAAACCGGTTGTGACCGCCTACCATCCTATCGAAACGAACAGGGTACGAAGCCCAGAGGACCTGTTCCACCTATCCACCTACCCGTTTACCCACCTACGACCTTCGGCAACCTCACCGGCGCGGCGGATGAGTCAGGCCAGACGGAGGGGAGAATGAATCAGCTGCGACTTTTTCTCCTGCCGCTCTTCTTTTGTTTCTGTTCCCGCGGATTTAACTTGATCGGTGCCTTTTCATCTACACATGTCTCGATCTCCTATTTCCCCGTTTCTCTCTACTTTTACTCTAACTTACATATGTATGTATGCCTGTCGAAGAACATGTTATCCTTCTGCTGGTGTACTATATTATTGTTGTCATTACGATTGTCGTTTTCGGTATGGTAATGCTGCTGTTCCTGAGGAAAAGTGACAAGTAGACATTACTGCGGCTTGCTTATTATTTGAGGTTTTGAGGACAAAAACGGACTAACAGTCACCGCCAGATTTGCACAGTGCAAATGATGAGGCGCCGACTTAAAAAATATCAGAGTCGTAGATTAAATAATGGAAAAAAATTATTTTTTACTTTTTAGTGTATTTTTACTATTTTGAAGTCGGTTTTAATTTATTTTTTATTTTTTGCTCTGAATGCCACATTTCAGTACATTTATTAATAAGATTTTTCCTTTTATTATAAAATAGATCAAGCTGCCAAATCTATTTCTCGCGATTCATTTGAAGAAAAATAATGAAGAACACAATGGCGCACCCAGAGGGAGGCCAAGGGGTGCCCCCAAAGAAAAAGGAAAAAGGAGATTAATGTAACGACGCCTGACATAATTCAAGAGCTTTGGAAAAATAAAAGGAAAGTAGATTTTATTCTTTAAATAAATTATTATAATCACCTAATGAATTTTATTCAATTTGCATCAGAAATATTTTTATCCGTACAACTCGGCTCCCCCCAAGATTAAATCCTGAATGCGCTGCAGGAAGAACACATCCAACGGTTATTGTCGCCGTGCTACTTGATTACGATTTCGAAGTCTATACGCGAATTTGTTACCGTTTCATTTGTCGACAATTTCGATATTACGAAATTTAAGTCCATTCTTAACCCTTAGGTAGGCGCACTGGCAAAATCACACACGTGGGCGCGTGGGGTCAGCAATTACCCCAACTTTCTTTTTAAACAGAAATTGGAGTAACTGCTGATCCCATGCACCCAATTGTGTGAATTTGCCAATGCGTCTACTTACTTACTTAAGGGAAGGTTCCGGTCTACATATCGATTTTTTTTATTTCCTTTTTCGAATGTTCAACCTTTTAAGAATATGTGTTTAAAAGGATTTTTTGAAATTTCTAAAAGTCCCGAAGGTATAGGCATTTGAGTAACGACAAGTGCATGGGTAACACCCGGCCACTAGGCGCTCGCGTAAAACTTTAAACGCGTTTTTCTCGAATCAGTGTTCTTAAAATTGATAGAACCTACATCGCGAAAAGTTATGGTCCGATTCGATTGGAATTTTTTTGTTTTGAAGAATATACTTCTGGCTCGTAGAAAGACCAATACAATTTAAAAAAAAAATTGTAAATTTGTAATTTTTAAAAGATTTGAATGGGCGAGAAATATTATTTTTATTCTCAAGTCCTTAAAACAGAAACTAAACTTCAAAGACTTATATTTAGATAAATTTACATTTTATTATTAGTATTATAAAAATATTATAAATATTATAAAGTCAAGAAATATTCGTTATATTTAAATAGATCAAGAACGATTACATTGGTTCAAAATATACAACTGAACTTCTATAAGAACATTTGGGAATGTTTTGGGGGAAATGGGGGTTATGTGACGTTCGTAAAGAACAGTTATGCTCTCCACCAATCAGAAGCGATCACAAAAAATCACGGATCATTGGGAACAAACGTGATCGAATTTACCATCGTGCCCAGTGTTTGTAGAAAATGTGCAGCGTGTGTGGCGGTATATGTGTGCGTGACGCGAAATGTATCGACGCCAGCGCCAAGCCAAGTGACGAATCGGATTCGTCGCTTTCAAATGTGTACGAATCCGATTCGTCACTTGGCTTGGCGCTAGAGTCGATGCGTTTCTCGTCACGCATACATATACCGCCACACACGGTGACATATTTCCTACAAACGCTGTGCGCAGCTCGTTCGTTCTTTCTACTAATGCCTCTGACAATGAGCCTTTTTCCAAACAAACGACAAACTGCGTCCTTTTCTGTCGCCTCGTCTCTCATTGGCTGTTTCTTCATGAGGAGATAAATCTGCGCGGCTTGGTACGCGACTACGCAATCTGCGCAACATTATATCCTCACCAGAGACCAGCCAATCAGAGAACGGAACGAGAAGGAGGATGCTTCTGGTCGTTTCCATTCGGAACAAGTTCAGAGAGAGCATATAGCAAGCAACGTAAAAGTCTGGCAATTGTAATAATAGTTGTACCCATATTATTTACGAAATATATATTTGTCGCGGTTAATTGGTATGAAGACCATTTCACGCGCATAGTTTTCTGTAAGTTGGCTACACTGGAGTTTGCTCTGACTGCACTGCCAAAAATCGCAGTGCGAGAAAACCCATGGTTTCGGCGTTCAACAAGCATTTTAACATTCTCAATCAGTTTCTGAGGGAAAAGGCTGTCGGTTTCTTCCCCATCGGTTACGTCAAGTGTAAAGTAATCTGGGCAGACAGCCAAAAGCGCCTTGTGCTCTCTACTGGCATCTACACGAACCTATACTTTTAGCAACAGCCCATAGATGGCGAATGTATTGACATCTGATTGTAGTAATAAGTATGCGTGTGACGCTGTTGCTATTCTCATTTGTATTCGTGCGCACGCCGCCAGTCTTTGGTGGATAACCCGGTATTGAGACACTGCCTTGTAATAGTGATCTAATTATACACACGAAGTGTTATAGTTTTATTATAGCATAGTTATATTTATATACAAAATTCAATTACATAGCCATGATTCAATTTATACTAGCAAGTTTTTTCCACTTTAAAACACAATTGTAATTAAATCAACAAAACGAACAAATTTAGCAATCAATATGATACCTTTATGAAATATATTACAATGTCAATTCATGCACGTTTTTTCAACTATGGCATCTTCATAAATTATGTATCCTAGTTTGAATATCCATATAACGGCCCTTCTAAATATGCCTTCTCCATATCCAGTGAATTTCTCCGAAGTCGTCTGCCAACTGGTTCCAAATCATTATAACATTTATGAAAAACTCGCATCACAGCTTCTCGTGCTACAAGCTCCGAAACGTTCCGTGCAGCTACTACCGATCGTATAGCCTTGTCCTTGACGCAGTTCTAGATAAAAATATACAGAACAAGTGTATAAGTAATTTAAAATGGAGTACAAATGCAAAAATGCATAAATTTCACAGATTTAATTATATGAATTTATATTTATAGTTAAATCTCAATACTGAGAAAAAATAAAATAATGTACTACTTGAAATAACATTTAAAATAATATAACAAATATGCAACCGCCACCGCGGCTCGGATGCGACCCCGAATTCCCCGGATGTGCCACAATGGTGGTCCGCAGCGGGGCGCGGACATACGTGAATCCGCCCCGCCAGCCCCCCTGGAAGAGATCCTGGCTCCCCCGGTACGATGGATATCATGGGGTCCCCAGGTCGCAGAAGCAAGGGGTGGACAGCAGCCGGGAACAGGTGTCCCCACTCACCGGGCGGACGCGCGACACAGTCGCACGGATCGGTCGGGGGAGGGGGCGGGGGGGGGCATCGCGGAGACGGGGTCGCTGACGAGTTGCACAAGACGGTCCCCTGGGTCAGCACCGGATGCTAAGAAGAGGAAGGGGGTCATCACGAAGTCAAGGCTTTTGAGCGCGAAGGCAAATGCTGAGGCGGGTGTCTGAAGAAGCCACGGGGCTTACACGACCACTTCTTCAGGCAGGGGTACGAAGATTCCGAAGAGGATTCGACACGGTCGGGACGCCCGCTTTTACTTAATTGTAAGTTTTCCAATACAGTACATAAAATGTTACATTATAATGATGTTTTTGATATGGTGCAAATGTATTTTACCTGATGCATTTCTTTCACATTAAAGGGCGAAGCAAGTCCTTGTATCCATGCACTAAGAAAGCTACAATGACACAGATTTGCTGCTCTTATTTCCGTGCAAGCTAGGTGATCTATACTCTTTAAATCCATGTTGTTACGGCAATAATCAAACATATGTATCATCTCATGACTCAAAACACCTTGCACCATTCCTTGAGAGCGTGCACTATTTTGACATACTATAACCTAAAATAAAAACGACAAATTACTAGATACTAAGTATTTATCTTATGAAAGTTGCACATACAATAATCACCTGATTTAATTCTGGATCATATCCACCTGTTACTTTTGTGTCACATACTTCACAAGAAATGTGACGACGAATGTCAATTTCGCTGCAATCATAATGTCTATAATTATAAAACTGTTTATATTATAAAACGAACATAATATATGTATATAAGGAAAGATTATAATTTTGTTTAACCATTTAACTTCTATGTTTGTTTATACAGGGTGCCCGGCTACTTAACGCATTGTTAGGGCGAAAAGGGAAAGATCAAAGAGGATAAGATAGAGTAGAAGCATCCCATAAGAGCCCGTGTTAAAAAGTAATATACGAGATTCATCGCCCTCGTAATTTCGATAAAAGTGGCAATATTTAAAAATTTTAAAGTTAGAAATGAATGAATTGAAATAATAATTAAAGGAGAAATAATGAAAAGAACAGTAAATTTGATATTATTTTAAATTTTATTAATGGTGAATTACATTATGAATATTACATACATATTCCATACATACATTACATTGCACATACGTATATAAATACTACATAATAAAGTTAAATTAATTTTTAAAATTATACATAAAGTATAAGTATAGGTAAGTAATTGAAGATGAAAACATAAGTTAATAAAGTTAACAGCCAAATTATTTCATCTTATTCTGTTTAACTTTTTGATTCTTAGCTTCTTGAATGGCTCGTCGCCTGAATCTTGCTTCACAAAAACATAGAATTCTGATGATTTTGTAGGAGATTCGAGCGTTGCGCTCTTCTGGAAATCCGGCCGTTAGTTCGAAGAACAATGACAATGGCTGCGTTCAGCGGACTCAACCGTTGAGTAGCCGCTCAGTGATTCAGGGATTGGTGGACTGCAGTTACCACTGATGGAGAGGGAAACACCTACAGGAGCGGTGGTTATGTGTGCGTGACTGCGCCTGCGTCGTGCACTGATTTTTCACACGCGTTAGTGAACGGTCGCCATTTTTTCGAGCAGAAAATATCTACGCTCGAAAAAATGGCGACCGCTCACTAACGCGTGTGAAAAATCAGTGCACGACGCAGGCGCAGTCACGCACACATAACCACCGCTCCTGTAGGTGTTTCCCTCTCCATCAGTGGTAACTGCAGTCCACCAATCCCTGAATCACTGAGCGGCTACTCAACGGTTGAGTCCGCTGAACGCACCCAATAGCAACACGCTCTCGCACGCACGAATCATTTACCGTATCTTTGTCGCCCAGCGACCCACGGTTTTGAATTCTTTTAAAACGGCCCTTCGCGCCCAGCGTATTGTACATAGTTTCTGTACATATCTCTGTTCGTGTTAACTGCGTGTTTTGTTAGTCGTGTTCGTTCGTGTTCGATTTCTGTGTGGTGTTCGTATTCTTGTAACGACGCCCACTTTGGCCAAATAAACGCGCCGTCCCATCAACCGGTGGTCTTCTTTCGGACGTATCCCTTCCCTGGCCTTATCAGTGGCGATCCGCACCACCTCTCCCAGACATAAAAAGAATCAAAAAGATATCCCTGTATTAACACTCGCGTTATCAGACGTAAAGGACCTTCTTTCCGAGCGCAAAATAATACTTTATAACATACCTTCACTAAAATATTTAACTGTTTGATGCACTTTTCAGAAACTTTTACACCCCACAAAAAATATGAACGTTTCTCTTTCAATGATGGATGCCCGACTGATGCTCATTTGTCAGTATCATCAACTATTGCGTCTAGGGATCTAGTATACACACTACTAATCCACACTAGCGGTCCGGTCACGATCCAGTCTCGATCAAGTTCACATCCCTGAGCATCCACACTCGCCGGCTTCGTAGTGTGGATCGAGACCGGACCGTGACCAGACCGATAGTGTGAATCGGGCCTTATACAGCATGCTTGATAGTCACAGAACATGTAAAATATAACAAAAGTAATAATACAGTATAATACATACCATCCTGAATTCTTCAAAGCTGCCAACATAAGTTTAACAAGCGCACCTAAAATAATTAACGTTTACACATTAAGTCAGCAACAAAAATTTAATACTTTTAAATCTTTCAAATATGGTTGTTAAGGGGTTACACCACTTTGATAGTTTTAAAAAATTGACAAAAAATTCCCATGAAATGATAGTTTGGACCTTTAAAAATAATATGAAAAAGGTCACATGGAAAAGTTCGTTGTAATATAAGACATATGGCCCATAAACCGAAAACTTTTACGACGTGCGCAAATGCCTCTGATGAAGTTAACGGAGAAACGTTCTGTAATCGGTTCAGAAAATCGAAATGGGGGGGCGGGGCTTAATCGATAGATTATTATGTGGAAAACATGTTCATAAACCGTCCGGCTAAAATTCAAACTCTAAAATCCCGTACAAACCATATTTGTGCCCGCAGCTATACGCGCGCGCGGTAAGAGCGAACACTTTAAGGTCGGTTTATACCGCATTCGAGCCGAGCCGTCCGTGCCTCGCCCGAGTCTCTATGTTAAGATTATGGGCGACGGGGACCCGCCGAGTTCCAAATCCGACATCTTTTTTGTATTTTGTAATTATTATAATCTTCTATTTTTGTGATTTATTTGATTTCATTGTACTTGGCGTAATTTTTTTACTTTTTTGAAGTTTTTTTACTGGAATCTCACTTCTTTTTACGAAGATAATATGCATACGGAATGACTTCAGATAATTTTTAATATTATATCTTTATATACATTTAGTTTGTTTTTTCTGTTACTTACAATTAGTTTTAGTTTTTGTTAGTTAGTGTTTGATAATACTGAATCGTATGTGAAGTGAATGTAACACATTTAGCACTGCATATTATGACGCTGAATTATTCCAAGGCAAAAGACAAGAAGAATTGTGCACTAAATTTTTTAAAACAAACGTTCCATATAATGGGACAAGAGTACAGACGAAACACAACATATGTGTTTAGAATGAAATGTAAGTTTACTTAAAGATTAACATATTAATTATTTGCATATTTGTGTATTTATATATTTGTTATTTGTACATTTAATTCTTATAACTTTCTATTTTACATAAATATGTTTTCTTCCATATGTTCAGGATTATATGTAGAAGCATGTTGACGGATCACAGACACTTACTTGTTCAGCGCAAGCTATGCAATTGCTGCCAACATAATTAGTTATTTCTCGAAAGTCACAAAAAAATGCTTATACTATAGACTATCAAATAATATAAATTACAAAGATGCCCCTTGATTCCAAGAAATGTAACATGCGATTAAATACGACCATCACATAATTGACTGACCACTTTTATAAAATTTATTTTCATGTGTGCCACCTTTATATGTGGATATTTCAAAATGACCATTATTATATATTTATTGTCTTTCATTCACACATGACAATTGTATTTGTATCCATCAGTTTATAGAAATAAAAATATCTTAGTGGATATTGGTCATATCACCATGACAGAAGAACCATCTTTTTCTAAAAGAACAATTTATAATTGCTGTTATATATGTACCAAATATGTAACCCAATTTTCAAGTTTGACTGTGTGAAAAACTAGAAATTCATCTGAACATTTTACAAAACGTCAAAAATTTAATTTTTGTTTCCCAAGAAGATGGTCATATGTTTGGTCGACTAACAGTCTCAAACTTAACATTTTGGTTACATAATACATTATTATAATACTTATATGATAAAATATCAGACTTTTATCTGGCACCCCACCAGAAATAATTCACAAAAGTCAGCAAAGATCACAAAAATTTAAGCATTTGACACCTTGCAGAAAAATAAAAAATGAAACCTCAATCCTATGCCGACTATCTCAGTTGATCAAACAATTTGAAAAAAGAATTAAGTTCTTGTCTTTTTCTGTTTCTGTGAAATCTTCACTTGAAATTCTAGTTTTTCAAACAACTGAATTTGAAAATTGGGATTAAAATTATGTCCATGAAGTTACACTCAAAATGAATTTGGCAGGCACGCACTGGCACTGCACTGGTGCCAAAAATTATCATACATGACTTTAATTTATTGTTTCTGATAGATGTGAAAATAGCTGTATAAGAATCAACCGATCAAAGTCACGCATGATAATTTCTGGCACCAGTGCATTGCCATTGCGTGCTTGCCGAATTTGCTCTAAGGTGAAAAGAACTTTTGAGAATTATAAATTGCTTGGTTCTAAAGGTTGTTGTTTCCATGGTGCTAAGATTAATAAAAATTGAGATACATTAATTTCCATATACTGCTGAAACCACAAAAAATAATATTCAGTGTGAAAAAAATACAATTGCCATGTGCTAACAAAACATGATAAGAATAAGATAATAGATGCTTTAAAATATCTACATATGAATAAGGGTAAATATATGAAATTAAATTTTTTAAAAGTAATTAATATTAACAACGATCTAAGCAATTTCTCCTGATTTGCAATTAACGTTTTTATTTTATTATTAGGTTGTTACCTTGCTTGCACGGAAAATAACTTAAAAAATTTGAAAAAGAAGAAGATGAAAGATAATGCTTAAAAAAGTAAATATAAAATTCTTACTATTTTTCACGCAATTGTAAACATTCATTTCACATTTAAATTTGTCTAATTCTTCTCGTTCTTGTACACGAAAAATTTTATTCATCCAACTACGCGGTTTCTGTCCTCTTCTTTCTGGATATAGATCAGAATCTTCAATTCCAATACCATTATTTGCATTTGAAATTGACTGCTCAGTTTCTTCCTTCGTGACTGTCATAACTACCCAAATAAGTATAATTTATATTTATAATTTTAAAAAATGGGTTCCCTTAGTAAGTAACAACACATGAATGTAGGTTAAACCGCTTATCACTGTTGCGTTATTACGCGAACGTAGCCACGAAAATGTATATAATCGCTAGGTAAATCAGGAGCGAAATTTGAAAGTAGATGTTTGCATATGATTGAGAAGTATTGTTTAGGATGCGCGATACGGATGGCATACGTGGGAAAGATCTTTAGCAGAGCTCGAAAACAGGAAGAAGACACCAATTAACAGACTCTGAAACGAATCGCGAATTTCTTCTAAGTCACGTAATCTTTTAAGAAGACCTTGTCCTTTGTTAGTCTTTAGGAGTGTCGATTGACGCCAGAAGTGTTGGCGACGCTAAGGAAGTCATAAAGTTCCTTCAAGGGTTGTTATATTCTTAGTTTATTAATTGAACTATTCATTAATAAGCCGACCAGATAGATCCATTCATTTTCATACACGAACTCAACGGTGCAGACCTTATCCCGTGTACCATGCGCGCATCGAAAACAACGAATATGGAAAACAAAGATGTAAGATAGCAATGCATCGATGATTTCAGTGCGCATTCATCAGGAACACCTTTGTGAACGGTGCACAGCACCGATATTTGCACCAATTATAGATTGTGAATGCGTTTAGTGCTGAGCAGCGCCGTGAATGGGCCTCAGCACCGGATTTTACGGTGCTCGGCTCCGTTCACAACGGTGCTCACTTTTCGAGCACCGTTGGAAACGGTGCTGAGGTCTTTCCGTGTGGGTGATTCCCTTCCATCATGGGCTGGAGGCCGCGATACTGGGGACGTCACATTCGCTTCGCGTTGTCGCCACTTGGCTGGCTTCGCGCTGGCGTCAATTCACGCACACATTACCACCGCTCCTGTAGGTGTCAGCGAGAGCCGGTGCCGGAGCCCGCCGATCCCTGCATTATGCATACATTCGCGAAGCACGCCACAACATGCTTCGTTCCTATACCAATAGTATTTTCAACCACCCGTTTTTGTTTATATTTTAGATAAATATTAATACGAGATACCTAAAGAATCGGTTATAATATTACTATATTTCGTGTTAAAATTGTAAAACCTAACTTGGACAAATAATATTTTAGGTTATATCGAAGGAAAAAGAGCGAGTAAAATATCCTTACGTTTGCAGTGCTAATACGTTGTTCAAGTTTTCCAAAAATAGATCAAAATGGGCAAAGAAAACGATTCCGATAATTCAAAAAAGAGGAGGAAATCGATCAGTGGAAATTCTGGAATATCGTTTAAGGATGGAGATATGTATAAGGTATAAAGATCTTTTACGTCTTTTTCTTTTTCGATGCCAAAATGAATATTTTTTATATTTAGGCTATAATCAGTTATGAAGAAAAAGAAGCTCTGGACAGATTACCAGAAATTGACTCTGAAAACTTTTTATCAAATTGTGAGAATATACGTAAAGCTATGAATAAAATAGCGAAACTAAAATTCAATGGAGATACAAGTGTTTGTATTTTAATTAATATAATTCAATTAAAATATTATATTGTTCCAATATATTTACAATATTATCAATCACAGACAATTTTAACATCTGATATCTATAAGTATAGATAACAAAAGCAGCTTCCAATGTGATTGTGTTCAAATTGGAGTAATTGTTCAAATAGTTTTTCTTTTAGGCAAAGGATGAAATACATGAACTTCAAATTCAAACATCATTAGCATTTATTGAACTTAAAAAATTGAATAGAATGGAAAAGTTTCGTACCAAATTTGCTAGAGATTTTCTTATAACATCAAAGAGCAGTGTTGATAGCAGGCATCTACATTTACAAAATCTATTATACGAAGTGATGCATTTAAAAAAAGAAGTTATTAAATGCCTTCAGTTTAAGTAATCATTTTTTCTTGTGTATTTGTAATACAATTTATTTTGTATATAACAAAATAATTCATATATTTTTTATAATTTATGTAGATCCAAAGATGAATTAATACAACTTGTATCGGAAGAAGAATTTTATAAGGAGGCACCCAAAAGTATTTGCAGACCAGTAAGACAAAGATTGAAGTTACTTAAACTGTAATTACTCGAAACTTATCTTTATGTTATCTTAAGTCAATGTTTTTAGGAAATAACAAAATCTAATCCACATCAACTAAGGCTAGCTCGCTTAGAATGGGAATTAACACAACGTAAACAACTGGCTGCTTTGTGCGATGAATTGACAGAAAGTAAAAAAGCAGTAGCTTTAAGTATAGAGTCTAAACAAACCCGACTCGATAATCTTGCACCACAACTTCATTTAATATTAGAGGTGAACTTCCGATTTTTAAAAATGGTATAAGTAATTAGAATTTAGATAATTGTTCAATTTTCTAGGCAAGCAAACCCTTGCAAGAAAGCCTTGGTTTACCATTAGATAAGGTTAGGCAAGAGCATCACAAAGCAACGTTACTTGTATCACCACTATATGTTCTTTACGCCAAAGCATCTGCATACAGAGATGCATATGGTATACTATATATTGTTCAAGCTTCTAGTATATGACTATTACATTTTTACATAAGTTTCCTTTACAGATAATACTATAATAGTAAAAGTGGAAGGTGACGAGGAGGAAGCGAAACGTGCAAATAACCAAGATGGATTACAAGAATCTGATTCAGATCCTGAAAATTTATCTGAAAATCTTGTAGAAGAAACTCCAGTACATAAAAAGAGACATCATAGGTTGTCTAGAGAAGCTAGACAAGAAGAAAAGAAATCTAAGCTCCTACAAAGGCATCCTCTGAATGTGAAGATAGTTATAAAATTAAAAAGTTAGCATCCAGAATAATCACTAATTTTAAATGAAGATTAAGCATTTTATGAACAAATCTTTTTCAGATGAAACAAAATTAACATTACAGTTTTTTTATATGATGTTTCTGAGGGTAGTCACTGTGGAATCAAAATTAAAAACTGGAGGTGCTGGAGGCAATAATACTGGGTATACAATTTTTTCACATATTACATTTATTGGTGTTTTACCAGAATTCTGTAAAACTCTTTGAACAGCAGAGATATGCTTGTATCGGAATCAATCTTACGAGAGCTATACTCGCGAGATTTAGGATTGGAAAGCCCAAATGCTGCTAATCACTATCAGTTAAATCGACATAATCTGGGGCACTTTTCATCACTTGGAGTAGGAATTCCATATAAGTGGGCACAAAGAATGGCTGGCTTACACTTCATTTCGCCTGATACTCGCGAACAAAAGGTATATTTGACAACTCTTTAATATAGGCATACAGTAATGTATTACATATTAAATTATTTTCAAATTGTTTTTATGGTAATGTCTTACTTCTTTTATGGAATGCAGCTTACTAGTTGCGAAGCAACGCAAGACAGTGTTGAAAATGTATTGAGAGAAATTAAGAGACGCGTAAAAGCAAGATTAGAATTGTGCACAGAAATCCGTCAATTAGAGTCTGGGAATTTGCCAATTTTTACTAACAAAAATGATCTCCTACCACAAAAACTTAGTTCGATTTTGCAAAAATTTACAATAATATCATGGAGTACCTATTCGAGCTGTAGTAATCTTGCTTTGCAACAAGGATTAGTGTCTTCATTGGATATATTTTATGAAGCTACAATTCGTCGAGGAAATAGTAAGATATTGTAAAATTATTCTATATATAATTTTTACTTCGTTATTTAATATACAATATGTATTTATGTGTTTTAGATGAGTTAATTGCAAGAATAGCCATCAAACCAGATTACCCAAAAATAGCACCAGTGTTTCATATAAGTATAAATCCTATGATACCAGCATCTGTAGATATTTTGCGGGATATTGAAAGAGAAGTTAACGTTATGTGGATAAAACTGCCAACGTTGTCTGCACAATTACAACGGTTAAGAGCATGCTTCGACATTTATTTGGAAACAGAAAATATGGTACAGAAGGAGAAAATTTTTTTTCATCCAGTGAAGGGTCGTACTCGTGCCAGACCATATAAATATCTAGATTTGGGGGGAGGAATTTTCATTCATCGTTAATACAATATATGCAACAAAATAGTATATAAATATATTCATATAAAACATGTATTACTATGTATGTATATAAATATATTCATATAAAACTAGGTACGTACCATTTGTACTTAAAGAAAGTAATTTTGGTATCACAAACCATTTATATTGACGTCAATGCCACTGATTGCAATACTGGCATTCCAAAGGCTATTATAACATATTCTTGTAATTTGTCTTTTAATTTTTTATATTCCAAATACAATTTTCCACTTTCTTTTTTTAATAAAATATTGTCGGCTTCCATATAATTATACTGTTTCCAAAATGTATTGATTTTATTACACGATCTAGGCATCTGGAATAATTGATATATGTTAAAATATTACCTTAAATCTTTTTCATAATACCTTACGTTCGTGTGAGAAAATTCGGTGTATGTTGTAGTTTGTGTGAAACATTCCTTAATATCGAAGCCTAATGGTTCTAAAGAGGAGCATATTCTAACTATTTCATGCATTACAGAACCTTTTTCTATAATTCTTCGCAAATTCTACAAAAGGAAAGAATGGTTATTCAATTGTCATACAGAAAAATGATTCAGCCTTACCTTTAAGACGACATTGCTAGCAACTGTTAATTTTTTTAATTGTAAAGAATCTATTACTTGAATTAGTGTAAGTTTGTGTGTAATACTTTTTATCTTCTCTTTTATTTCTATATTTTGTACTTTAAGTTTTGCAACCCGCTTCTCTCTTCTTAATAATAGTATTTGTATACTATATTTTAAACTTTTAACAATATCCTGTAGTTGTATATGCACTTTTGGATATTGCAGTATATACAGTTGATGAGTATTTTCTTGTACTTTCAAGTACTCGTACTGTTTCTTTTTATTCTCAGTCACTTGCTCATACTTACTTATTACTTCATTCATCTCTTTCCAAACATATTCCATTTTTATAAAAGATTGGTATGCAAAGTTTGATGCTTCATCTTCCTCCTAATATTTAATAAATCTATTTATACTGCTTAATATAAAGGCTAACTGATGTCTACGTTAATGTTATTACCAGATACAAGACGTTACGAATATTAGTAGCATATTGCGTTTTTCTTATGGATAGATCTTTGTACAAAATTTTATTTTTCATACATATATTGTTCTGAATTTCCTTACAGGCTTCTTCCATGTTATTTTGCACTAAATGTAATTCAGTGAAGTCGTTAAGCTTAATGTTATCTAACTTATATGTGACATGTAAGTTTTTAAATTTTTCTGCATATTTCCCTGTATGACATTAGAACAAAGTTAGTCATGTTCATAAACTTATCAATAACAGCATAAAATTATGCCTCATCGTTTGACATAAAAGATATTGTAGGAAGTACCAATTATAGTATCAATTAATACAATATGAGCTTCTTGAAGTCTTCTGTGATTTTCATGTGCTATTTTTAATTCATGATGAAGGTAATGAATCGTATCATTTTTTAATTTTATTATTCTATCAGAAGTTTCATTCAGACGTTTTACATTTTCGTAAAGTTCTTGACATTTTATTTGTCGCAAAACATATCTCCATTTTTCATTAATTTTAACAATATTTAATCTTGAAAATACTTCTTCATGTTTTAACTTATTCTGTAATAATTAAATGTCAAAAATGTTAAAATAACAAAATTAACAAATTTATGTAATATGATGTTTAATAATTTCATTAGTACTTTAGTGTAAACAGCAATTAACTGTTGTTTACGTCTCTTAGCTTCTAATTCAAATTCAGCACGATGTTGTATATATCGTGCACGTTCTTCTTCATTCATCCGCGCAAATTTATTACTTTTGGTTTTTCTTCTTTTCATCATATTTATGTAATTTTCTTTTTATTTATTCTAGACTATTACATCTAATGACTTAAACCGCTTATCATTGAAAAACAATATGGTATTCAAAAATCACTGAATTACAAATCACAATCCTTTATAGTATTAACTATATCATAAAATAATACTACTCCACATTTTTAATATTAATAACATATGGGTCGCTGTGTTACAGCATTACAGTCTATACAATTTACTTGACTTAGTTTGATCAATAATGGACATTCCCAAATTCATTTTACGTCCATTTTTGGCCTGAATGGCTGCCAACTTCATTTGTGAATTTGGACGTCTTTAATTATTATTATTATTATTAATTATACGGGAATCCCCATGGTATACAATAATATAAGACAAGTGCGATTTACCGAATTTGAACAATAAATTAACCAATAATAAGTAGATAAATAAGCTAAATAACTAAACTTAAAGGTTAAACTATGTACCACTGTGTAGGTTATTAATTTCCCCTCCCCCCTTTCTCGTCTTCTCCACCATTTCCCACGATTTGCATTTCTCAGCCCCCTGCCCCGCATTCCTTTCCCTTAATCATTCGAATCTCTTCACTTTCTCCGTTCAAATTTCGCGCCTTCTATCCCTTCTAATTCCTTTCCTCTCCCCAAGATGTCTCCACTTTCCTAATATCTGTAGGGACTTGTAGCCAACTCCACTCCGAGCGACGTAGTGAGGGAAGCGGTGAAGGAGAGGACCAGATCCGACTGAACCTCGGGACAAAGCAGTAAGTACTGAGCGCATGGTGCAAGAATAAAGGCTAATTGTTAAGTTTTACGAAAACGTACCAGCGGCCGTGGCCGTGATGGAAAACACCGGTTCTCGTTAGATCACCGAAGTTAAGCATCACGGGGCGGGTACTGGGGAAAGATGGGTGACGACCACCTTTCTCCCGGTATGCCGCTGCTGCTGGGACTCGAAGGAGAGAGAAGAGGGAAAAAAATAGGACTATAGTTCGTTGGACAATATAAGCGAAAAAAGCTTGAAACGCCATCCTGTTTAACAGGAAAAAAATATATACATACATACGTTGGACGTAATCATTTCGCCTCCCACCTTTCCCTGGAAGGCAGAGGAACGCAGCAGCAGTAGGACTGCCCAGGAGTCTCAATACTGAGTCTCAAACTTCAGTGAGTTTGGTTCGGTCTCGGCAGCTACTCAGAATTTGATTCTGTTTCAGTATTTCGTCGATGGTGTTACGTAATTTGTTCTATTTCATGTATTTCGTCTATGGTTTTGCTTGGTTCATTTTATTTCATGTCCTGTATTTTATTATGTTTATTTAATTTCCTTCCATGCCTTTCTCACTATTACTAACATTACGTAGTTAATTGTTTCAGCTTTCCAGGTTCAACCCTCCGCGGCGAAGGGACTTATTAAAATAATATAATTAAAAGTAAAAGTGATTGTGAAAAATTATAGTGAAACGTGATAGTGAAAAGTGATTGTGACAGAAGACATCTAAGGCAGCCTAGGCTAAGTTATTATAGCATGAAGTATTTAAGGCCCCATGTAAAATTGTCAAGTAGTCACTGAATCATTAGCTTTGTTGCACTTTCCTTGGCTCCTCATCTCTAATGAGGAGGTCGCCGCTGCTTCCGTTTCCGGAAGCACGCGACTGAGCATGGAATTGGTACGGGTGGATCAGTTTCATCCGCTGATGTTCTTGTCAAAAGGGAAAAGTTTCGGGCGTAGGGGGTGTACCGCTTGGTACACTGCTTGCGTAAGTCTCCTGGTCCGATTACCCAATCTCCGCGTAAGACGGCTTGAATCAGGTCATCCCTAGTGTTGCTCCTGACCGGTCGCATGAGTCGGTGCAACAGGAATCGCCTGGGAGACGCCGAGCGCTTTTGTAAGGGGGTCCTGGGACTCCCCAAACCGGTGATAGAAAAATAATACACTATACCTCGTCTGTGGTTCAAGTAACTTTATTACGTAGTAACTACATATTTCCAATACATTGCTCTAATGTCCTCTCAGTTGATATCCATCTTTTGTTTTATCTATGATTCTTCTTTGGTTCTTTACGCAAAAGCTGTTCAAACTGTCCTTTCACGAGTTCCCACTGTGTCAATTTCTCCGTGCGGATTCCAAATTCCTTGCAGGTTTTTTCAAAAGCATTTACGCATAGGGGCAAATAAGCATGGTCCACGGTTGGCAGCAGATGATGAAGACCATGTAAACCGAAATTGGTTAATACAAGGAAATCAAAATCATCGATCACCTTTCGTTCTCTCACAGCATCCAATTCGAGCAAACCCCAATCGAGATCCTTCCTAAAAATGTTATTCATCTGCATTTAGATTAATTGATTTTAAATGTTTATTTACAACTACTACTTTATGAACAAACCTGTATATATCGCCATCGTGGAAAATATCCGGATGATGATGGGCTGCATTAAAACCGATCATACCAAATACGAAGCTACTTATCATTATTATGAGTAACCAGAATTTTACGGCAACCAGAAAGCTTGGTGAGAAGAATGCCATCGAGATAGGAAGTAAGAACGGCACTGCATCGCGAAACTCGAATTTACCGTATTCATAGTATACGGCGTAATATCTGAAACAAATATAATTAATTATTAATGAGTAAATAAAGATAATAAATTACATACTGTTCGGGGTATAAAAAGAATAATGGTCATCAATTATAGAAGTGAATTTATTAGGGGTGTGTGGATACTAGGGTGCTCCTTAGCTATAGGTGACTAATTTTTTTTTAGTTTTTTGGGTTTTACCCTCCTAAAATATGAGGTTTGGTAAAAAAATGATATGCGTAAAGTTTCAAAGCGGTTGGACAACGGGCACGCGTTCCCGCTGGATATCTTCTCAAACAGTCCTAGGGTTGAAAACACCCCTTCAATGAAATTGTGAGTTATTATACCTAATATCTTTGCGAACCCATAAAACATATCGAAAAAAAGTTTAATTTAAAGTTTTATGGTCCTTAATATGCTAAAATATGGAAATAAAGAATTTTCTAAAAAAAATTAATTTCTAGCGAAAATTCATCACCATATTGTAGATGTAGAATATTAAACACAACAAAACTATGAATTGATTTTTTTTTTGAGAAATCTTTTACGGTTTCGCAGATATTCAGGATAATATAAAGGCACACCATTTTTTAGAGGATGTGTTTTCACCCCGAGGGTTGTTTCATTGCCGAAACAGAAAGAAGTTACACTATTAACATCGCTTGAACTACATTTAAACAAAGTTTCAAATTTTTTTGAACCTTCGAGTTGCCGTATATAAGTATTATAAGTTGCCCTGGTGAGTCCATAATTTGCTCTTTATTCAAATTAAAGATGACATCGTCATAATGTTGTCAGAATTACATATGAAACCATGAATTAACTCTGTAAATAACAGTGAAAATAAGAAATAACATTCAAACCTTTTAACTGTTTGCTCGTAGATCAATAGTCCCCAAAATACAGGAACCAACAGTTGACTTATGAAACTTTTCACCGCACTTTTCTTCGTGTACGGAAGCCATTGAAAGAAAGGCTCCGCTGCGTAGACCTCGTAATCCCAAAGAGTATTAGGATAAGTATGGTGGCTCATCACATGCGTGATACGCCATTCCTTCGACGACATTGTACATAGATCGAAGTAATACATCCGGAAATTGTCTCTCATGTGGAAATAATTATGAGCGGTTATCGCTGTCCATGCGAGAAAAATTCCTGAAAATATGAAACCTTGAATTAAATGTCACTCAATTTGGTCATTCACAAAACAACCCTATGGTTGAGAGTATTGGGATTTTTTGTTTAAAAAACTGGATTAAGAAAAGGAATAATATCATATATACTATGTCCTTATCAAGAGACACGACAGTGTCTCACGCCAAGAATATAGGTATATGAGCAGCGCGGCACACACAGTGTCTATATTTCGCCTCGACCCGCTATCAAGAACACTGATATTATCGAATCTTCATAACGGTTGTAGCGCCGCGGTCAACCCTGTCGTAGTTAAAATTTTTTAAATTGAGACGGGTACGAGATCAGTTGACATTATTTTCAAATTCCATTACAGTAATCTGGGGTGCGAGTGGTAAACCGATCATAAAAGCGGAGCGCACTGCTCGTTTACCTGGGCCGGGAAATTCCCAATACCTAGCTCTTTGCGACGCTAAAATTTTCGAAGCTCGGGCATCACTCTTGTCCAGCGGTCACTGCGTCCGTGAGGCGGTGTTACCATTTTACAAGTTCGCGCGCGCGCGGAACCCGCAGGCATTTAGTTGTTCAAGACTGCTTTACGCGCTCACAAGCGAGCGCGCGCCCACCCTAATCTAGCCCCAACCAATACTAATACCGTCGGTTGTGACACAGATTTCAATATATTATGCCGAAAGTTTTTTATTAATATCTTAGAAACTGAGGCCGAGCGCCAAAAAGTTTAGAGGGAAATGTTGGTCAGAATGATGATCTTGACAACATATGTCAAGATCATTGAAGTTACCGTGTGCGAAAAACTGTACGAACATTGAGGGGTACATAATACTTAGGTACAATATATTCGATACCATACCTAATTATTACAGTTTTCTAACCAATTTTAGCGTAATATTTTTTACTAACCTGCTGCAATCATGATTAGATAAGACTGCATATAGACTGCGGCGAAACTAAGAAGAATAGTACTTGTGACGAGGAAATCGGCAATGAGATTCGTTTTCTTCGAAGGTTCGTGAAAATTTACGTCCTTGAGGGCTTCCAAAGCACGTCTCTTGAATGTGCAGAAAAATCCATTTGGTTCGAATGTTAATGGCACAGCTCGTGGTGTAACTGCGTCTTTTATGTAATACTTGGGCAGAAGGTTTGAAGCCTTATCGGTCAAATGATGAGACTAAAAAAAATTCTGTATTAAAAATCATATTTTAGTCATGAAAAAAAAATTAAAACCGACTTCAAAACAATAGAAATGCGCTGAGAAGTACAAAATAATTTTGATCCTTATTTTATCCACGACTCTCAATTTTTTTATGTCGGCACCTCATCATTTGCACTGTGTAAGTCTGGTACCGACTTAAAAAAATTGAAAACCTTTCTCAATTGAAAAAGCTTGAAGGATATACATGATGTTGAATTGCACATTCAACAGTTTTTTTATTATAAACCACCGGAATTGTTCAAGTCAGACAATGACAAATTATTATTGTTGGCCGATTGAAAGAAGCCAATAAAAATTATATCATTAATTAAAATAAAACATTTTATATAAGTATTTCATTTCTGATTGCACTAAAAGAAGAATACTAAGAACATATAGGACAACCGAGTGTAATAAAATAGCTACCTCAAACAGTTCTGTAATATCAGTACCCTTGGTGAGACGAATCCATTCCTCCCCTCCTGGATGAAACTTTGCGAACTTTTCAAGATCGTATAAGCTGTTTCTAATTCTCCATAGACCTTCCGCACCATCTAACTTCTTCCTTCCCTCGAGGAAAGCGTAAGGCGTCTTGAACGCATCATTTCTTTCCGAAAAAGGTGCGAGACCTGGTATTGAGCTCTTCAGTTTCTCCATTCCACTTCCCTCAATGCTTCCGCTAAACAGCGTAATACATATTTTAATCGGTTCCACGAAGTTCATGATACAGTTAGGAACAAGATGATTTTACTTATAATTTAATCGATAATTTTAATCGTTCACATTCCACATATCACCACACATTCAATATATTTACATTTTCTATATGTCGACTTTGTAAAATAATAGAAACTTTTTAGTTTCTAAAAGAACATCAAATATTACTTAATCTCAGTAAAGTTGTGACAAAAATATGGTATATGTTACAATCAAAGCGTTAAGTTCAGCGAATGTATACATTCACTCGTCAATTTATGCACTCACTGATCCAATTGATTAAAGTATTCACAAGAACTGAAATGTATACTTTTACTAGCACCCATACTATATATCTAATGGGATGGTTATGACCTAAAATAATTTTCTTTTCAGGGAAAGTAGGAAGACACGGGCATCTTAAAGGCGCCTTGAGTGTCCCACGACCGGCTTATGAGCGTCCAGTATGCGCCTTCTAAGCACATGATGTTACAAAACGGGACGTCTTAAAGGCGCCTGGATTAGGACTGACAGGCGTCTTAATTATCGATAAATCAGGACCATTAGGACGTATTCAAGACGGTTATCGATACTAATTAATTATAATATAAATTTAATGAAACAAAAAATTATCAAAATTATTTAAAATTTGTGTACTGATACTTTTATTAACAGACTTCGAAAAACAAGGAGGTTCTCAGTTCAACACATATATTTGTGTCACACGCCCAGCGGGCTGACGGCACCCTTGGAACAGCTCGTCTTTCGATGAGCCCAGGGACGAAGGCGAACGCTTCTCAATCTCAGCTACGAAGTCTTGGCTGCGAGGCGTCGAAATTCTGCCTCCCACAGTCTGATGCAATATCACGTCGGCGCCACTAATGTAAGGGTTACCCAGCACGTAGATAATTCTAGAAGCCTCAACTTCTGCAGGTGATGCACACCGAAGGTTGGGAAGGATAATAATCACTCGTTGTCGAGGAATAAAAGAATACTGTATGTATATAAATCTCGCGCGCCACCAACAGTCAATAGCCGCGTATAATGCGTTATTTAGCAGTTTTAGCACTCGCGTTGACAGTTAGCGTCGTGTGAGAATTATATATGTCGTCATATCTTCTACAATTCTTTATTAATCAGTGTGAAAATTGGTGAAAATCTTCCTTGTATATTAAGGAAAAACTTTGTCGCTGCAAGTTATATGTACCTCAAAATTGCCTCGATACTTTTTAACGGCGAACGTTGAAAAACATGGGTTATATCCAGTATTTCTTTTTATTTAAGTATTATTACATTTTCTAACATAAGGGTTTTGTGCATACATTTTACGACTTCGCTAGAGTTTTCTGAAGTTATGTTTTAAGTCTCATAACGATTCCTTAATATTTACTCAGATTACACAAAGTACTATACATATAAATATAGATCGGCAATGCATTGCACATGGTTTCTTTTCGTAGTTTAACATACATAGAATTTAACCGTAATTCTGTCCCATGATAATTTATAAGTTATAATATTAAAAATTATCTGAAGTCATTCCGTATGCAAATTATCTTTGTAAAAAGAAGTGAGATCCCCATAAAAAACTTCAGAAAAGTAAAAAAAATACCCCAAGTACATGATATAAAAAAACATAAAAAATAGAAAATAATAATAATTACAAAGTAAAAAAAGATCTGAAATCAAAATGAGCTGCAAGTACATAAAGGTGCTTGCCCGCAGCGTGCAATGGTGACACTGTGTAACACAATAAAATACAAAAAAAGATGTCAACGGCCTGGAAGTCAAATACTTGGCCTGGTCAGGCAAGGTATTCTCAGATCATCAATACCCATATCTTCCCCCTCGCAGGCTTTCAGATAATTTGTTCATTTAAAACTCAGACAATATGAGTACATTTTCATCATACTGCATTTTAAAATAATTGTAAGTTCATTCGTCGACATCGATACCTTTCCTGTCACAAGCTTTCACATAATTTATCAATTTAAAACTCTGACAATATAAATACACTTTCATTGTTTTACGTTTTTAAATAATTCTTATTCATCGACACCTTGACCTTCCATGCCGCGGTCATCTTTTTTTGTCTTTTATTGTCTATATTACGCCACAACCCGCTATCAAGAATTCTGAGGTTATCGAATCGCAATAACGGCTGATCCGATTATATCTTAAATCTTCTTACTGGATAGCTTGGGTTTGATTTACATAAGAAAAGTGTCTTCGTTTTGGTCTTACGTTGCTTATCAGCTGAGATATTTCAATGCAAAGTTCCAATTTGGCAAATTTTATGTTCTAAAGAATTAAGAATCGTCATCATCAAGTGTAGGCAAGAGGGGAACATGAAAGAGAGAGGAAATGTCTCGAATATTCACGTCGTTCATTGGACGAAGGTTTCGGCACTGTCGGCCAATCGCGTAACAAATTGTAGTCATGTGACAGCCAGACAGAGAGCACATCTATCGAGGTAAACGTAACCTAGCTAGTATCAAACAATAATAACCTGCCAAGTTAGTCAGGAAATTTGTCAAAATTTTTTAAATCTCCCGAGTTTTTACACCATATAGGACACTGAATTATTGTCTCAATTAACAAGGTAAGTCGCCAAAATTTTTCAATAGACATATATGATTCGTTTAAATGCGGAATTCAATTACGCAGTGTCTTGTGGTACGATGACAGATCGACTGTCTAAAGATAACAATTTTTTATTTCGAGGATATCTTTAAATACACAAATAAAATCTATAAAATAATCCATGAATATATACAACATTTTTTGATAATTTATCATAGAGGGCTTTCACAAGTATTGAATCCAAAATATTGCAACTATGAACAATTTGAAATTTATAATACTCACGTAACGCAATTCTTGATCAAGATCTTGTAATATTTTATATATCACTTTCAATGTCATTCAATTTACCCGAACTTCATAAACTTCACTTTCAAAGATCATCAACTTTCTTCGTTGCAAACAAGTTAGCCGCGGAAATTTTTCAGCACAACTAAAGTGCATTGTCACTGTCCAACGTATTTATTGTCCCAGTTAACGTTTTATCTGCTCTTGGTAAAATCGTGGCAGATGCTAAAGGTCATGTTGTTTAATTGTCGATAACGAGCTTATGCGGTGTATAACGCACCAGAAAATTTATTTTCAATTAACATGTTCGTCTCGATACTCGAATAACATGCAAATCGTTCTTAATGATTTATTAATTGTAAGTCGAAACGTCAAAACCCCTTGAAACCCAAGAAGTTTCGAGAATTCGAACCTTTGCACTTTTTTCGTGTTTTGAAACTCTCGAAACCCAGATAAGAAAAAGTATAAAATCAAAAAGTAATTGTACATTGTTATATTTTGGTTTGTATTTTGCTTAACTAGAGTGAATTGAGATTTATGCACAAATTTTATTGACTTCAGTTCTTAACGCATGATCTACTTACACAATAGAATAAGCACTTCAAGTTTAGAGAGTTTCGAAGCCTGACAAAGTTTCTGATTCAAGTTTCAAAAATTTAATAAGTAGGTTCGAACCCAGCCTCAATATTTACAAAACTTTTTATCCTAGAGCTTCCTCCGATCAAAAAATTTGATTTTTTTGCATATTTTCATTCAACAACATTTCAAAAATGTCCAGTTAAAATTTTGGATTGAAATTCCTAAAGGTACAGATTTTATAGACAGTTCAGGGGGATCACCAGTGTGGCGGCCTTTAAATAGGTGTTTTTTGAAGATGGAATTATGATGCAGGTATAATAGACAGAAATGTGGTTTTTATTTTAATTAATAGTACATTTATTGGTCTAAAAAAAGGATAAATTTTTATTTTAATCGAATAAATGCATGGAAAATAGGCCCCGTCACTAGACGAACGCGCTCGGTGTCAAACTTCAAGTACGTTTTTCTCAAAACAATTTTTCACGTACTATCGCCACGATAAAAAATGCAATTTTTGACCGACTCTAAAAAATTCAAACGGGATTCTACTCGTAATCACACTGGCTTCCGCGCTACCATCTATTGTGAATTTTCATACACTCAATTTTTTTTTACGAAACACTTTTGTGCGAAAAAACCCATCTTTCAGGAACCCTATCGTTTAAACATTTGGCACTCATCACTCAGTTATTTCCTAACACTGCCTGAGGGTAGCGCGATAACCACACATGTGTAATTCAGGAATATCTTTGGTTTTTTATTTTGGATGACTCTTCCTAAAGTTTTCGTGGCGATAGTGCAGACCAGTTTTTTTATTACGATGCAGCACGCAATGCATATCAGAGGCAGGGGTGGGCAAAAATGAAATAAAAAAAAAATGTTTTATACTCTACATTTGTAACAGAATAAAGTGCAAAAAGTTTTAGGCCCATACATTGTATATTTTTTTCTAGAAAAAATCATAAAAGTCACCTATGTTTTCGCGCGATTTGACCGACGGATGCCTTTAAGAGGTTAGACCACCTGAAAGGAAGCACACCCAGACAGCACACAGACATCTTAAAGACATCTTAAAGACGTCTGGAGTCAGACGTTCCAGACGTCTTTCAGACGTCCGTGAACGTCGTTTTCACGTCTTATACAAGTCTTCGGCACGGCGTATATCATGAATCAAGACGTCTTAAAGATGATTTTAAGACGTCTTACAGACATCTTTAAGATGTCTTTTCTCAGACGTCTTACAGACACCTTTAAGTTGTCTTTTCTCAGACGTCTTACAGACATCTTTAAGATGTCTTTTCTCAGACGTCTTAAAGACGTCTTTATAAGGTCCAGGTTCGGAAAAAAAAATGTCGGTGACGATAGGAATCGAACCTAAGACTTTCCGTTTATGAAGCAATCGTTATTCGCACCTACCCAACATACTTCCTTATAAACACTTCCAAATTATAGCTACATATGTATTGTACTAATTGTTTATAAAAAACACGCATTACGGCGAAATATTTTACAGAATATTATTATTAAATGTCTTTATTGGACCATGACAATTACGATATAACAATAATTGTGAATAGGCGAGGTTCAGCATAAGTGCTGCTCTACAACCTAACCTAATCATCATTCGATCTCTAGACTCACTTCACACACTGTCATATAATTGTATTAAAGAAAAATTGACGAAACAAATGTACGATAATTGCGTTACTATATGTTTAATATTCCATACAAATGGTGCAAAAATTTGCAAATCCTTGCGCCGGTCCTGCCTTAAGATTGCTTTTTACGGACGCCATTCGGATGGCTTTTTACCGACGTCTTTAAGATGTCTTTTGACAGACATCTTTAAGATGTCTCTTGACAAACATCTTTAAGACGTCTTATGAGCATGTTAAAGACGTCTTGTGGATGTCTTAAAGACATCTTAAAGACGTCTTTCACACGTCCGTACGACGTCTCAAAGATGTCTTTGTCACGAATCAGGACATTCAGACGTTCAGACGTAAAACAGACTTAAAATGGACGTCTATAAGATGTCGTGTGCTGTCTGGGACAGTTATAGTCATATTCCGCAATTTTTTTTTTAGGAAGATAAAGAAATAAATGGGAAATTCAATACGAACCTGTTATTGTACGATTCATCGAATTAATCATTAATTTAGTTCAATATAATCCATAAATCTATCAATAATAATTTAAATACGATCAATATATACATATATATATATTAATATAAATAATTTATATATATATAAACATCTATATAATTAATTATAATAATTACATTAATATAAATTATTTATATTATATTATTGGCGTCTACCTAGAAGAGAGCAGATTAATTTGACACAAATTTTGCGTACAGCTTTTTTTAAAAGAAGTCAGGCAGAGACCCATTCGAAACATTATTGAACGATATTAAATATGTATATACAGGAGAATAGTAAAGAGAATGGATTGAATAACTGTTGTATCCTATTCTCGACTCTGTCGGTAAGGTAGGGAACGACGTTGAAATGGTAAATAAAAAAATGTCTAGCCGCCAAAAATCCTTTTCGCAAACATTATTTTCATGCAAAATGAAGCTATTTTCAAAATTCCAACTCAATCGGAATAGACCGGTTTTCGAACTGTAGGTAAGGTAGGGTACGACATTGAAAAGGTAAAAAAAAATTTTTTTGAGTCGCCAAAAATCCTTCTCACAAACGTTATTTTTATGCAAAATGAAGCTATTTTCAAAATTCCAACTCAATCGGAATAGATCGGATTTCGGACTGTCGGTAAGGTAGGGAACGACATTAAAATAGTAAAAAAAAAAATTTCGAGTTGCCAAAAATCCTTCTCGTAAACGTTATTTTTATGCGGAATGAAACTATTTCCCAAATTCCTACCCAATCGGATTAGGCCGGTTTTCAGAAGTTTCGTCGAGAAAAAGTTGACAAAATACACCCGCAGAATCCAAGCATTTTTAGGTCACTAAAAGAGTTTTGTGACTTAAACGGTGAGCAGCACGCTCCGCATTGAACCTTCCTATTTCGAATGAGACCTTGCCCAACCCAAAATCTGCTCATATAAGGACGAAAAACGAAAAATCCCAACCAGTTTCGGGCCAGATTGTCGATAATACAGCGCGGTGCATTACCCGTGTCACGGGGATCGTAGTTTTCGTTTCTTGCCGCGACAGTAGACAGACGATAGCCATTGAAATAAATTTTAAGAAAATTTTTTCGACTTTTGATTTCAAACAATCCTATCAGTAAATACGGCTACTGTTCACACATCTCTTTTTGGCAGCGTCTGTACTAAGCGCTACATAGAAAATGCATAAAGCCTCAATACATGAAAAAATACTTTGTACATACGCTATCGAGTGTAGGTATTAAATTATTAATAAAAGCCAAAAACATTTTTTGGGATATGTCATAACCTCTTCTTTTACAAAATTCATAAAAATCACCTCCTTTTATAGCGTTTTGATTGGAGGGTCCCCTTAACAATCATTTTAAAAATAAAGTTGACTTTAAAATCATCTCAACACTTACACTTAAATAATAGGATACTGTAAATAAAATATATTTCCAAAAAAATCAGTAACTTTGGTATTAATAACTGGTTATTTCGGAGATAATTTAACGATAATTTCATCCATTTTTACCCTTTAAGAGATTGAGGGGACGCCATGTATGTATAGCATATTAACATCAATATTTGTGCGTTTGTAATACCGCTAAATGAACAAAGATTGCTATTTCAATGAGATTCTTAATACAGCGTATGCTGTGGTTGTCCGTCCGTTACGCCTTGGGCTGCCAATTCAGCTAAAGTTCTCTCGAGGTAACTTGTGTCAGGGTAACCATGGCCAGACGTTGATGGTCCCAATTCAGTTTTATGGTGAATTTCGTTCCATGTTACCACATCTTCCCGTCCAGTGGTCACTGATCGTCCAATCGTAAATATCAGTCTTCGCTCAAACGCAATTTGTAGTAGTCTTAAAACTCTTCGACCTAAGTTATTGTCTGGAAGGTAACAAACGCGTGGAAAACCTACAGCGTAATAAGCTTGACCAGGATTGGGATGTTCATTGCCTTGAATCCCTGATGGAATGCTGAAATTATATATTCTGAGTATAATATTTGGAAAATTCCATGAGGGTACCATTAAACAAACTCATTGAACGTGGACAAAAGATCTAACTTAATATACAATACAATTTAATTTTGTTATGTAAGGAATATTCAGAAGTATATTATTCGCATAATAATTTCAACAATTTGATGGCGTTTAACACTTTGCTATTTAAATAAATTTTCAGAATCATCTTTTTACTATTTATCTACATTTGAATTATTCATTGAATAGGTACAACAAACTAAAAATTGACTTGTAACGCACTCACTCATAAGTTATCTGAATTGTATTTGTATTTGGGAAGCCAGGCAAAGCGCGTGGTATCCTTGTCCAATTCATAGTCCCGGGAGGTTGATTTCCTCTTTTCTCTCCATAAATTAAGCGGCAAACGGGACACTGTATATACATGGGAGGTTGCTGACAACTGAGCATTGCATTTAAGCACGCTAAATGTAGCCTATGCCGACAGCGAGTTAATTCTACTGTCAATGGCTCGGGCATACCAAGGCATACAGGACACGAATCAGAATCATCGCTTTCTACCACTTTTACATATTGAGAGATGACATCGGATTCAGCATCTGCACCTAAATAAAATAAACTCATTTCATACGCGATACTTCACATATCACAAAATGAAGAAGAAAATCACAGAAGTACTTTAAAGAAAAAATAATAAATTACCTAAAACAGAATCTTTAAATGCATCGTCACTTCCCACACTACTGTCTAATAAATCTACTGGATTTTCATGACTCAAATATGTAAAAACAGTGTCAACACTAGGTCTTCGTCCGCTTTTCGTGCTACTAGAATCTACATCAAGAACATTGTCCCATGTTTTCCTCTTCTGACCAGATTCAATGGTTGCAACTGAAGTACTGTTTTCTATACCGTGTTTATTACTAAATATGTTGAAGTTGCTCAGGATAACACGTGCTATGTTTGATGGACCAGTATCCCCATTTTTACCCTGATATCGTACAAGTGAATGTATAAAAGTTTGTTCATATTTATATCAACAAATATATTTACTCGCCTTTTTATTATTTTTCTTTGTATTCCCTGCAGAAGATTTCTTATGTGCTACTTTTGTAGTGGAACTTTTCACAGTTACACACATAGCTTTCCTTCCAGAAATAATCTGTAACTCTTCTAGTGCAACTTTAACTAAAGGATAAGGCGCTTGTTGAATACGTCGTATTGGTCTCACATACCCAGTACAACAGCGTACTTGAGTTAGATTGCAGAAATTAATAATGTAAGGGAAACCTAAATATGTCTTAGAAACATCGATTGTTTTGTCACCCTGAAATAAAAAAAATAAAATCGCTATTAGAATTAAGACTGTAGAGTAGGTAATATTCCAAAAGACAGTTTTATATTTACCCTTGCCCATGCCTCTTCTATTAGACATTGTACTTCCATATCATATGTGTGCCAATCATCTGTATCGCCAGCCCATTCCCATTTAGCCCCCTTCCCAGCTGGTGAACTCGGAAGATAAAATTTTCTCCTAACATTATGAGTATCGTCTCCATCCTCGCTGCATTGCATTTTCGTTTTTAAATTTATGTAATACCTATTGTAAGCATTATGAACATAAATAAGCATTTATTTTTTTGTTGTAGTCTTAAATATGGAAAGTACAAAAGTACAGTAGGGTATCTAACTGCAGAGTCGTAATGATAAAAATCTCATGTTTTACACACATAATTGAATAATTCTGTAAAACTTTTTATCCTAGCCTTTCAATTTATATAGGGAAGTGCCTATGCATTTTCTGGATATATATGTCTCATTAGGTATTTTCATTTTTATTTCTGAATACGGTAAAAATATCTTTCTAGCATATCGGACTAGCAAAATATCCTTAGTTACTTAGGCGCTTCGCTTCTGGCCTAAGAGATTTTTCAAAATCTATGAAAATACATATTTTACATTTTACCGCCTTAGAGGTTGGTTATAGAAAAATCCTGAAATTGGTTTTTAGGCATTTGTGTGGGTAATCTTTGTGAGTAAAAGCTAATTGATATCCTTTTCACCCGCTTGGGGATGGAATTTCCAAAAATTCTTTTTTTAGTGGGTGCCTACATCTTGAAAAAATGTACCTTCCAAATTTCATGTTTTTAGATTAAGCAGTTTGAGCTGGGCATTGGTGAGTGAGTGAGTCAGTGAGTCAGGATTTCTTCTTTTATATATACAGATGAAATTACGATTTCTATAAATTTTTGGTAAAACATTCTTTTATTTCTGCTATGGGAACATGTTAATAAAGCTTGTGAGGTAAAAAATTAGGACATCCTGTATATTGATTAAATATTTTAATAATGTCAAACCTATCCAAATTTGGGTCGGCATCATTAAGAAAGACCCGTGTGAGTTTTTTGCAATGTGCCCTCTCGAGGTGTTGCGACACCGCGGGACTGTAAGGTCTCCATCGTCCGTGGCGATTTTCCCACTCCCACACAACCACAGCGTGGCCGTGTTCCTGCCCCTGGGCGTTCATCTTCTCGCTTAGGAATTTCACATGCACGCGCAACACACACTTGCGAAGCGGGAACGTGGGAACATTTTCGAGTCCCCCACGATCACCCTAATTTGTCTTCTTCCACGTATCACTGCATCTACGTTAACGTTACCAAGATAAGTTTCAATGTCCTATCATTCTGTTTTCGTTCAATGAAACGTGTGATATCCAAATGTCACATAACAACCATTTTACGAGAGACTTGAGAGAATGTACAACATGTCAAAAGCAGAGTCACACAAAATCGTTTTGTTTGGAAGGAAACCACAGGGAACACAAGCGCGTATGAAGTAACATGAAGTATACTGGTTCCGAGCTTCGAGCAATCGAGGTATCGATAATCGAGATTCGAGGAACTAAATTTAAAAAGACGCATTACCAGATTTACTTGAATTTACTCGAAACAAAATTGATAATGGAAGCAATACGATTGCCTAAAAATATTGTTAATTATATTTTGTTATTTAACATAAAAATGCGTGAACAAGCAATAATAGTTCTATTGATAAACGCAAACGTGGAAAGATTATAACGCAATATTTCATTAACGTATATGTTTACTGTATTACTTTATTTACTTTCAACAGCATTTATTCACCATCGATATCGTTTTCTAACTCACTGCAATTTTGAGGACTGAATTAGTATAACCTATACGAAAATCTATATATAAGTACATGTGTGTATATATGTATTTATAATGTCAAATGAGTGGTTTGAACATTAGAATATCGCGTACATGAATAGGTATATTGTTCGTTACTTCTACGATTGAAATTTTAATAGACGAAAAAAGTATTCATTTTAAATCTACACGTTGGAAATTTAAATCTTACCTAACAAGTAACGAATATTTTTCTTTTATCTATTATTGTCCTTTAGAGACTATGGGATGTATGGGTGAATAGTTGATACGAATTCTGTTGTCGATCTGATAAACTCGAACGAATTAATGAACACTTAATCCATTGTGCCGAAAACTATTAATTCTTAGACAAAACAACATGTGCGTATTCAATAGCTGTCATACTTGCTCTTCGAATTAACATGTAGGTTAGCTTTTGCAAAGTTTCCAAAAAAAATTCGAATCTTCATTATTTCGTGGGACCATGGATGTGGAAAAAATTGCTGTGTTTGCTAGCGTTGGATTTGCAATTGCTGTTGCAGCATTTGTTTTATGGGGACCATCCCCTAAACCTAGAAAAAAAGGTATAATAACATGTACCTCCAGTTTGTAAAAGGTTTACAAATAATGGAATTTCATTTATATCCTAGTAACGAATATATTTTATTATCCTGTGAATGTTTTTTAGGGAAGGTGATCGGAATTAACAATCTAGGATACACCTGCTTTTTAAATTCTCTTTTGCAAGCTTTGGCTGCATGTCCAATTTTTATTGGACGGCTGAAAAAACAATGCGAGAAAAACAGCAATGTCAATTTCATTTCAACTTTGCTCTCCATTTTTGAAAGTATGTTATTATCTTTGGTAAAATAGCAACTACTTTCTTAAATTTTGTGCTGTTATAAACTGAAGTTTATACGATATTATCGATTACATATTTATGGAAATGGGCATTAAATTAAATTACGTATAGGAAATGTATTAATATTATTAGAACCTATTCACTGGATTATGCAATATCACAAATCACAAGAAATACTTGAGGCTTTATAAGCATTGATAATATTGAAATAGTCAATACCATTAAAATACACAAATTATGTAACTTTCTAACCATTTGTTTTTCTCAGAAATCAATGGTTATTCAGAAGACCTGTATGGTGATATAACACCGATTAAAGTAATTTCGTCTCTTGGTAATTTATGGAATTTTGCGCCTGGCCACCAAGATGTACACGAGTTGTTTCATGTTGTCCTCAGTGCATTACAAACAGAAATTCAACCCATAAATAGGGTATGTTTACAAAGAAGAATCTATTGAAATTATACACATGGTTAAAAAAATAAAAATGTGTTAATAAAAATCATTTCAGAATGGTTGCTTGTCCGATGCTTTACTACAAAGCCCAATAATGATAACAGATACAAAGAAATCAGGAGAATCCTTAACATTTAGAAGCGTATCTTACAATGATATTGTATCAGCTAACAAAAATCCTAACACTCCAAACGGATTTGATAAAAATTGTAATAACCATGTAATGTCTTCAACATCATCAATATCCAGTATTCCGGTGGCATATAATAAGCCTGGTATGATCCTTGCCAGATCTTCGGAATTGCTTTCAAAGAATATCGGAAATGGAGAGACTAAACAATTACTTAAATCATGGAACTCCTTATGCACCATGCCTGTTTCTAATTCTTCGTCGATGTCAATTGAAGTACATCCATTTTCAGGGTTATTAACTAGTCAACTACAATGTAGTAACTGCAAGTGGAAGGTTTGTTCTCTATATTAATGATCACGTGTTGCATTAGATTGTGCAAATTAAATAAGAATATTTTTTACAGTCTGCCGTTCGTTATGATAAACTGGAAACAGTTTCTTTACATTTGCCTCCTCTGGGCCCACATACTAAGTCATATTTCACAGTGGAAGAACTATTAACCCGTTTTGTAACTAGCGAAATCATTCAGGATGTATTATGTGATGGATGTGGAGTGCGTTGCTTAGCCACCAAAACTCTAACTCTTGGCAAGCTTCCGAAATGCTTGTGCTTACATATATCGAGAACTACATGGAGTTCTTCGGGGATACCAATCAAAAGGGATGATCCAGTAAAATTCCCGCAAATACTGGCACTTGACCCTTACACTTTTACAGAGACAAAGAAGCGAAATGCACAGGTAGAAAACATGTATTTTACTTTTGTAAACATATTCTATATGCTTAATTTAATTTCAACACGGAATATGTATCGTGCAGGGTGACCCAGAAGCAACAATGCTGCTCACTAATCGTACGACATTATATGCTAAATACAAGTATCAGCTACGTGCAATTGTAGAACATCGTGGACCTGTCGATTCTGGGCACTTTGTTTGCTACAGACGAGGAAATAAATCGGATCAATGGCTATATACTTCAGATAACGTAGTTGAGAACATATCTTTGTTTGAAGTTCTGTGTGCTACGCCGTATCTTTTGTTTTACGAACGTATTAGCTATGACTTGCATACAAATCTGCAAATCTGTTGAAATAGAACAAGATTCGTGATTGAATAACTTATTGCAGAATGAAAAACGAATAAGATACTTTAAGAACAATAAAACTGTATATTGGTTTAAAATAACGTAATAATGGCGGGATTGAAAAGACTGTGCGAATATTAGTGGTAGCTTCCATAGGTTTTCATTACAAAACAATTGGAATTATGAATGACAATTCCCAAATTGATACTTCTTTCTTTCCGTTAATTGACATCGAGTGCTGTAATCATTAACCGCATGTATCATACTTTCATTAAAACGGAACCTAAAAAATGAGAATGCAGTGCTTTTTGGCATTGTCAACAATCTTTATTTTTTCTTCCAGTTATCTAGTATAGAGTGCCTATGACTGTCGATCGAAAACTAATTTCAGGAGGGTTTTGAACCATACAGTTACAACCATTTTTATGTAGCACCATCGCTGACAGAATTCATTATAGTAGATTATATATTTTGTAGAATGTTCTCGATACTTGTAATTATTTTTTTTAACAATGATTTATCAAAAGTGTATTGATTTTCTGCATTGTAATGTACAAATTTAGTTACAAATCAATGGAATAGTACAAGTCTTTTAATTTTATTTATAAAAATTATACTTAATCATTTAAGTGGTGACGCATGTATATTATTTAGAGCCAATGATAATGTAGCTAAATATGTTTTGTAAATGTCTAAGTTAGTCGCTCGATGGATTTTGTGATAGTGACAAAAAAACACTGAAATTGTGCCAAACTGATCCATCGATTTATATGAAGTAAATCATTGTTTTGTATAACTACAGCTTAGAAATTTGGTTTTAAGAATTTATTCAAGTAATTATCTGTAACAAAACACACATCTATAAGGTTTAAAAATGAGTATGAAATTTTCAAAATTCAAGTTTTCGATTAGTGAGTTTCGAATTTAGAATCAATGATTTAATCGCAATATCGTATATTTAAACAATGAAAATATTTATATATCTAAAATTATAATATTGCCATATTTATTTACTTCTTATGTTGGTGGATTTTTTGGAAAGTTATACACTACTTTTGTATTTATCTTGTATGTAATTTATTATCAATTTAATGGTTATACCATAATCATAAGTTGTATCCTAATTCTTACTGTGCTTCAATGAGATAAATGTGCAATTACATTTTTGTAAACCTTTAATGTAATTGTAATATTGTATCAGAATGACTGAAGGGTGGAAAAACTAATATTATCTTATGTTGTAGTATTTTTCCTAAGACCTCTATGAACATAGTACTAAACCTAAATAAAATGTACTACATGCAAGGTCTATGTTTACATTCATTTAAAAATAAAGATATTTATTAATATTATTGGAAGTAAAGTACTTGAAAAATATTAAGTATGGCAAATAAATATTTATTTGGCCATACAATTTCTTTTATTTTATACTCATAAATGTAGAGCTTTATATTATAGTCACCATGAAATGAAGGAATATTATTGGACAGACAAGGTTTATTGGGATTAAGGGAGTAGACACGGGTAATGCAGCGCTCTGTATACCGACATAATCTGGCCCGAAACATGGGTTTGCGCGCTGACGATGTTTGTCCTTATATGAGCAAATTTTGGGCTGGGCGAGGTCTCATTCGAAAGATGAAGGTTCAATGCAGCCTGATCTGGTCATGGTTCAAAGAGATTGTGTTGATATGTAATAATACGAATGTCCAAAGTAGAGAAAAAATCGACAAAATGCACTCGCAGATTCCATGTATTTGAAGGTCACTAAAAGAGTTTTCTGACTCAAACGATGACCAGAGCGGGCTGCATCGAACCTTCCTCTTTCAAATGAGACCTCACCCAGTCAAAAATCTTCTATTTTTCCTTTTCACTTATAATTCCTTACTGCTAACGTAGAATATTGTAACATAAGCACATTTCAAGTAATTGAAATGTACAATGAATTTTCTACGTTTGCAGTACCAGCCGACTTTTCGTTTAAATTTTTATAAGTACAACGTAACAGCTGAGAATCTCTTTCCTTATTCAGAATAGAATCCGGAAATAGCAAACAGCTCCCTCTCGCGTGCAGCAGCCGGCGGCGAATCTATGGATAATACCATTTCAGTGCAGAAAAAACCTGCTGCCGAAAAAAAATACCGACCTGCCGATTCGGCCAGACCACGTGACGTGACTACCCCCTTAAACCGGCTTTGTCATGGACGCGCATATGATGTGAACACCACTTCAAATAATTTTTTAACTTATTACGTGATTATTAATCGTGTGTATTTCTGCTTCACAGGTAAGGGACTTTAAAAGGCGTTAAATGCAGAGCCGTCTTAACAGTATTGTAGACCCTGGGCTAAGCAATGTACTGGGGCCCTTGGGGGCCCCTGCCCACCCACGGGAATAGTACTTAAAATCAGAATTGTGGGCCCCCTACTGCCATGGGTCCCCTGACGACTGCCCAGCGTGTACATGCCTAAAGACAGCACTGGTTACATGCGATCATTGACTACATTTTGGAGTGCAGTCACGGATTTGAAAATTACGCAAGACATGGCTTTATCTAAATTATGAATTTATCTTCACATCTATTTATCTTCTATATTACAAACGCATTTGTAAGATTTCATTCTTTGTATTCCACTTTTTCAATAAAATGCAGTTAAGTGATAAAAAAGCACTATTATTTAATAAGCCTTTCTCTTCCACTACTTCCCATCCTGCTTATTCCAAATAACATATAAAAGACATGCTAAACAGAACACCTAAACTTCCATGCTGAGCTGCTTTTAAAACTCTACGTTAATGCATTGTTTTAAAGAGCAAATTCACTCGTTCTGCCACCTCTTTCGACGGCATGTTCTCCTGTTACAAAGCTCAATTTTAGAGCGTTCTGAAAATTTTGGCTAGATTTTGAAGCGATGTATCAGGAGAACATGAAGCGAAAGGAGGTACGCTGAAATTCTGCGTCGAAAGCCTTTCGAAACCTCTGCGACTCTGCGTCGAATACTTCTCTGCCTTCGATTCTCTCTCCGAAGGTGCTAACTTAGTGCCACCTCTTTCGACATCATGTTATCCTGTTACGAAGCTCATTTTAGAGCGTTCTGAAAATTTTGGCCAGATTTTGGAGCGATGTATCAGGAGAACATGAAGCGAAAGGAGGTATGCTGAAATTCTGCGTCGAAAGCCTTTCGAAACCTCTGCGACTCTGCGTCGAATACTTCTCCGCCTTAGATTCTCTCTCCGAAGGCGCTAACTTAGTGCCACCTCTTTCGACATCATGTTATCCTGTTACGAAGCTCATTTTAGAGCGTTCTGAAAATTTTGGCCTGATTTTGGAGCGATGTATCAGGAGAACATGAAGCGAAAGGAGGTATGCTGAAATTCTGCGTCGAAAGCCTTTCGAAACCTCTGCGACTCTGCGTCGAATACTTCTCCGCCTTCGATACTCTCTCCGAAGGCACTAACTTAGTGCCACCTCTTTCGACATCATGTTATCTTGTTACGAAGCTCATTTTAGAGCGTTCTGAAAATTTTGGCCAGATTTTGGAGCGATGTATCAGGAGAACATGAAGCGAAAGGAGTTATGCTGAAATTCTATGTCGAAAGCCTTTCGAAACCTCTGCGACTCTGCGTCGAATACTTCTCCGCCTAAGATTCTCTCTCCGAAGGCGCTAACTTACTGCCACCTCTTTCGACATCATGTTATCCTGTTACGAAGCTCATTTTAGAGCGTTCTGAAAATTTTGGCCAGATTTTGGAGCGATGTATCAGGAGAACATGAAGCGAAAGGAGGTATGCTGAAATTTTGCGTCGAAAGCCTTTCGAAACCTCTGCGACTCTGCGTCGAATACTTCTCCGCCTTAGATTCTCTCTCCGAAGGCGCTAACTTACTGCCACCTCTTTCGACATCATGTTATCCTGTTACGAAGCTCATTTTAGAGCGTTCTGAAAATTTTGGCCAGATTTTGGAGCGATGTATCAGGAGAACATGAAGCGAAAGGAGGTATGCTGAAATTTTGCGTCGAAAGCCTTTCGAAACCTCTGCGACTCTGCGTCGAATACTTCTCCGCCTTAGATTCTCTCTCCGAAGGCGCTAACTTAGTGCCACCTCTTTCGACATCATGTTATCCTGTTACGAAGCCCATTTTAGAGCGTTCTGAAAATTTTGGCCAGGTTTTGGAGCGGTGTATCAGGAGAACATGAAGCGAAAGGAGGTATCCTGAATTTTTGAGTCGAAAGCCTTTTGAAAACTCTGCGCCTCTATGTTGAATACTTCTCCGCCTTAGATAAATTGCAGGTTTGGAATTTGGATAGGAGTATGTATGAAAGGTACTTCTCAATAATAATACTGTCTGTTTCAAGTTTCTCCCAATTTATTTGAATAAAGACTTTTACAATGTTACAATAATGTATAAAATTTATAATTTTACTTTGTCGGTTATATAAAATCACTATTTTCTTGTGTTCATTGTTGAGATTTCCATCATTTGGCCCATATAAAGTTCCTGTCCACGGCGAAATGTACCCAAGTTTCATCTGTAACCAGAAGAAAAATATTTCAAGTAATTGAAATGTACAATGAATTTTCTACGTTTCCAGTACCAGCCGACTTTCCGTTTAAATTTTTATAAGTACAACGCAATAGGTGAGAATTTATTTCCTTATTCAGAATAGAATACGGAAATAGCAAACAGCTCCCTCTCGCGTGCATCAGGCAGCGGCGTAACTATGGGTAATACCATTTCAGTGCAGAAAAAACCTGCTGTAATACCGACCGGCCGAATCGGGCAGACCACGTGACGTGTCTACCCCCTTAAGGGGCTAAACACGGGTAATGCAGCGCGCTGTAATACCGACAATCTGGCCGGAAACATGAGTTTGGGGGAATGCGTTTTTCGTCCTTATATCAGCGAATTTTGGGCTGACCGAGGTTTCATTCAAAAGAGGAAGGTTCAGTGTAGCGCGTTCTGGTCATGGTTCGACAAGATTGTGTTGATATCTAATAGTACGAGTGTTGAAATTAGAGTAAAAGTCGACAAAATACAACCGCATGAATCCAGGTACTTTTAGGTCACTAAAAGAGTTTTGTGACTTAAACAATGACCAGAGCGCGCTGCAACAAACCTTCCTCTTTCGAATGAGACCTCACCTAGCTCAAAATCTGCTCATATAAGGATGAAAAACGTATTTTCGTGACTGCATTCCCAAATACGAATTCCGACATTTTGGCGATAATACAGAGGAAGTCTCGTGACAAATTTAGTTCAGGTAGTGGTTACGAGATGACGCCTACTCGGGATGACTGTGGGATCGGCGATCCCCCTCTCTGAATGCGGTTTAGGAGTGGGGATACCCCGTTCACTGGCATTGTCTCCGTATATGCTCGGTTTGGTGCACCCGATACGGGCTTGTCGCTATCCCCACCACTTCTGGCTCACTCTTGTTCTGTGAACGCAAGAGTGAGATGGAACGAGAGCGAGTCAGAAAACTTTGAGAAAAGGAGCACCGAGGCAGGCAAACTGTGTGATGGGAGAATACCCCTCACGAAACTCATCGGCAAATATATATGATACCGACTTTAAGTAGCATTTCTGACGGTAAAGAATTGTCCAGCCTTTGGGCCTATCATTCCTGGCGTAGACCTTTGGTAGGTAGGTTTCTGTTTCAACAGGCAATGCCACCCGTGGCGCCAACAAGACCGTCCCCGGTGCTTGCTATTCCAGCGGCGATAAAGAAATCATACATATGTAACGGGAAATGCAATAAATACAACAGATAAGAACTCATAAGTTGTGAGTGTTTACTAAATGCGTAATGTTTATAAATATATTTCTTAAAGACATTAAATAATATATTCGTTTTTATAATGAATATCCTATGTAATTGGCACAATAACATAAGAGAATACATAATTAAGTTCATTTAGCCGACGGTTCACTTATGATTAGTGATTACAATTCTCTAAACGGTTTTTTCGTTTAGATTTTAAGAAGGATTTAATGGCATGTTTCAGAACAGTCTGCCGTTATTTCATCACATTGTGATTTGAAACTAAACATTCTAAAATAAACAGAGAATTAATAAGCAGTAAACATAGAAGAATGCTTTCAAGATTACCACATTTTTATGTAGTCGGCACCATTCCAATTTAGTTGTAATTAACTGTCAGTAAATTTACAGTAAGTGTGGGCCTTGATTTAAAAAATTCATTTCTCTGGGGAAAACTAATTGATTTGTAGTATGGGTCATGTTAATGGCGGCAAAATAATTAAAGTAAAGAATTTTCGTCGTCTAAAAAAAAATGGAAGTCCTAATGGTGTATTAGAAGCACGGCGAAAGTAACCACAATGTTGGTAATTTACTGATAATAACATTTACAGTACAATATTAGTAAGAGCTGTTCACTGTGATTCTCAGGCTGAATCTTATCGACGCAAATATCAGCTATCGTGTCACGAGATTTTGCCCCCTCAGAGAAAGATTTATCGCTTCAGAACGTGAAGCCAATTTGATTTATATCTGCTTGACCATGTAATTACGAATGGCTCCGGAATCTTCTGCTAGAATTCTCTTACGAAGTATACGAGATTTTGGTTTGCGGTTTTGAGTTTTCACAGTCGATCAACTGGGTTCAAAGAATAATGTTCATTTAAACCATTTTTCCTTTCCATTCCAACGACTGACAATGCAAATATTAGTCATTCCGTGATTTATGGCACGTGTAATCTGTTCTTATATAACAAATATTTATAAACGTCAATGTTGTATTCTATAACAATGCATACGTATATTATATTTTTCAATTAGATAAGAGACAAATGTGATAATATACGGTTGTGTATACGTCTCGCGAAGCGTGCAAGTTGAAGAAGAAGAGTGGGAGAATCCCTTTTCGGTGATGGACTATAAAACCACGATCGACCGATTGATGGAACGTAGTGTCTTTTTCGCGATTTACCTCGGAACTCGACCCTACCGAAGAAGTCGTGTGCACAGTGGAATTTCCTTATCGACATGACGCGCTCACACGCAATGAAGAGAGTCTCCATCATCTCCATCTCGGACAGAATGCAGATACCGACGACCAAACCTAAAGGTACCTGTGGCAAAGTTATTTTACGGGCTTTATTTCACGGGCGCCGTAGAAACAATTGTTGGACGCGTTCAGGAGACCGCAAAATGACAATAACGATATCAAATGGCTCGTGATTGTATTATCATTGAAAAACCAACCGCACTTTTCCATGGATTTCTTTATCTACTTTTATGTTCGTTTGTGTTTGGATTTGCAGTTTTCTTTTCTCATTTCTGACGATATTTCTTCAAACTCAAAATATTTCAATCGCGTTTATATTTGATTCTTATTCTGTACACCGAGTTCCCTTGATTCTTGAACACCAACAACACTGACATAGTAAAAGAGCCGACCCTCGTTCGCGCGCTACGCAAGGGAGACATAGGAAGTGTCGAGGCGGGGCCGACTCCTTCACCATGTGCGTGTGCGGCTGCGTTCCGATAATCGAGGGAACTTAGTTTGATACTAGTGTGTAGAGAAACGTATGCTTCAAATGCGTAAATTCAACAATGAAACCGATCATTCCGACTGATAATGAACAGAAATCAATCTGATCCTGATTTTATGTCACTGATAAGCCGTTATTTATCACGATTTCTGCAATGATCAGCTACGCTTGTCCTCATTTAAAATCGTGCTTCTCACGTGCTGGGATTCTCCCACTCAAGCAATTCTTTTTTTTACGTTTCTTCAAATTTTTTTTTGTTCGAATTTCATTAGACGGGCGCTTTCAATGACGTTTTAGTTTTTTTAGATCTCTCATTAAGAAACAGAGCAATTCACGTTCAAAGAATTAATATATTTTCGTCATTAATTTTGTCCAATAAGAATACTACTAACCTATTTATGCATTCGATTGGAATACACTACAAAAGTTACTTATCCTTAAAAAAAATTCTTTCCATCTAATTCTCAATAAAAACATACCTATTTCCTTTAATCCTTTAAAATTTGCGTTAGTCGGATTGTGAGGATAATTAACCCTACTACGTTACTCGGGTGTCACTACGTCCCTTGCCCAATTGTGTTCATTTCTTTAACTCGACTATGTCCCTCGGGTCTTTTTTGACCCGCCTGTTTATTCATTTCGTTAAGAGTTCTTTTAATTTTGAAGAAATTTATTGCTAATATGTGTATTTCTCAGTTTCTGGCATTACATTAAATGTGTTGATGAACAGAACTGAAGGCCGTAGCAGGGTTAGGAACGCGTTACACAATTGTGAACAACGTGGCATAAGATAATGAATTTTCATGCAACGTGTGCAGCATACGTACGTGACGAATCACAGTTGAATTTCAAGACGTGACGCGTATGCAAGTCCCTCAATGCCAGATTTCATGCAATGTCCTAGAGACGTGGAATAAACGAATTACTCGTCTGCATTCCTTGCATCGCTTAGCTTGGGTAGAATGCAAAGAAACATACGAATGCAGCTGCTTATCTCAAGGAGTAAACTGATAAACACTATTAAGGGGACGCTGACACGCGGCTTGTATACTGATAAAAACTGATTAAAATTAAACAAACGACGCCAGTGAATTATCGAATAGTTACACGATATAGTCGACACAGACTATAAGACATACGTGTACTTTGTGACAAATAAGCTATCCCTACATCTTAACCTCTTAATTTCACCAGCAATAACTGTTTATATAAAACCCCGAAACAAAGTACGACACAATATACTCAAGGCGTTTAACTTTCAGAAAATACGCAATCTATTTCTAAAAATATTGTTACAATATTATAAATATCATTACAATATTTCTTCAATATTGTAAAAATATTACCATGCAATGTTGTATTGAAAATATTGGGCAAACATAGCAGCAATATTCTGAAGCAACTACTACTTCGACAATTATGTATTTGACATCGCGTGGGGTTTACAATGTGTCTCTTCTAAATGGATACGTTAGAATATCTTTCGAGCCGTTAATGATATGAAAAAATTTTTATCATGAGAGTTGTTTGGTACGTCGCACGATTTTGGCATCATTGGTCACGCTTCCCCGGGCAAAGGCGTTGTGTTATGTCAAGAATGTATCAATGTGTGGCTGTGCATCTACGAGCTCCAACTACTCCCCCGCCACACGTTGATAGCCGACGTCACTGCCCGGAGCTTTGCCCGCAGCACTTCCCACAGATGACTTCCGAAAGAATTTGGAAAATGGCGGTTTGTTTTTACGATCAGTTACATTCGTTGACATAACGAGTTACACGGTATATAAGTTGTACATACACATATTAGGTAATATTCTAGGTACGACAGGGTCATCTCGTGTGTGACAAAACTGTCATACGTCAAATCGATATGACTACAATCGCAAAGATACGACTGTATCTACAAAACGTTTAAGCTCTCATTCTTTCCTATGGACATGGAAAAAGAATATTTCCATTTATGCGTACATTCGAACTATTTCTCTTGACTTAATACATAGGAGTAGTACTCATAAAGGTTCGATCATCCTTCTGAGAACAACTTATATCGGCAAACAATAGTTTGTTTGTCATTGCTATTAAGGATAAATTTCAGTAACATCACAAATAAGCACAAATTTTTTAAAATTGGGAAGAATGAATTTTTATGCCCCTTGCAAAATATTAGAAAAATTGATTCGCTAGTTTTTAACTCATTTAACTTTCAATTTAACAGACATTCTTATGGGAAAACGAAATATTGAGAAATATAACTACAAAATTATGAGTGATATAATAGTCCAATGTTTTTGAAATCTTGTGTACAGAAAAATCAAACACTGAACAAAATTGACACAAAAATTCCGGATAATTGATTCGATGGTTTATTTTTAAATAAAAGAAAATTATACGAAAGCTTGATTTTTCTTCAGTTATTTGCACATTTTTCACTACTTTTCATGTAAGTAATAAAAAGATATGAAATAATTAAAACCAACTTAAAAAAATGCACTAAAAAGTAAAATATAATTTTGTTCCTTATTTAATCTACGTCTCTCAATTTTGTTATATCGGTACTTGATCATTTGCACCGAATAAATCTAGCGCCGACTTAAAAAACATGAGAGTCGTAGATTAAGTATGCAACAAAATTATTTTTTACTTGTTAGTGCATTTTTAGTTTTTTTAAGTCGGTTTTAGTTTTTTTAAACTTTTATTTTTTACATTTTAGTTACTTAAGTTATATAACTACATTTATTTTTAAAACATACGGGTGGGCCCACAAAAAGAGCTGCTCGTAAAAAAGAGCCGTTTGTTAGAAACGGATAATTCCAAAAATAAGAAACTAGAAAAAGTGAGAATAAGAGTGTCTCAAAATCTTTATATAGGGTCTACAACTCAACGCACAGAAATACTTGCGAGAATAAAAGGAATACAAATTATCTAAAGAGGCGAAGTTTGAATTAACCAGTACAGTCAAAGTATTGAGCCAATATTGATACAGTGAAGGATGAGGCCATCGGGGTATCGCCCTGTTTCGACTAAAAAATGATCATCAAAATCGGTGCATATGCTGAAGAATTATGCGCGGACAAACAAAAAAAATACATACGGTCGAATGTGTTGGACTTTTAGTTTATAAGCAGGTAACGTCGAGCCGCAGTTGATCACATTTATATAACAAAACGTGTTTATACTGATATAAAACATATATAGTGACTGTGCAAAATATATAATAAAAAGATATAAAGTACATGAAACAAGTCCGAGATAAATACAATGAAAGAATTCTTATAACCGTCCTTTTTACTGTTCGCTTTTACTAACCTTCTGACTGTGCAAGCGCTCGCCCAACATCATGGCAGCACCTGCATTTATGTCGCCACCGCATGGCGCCTAATGCCTCCCCATTTTTGATTCTGATGTGTGTATTTCTACGCTGACAGCTAGGTTGGTCTACACCCCAGAAGCTTGACGCTATTCCCACCACTTTTGGCTCACTCTTCTTCTGCGAAGGCGAGAGCGAGTCAGAAAACGTTGAGAAAAAAAGCATTGAGGCAGGCAAACTGTGTGGGGGGAGAATACCCCTCACAAAACTCACCAGCCAATATATCTGGCTTCGCCCTTAGGATTGTCACTGACATTCATCCTTAAGGCGTAAATTCCTGTAATAAAAATCGCGTAATTAGCAACAAATTAGGGAATTGATGCAATATTATTGAATAGGACGATTATTTATCTTAAAACTTATCTTGAATTTCCAATTTTTTGCGTTAAAATCCAAGCAACAAAATAATACAAATTCCATAATATCGTCAGTAAATTGAGTAACTTATGTTTAAGTAGCGTTAAAGTACATAATTTAAAATCTGGAAGCTTATTGCTGATATTTTTTAACTAGAAATGAATGTAGCTTTTAATTTCACTAATATATCTTATAACAATATAATACATTAACACAGGATTTATTGATATAACAGCGACGATAATTTATAATCTTTTCCTCATTATTATGCACAAAAGTTTCTACGGAATCTTTGTATATTAATTAGCTATCGATATCTAATCACGGGTCATTTGAGCATGCTTCCATTAAACAACATTCAATTCAAAAGCATACAGCTTAGTGAACAGTGTGACCACAATGGAGGAAAATATTCCATTTATCGGTATGTTTAAAGAAAATAATAATGTCCATTAGAAACAAAAGTGAAATAAAAATGTGGAATGAGACCCTAGAATCGATAGGGTTCGCATTATTATTCAATTATATATAGGTAGTGTAAGAAATGGTGTACGGAGAGTTTTATCGGTGAACAAATTATCGAAAACGTCACTAGGGATACTATATATACAGGGTATCACTATACTGATAGTCACTACTCTAGGGGGTGATTATACAGACGAAAATAAGACGACATTCAAGATTGATGAAATTGTGGTAATGGCTTTATTTCTGAAAAAAAATGACTTTGAATTTATATACTACTTATATACTGAATATATACTACTTCCGATAAACTTTGCGAAAAGCTACCTCCTCACCGATTTCAATGACCTTGACATATGTTGTTAAATAGTGACAACATATAACATATTGAAATCTATTATTAGTATTAGTATTGGTTGGTGCTATATTAAAGCGGGGGGCGTGTAAAGCATGCTAGCGAACCGAAGAACTGGGGGCGATGGTTTCGCCTCCTAAATATGCAAACTGGCCAAAATAAAAAGACAGGCATTTCCTATTTCTCGATCCTCTAAAACATATCCAAAAATCGAAGCAATAGGTGGCGGGCACCACATATTCTTACAAAATTTGAGGGATAATTTCATCCATTAAACATGCAGACCAGCAAAAATCAAAAGACACCTATTTCGTATTTTCCTGTCTTCTAAAACATATACAAATACCAAAGCAATCGGAGGCGATTCACCTGACCAACTTATAACTTTGAGGGGTGGCGTAACCCCCCCGAATATGAAAACGGGCCTCTACAAAAAACAGGAATATCTTATTCAAGATATATATCTTGTCCTCTAAAACATATCCAAACACCAAAGCAATCGAAGGTGGACACCTAAGAACCTTTCCTTGTCGCAGAGTCTCTGAGGTGAGTGACTCCGTGCGACAGTGGCTTCGAGTATAACCACAGGTCGACCCCGCGCCTACACCGGGCCTAGGCATATTTATAAACGCTTTTACTCAACTGCTTTGTTCAACCGCAATATCGTTATACGTGATTTTCGTATTAGTTTGGTGTTTAGACATACCTTAAAGTTATTCCCCCTTGTAACCGAACACCCTGTATATATGTTTCATATTGTATATACTCTTAGCCAATTATTTACATTTATGGCGACTAGTTCAAATAGTAAGTAATTTAAATATTAATATATTTAATTATTATTTATTATTCTAAACCAAATCTGTTTGACCATAATTATTAATGACTATAATTTCATTTGAATTTTACAGCTTGGTTTGGATGCAGACATGCGCAAGTTCTTCTAATGTCCTTGGGCTTCCTGTGTTGCTATGCCATCAGAGTCACCACATCTGTGACATTGGAAGCGATGACCAATGCTGCCAGTGCGAATCCTGACTTCGAAGTATAACTGCATTTTCATTTTTCATTTTTTTCGTTAACACTTTGAGTGGCACACGATTTAGACAACTACCGGAAAAGGTTTATTCAGGTCGCCTCGTGCTTTGAATATATGCCGACACTTATGAGAATTTATACTTTGAAAGTATAAATGTATAAAAGTATAAATTTATACTTTGAAAGAAAAGATGAATGAGGTACTTCTAATGAAAATGAATCCAAATACAACCTTATTCAGACTATTTTTAATTACACATATGTAGTTGGAATTGCCTCCAAATTCTGTAACCCAATTATTTATTTATTTACTTAACAGGGAGTACCCTTTACTTACAACGAAGCATATAACTAAGTAAGTTAAAGGCAATTTATAATAATTACTCTATAATAAACAGAAAAGAAAAGATAAAAAATATACGGTGTCGCTTCGTGGCATGGGAACAAGACAAGTAGAACATGTAATAAGATATACAGGGTTTCCCAAAAATGATGTAGTTCCTTGAAGGGGGTGATTCAGGGGCTGATTTGAAACAATTTTTTCCTTAGCGAAAATATTGTCCGAAGCATCGTTAACGAGATATTAACAAAAAAAACCCGACCAATCAGAGCGCGAGTCTTCCGCTCGAGCTCCCGTGGCAGCGTTGGCTGCGCAGCGGGCCACTGCGCTTATACTACGAACAAGCAAATCGGCATGCACCGAAGGAAACCGCGCATAGTAACGATCTATCGAACCACTCTGAACTTTATCGAACGTCTATCGAACCACTATGAATTTTATCGAACCACTGCGAACTTTGTCGAACTTCTGTCGAACCATTCTGAGCTTTGTCGAACGTCTATCGAACCATTCTGAACTTTATTGAGCTTCTATCGAACCACTCTGAACTTGTATGGAACGTGTATCGTGGATTTGTGAGTTGGAGTTGCGTTGCCCCCGAAGGGTATGGTGGGGTAACGGGAACGCTGCTCGGCTCCGCTTGAACGTAGCCGTTTGGCTGTTATTTATTCTTAGCGTAATATTTGTTTGCGCTACGAAGCTATCCGTAGAACAATATGAGATGAAGCTATCGAGAAAGTATCAATGTTCTGACCAATAAAACACCTGAATTTTTTCGGAGCTAACGCACACCTATTCTGATGTATGTATTTCTACGCTACAGAACTTAGTTTGGCCTACGCGTCAGGAGCTTGGCACTATCCCCACCACTTCTTACTCACTCGTGTTCTGAGAAAGAAAACGAGTCAAAAAATGTTGAGAAAAGGAATACCGAGACTGGCAAGCGGTATGGTGGAAGAATAGCCCTCATGAAACAAACCGGCCAATATATCTGGCCCCGAACTTAATACCTTTTCAAAATAGAAGAATAACATCAGATTCGGACACAGCAAGAAGAGGGTGTATATTTGAAATTTTCGTTCTGTTTATTCAAGGAATTCCCATGGGATAACAAAATTAAGGATACTATTCTCAGCTCCTTTTTCTGGGGTTACGTGTGCACGCAAGTAATTGGAAGCATAATAGCACATCGTTGGGGAGCTCATATACTTTTCTCGCTTGCCCAAATTATTTGCGGTTTGGTGACCCTGCCTATCCATATGGCAGCTCATTATAGTGGCTGGGAAGCTGTTTGTGCTTCAAGAGTGATCGCTGGTTTGTGCCAAGGTACCGTACTCCCAACTCTTCACACGTTGCTCGCAAAATGGGTGCCAATAGAGGAACGGGGTAAAATGTGTAAGTGTCAAGTAAAGAAATATTTTAACTAATAAGGAATATTCTTAGCTTATCGTACTAATTTTTATTAAAGTTATTTTGTATGTTTGGTACATTTAATTTAGCAACCTTCGTTTATGCGGGAGGTTGGATCGGAAACGTAATCTGTTTGCTAAGTTCAGGCCTGTTAGCAGACTCTGCGTTAGGATGGCCTAGTTGTTTCTATTTTTGGGGTGGTATTACTGTTATTTCTGGGATCCTTTTCTTCTTCTTTGGAAAGGAATCACCAGCCGTACATCCAAATATACCTCAGGACGAAAAAGAATATATCGAAACTAGTCTCGGAATAACCGAAACGGAAGAGGTATGTATTATGACATCGTTGAAAACCCGGCATTTAAACTAGCGTACCCACTTAATGCGTATTATATAGTTATATTCTGCATCAGAAGCAATAGAATGATGAAATTCTTTTATTCTACATGGTTGTTCTTTGATATATACCGAAAAGTAAATATATGGGATGCATTATTATTATATTATAATATCGAATTGATCATTTCTTAGAAATTGCCAACACCATGGATAGCAATGTTAACTAGTCTTCCAATGTGGGCACTGTTACTGACACAATCTGCTCATAACTGGGGTTTTTGGTTGCTTCTAACAAAAATTCCCTCCTACATGGCTTCCGCCTTGGGCTTTGATATCAAAGACGTAAGTAGTAAATAATTATGTATGCTGTATAAATACATGTATATATACTATACATAACTATATGCCAATACTTGGGGAGTGAATTTACACACAAAACAAGTAAAAAGTATTATATGAAGAAAGATCACGAAAATCAAAAGATGCTTTACTATTTGAGGCTATTTTCGCCCAAAATCAATTGTTTTCATGTTGTATAAACTGAAAAAACTAAGCCACCTTATGACCACCGATGCCTGGTCTTATTTTGGTAATTATTTGCAAAATAGCAGTCCTCACCGATTTCGATGACCTTGAAATATGATGTCAAAGTTAACGTTGTAAACAACTTTTTCCCATACATGTTACCGTCGCTCAGTTTAGTTTTCAAGATATTTATTAAAAACTGTGGTCGGTAGTTGATTTGGGTTAGATGATTTATCGGCGAAGGAGGTTCGATTAGTTTAGAGGGGCCATCAGCTTTTGAGAGACATAAGATAAAATAATGTGTTTCATAAATGGATGGTCATGAGGACTTGAACCAGCAACTCGTGCTTCGAGAGTATGTTTCTGAAACACATTTTTTATCTTTTTAATCTCACCCCAATAAACTACTGATCAGAATTTTTTTAATATCTCGAAAACTTAATCAGCTTCATCATTTATTTTGCGTTCGACCGTCGCGATGTATTTATACAAACAGTAGATAAGCGGCAGTCCAACGCTACATACATATGCGCTGATGCGGATGCGTAGGGATATGCAGACTTCATTCCAATAGTAACAGCAATTTTTCGCGAATATCTCGGAAACTAAGGCCAGGCGGTGGTTATATATATAAAAGTTGTTCAGAATGTTGAGGTTTACAACGTATTTCATCTGAACTCTTTAAACTATTTTATCTATTTTGACATTAATAGCATATTTATTTTCCGTGTTCAACAATAAAGTAACACTACTCCATACTGCACACAAAAACTTTTACAAATGAATTAAGCAAAAATCGTAATTTTGTTCTTCGTTTAAGGACTGCTTAGAAAGTAATAAATACTATAAATAATATTTATTATTTATGCCTATTCCTCATAAAAGGCTGGATTAAAAATTATTATGTACTTAACAGTTTCTTAGAGCAACCCTTATGTATTGAACCTTCTATCAAAATTATTTTTTTTTATTAGAACGGTATGCTGACTTCGCTACCGTACCTAACGGCATGGATTGTCAGTTTCCCGATCAGTTATTACTCAGATCTTCTCATTAAACGGAATATCCTTACGATTCAAACGTCGAGGAAGGTTTGCAATACGATTGGTCAGTGGATTCCAGCAGCTGCACTAATTGCTCTAGGATATGTTGATAAAGAGCACACTAAAATAGCAGTAGCACTTTTGGTACTCGCTGTTGCTAGTAATATTGCCATTTACTGTGGTCACAACGTAAATCACATGGATCTGAGTCCAAACTTTGCTGGCACTTTAATGGGTATTACAAATACAGCGGCAAATATTTGCAGTATTTTAGCTCCACTGGTTACCAGCATTATTGTTACAGATCCTGTATGTATAAATTTATTTGTAGTAATTAATTTTTTTTATTATTTAGGGCATATTATATTGAGGTTTAAATTATATTAAAACTTTGAGTGGCGCTACGTTTAGGGAAATACTGTTTCAAATTACATAATTAGATGTTTCCGAGCAGACCAGGCTGCTAGGAGACTTTTGTACAATTCGTTCCACGGTTGAAACACTTGGCTAAAGAATACAGGGTGATTCTCTCACGAAGCTCCTCAAAGAGATGTTGCCCGGCACCTCGTGGCGAAAAGAACACCCCGCGATGCCTCACCGAGTGTTATGCCTTCCGACCCTCCAAGAGGCTGGAATACCCATTAAGAAGGGAGAAATCTCAAATTCCGCATTGCTCATGAGATCGTTACGAAAACAATGTCAATCGAATCAGAGTTTTATCTTGCAACCCGCGCTCGCGCGCAGAGGCGGATTAAGGTCGGTTGAGGCCCCGGGCGCAAAAGAAAATATTGGGCCCCTTACAAAAGTTACTGATAACTGCAACAGTTACTTCAAACTTGCGCAGCGTTGCACAGCCTTATACTTTCCTCACTTACAATTTTAGGATCCGCTTACAATATGAAATCAAATTTGGTGTCAATAAAAAAAAGTGGAATGTTGGTTTTTGTGGGGCCCCTCAGAAGTCGGGGCCCCGGGCGTGCGCCTGGTGCGCCTACTGTTAAATCCGCCTCTGCTCGCGTGCACTTGTAAACTGGTAACAGCGCCTCACGGACGCATTCCACTACAACCATGCACCGGCCATTCAACTATCCATTAATAATGGCCCTATAAATATTTAATAGACAGTATAGTCCTTTAAATCTTCATTAGTGTTGGCATGTGTTCAAAGCACGAGGCGCGCTGAACAAAACTTTTTCAACTGGAACGATCGCTTAGGAATGACCTAACCCACTGGTAGAAACATTTCTCAAAACCTTACGCCACTCAAAGTCTTAACAGATTATTAGGAACCATTTTAAATAATATATATATATATATGCGTTATATATATATGCGTTTGATCTGTATTAAAACCTACGTAATATATGATTCTAAAGCCCCATTATTATTTATCACCAGTTGAAACATTGTATGAAAAAGTTAATGAGAATAAGATAATATGGAGCTATCATCCTTTAATGATAGTTGTATAAAATAGGAAACTACTTTATGAAAATTACCTAATTTACAATATTTTCAAATGTTTTAGAGCAACGTTTCAGAATGGAGAAATATATTCTTCTTGTCAGCTGTAATATATATTCTTGGAAATCTTATGTTTATTTTATTTGGCACGAGTAAAATTCAAAAATGGAATGATCCTGTGGAAAAAAAGAAAGATACTAGTTCAAATGGTGTAACAGAGTCATCAGTGGAAAATGGGTATTCCCAAAAGATGAAAGACATTGAAAATGTGGAAATATAGAAAAAAGTGCAATACTACCATAACATTATGAAACATGTATGGTTTCTTGTCTTTCCTATTTATCATAATTGGTGCGAATGAATTTTTATTGCAAAGTGAGGAGATTTTAAAATGTGACTGTTGTACATAAAGAATTGCATGTGTGTCTTATATTTAATATTTATTATGTTAGTAATATAATGTTAATTTTAAAAAAATTGTATTATAAGAAACATTAAAATCATTTATTCTTATACTGCACACTCATATTACAAAAGTACTGTAAAGGAATATATTTAAAATGTATTACTGTCTTTTTTTTTCTGGTTTTGGTATAGATTTCCTTATCGTTTGCAAAAGAAATATTGTAAACAGAATGGTTATTAGCAACGTGACATAAGTTACTACAGATACCATAGATGAATTACCAACTGGTATTGTCCACACAATATCTTCTATATCCTATGACAAAAATTCATACAAATAATATATTCCTATCAATACAATGATGAAACAAGATAGTTTTGTCAGTTATATAATGAATTCACTATGTACCTTATATGGAATTTCTCTCCATTTAGATACAAGCTCTACACATGGAGAACATAAATCAATTTTAGAAATCCTGTGTTCTCTAATTCTTTTCTTGCACCCTAAAAGTAATGATGGTTTTTGTAAGGTCACAGGCCAGTGACTACTATTTTCATTAACATACAGGTAACGTTGGTGTATTGGAAGTTTCAAGGTTGTCTTTGTATCAATTAAAGAGGAACAAATAGTTATATTTTGTGACACTGCTTTGTCGGTAAACAGTTCAACATCCGTCTCTCCAATAGCACATGCTGTGCTCTAAAATATAATGAAAACCTTAACTTTATTGAATAGATGGTTAATGAAACATTTGATAACAAACAAAAATTATATTCAAAGAAATAATATTTAAATGTTTAATTTGAATTTCATTAAAACGATATATCTAAGAATGATGTATATTACTACTTATTACTTACATTTCCTAGTCTACTCAAATCATTTAGTTCATTGATATTGGCATATAAGCTGGATGGCAGTGTAAAAAAAAGAGCAATATAACACCCATCTACATAATCATCAAAATTTACTTGATACGTTAAGTATCTGTAAACGAGTTTTCCTTATAAAGGTAAATAAGAACATTTCTAAAATATAAAAAACCCACATTCCTCGAATCCCTATTATCCGAATACTCTACTGCATTCTTCCTTCATTTATGAAACCATTTCTTGTAAATTAAAATACTTGTAAAAATTAATATTGATTGTTATATAGAAACTTAAAACTTGAAACTTATTTCAATTAATTACAAATAGATAAGAATGTATTTCTTTACATTCAAGTTTTTATATAGCAAGCAATATCAATTTTTATGTGTATTTGTGTAAACACGTAAATATATTTCTGTTACAATTCCCCTAAGTCAACAGCAGCAAGTGGTTGAGAGCCAATCAATTAGAAATGCATTTAACTCCAAGGAGTGAAAACCGATATGAAATTAATTTCACTCCTTGAAATAATTCCAACATTGTATTGCTAATGCATACAGACATCATGTTTTGTGAAGAGTCTAAATATGATTCACAAGGTGAATGCGGTTGCAAAGTTATTTGCAACCAGAAGAAATAAAATTGTTTTGAGTTTGTATAACTGTTTAAGTTGAAGATTATATATAATAGTATTTAATAATTTGATGTTTTTTTAATGATTTCTATAAAACTTTCAATTTCAATTAACATACACATGTATACTCATTATCAGATAGCAATTATAATGTACAAATCGTTATGAGTAAAATTTTGGATCTCTGTTGATAGTACCTGCACTGCTGGAAAAATGTTAGAAATTTTTTTCAGAAGGTTAGGAGTTATACGATGATGTCCTAGGGCAGTATTCATAAACGTGTTAAGATTAAGCATATGCTGAACCTTAAGACACGTAATAATATAACATCTGCATGTTATATAGAAACTTTTACAACTGTAAATTTAGCTTCAGACTACAAATTTGGTTGCGTTTGAAAATGTAACTGAAGACCAATGGTATACATTTTCAGTTAACAACGAAAACCATATTTTGTCAATAGAATAACTTCTAAATCCGTATTATGATTGGTCTTCCATTCATTATTTTAATAGACGAAGGAATGTTAAAAACTAATTCGGATAAGAGAGATCCTCTCTTCTTTATCGTATTAGTATATTTAACCTGTGAAATCCTTCTCCATCTACATTCAACGAAACGTGAGCATTTAATTTCTCGCAAACCACTACATTTTGCAGAAGCAACGCAAGAAATATATTAACTTGTGCAAAATAACATTTAACATGACTTAGTGTCATCTTTTCACCAAAATACTCGATTAGAGTTATTTACCGCTTTTGGACATTTTTGTACAGGTTAATTTATTGACCAAACAATAGTATAAGGATGAATCGCCACGATATCGATATTCTTATTCGTTACTTGTATCGAATGAAAGTATCGATGAGTGCGTATGTATCGATTCACCCTGTTACGCTATCGCTTGAACGTAGAGATTCCGCGGCAACGATACGTGTTCAAAGTACCTTGAACATCCAGCAGGTGGCGTCAATATCAGATCTGTGGGGATTTTTCATCGATCGGCGGTGTCACTAAATCAAATCCAGGGAATTTTAGCTCCAACAGTTGATCAATTATCCCCGCCGCCGCCAACGGTTGCGCACGCGATGCCGTCTTGAAATCCCCCTTCCCTGTGACGTCATCACCCTCGCCCTGGGTGCGGTACCCTCCTCTATACCTCGCCCCCGCGCCCTAGGTGCGGTACTATACTATTGGAGGTCGATTTACGCAATATAAAGGGAGGGCAAATTTGTGGCTATGATCAGAAGCGCAGATCCGTGAAGGTATCGACTCCGCTGGCGGAAGGGGCCTCTGACCCATCAGCTGACGTCCACTGGTCCCCTTGGTGTGCGCGCGGTTGGCTAGCTGGTGTGCGGCTACGCCGTCCCCAGCAACACACGCACCGTGTAAGATCAATCGCTCTACCCTCATCCGCAAGTCAATGGACTGGTGTTTTCCTATACGCGTGGAAGCCGGTAGGTGGTCTGAACCACGCACACGCGTCACACAATGTCTGGAACTTTTTGATTGTATGGGTTCACAGCGCCCTCCGCAGCCATCAATACTTCGTTGCGGTCTTATGCAAATTCGCCTCCAAAACGGCGCGTGAAGTTGCTGGGGCAGCACCACCTCGGCGATGGTGGATCGGGTGTACTGCGTGTCGTTAAATCGCTGGGCGTACATTTGATGGTTTCTTGATAAAATAACACGTCAAATTTTATAACGACTGTGACTCTTTGCTTAATTGGGGTCTTATATGCTATTATCCCTACCATCTAGTTTTTCGCAGCAGAGCGTCGTGGGGGTCGCTTTTGGGGCTAATACGTGGGATTTTTTGCTGCTATCAGCTAGGTACTTCCTAGAATACTTCGAAGTATGGCTCGGAACCCGCGAAACTTCTCGCTCGTTCTACGTGAGCTCTGTCTCTCTCTCTCTCTCTCTCTCTCTCTCTCTCTCTCTCTCTCTCTCTCTCTTGTCCTCGTGGATGGTATAACGAGTAGATCGGGAGGAAAAGATGTAATAGCAACAGGGTGGGGTTTGGGAATTATTTGAGGGGCGGGGGGAACAGTGTGGCACCATTTCGATATTGACCTTTGTCTCTTTCCTTACGGGCTCGCGATGTTGAGTCCGGCGTGCCTTCAAAAAACGGTAACCAATCCAGGCAATGAGGAGGATTACTAAGGTGCCTCCTAGTCCTGGCAGTCCATAGGTAACACGTTAATAAAATTTCGGTTCGGTGGTGAGTGGCTTACTCCCTTGCCTGTCTTTCTATGTCCTCCAATATGATTGCGTTCGCTTTCGCATGGAGGGCTTCCTGAGGTTCCCTTTTTTGATGGTCGTCCAAAATTTTTACGTGATGTTCCGTGAGAGTTAGCAGAATTTCCAAAATGTTGATGCCAATAGATTTGTAGATGGTTGTTAATGCCTCCGTGTCGACTCCGGATGCCCAAATCTGATCGGTCCCGATTTTGGCCTCACAATCCCTCCTTAGTTGTAATATTCCTGCCCCCTGGAGCACTAACGTCTTGAAAGTTAAACAGAAACCTCTCGCGATTCCCTAGCTACTACAACGTGCGCGCTCCGTTATTTTGCTAACAATATATTTATTTTGTTTGCACAACGCAAATGTGACACTTGTACCCATTATCTTGTGCCGTACATATGAAAATCTTCCAAATATGTAATATCGTTTTTGAGGTATTAAAAAAAGACATGCGTTAACGCGACTGACGTTATTGTATATCATCCTTTTCGATACGGAATGTAAAAAATCTGAAAATTCAATTTCAATTCGTTAAAATTTTCACGTTTAATACATACCATTCAAAATAATTAAAGGTTCATGTACTCTGACGGAATAACTGAATGTTTTGAAAGCTATTTAAGCTATACAAACTACACATTTAGCAGGAATCTTATTTACAGTCCTTTTTCTATTCTTGCAATCTGGTTCATCATCTGAAATCTGATACATGGTTGATGCTTTTATTATTTTGGGCAGTACATTCTTCTCTAATAACTGTGTACCCGAACACAGGAACATGTTACAGAGTTGAAAGAATGATCAGAATAACAATGACCTCAATCGCAATGCCGCTACACTAGAATTAGCAAACGATGTTTGTTTATTAAATCGTGCTTTAACGAGATACAGATGTAGGTATCACACTTGTCTTTATTTTTCTTCGACATTATTGCCCGTTCTGCTCATGCGCAGTCGGCTGAAAACAACAATACTGTAGAAAAGTAAGGACTACTGCTAACTTCTGCTGCGAGCAGTCCACACAGGAATAAAGTGCGACCTAAAATTCGATTTGTCAATACTTACATCACAAAATCCATCCCTCAATTATTGCACGTTCTCTACTTGTATAAACAAAAAATATCAACTAAAAAATAAAGGAAAGAGAAACATAATATATCGCAAAGGCAATCAGTTCCACCAAAAAATCAATCTAACCTTATCTTATAATTACTATTTTTCTTTCTGTTTCAATACCAATATACGAATATTCAAACACTGTACCGTACCGTGGTGAGAGACTGCACGCAATCGTCCAAAGTAAAAATCACAAAGACCAGAGAACTATGTACACAAAGTATGGAACGATTGTCGTGAAATGAAAGATTTAGTATCGTTTCACAGGTAGCATTTAATTCCCGATACCTCGTGCCGCCGAAAGATAGGATACAAATTAGAATGACATAGAGCTACCGCGTTCCCGGTTCCTCGAGCAAAGCGACCCCCGCGAGCGAGCGAATCGTGCATCCGCTGTCACCAAGTAGAAAGACATTATTAGCGTAAAAAGGAACGATACTGAAGAATCGTTGCGTCAATGTAAGATATAGATGTATAGATATACACACAGAGCCAGCTAAGCATTCTACGAACGATCGAACTGTCGAACGAGAGAACCGTGTGACTAATCTTCGGTCCTCCACATATTCGAAGGTTGGATTTTTCAACGGGATTCAACTTTGGCTACGCCAAAGGTGCACAAAGAGCCGAATTGGGAGCCGAAAAACTCTGCGGTTCTGGGCGCCGGGTCAGAGTCGAGCGCGGCGCTGATAAAGTGCCATTCAACGGCGCGGTGAGTTTTCCGCCTTACTCGCCAAGCTATGTGTCGTAGAAATGATGAGATCTAACTTGCACGGCTCGGCTTGGGCTTTCCCACCGTTGTCGGTAAATACAGGGTGTCCCAAAAATGTTGTAAGTCCTTGAAAGGGATGACTTATGGAGCAATTTAAAACAACTTTTTCCTTAGCGAAAATGTTTGCTAAAGCTTTGTTAATTAGATATTAATCAATAACTTCGATCAATCAGAGCGCCAGTGTGCCGGCCGAGCTCCCGCGGTAGCGTGGTTATGCGCTACACTTATACTACGATCAAGCAATTCAGCATGCATCGAAGATTGTGTGTACTAGGTCACTGTACCAATCCTGGTCATCGACGGACGCGCCTACTGCACTGCTGGTCCCAGGTATATGACACCATCCCAAGATAAGTGTCACAACGTCAAGTGCGTCCGGGTTAATGTACTGAAATAGTCACTTCACTGCAGCACAGCGCGTAGCCACATTACCGCGGGAGTTTGGCCAGCAGATTCGCGCTCTAATTGATCGGAGTTTTTTTTGTAATATCTCGTTAACAAAGACACGGAGAACATTTTCGCTAGGGAAAATGTTGTTTCAAATCACTCGCACACAGACATGACGAGCCTGCAAACTCGCCACGCCACACGCCGCAGGATCGCACCTTAAGACCCCATACACCAGCGACCATGTGACCTTTAAGGTGCGTCGATACGCACCTTTACAACACCGCGCTCGGCTCTGACCCGGCGCCCAAAATTGCAAGAATTATCCGATTTCAGTCTGTGCACCCCTAACCTGCGCTAACGTTCGTAAGTATTTGTCCGCCCATGTGTTTTCTCTGTTCCCAAAAGTGCCACAATTTTTAAAAAATGTGTTTATATTAGCTTAATGGTTAGCTGGTAACTACAGCGCGAGTTTCATTATTTAGGATGTCCTAAACAGAAAAAGTATTATAGGCAATTTTCTTTGAGACTTTTACTTATACTTACAAAACGTATCCAGCTATTAGCTCAAAGTCTCCCGACGATTTGTGGATTCTTCTTCGAAAAGGGCGATAAAATATAAGCATAAAAATGAAAAAATTATTTTGAAAGACAAACTTCTGTCATTAAAAACTAAAATACCAATATAAATAGAAAGAAATTATTAATAAATAAGTATTTGATTATTCAACGCTGTTTTTAAAAAACGTAAACGTTTGAGGCTGTAGTTTTGATTACCTGACGTATTCCGTGTTAATTTGTCGTGACTGTAAATAATGCTCGCACTAATAGGCAAATCCTTATGAGCGCTAGTGCATTTCAACCAAACTTTTTCTGGTGAATCTAGAGCGAAAATATATGGCCTTCTATAATGTGCTTATTTGGCGGCCGTCCTGGATTCATATTTACAAAAGAAATGAGGGTACTATGTTACAAAGCTATCTCAGTATTCCTAAATATGTGTTGTATTTGTAATAAAATATTTGTATTATATACACCAGTTGCAGAAGAGCAGGAGATGAACATAGAGGTTTTAAATGTTTTGGGCGATGACCCGGCCTCACAAAACCCCAAGGAAGTAGAATTTCATCAGTTTCTAACAAGGTGGAATGCCTGGTTAAGGCATGGGCAAACTAAAGAAGGAAGCATTGCTGAAGAAACATTCCAAGAAAGGGAACTGCAGTTTAGAGGCCCCAGAAATTAATCCAGAAATAATGCCCTCGTTAAATGAGTCGGGCCAAAAAAGGGACAAGCATCTTATCCAGACTCAGAATTCGGCTGGTTCAGGACTTTCAGCCTTGGGAATGACCATATCGGTTATTCTTAAGGACGATGAAGAACCTGTGGACAGGTTGAAATTACTGGAATTACTGTGCGACGCAGGAAAGTGTTTCGTTGAAGTGCACCATGCACAATCGAAAGTAAGAGCAGCCTACCTATAAAAAAATACGCTCACAATTCGAAATGGATCTACTGCTCAGTTTCCGAAAAAACACAAATTTTCATTTGAATATGACCTCGTCATGTGGGGTTCTCCTTTGCAGATCACCCGGACAAAACAGGAAAAATAAAAACATTTTGTTATTTCAATTTCATTCGCCCAAAATTTGCCGCCCTAGGAGGTTGCAACCTACTTAGGTTAGCCTAAATACAAATCCATCCCTGTTCTTACAGAGTGCTCTTACACATTCACACTTTGTCTCATTCATTTAATTATAGGGAATAGTGATCACCATAGTTCGAGACAGAAACCCCGTAGTACTTCTGTCACGAGACTACTGTAAGTACAGAGCCTCGACCGGATCTTATACCTAGTACGTCTATCGCGCTTACTCTCGATTTACCTATCTGTTCATTCTCATTATGAATCTGTTATGAGGCCAATTCTTGGAAACAAAACGCTACTCTGCTTGCAAGAATTTGAATGCGCGGACCCGACTGATTTAATATAACCGAGCACTGCTATAGTCCCATGAATAGGTAAGGATAACTCACGCACACTTGTGGAATCAGTTCGGTACGCAATCACTATATCGGGTTTATTAGTTTAATCACTACTGTATATCAGTTTTATTGGTAATTTAGACTAAGATCTTTAATTTTTATTTAATTTTATTCAAACTTTCATGTAATGTTATTTAAAAAAAAAATTATTTTTAAGTATTGTATCCCAAAAAGAAAGAGATTATTAAAATTTTGACACATTCGGATAGTGTACGACCATAATGTTGAGAATAGCGAAGTATGTGACTTGTCGATTGGTGTTTTTCAAGTCTTCGGTAACGAATCACAGAACTCCTATTAAACAATAACATACATACACTACGTTTGCTACAGGAAAAAATTGTATTTTTATATCTCTTTAATTGTCACGATTCTTCTTGAAGTAGCTGTAAAACATTGTTTTTATAACAATTCCTTAGAATATAAATTATACTTCTGTTATATTTTGTTTCACGTCTTATTATACATTTGTATTTTAATAAAATAACACCTTTGTAATAAATAATGGGTAGTAACATCTAGACAACCCGGTAGTGATAAATAACATTAATTGTTAAAAAAAAAGGTGTCTAGAATAAAGGAAATTATAAAAAGAACTGATAAGATTCAGCAGACATTCGACAATATAAACCTTGGATTGATAAGCCAGTACACTACCTCTTTTATCAATTTGAATTGCGGTCTAAACCTTTTTACCTTAATGTTACTTTAACTCCAAATTTTAATGTTAAATACTTTTGTAAATAATGCGCGTTCGCGCAGATGTTTGAGCCTATGTTTGCTCATTTTTGCTCTAGATTCACCAGGAATTTAGTGGAAATCGGAGACATGCTGTGACCTCTCTTTGCGAGACGTTCAAACAACCAACAACCATACAGCAGAACTGGGCAAATCTTATTTGAAATTACGGTAGAGACCAGCAGTTTGAAATAATATTTCGGTCTTTTATATGTAATAGTGTTATTTAGAATTAAATAAAGTATCGATTCATTTAAAGTTACAATAGTTTTAAGTTCGAAATTATTTCATTACTTTCGATTTCAAACACAAATGAAGACATAATGAGCTAGATAATTCATTTTAATGTTCTAAACTCACTTTAGTTTAGTAACAAATGAAATTCCAATTATTTTGTTAAATAACGGGTCTTAATTTTTCAGTACATACTCAATGAAGATAAATAAAAATAAGTAGATCGCAAATATAAGGGTATGATGACTAAAACATATATTTGAAGTTAAAAATAAAAACAGTAGACGTAAAAGATATTAGGGGAGACGGAGGAAATACGAACCAGTTAACGAAAAGTCAAGATATTAATTATCAATTGAAATATTTACTAGAACCTTTGTCAATTCTTTAACCCTGCGGCGTGCGCATCGCGGTCTTTTATGCCGCATTTTTGTGTTTAGAGATTTCATTTATATTCTTAGTTGTATGCCAGTATCCATCGAGATATGCTTGGCTGACTATTATAAGAAACATATAACACCAAAATCGTGGCTATTGAAGTACTGTATTAGATGTAACTGAATTTTTCAAGTGGAAGGTACTAAATCGCGATATTGATAGTATATCCCTCTGTGTTGGGTAAGAAAAGTTGATTCACTGCGGCAGTTACAAAATTTCACTCACAGAAAAACGGATGAAAGTATATTAGGCAATGTGCCGCATTTACTGTGGACAAGTGAGTTAGTTTTATTTGGTCGAAAATAACCCCTTATCAATGAACATTTTTATGCAATTTCTAGAAGAATAAGAGTTAAGTATGAACATTCTAACCACTGAATTACAACTTGACAATGGTATCACTAATTGGAATATTTCAGTGTCTCAAATATACAATTATTTTTAAATTTATCTCCCTTTGTATTTCAAAAACGGGGTAGAAATGGAAAAAACAACCTCTTACTTGAAATAATACTTCAAATACCGTTATGTGAAAAGTGCCCAGATCTGCTGCACAGATTCGAACCGTAAATATTCAACCGGTAACAATTAACGATAGTGCACAGGTTTATAACGAATAGTGAAATAAAGTACACGCGATATTGCTGGAACACAATGTCACGCTTAACGCTAAAAAGTGATTATTTTGTTGAAAGCGTAAATCAAAGGGCAATTCTCTCGTTCCAACATTCCGAAAGATCGAGTCGGTTAATAAATATAATTTACCCGCGACTCATTACTCATTACGATTAATATTGTTTCTCGGTCCAGCCACGCGTCCATGCAGTCAAGGACCACAGAACTTCCCGATTCTCTTAGCTTTTCTGTTACATGTTTCCTATAAACCGAACATTACCTCCACTGAAGTTCCCACTATACCAGTGGAACGTTTGGTAATCGTGATTCAACAAATTCGATAAAAAGCTTGTACGACAAATAAAACACAAAAGCACTTTGCATTTCCATAAAATTCACTGAAAATGCAATACGATTAAATGCATTGCGATTAAATTGGACGAAAATTCGGGAAGTCAACATGTACCTCGACTCTAGGACGGTAGGTCCAAACAATCGCCTGCCTTCAGGCAAGGGACCTGTGAGGTCCAACAGCGGTCAGAGCTGTGATTGGTTGAAACAATATGTGGCTGTCGCCCGCCATTCTGGGAGAAAATTCATTAATATACTCTTAAAAACGAGAGAAAAGAAAAACACGGGAAACAACAAAGTACCATTACTAAACTCTAACGTACATCACTAAAATTACACTTGTACTACAGCAAACTTACGATATACTTTTGTGCAGAGACATCCTCATAATGAAAGATTTCCCAGAACGACAGACTATGCCCAATCTCTCGAGCTTTCCACAGAACGTCTTTATTTGGAACAAGTTGATAATGTGACACTCAATAAATAACAGAACTTCTACATGTCCAATTCTGCCATCAGATTGTCCTGCCGAATCCCAGATCGAAAAAAAGCACAAAAATTCGAGAAACGATGTGTGACCGTGCTTCAGCAAGTCCTGAAAGCCAAGCACCGACTCCAAGAACTGCGTTTTCGCGCTTAGTTCTATCGATTTTAAAGTAGACGCCTACACGGATTGCTTCTGATCTCCGGCTAAACGCCGGGGTCATAAAGGAAAGACACAATTCGGAAAGACAACCCTGGAAATGAACTATATATTCATAACGATGCGTAGTTTTGTTTAGGTACGTACACGTACGGCGCGGTATGCTGTTTCGTATTTTTTTTTCTCGAAGTACTGGTAGAAGTCGAACGAAAGAATAGACAAATAGGGTGCCTACTGAGGTGAACCTTTACAAAGAGAAAGAGGAGATTTGCACATACTCGTATTCTCACCGACTGAGCGATCCGACATAATAACTGTATGAATCACGATCAATGTATGTACAACGAGCACTAAACATCTCGTGACTTTAATTTGCAGCCTCTCCCAGTCAGCCAACTCTGTTCAAACAGATTTTGCCCAATGCATGCTACAAATTTCTGTCAACAGAAAGGTTACAGATTGATAGCAGGATCTATTATACAAGGTTATCCATTTAACCTTTAGAGGGCCGGGCTGCCACCTAACAATTTGGATACTTTCCCTTCCATTTTGGTGGTATATATGCATAAATTTTAAGTAAATAAAATTTACAATTTCAATGAAAAAATCCTGGCCCTCTAAAGGTTAAGACTGGCAGCGGTCGCGCGAGTACAAATGAGAACGGCAACAACGTCACACGCATACTTACTACTACAAGCATATGTTGATAGATAACCGGCCGTCAAGTGAACTTGACGGCCGATTTTCCAGAGGCACCGCCTCCTTTCTTCCGCCGTGCGTCTTGGTCCCCGCGGCGGCCAAGGTGCTTCGAGCGCCTCAGGCCTGTACCACGTGAACCGCGCCTGGTGCGTTGACAAAACAAAAACGCATCGACAATCGTGCTCTCTGGAACGATGTAGAAACATATTGATACAATGTCGTCCCAATGCGCCACGCGCGGTTCATATGGTACGGGTCTGAGGCCCTCAAAGAACCTGGGCCGCCGCGGGGGCCAAGATGCGCGGTGGGAGAAAGGAGGCGTTGCCTCTGAAAAATCGGCCGTGAAGTTCACTTGACGGCCGGTTACCTATCAACATATGCTTGTAGTAGTAAGTATGCGTGTGACGCTGTTGCCGTTCTCATTTGTACTCACGCGAGCGCCGCCAGTCTTAAATGCATAACCCTGTATTCGGTGATATTAGCAGATTGGCAGCAGAATATAACAGAATTAGCTGACATAACTTGCGAACAGATTGGCGGCAGAAACTGAGCAGAGTCTGCTGACATAACCTGATGGCAGATTGGTCGCAGTAATCGAGCAGAGTGTGCTGACAATCTAACAGCAGAAATCGGACAGAATCTGACTAATCATCCGACGATCGCAAATTCGAATGCTCCTCCGTGGCACTATTTTTTCGCGCATTCACAAAGTGGTGTCAGAAGTAGGATGGAAGGGGAGGGGGAGAAAAAAGAGCGAGAGTGAGGGGTTGGTGGTACACAATCCAATAAGGAAAAGGAGAAGTGCGTTTGTTAGTTACACGGTTGTGTCTGCAAGTTTGAGAGTTTGCAATTGCAGTACCCCACGAGAAGAAAATCTCGCTGTGTTAAAAGTTTTTTCTCTAATTTATATGTGCAATATATATTATTTTGTAAAAATTGTAAACACAAGTCACATTGAAAATTGAAATTATATTGTAAATGTGTATATTATTAAAGAAAAAATAAATATTTTTGGAAAAACGTAGAGAAATTATTTAATAGCCTTTAAATGCCTGTATGCATCAATCGATTTAAATAAACGAAACGGCACAATCTCCATTTCTGCTGCTTATCTGCACGCAGGTCTGCCGATCTGCCGCTAGGTTTTACGTCAGCAGAATCTGCACGGTTTCTGCAATGGATCTGCCCTCAAGTAGATCATGTCAATAGGCTCACCCCGCAGAACCATCGCTTAATGCGTATACATATAGTACCGAATCTGCTGCCAATCTGCTGGCATACTGCGGACAGTTTGCTTACTGGATCTTCTTGCGCCATCTTCGCGCCACACTTTTGGGAAATACATTTACGTGCCAACTTCCGTTCGTCTGAAAGCATGAAACGTATGAAAAGTTCGAATCTAGTCGATTCGAAGTTCCCGGAAACGAAGGCTCGATCACTATCAATCCTACAAAACAGTGGACTACAGATATTTTCGCTCTTTTCTCTCATCTCATGACTCATCGCAGATTATAATTACTAAGATTGCAATACAATTAACTACGATTATTTTATCATTGTTTTGTTGTCAATAGACACCCTGAAGAAGTAATAGAGCGACAGAAAAAAATGATGGAAGAATAGTGGGAGAGAAACGAGGGGCGGGAAGAGTGGTTATCCAAAGGATCAAGTAGAATATCGTCCGACCGTAGAGTCTGATATTTAAAAATTCAGCGCAAAGTATATTCGAATGAAATACAAATACCTTACGTGTCACGTCTGTGACCTTATCTATCACGTCTCTCTATATATAGTGAATCTGGCAATGAATAAAATCATTAAAATAACGATGTATATACACTCCACGATCGGAACGATAGTGTCTGGTACAGGATAAAGTAAAGCAAATGGTGTGAGTCGAGTATAGAGAGAGCTGGTGTCGGTTTTTATGAGCACCCTCCGTACTTACCACTCACTCATGCGTCGCCAACATGTTCCTTGCAAAGGAAGAGGGCTTTCTCCAATCGAATCGGTTACTTCTGCTTTACAGAACCACAAATTACGAGCATTTAAATTGTTTATCACTCTTAAGATTATAATTATTCAATATACTAGATAATCTTAATAACTCGAATCAACTATATCCCTTTTTTCAGTATCGACAAAATGACAAAGACGAGTATCGTATAGTGTACTAATGTCCTGTTTTTATTTTTCTGTTGAAAAATTCAATTGCAGTTTTTTCTAATCTTGTTTATTGAGCCATGGCTAACCCTTGATGTTTTCCATTGAGTAAACTGCATTAATTTGACAATTATTTTTCGTCGAACATGATTATTTTCTTACTTAATTGGAAAGATCAGTGTCAGAATGTATCTATTATTTGAAAGCTGACAATCTTTTCTGCTTTTTCATGAAATAAAAATGAATAAAATCCTATATCTTTACTTTATAGAACAAAACTGAAAATATTTTCTGTGACACAAGAGGTACAATGCTAATAAATATTACGACATCACATACGTTCGTGCCGAATTTTCTACCGAAATTTAGATCAACATTTCAAACGTACCTTTCATTTTATTTATAAACAAAAAAAAAGATAATATGAGTCTATCAGCGCCATAGTGGCCTAACGCACCATTTTGGGAGGATTTAATTTCAACCAAAACCACATCTTATACAGCAAAATTTTAATTCTATAGTGGCCAATCTTCCAAAAACATCCACAAAATAGCTGCACAAAAACGTGTTTTTGCACTGAGCATTTTGTTCATTTACATCGCGCAATACTGCCCTATGCAGTATTGGTCATTATTTTATATACTAATGATATACACATTAGCAATTATATTTTTTAAAAAATCATACCTATGTACCTCAAAATAGAAATTATGCACCAATTTTAGAACGTCAATAATTGCATTAGCTATTATCTCAAAACAAAACTTTTAGGTTTACGCCACTATTGTCCTGTTAGCCTCATAGTACGTCATATTATTATTATTATCATCATCATTATCATCATCATCATTATATTATTAGTATTATTATAATACATAGATGCATCGACCTCTTACCGCTCTGTGTTTAGGAAATATATCGTGAATTACATAAACACACCGCGGCACGATCTTATAGGATACCTAATATAATGTAAAACATGTATACAGGGTGAGGCATTTAACACGTTTGTATTCAATGAAAATTCCGAAAATGCGAAACTTAACATACTTTGACCAATATCTCGAAAAGTAGAAGTCGTATAAAAAATGTTCCAGACAAACGATACTCCATTTTTTTACGCAGAATCGTACCGATGCGATAAAACAGGAGACTCCCGTTAAAAAAAAATTAAGTTCGTCTTAAAACGACGTTGAAAACTACCTTGGATTAAAAAACGCATATAACCTCCATACTTCCCCAAACTTCAAAGAGAACAACTTTTATCTAAAATATTTTTCTCTAAAATGCTTCATTTAAGGGATATTTAGGTGTCTCGAGTTAAAATTCCTCACCCTGTACACACGAAAAAATGAATATAGGATTCTGAGTAATTACACATACTGGTACTCAACATAATTATTTCTCCAATACAGTTATATAGTTATTTCTTTTTCATGTATTCTCCGGTAAGATCAGCAGAAAGTGCTTACTTTTTGAGATATTTTCGTTGTGACATGTGGAAGTAGAAACAAATAGAAATATAATTTATTACCCATAATTCAAAAATGTGTACGAATTTTTACTGATATGCAAATATCTCGCGAAATTCAAGAAAAAACCAAATTAGTACATACATAAAAATATAGTTCTGTTTAAGTAAAAAGTATAAATATATAAACATAAGTACATGCAACTATAAAGTTGCAGGAAATATTAGAGATTGCTGTACATTATAACATTTTTCTCTACCACTTTCCTTCTACCTTTACTGAAAAAAGAGATATAATCCGTTCCACTTATTCAAATTATCTTGTATGCTTATGTACATACCACATGTATATACATTTTATTGTCTACTACTGACTTTGTTTGCGATTTCATTGCTCTACTACAAAACATCTTCTAAAGTTTCATTAAGTAAACGTTATGGTGTAAATTGCCAACAAGCAGAAGTAAATCGACTCGACCTGAAGCATTAACAAAATAAAAGTTGTGATAAACTAACCTGAGGCGACAGAATGTTCACACTGCGGTTTACACATTTCAATACTTCCTCGATCAAGGGAATCAAATGTAAACAAACCTTTACACAGTTTATCTATATATGCCCGTAATAAAAAGATTTAAATAGTTTCTGTAAAATGAGAAAGTAGACTGAAGAACTAAGTGAAAGTGAATTCCGTTTCCAGCTGCAGTGTGAAACGCCACCTTTCCGTAATCGCGTCTCTTCAAAAGAACACAGAGGCTGAGAAACAGCGCGTGGAAACGGTCTACCGTGAAATAAAACTGATAATACAAGGTTGCATAGAAGTTCATTCTACATACAAGGAATGAGCCCCCAAGTGAAACGCTGACAATTTTATGAGCTTTTGCAAAGTGCTACTGCTTGAAATTCTGAAGCTACTGATGTATGCTTTTGGGCGTAGACGGTTAATAATTTATGAGATATTTAACGTCAAAGTTTCGGCTTGTTGGGCCGAAAAATAGGTAATTCTTTTTGAATTTTTTCTACCAAAACGGTTCGACAAATTAATTTGAGGTTTGGCAGGCTGTTTTATTGTATCTTGAACTATTGTTCTGAATTTTTGTGTGATAGTGAACAAAAAACATTGCAGATACAAAAAGAGCGTTGAAAAATAATACAGTATTTACCCTTACAGTATTTTCCGTCAACACCGGCATCATCCGATTATTTTTCAACACTCTCTTTGTATCTGCCATGTTTTTTTTTATTGTTACACCAAAATTCAGAACAATAGTTCAAGATACAGGGAAACAGCCTGTCAAACCTCAAATTAATTTATCGAACCGTTTTTGTACAAAAAATACACAAATAATTATCTATTTTTCAGCCCAACAAGGCGCAATCCCCCCTTAATCGTAACCGCCACACCACAGAGGCAACTGGAAGGAAACATCGCGATACAGCAAGTAAAGTCTCCCGAAAGTTTAACGTTAAATATCTCGTAAGGTATTAATCGCCTACAACCAAAACGTATATCAGTAGCTTTAAAATATCAAGCACAATCGCCCTGCAAATGCCCATTAAAATTTTAGCATTTCATTTGAATACTTCTCCTTGTTAGACTCTATCAGCCGAAAGATTTAAACTTTCTGAAGCTAACTTCATTATATTCATATTACCACGACCAACGTAGAACCATTTACAATATGACTTTGTAATAATACAAACTCTGTTTTAGCTGCTCACGAGTCACGAGTGTCGTATACGAAAGCTTACGTGCTTATACGGCCATCAACAATACCATACCATATTATGTTCGTTAAAACTACAATTTCAATACCAGGTACTCAGATGTAGATAAACGTAACAACGAAGATCTATAAAAAGGGTAGTTCGAAAAATGAAAACCCTCCAGCGCCATTCGGGGCAATCAACAAAATTCATTTCACACCGAAAAACCGTATTTGTTGCTCACCTGGTCGTCCAGGCTACTTCTAGAAGAAATACACGTCGTTGCTCTAATTCAAGCGCAATCGTGGGACGCGCGTAAAAAGTTTATATGATTGCTTATTATTCTACTTTCTTTCTTTTTTACTGGCAGCTAATCGAAGAAAAATAGCCGACCGTTTCCACTGCACCTGGTAAACCCTCTCAGGCACTGACGTGGCATCTTTTTGTAATGAAATATTATAATTTAAAAAAAAACAAAGATTTTGCTAACTTCGTGTAAACTTCGTGGGAGAGGATGCGTCAAGTGCAGCCGCGGCCGATCAACGAAGTGTTTTCCACGCGAGCTAACGTGTTTTTACGCGTGCTTCTTTTCCTCTTCTCAGTCAGGTCCGGACCCTAATGGAATTTAGGGGCGAGCCCAAAGCACGAAGTGCAGTGGCGGGGTGGGCCCGTCCATAGGAGGTGATCATCTGAAGCGTGGGTGCATCATCGGAGCCAACATCGGCGCACCAGGAAAACCCATCGGAGTAGCGAATGCCGGATGCATCGCGCCTGGCGGCAACGCTCCTATCATCCCTGCAAAGGACGATAAAACATCAATCAACATACTCGAGCGGACCTTATCTCTCCCATTCGTTCCTTTGATTTTGCAATTTCACTTATGTCTGAGAAATCTGTAAATAGCGTTTTCATATGTACTTACGTCGCGAGAGTACTCATTTAACATAAACAAAACTCTGTGTGTGTATATGTGTGTATTTTAAATGCATACATTCCTCTCCTTTCTGTACTCTTTCTGTCTTCTTTTCCTCCTATGCAACAACAATTTTTGGTAACTTTTTCTTTTTGGAGATTGTGCAACGCTCAGTAAAAAAGTATATATCGCAGATTCTTATGGAAGTTTGAAAGAAATGTTCAAGTATATACACCATTACTAACAGGATTAATTTATTAATAACATCTTTCAACTATTATAGAAGTGAATACAGTAGGACGTATGATACTGACATTTCTTCCAATACATTCCGAACTAATTCAGAGAATTCTTACTCTTCCGAACGGGAAGTTGCCTGACAGCCGACCGATGGCATTTCCACAAGTAAAATTCATAAAAACCATGTTTCCTTCCGTAAAGAATCAAGGAGTTAAACTAATGTCTATCCTGATCGTTTATAGATCACATTACTTTAAGTTGAACAAGTAATAGTACTCAACTTTAAGAATATTGTTCGATGGTTTTACTCAGGAATGAAGAAAAATAAACAGAAGGAAAGAAAAAGAAAAAGAATTTCAAAGTGACATTGATCAATCAACCAAGCACATCTCGTATCTGCTCCAATAATATGCTGTTTTGGAAAGTGATAAAATGATAAGGATCCGAGTTTTCTAGGACTACGTTATACACCCATAAGTGTTTGTCATCGGCAGCCCACCTACGTCTATTTAGCAACTTTGTCAATATGAATTGCATAACTATACGAAGAATTGAGCTCAACATGCAGTATGCCGCATACGCAATACAAGTCACAACAAACTGACAAAATGTGATACCACACAAAACCTCACACCATACAAAAGAAGGACTCGATACGTGTTCCATTATGAGCTGATTGAACAAATCGCTCGGCTGTCAGCCGATCTTCCAAGACACTGCTCCAAAAGCACTTCCACAAAGAAAAGTAAATCAAGTAATAACATAAGCTTTAAGTATTAATATTACTTTCTCCGTTTATCCCGATTCTGCGTGCAAGTTTGCTGATCTCAAAACTTTTCAACTATAGTGAGAGCACAAATGTCATCAGTATTACTGAGTGCTTTGATACCATATAAAAAAATCTAAACCTTGATCTGAAATGTCATCTTTTCGTATGTATAGCTGAAAACGTGAACTAATAACAATGTAGCACGGAATAAAATTCCGATTACAATGGTGATCCCCGTTCTCATCAATGGGAAATTAGCCGCCTCTATCATCAAGTATATAACAAACAACTGCAATTAGATGTATTTACGAGTTATAAATATATATTGGATAACGTAAAGTCGTCTACTTACTGTGAATTGACTCGACTTATCTAAAATCGTTTGCGTAACACAAGAGCTAGGCTATGGTGTGAGGGAGATACATTACGTTCGTTCTTGTTGCTAAGTAGTTTCTTTTTTATCATAATACACACTGCAATAAGATAAGACGAAAGATAATCCCTTCCCTCTTTTTTTCTTCAAATCAATACTTTGAACCCATCCTAAAACAAACTTTCGATGAAAAGATACCAAAAAGATGCATTCATGACAATTTCAACAGTGTTCTAAACATATACGACTAACTACCCCACATTCTGTACATGTTATCAACAGAAAGATACAATGGAAACAAAAACCTGAAACTTCTTTGCAGATATAAAGAAGGAAGGGATACGTTAATCATTACCGAAACTATGCATCAATTTGTTTTTAGAATGACAACTTCGAACGACTGTCAGTACCGTGCCCAAAAAGCGGTTTCTTTACTACTGTATCACAACACCAGGATTTCAAGCTTTATAAGTAATATGAACAGACAGGATGGTAACGCGGTTGGCGAGGTAATCGAAAGTGAGTTGTAAGAAGAATATGGTTATGTCGAGAAAGTGAATAAAAAAGCTACTGAAACGGAAAAGAAATAAAATTACACACATATATATATAAGTTGTCACTGATGACATATATACATATGTCATCAGTGACAACTTATAAATATATAGATAAATATATAGATAATGATGATAATAATAATAGTAAGTAATAATTGATAGGAATAATAATAAATATAACGATGTATATATACACACACATACATATGTGTATATATCGATAGGCCATGTCACCGCATGCTAATTGCTAGGGACCAACCTTGTTGCGCTTGTACAAAACACGGATTTAGTAACCAGACTGGGTTCGTTCAACACTCACCAAGGAGTGACTGGGCGCCCTGCAAACGCACCGTTAAAACATAAACGTACAAGACACGCTGTCGTCGATTCTGGCATATGGATGAATCCTGAACGTACTAGTATTTGAACAGTCATACTTCATACTACCCCCCATTCTTTTAGGCACTTGAAATATTTCAATGTCTTTTGTATGCCTTATGCGAAACTGATCCCCCTAAATTCTAGTTCTGTATTCCGTCACCCTCATTCATTCACAACATATTCTTAGCCATCAGCCAAGTCTAATTTGTTGTTCAGGGTCGGGGGGCAAGGGCTACATAGTCATGGATGAAGTGCAAAAGGTATGTTATACTACATATGTCATATAAAAAACATTTCTCAATAATTAATCTATATTTCGAGTAAATGGATTATAGAAACCTCAAACTCTTGGGTAAACTCATTATTGTCCAAAGCTATCTCTCTAACCAGGAAACGTACAATTCTTTATACTAAGGCCAACACAAGTTGTTTCAATCCATAATGGTCATGTATCCTTGTAATCAACCAAAAACCATACTGTATGTATATGTGTACATCATGAAATATACGATGTATTACCTAATCTTGGCATTTTGTTCCAAAAAGTATATGTATACATACGCATGTATGTGTTAATGTGTCCAAAGCAAGGAACATTAAACGTGATCTTTTTGTTGCCTCCGAAGAAGGAAATAAATATAAAACTATTAAAGAGATATCACCACAAGAAAATACTACCAACATTTATCGAATTACAGAAAACAAGATCCCATACTTTGAATTTGAAATCCAAAATAAGATACTGACAAGGGCACAGATAAAAAAAACGTCTCATGTGATTAAAATATTTCCGCTGATTAATGGGTACTGATGGAGTGCTCTCATTGGAAAGGGAGTGAACGATTTAAAATCATAGAGACTTACCTGGTGGCAGGCCCATGGGGGGCGGTCGCATCATGTTACCTCCATGAATCAAAGCAGGTGCAGCTAGGGTCATAGTAGGCCGCATAAGCGGTGCCATCAGGGCAACGGAACTAACAGGCATTGCTGCAGACGCAGGAACCATAACTGCCTGCGGTGGTCTCTGAAATCTTTGCTGCTGTTGTTGAAGTGCATTTAACGCAGCTTGTTGTCTCTGTTGCTGATCCTGAAACGCAGCAGCTGCATTAGCAGCGGCAGCTTGTTGTTGCTGTTGTTGTTGCTGCTGCTGATGCTGTTGCTGCTGTTGTTGTTGTTGTTGCTGCTGCTGTTGCTGCTGCTGCTGTAAAGCGGCAGCTTGCTGAGTAGCATCAACCTGTACAGTTCGATTTTCCTCTGTCTGTCGCCGTTGATACTTCGGAAGTCTTGCTCTAATTTCCTCCTGTAGCATATCATTTTTGTTTCCTCATTTTCATAGTTCGTTAGATTAGAAACATATAGATAATTATTTTCCAACTCACTAGGCTAAGATCCTCTGGAGGATGAATGATTTTAATGGCAGCGCTGGTGGTTGCTATAAGGTTTACTTTTTGATCACTTCCAATATTATTGCTAGTGGTGGTATTACTGTCCGCGTTACTGTAAGCAGGGAATGTTGGTTTAACTGGTCCTATGGATCCACCAGCTACTGACGTAATTGGTTTAAAGTCTGTGCCCAGAGGAGAAGTCACAGCTGTGGATGCAGCTGTTGAAACAGCTGCCGCACTTGGGAATAATGGTCTTGCTGGTGGAATAGATGCACCTGATACTGGTGGTTGTATACCTGGAGGCATACCTGGCATTCCAGGCATCATACTACAAAGAAAAAGAGAACTCGTTACTTTATCCTGTTATCCTCGCTTCTTTGTTATAATATCTATAAGTTTGGAAACTTTGAAAGATTGTATTTACCTAACTTGTATTAAATTAATATCACAAAAGTTACTCTTCTTTCACGTTGTCTGCTTTTGAAAGAAAAAAATGATACATACCCAGGTCCCATGAAAGGTGGACCTACAGGACCCATAGGTCCCATCATATGGTGCATGGGAGGTGGGAACTGTCCCATTGGTGGCATACCAGGATGAGTTGCCATACCTGGCATTACACCTGGCATCATATTTGAACCTGTGAGCATCGCTCCTGGCGCAGAACCCAACAAACCCTCTGGCTTTGTCTTTTTCCTAACAGGTTCATCTTCACCAGAACTTGGTGAACCAGGTCTGCCTCCATTCCGTTGCCTTTCATGCTCTTTTGCATCATTTGGTGGTATACCTTCCATGCCATAAATTTCTATTTCAATATTGCTACGATTCGGCAAAGAATTGGGTACCTTATCTATTGCTTCTTTATGTACCTTAAAAAAATTAGAACGATACATAAGTTTTAACTTACATTTATTTCTAGATTCGCATATTACCATAGAAAAATTTATAAGCATTACCTGCATACAGTGTATACTCAATCCTGGTCCTGTGTAAAGTTTTTTGTGACAAATGTGACACTTGAAGTGTTTTGCTTTTTGATGCTGAATAAGAATTTTCTCATCTTCAAATTCTCGATTGCAATACCTTAATAAATTTGTTAAGGAAACATACATCTTGCAAAAGCGTACTATAATATTATGTTATATTATATACGTAATTAGATCGTATATAATTGTATAATCCAACTATAACTAAATTTTGTTACTGTGTTGATAATTCTGTTATTTATTTAAGAGTAACAAAAAAGATAATAAAAGATGAAGAAAAATTCTATTATTAATCCTTCCACTATAAAGGATATATAAATATGCTTATAAATTGATTGCATTGCAATTACATTTACTCGACTACATTCATTTTCTTAATTTAGCCAAGATAACTTTGTATACGATACATATGACGTAATATTGGCTGAAAAATTCAAATATCTCAAAACATTTGCTAACATTTCATACAATTATATCACCTACATTGCTGACTTATGAGAAATACTGTGAACCTCGTTCGCTTAGCACAGGGTATAAACACGATTAGTTAGTTATCAGGCTTAAGTCATCAATTTTACTCAAATTTTGCATACTGCTTATACCCGGTGAATATAAATTATGTACAACACGTATAAGACACTATTTAAAATTTAAGAAGAAAATTAAATTCAAAATTTTATATTTTCCATATACAACACACATATTTAAATGTATTAGTAAAATTTTAAATAAAAAGTATCTGATATCTTCAACTAATATTCAGAATGACCACAGTTCGAATCTTTCTTATGGTATATTTTTCTTACATAAATATACAAGAATTTTATATTATTAGTGCCCAGTACCTTACGATGCATGAAAATTAAAAGAAAAAGCATCGTTATTATTTATGAACAACAGGATGCAATAGTTAATTATTTTTTAATTTTAATTCTTTTAAATAGAATGCAATAGTTTCCTTTTACTACAGAAAAAAGCATGACTAAATCCAGATTTAACTCTGCATATTTTGAACAACAGTTGAACACATTGTCACTATACCACTCTTTACTTATGATTATACTATTCCATATAGAGACATATCTACTATGTAGAAAATATAAACATTTAAATACAACTTTCTTATGAAATTTTAAATATTATGCCGTATAAATTTAGCTCTTAGCTAGCTATAGCTGCCTCATATCGAACCCTTGAATCAGATATTTACTTTATAGCAATAATATGAAAACCAACAAACAAATGTGAAGAGAAAACACATGCATGAATATGCAAAACTTATATACAATTGATATAGTTTTATCTATACAAAGAAATTTACTACATTCGAACAATCAATGAGCTTTTCATGAACTTGCATCAAATGAAAGTAATCATGATTAATGATATTTCATTAAATACAATTAAAGAAATTAACTTTATCGAAAAAAAAGAAATTAATATTGTTCATTGAATTGTTCAAAGATATACATAGCCTGAAATACGAGAACATGTAAGATATTAATATGAGTCATAAGTGACATAGCAACTGCCTTTTATGATATACCATTTAAAGATTAAAACACTATCGTATATGATACAGATTGGCTATACTCAAAATTAGAAGAAAATAAACATTCCCGTCTCTGTATAGTTCTTTCATGAAGGGGATTATGTAAAAATAACTGACAGAATAACTTGTAAACTTTATGTTAACTTACTATCATTACCTTCCTAAAAATTACAAATTTTTTTGTTATACATTAGAAATGAAACTTTCAAAGCAATATTAGATAAACTTGTTATATCGTATTACAAAAAATATGCCAGTTTTTAAGTCCAAGTTATTATTATTTACATTATCACGAAAAGAAATAATTTAAAACATTGAACCAGGGCATACTCTTAACCTTTCTTTATCATTTTACTATACTTAAACGGTTAAATAAACATCAATATATTAATTCATGTAGCATTGGCAGTCGATTCTATTTCAGTAAATAATATACTAACTAATCTGATAGTGACTTTAAAAATTTACTTGCAATAAAATACATTATATAAACATACACAGTTGGATTAAATTAACTTGATAAACAAGTTCTTTTACAACAACGAAAAAACTATGTAAGTCAGAAATAGTTGCTAACGAAATATTGATTTCCGAAAGAATCAGCAGCTTTAACCCGTCACGCACAATTAGTGGGTTTCAAAAAATTCTACGACACAGTAAAAACGCGGATCAGAGTACAGTAATATGATATGATACGATACGAAAGTCAATATGATATTGAGATATATTTAACCTCACTACTGTAAAAGTAATAGAAACGATGACCGTGATTTATGTTCTAAAAATACAGTTATGTAAAGTCTAAGGCTGTTTTGGAAAAGGATACCAACACCAGGGCCTCGACTGCTTCTTCTTCTTGCGTCCCATTTTTCTCTGCCGGTTCTCAACAATCTGAGACTTGGAGAAATATGCCAATTAACACCCTACGACTACGTTGTAAGAATTGGAGTCGCAACTAGCTACACTGTACACACGTAAAAACCGATAATGCAAAATGGCGACTGCATCTTTTCCGTGTTTGACGGAAAGAGCTGTAGCCAATATTGTTACACAAAAATCACCAGATTCTTTTACTTGATTTTTAAACTGAATTTGTCCCATCAATGTCGTTAAGAAAGAATAACGTTATTGATTATGTGTATTCTGTTAATATAAAAGTACAAATTATTTACAAAGTTGAAACCGTTGAAACAAAAATTTTCTGTTACGTGAAAATTTAAATTTTTTCTTCGTTTCATTAGAGCATGTAAATTTTCTTTAAGAAGAATATTGTATTGCGAGAGATAAATATTATTTTCGAATTGGGAATGTTATTTATGTTAATACCAACGATGTAAAAAAAATTGTAGTTATTAATTGTTTCTATATTACTTCTGATAGTATGCATGTGTGAATATGTATATGCACATGATAAGCATGATGAGCATATATATGCATTTCCATACATATGTACAAAGAAAGTTATCTCTTAAAATAAATGTTGTATTGTTTTGTAATATTATGGTAATTTTTAATATTTGTATTTATTTATTTATTTTATTGGATATGGTATATATGTAATAGAATGGATTATGTTATGCACAAACATTTATGAAGATACAAATCCACTTTCCATACAATAGTATGAAAATAAGATTGAACAATGTATTTACAATGAATAAATTAATGCTACACATACAAAAGACATTTTGATAGGGTATATTAAATAAATGAGAATATTTGTATGTATGTATTAATATAAAAATACTAATATAGAGATTAACATCTACAATCGCGTTTTATGTATACACAAAGCTCGAAAACAAAATGATAAAAATTTCAAAATAAAAAATATTGTAACAGTTAGATTTGGAAACTCTCAAACATATGCAATATTTTATAAACAACCAAAGGCTTCTGTTAGCTACAAATCCTTTGTTTTAATGGAAGATCACTTTCAGAGTCGCTTGATTCAATAATAATAATAGGATCGTCGTCTGAAGAAGAGTAATATTCTTTTTGTTTCATTACCACTTTCTGCACTTCTTTAGCCTGAAAAATAATAGTTTTTTGATTATTTTAATAAGTTTCTGAAATACTAAAAATAACAATTGGTAAATTAATATACCTTTGGGCAATTTTTAGCAAGCCTTTTAGATGTATTGATTTTTGGAACATACTTATCAGCTACTCCTTCAACGCGTCTAATATCAAAATCTTGGTCTACTTTAGTTATAGTTTGCAATCTTTGTTCCTCTGATGTTACATATAAATCATCTGGTTGATGATAGCTGTTATGCACTTCGTATGCCTTTTTGCTACAAAATAGTGCAGCGCATACAGTACATTTTATCAAATCCTCTGGAAGAGCTTCTCTTTCTTCCTGTTAATTATACAAATACAACAAAATATAAAAGTATAGTATAATCATTATAATGTCATTTTCTTCTATAGTATGCATTTATATTCCTTTACTTGAGTATGAGCTCGTTCCAAGTGTTGTTGTAAATTGAATTTTATAATATATTCAGCCCCACACAAGTGACAATAATAAACACTGAGAGCATCATTCATAGAATTCACTTTGATTTTATTGCTAGGCGGCGGTGTTGCTATTGGTTGAAACAGATGTACCATCCTACAAATTAAGATATTATATACAATTTCAAAATATTCTGTGAAAATTTAGTGCTAAAAAAAGCTGTTATTATACCTCTTGTGTATAGAACGATAATGATAATCTAAAGCTTTCTCATTATAAAATAACACATCACACTCTTCACACTTTTTATGTTGTTCCTTCCTCTCGCTTTCAGATGAGTCATGTGATGCTTGATGATTATCCCTGTGCGTCTAATAATACAATAAACAGTTTAGAAAATCAAGAAGAATATACAACTATAATCTATAATGGGAAAAACGTACTTTTAGAGGAAATTGCATCCCACAATAATGACAATAAAATTTTGTTGGTGAATTGGGATGAACTTTAAACCTATGTCTTATCGTTGCGGTAATCGAATCAAATGCTTGTCCACACATATCGCACTGCGTCTCAGCATTTTTGTTGGTTTTCACAGGTCTGCCACGGGTATCTATTTCTTTGTTGGCATGCTTTCTACAAAAAGTGTTAGACCTTTTATATATGATTAAATTGTGTATGTTTAAAATATTTCTTTATTGTCAAAATTTATAAGTTGAGATAAAACGTTAGCACGGGGATCTTTATTTTTATCTCCGAATTTGCATATCAAGACGGAAGACATCCTAAAAATTTATATTTTTTCATGTTTTTCTCCTTTTTTTTTTATATAATTTAACATATTTAATTTTTATCCATGGATAAACATTTTATTTTTGTTAATTTAATACAATAGTAATAAGTATTAGTAATATTAATAATTAAAACAGTACATGAAAAAATTTCCATTCTCTATTATGTAAACCTTAGTAGGTAACTAATGTTAGAACAATTAAGCAATAAATCACAATCTTCCTTGCTGTGCAAATTTTCTTTACTTTTACTAAATTTATTGATAATTATTTTTCAATAAACTTAATCAAATAAGACAAACCTACACTGACAATCTATATTTCATATAAAGAACCAATTTCTGAGAAAATATGATTTCTATATAAATGTAACATTGTTAATTTGCAAAATATATATTTTGTGATCTTTTATATGTTGAAACTTTACAATATTGACAATAGTAGTAAAGGTTTATTAACTTTTTCTTTGATATACATATGTACCTCATTCTCATTTTTTAAACTTTTCTGCAAAAATAAACCTAGTATTTCAGTTTCTTGTAGTCACATATTTTACAATCTTCTCTGCTAGACTTTAATGTCTAAATTATTTAGGAAAAATATAATACATCTTAAATCGATAACATTCTACCTTATCTTGTTGAAACTAATTTATGAAAGCTTTAAATTAATTATAAATAAGATTTACTTATAAAATAATCTTTATTGCTATTAACAAAATTTAGTGATGAATCTTTACAAAACATTAAAACATTAATACATCAATAAAAATTAATACATCTCTTAACTAAATGGCAAAATTTAAAAAACATAAATATCAATAATTATAATTTATACAATTCAATATTTTTAGTAAATATCTAAACAAAAAAATTGTTATATATCATATTGTACCACACTTTCTAGTTCACAGTAATGACAAATTACCTTTCTTAAATCACAAATCTGATTATCTAATAAGGTACATACAGAGTAATAAATTTTTTAGTTGAAAATGGATTTACAAATTTAGCGCTTCATTGACTTCCATCATATCTGTACGTCTTAGACTTTAATAGGTACCATCCACTCTCATTTCGACTTGATCTTACAAATCTAGACATTTTCATTGTAGCATTCCCTTCAGATCATTTATATAGATACTTCCATAAAAAATATGGTTCTCCTTCAGATACTATGGAATCTAGGTTTTAGATTTTTTAAATCACATACGAATTTACTGGAACGTACTATACATATGTGAATACATTTTTTTCATTAAATAATTTAAGGCAAATCAAGTTTTCATTATTGTAAATAAGATATAGTTATTACAATATGATATAAAACAATTTCTTATTGTGTCACATATATACTAAAGATATAGAACATATAATTGAAGATTAAGTGTCCTAATAATTTCTGAGAACAGTTTTATATGTATTTTGTAATGCTTTTAATAATACGTTCAGTAAAAAAATTTAAACTTAAACCAGAGGATCTATTTGTCCCAATAACTAAAACAGAATTCATTATAATGTTGTATATAAATAACTAGCTGTACACGGCCACGCGTTGCTGTGGCTCAGTCTGGTTAAATGGAAAAGTATATAATAATAGGTATATAAAAACGCGTGTATTCGAATGCAATGTTGTATCAAAATTTCAAAGCAATTGGTAAAGAACTTTCGGAGATTTAAGATTTTGAACAAATGAACATTTACATATTTGATGGTACTTTAAATAGTTCATTGTGTGTACATAATAGCACTTTAGAAAAAAAAACTTAAATTTAGAATAAACGAACTAAAGATTCGTTTAGATTCATATTAGGGTATCATTTCAGTAACAATTTTAGAGTAAAATTATTTACAGAAAACCCTAAACAATCGGGAGAACGAACGCAACAATCAAAACTCTATCGGTAATGCAGCTGAATGTTATGATTACGATATGATCTACTTCAAAACATTTTTGGTCATTTAGACATTTGCGCTTCAGATGACAGATTGTACGTTAGTATATGAATGAAAATAAGGATTTTTACACAAGTAAATTATATTTTATAAAATCGTTTTCTTGGTTATAAGATCGAACGGAATAGCTTTTATTAGTACCTAAAATGTGCCTGTAAGGCTTCCTTGGTTTCTAATTTCGAGTCACACAGAACACACTTGTGCTGCCTTTTAGCACTCATTTAGGCGCGAATTCTTATTTCAGAAAATACATCACAAATTTACTAGACATCTATACGCCAGGTAGTACAAGGCACAAATCCCTCACACTATCTGTTTCAATTGTGATAAACTTCTTTAATCGATCACAGTCCGCAACGATATAATAATGTATAGTTCTTTTAGAACTTTGCCGTGTTTCGACGTCTGTGTCATTCGTTCACCGGTTAACTTTCAAAATATCATAGAACTCACGTCCGCGTAGAAAAATCAGTTTTCGGCCATTTTATTGTGTTGCACATCGCGTCACCTATCATGTGTTACTACAAAAAGAACGAAACATCTTTACCGAGTATTCGTATTGCCGTTAATTTGGATTTTAAAATTAAAATGTATACAATCATTAATAAATATTAATATAAGTATAAATTACGCAATGGAATCATTGAAAACGGGGATTCCAACCAGGATTTACCACCTCGTTGCATAAAAAATGTATTTTTTCTGTTCATCCTTTAGAATGCATACAAAACTTGCATAAATAACAAAATATAATTCATATAATGTTCATTTCTTGTATACGTACAAATTTATTCTTTGTAACATATGATATCAAGAGACATGGTAAAAATGACACATGCCCAGATAGCACAAAAACGTTTTAAAAACATCCAGGCCAGATGTTCAGGACGTCTTAAAAACGTCTAGAAAAGGTCCAGTAAACCGTCCAGAAAACGTTTTAAAGACGTATTTTGCAAACTTTTTTAAGACGTCCAGAACACGGTTTGGTTACGTTCGAAACAGGCGTTCAAAAGAGCCCAGATAGCACACCTCGTCTTAGAGACGTCTAGTTTATGTCCATTTTAGGTCTGAACGTCTTGATTTGTAACAAGACGTCTTTAAAACGTCTTTAAGACGCCTTTTGGACGTCTTTAAGACTTTACCAGACGTTGTGCTATCTGGGAGGCTGTGCGCCATGTGAAAAATGTGGATAGATTAAGATACATTAGTTCAAGGAAGCCAGGGATTGTAACCGCTGTCTAACCCAAACTATCCACGAAATATGGATAGATCGCGCAGGTAAAGCCCGCAAAGCCAGTGATGCCAGAATCGTGGGACGCGGGACCAAACGCATACCCCCACTTTCTTCCCATCGCACTCACTGATATATAACCAAAGTAAAGATATAATAAGAGGCGCCACTCGACAAGGACAGAAATAACCTAGGGAAATCACTAGACAACCAATTTAAATGTCCATTCGACTCTATTCGGCAATGATCAGTAAACTTCGGCAATAATCAGCCAATTACGTTAAGGTACATTTTGTCGATTTGAATATCCCGCTCGAATAGACAACCAATTTAAATGCCAAGGTCAAGTAAGGACTTCAAAGGTTCCGCCCGGAGTGACAACTCTTATTATATCTCCTCTTTGATATAACACTGGATGCGGCATTGTCTCCTACAGCGTCTGAAGCCATAAAGCGGGCAGCCATGTTTGAGAATGAACTACATGGCGCCGCCTGAATAGCGTCTTAAGAACTATCGTTTCTGGGTTCAATGTAAGTTATTTTCTTACATACTTCGTAGACGCAAATTCTTCGTCGTAGAGCACAACGTTTCGCAGAAGAATGAGGAAAGGAGTCCTTTCAAAGGACGCCGAGGAGGATGCCGTCGAAAAGCTGCGTAGTACTTGAGACGTCATTCAGGCGGCGCATGTAGTTCGTTCTCAAACATGGTTGCACCCTTTTTGGCTTCAGACGCTGTAGGAGGCGATGTCGCATCCAGTGTCATATATCAGTGATCGCACTGCACTCAAGCATAACTCTACCCCTGTCCGTGTGCCCGGCAGCCCACAAGCAGCTCACACGGACAGGAGTAAAAATATTCTTGTGTGCAGTGCGGTGGGAAGAAAGTGGGGGCGCTCCAGATAATGTTTTATCGAAAAAAAAACTGAAAGAATATAATTTAGAATATCTCATTTCGCTATTTATATGTATGTATACTTACATTTATTGGCATTTCGCTATTTACATTTATTCTCATTTCGCTATTTATATGTAAGTATACTTACACATAAATAGCGAAATGAGATGTTCTAAATTATATTCTTCCAATTTTTTTTCGATAAAACATTATGTGGGAGCCTGCAAAGCGTGGCGTGGAAAAATACACATGATAGCGACAATCAGCGGCAATGGCGACATCGAAAAAGAACAGACTGCACAAAAACATAGATGCGCGTACATCAGGAACACCGTTGTGAACGGTGCTCAGCACCGATATTTGCACCAATCACAGATTGTGAATGCGTTTGGTGCTGAGCAGCGCTGTGAATGGGCCTCAGCACCGGATTTTATGGTGCTCGGCACCATTCCCGACGGTGTACACTTTTCGAGCACCGTTGGAAACGGTGCTGAGGTCTTTCCGTGTACGGGCCGCCCAGGTGCCTTCTTTCGTTAATTCGACTACAGTGTTCGAGAACATCGAATTTGGAAATTTGTTGGGTATATACATTGTACAAGTGCGCCTGACTATAAGAATTGGCACAATGCAATAGTAAATGTAGTGCAAATGTAGATAGAATGAATCTGTGAGATGAAAGAAGTCAAAATTGTAGAATAATTTTTTTCGAATGAGAGTTTGTCCTTACGAAAGTCGAGTTTCAACATCTATTGAGTATGCTTGTACTTGACTAAAAATTGATTCCACTTAGAAATTAATTTTCTTGAAAACAAAGCCACATTCGAAGAAACTTATTCTACAATTTCGACTTATGTATACACGGTTCGTTCCATTCGCAGTTGTCCGTATTTACTGGTCAATTCTACGTCTTTTTCGTCGGTTGCATGCGTACTTAGCAATTATTTATGGTAATTAATTTACGTTGACAGTACTCGAAATTTTTATACATAAGAAATGTTATATGTTCGAATAATAAATTCAGATAATATCTGCAACATTTATTTCTATAAAATTCCACAAAAAAATCGTGATTTGTATTTACGAAGCTATATCTAAGTTTCTGATTACACACATATAAGATCTATCCGACGTATCTATTCGAAGAATCTTTGTAATGTAATAATTGTTTCCGTAGTACAATTACTTAACAACCAACCTCATAATATATCATGAATTGAAACTAGTATCCGCATTTTTAAGCTGGAAAGCTCGAAAATGTGTTTATACAAAGTAACTGAAAATGTTTTTGGCATTCTATAAAAAATTTCGTAAGATAGTGATAGTTTTATACATTTATACTTTATACATACTTTATTCATATTTTATACATATTTTTGTACATCTAAAGACGGATAAAATGGATAGATAAAAAAGGATAAGAATGAGATATAATTATTACTATTTTTAAGACCATAATAAAAATATTATATTAAACAGATATGTGGTAAGATATTTCTTGGTTTCAGTTCCTCGTTCCACCTAGCCTAATAAAAGTAAATAATATTATCCATTATTATTAGAGAATAAGAAGGATACAGGTCTAAAATATATAATTTGTAACACTTTTATAACAGGTATTAAATATATAAATATTTAATATAAAATTATATAATTTATAGAGTTCATAATTTTGTCAATTGATGCTTTCGAAAAAGTTTTCTATCTATTTAGATATATGTACACCGTGTGATCGTTATCAGCTGTCAAATGAGACGTAGTTGATAAGTCATTCTTTCGTGTACTTCATCGACTAAGTCAGATACTCGGTTGTAGAACTCCATTGGAAAATTATCGCAGTGGACATTCGTCGAAGAGTGGAAAACTAATTGCGAAGGAGCGGAAACAGATTTACAAGAAAAAGGGGGGGAGTTCGTGTGTCGGTGGGGGCGCGTGCCTGATATAGGTATTATCGAGTAAGAGATTTGAATTTGAACAGTCTGTGTTTGACAGTGCCAGATATGACAACCACGAAAAATGAGGGGGCCTTAGCAGATATCATGGAAAAAGGATCAAACAAAATGTCAGGTACGTCACCGAACCCTTCGCGCCAAATTGTTTTAAGAAGGATTGATAATTAAATTCTTCGCAAAATTGAAATCCCGTATATATGATGCATTGCTTTTAAAGCCCACGATTAACAAGTTTACAATCCATTTGGAAGATAAGTGTGTAATGAAATAGTTCTAGTTACCTGGTATTTATACGGAATTGATATATATCATTTTGTAGTTTCTCCAATTATCACGTTAGGCAGAACTTAAACTAATTGTTATTCTGTGTTGTTTGATTTATTTATTTGTATTTTAAAACTGTCTCAAGTATTTGATATTTTTTAGCTCTAACTCATTGAATTTTGCACACATAAGTTTATGTTCGTATTATTTATTCATATATTCCACGTTTCACGTAAAGTGTTATAAGTTACCTTCCCGGGAACTATTATTAGTACTATCGATAAAACTAGTCTTTATTTTGTTTTTTTTGTTATTAGAGGGTTCAAAGGTGACTCTTTATATGACGTCCATATGTACTATACTCACAATCAGTCCACATGGTTAATTTCTGGCGACCACGTAGGCACAAGAAGAAAGTATCCCTTCCCAAATAGGTGTCTTGTAGCAAGAAAGAAAACGAGCACAAAGAGAGCGAGGAAGGTGCGCATCGCCTATAACATGTGGTTCTCCTTCGTGCATATGTGGTCGCCCGGAAGGTATCAATGTCTTCTTATTACACAGTTCGGCAAAATTGGACTTTATTCGGATTTGGAACATTCAATAGCCGTTTCTTATAGGTTTTCGTGCCCTGAAGAAGAATCCGCAAACCATGTCTCGCCATCACCCTCAGTTTTTGAGAAAATCGATTTTGAAAAAAATTGTAAATTTTCAACTTTGAACATTTTTTGTGTCGAAACGATAATAGTTATACGGTTGCTCGTTGCGTCAAATTATTCTATGAACCCTCTCGAATACAACGATATAAGTTATTATTGCATTATGAACATTTGAATATGTTTAAACAACGATCAAAGGAAAAAGAACACCCGAAATGCACCCACTTTTACAGATATCTTTAAATTTATTTCTAAAATTAAAGGTGTAGGAGAAAATCTGACCATTCCACGGGATGCAGCAGACCTTTTTCCTTCGGAAAGCATCAACAGAAGTGGTAAGACACGTTTTGTTTTCAATACAGAAGCGAAATAGTTTGGCAAAACGTGTGGCGGCGACAGTGGTAGTCACGCGCGTTAAGCGATTGTGTTACGCTGAGCGACAGTGGATCGCGCGACGCTGTTGACTACCGCTGTCAGCACTGCGCGTTTTATCAAAGTATTGCGCTTCTTCATTGAAAACAAAACGTGACTTATCACTTTTGTTGATGCTTTCCGGGGGAAAAATGTCTGCTGCATCGCGTGAAATGGTCAGATTTTCACCTAGACTCTTACAATTAGTTTTGGACATAAATTGAATTATATCTTCAAAAATGGGTGCATTTCGGGTGTTCTTCATATAATAATTTGACGCAACGAGCAGTCGAATAACTATTACCATTTCGACACAAAAGATGTTCAAAGCTAAAAATTTACAGCTTTTTTCAAAATCGATATTCTCAAAAACTGAGGGTGATGGTGACAAATGGTTTGCGGCTATTGAATGTTACAAGTCCAGATGGCTGTCGAACTGTGTTAATACCCAGATAGCACAAAAACGTTTTAAAAACGTCCAGGCTAGACGTTCAGGACGTCGTAAAAACGTCCACGAACGTCCAGAAAAAGTCGTAAAGAGGTCCTAAAAACGTTTATTTTCACAAACCAGTACGTCTTTGAAACGTCCAGAAAAGGTCTGTAGACGGTCTACAGACGTCTTGGTTAGGTCCGAAACAGGGTGTTTAGGACGTTTTTAGGACGTTTATAAGATGTTTTTAGGGCGTTCTTAGGACCATCAAAACCGGTGGAAGACCAAACTAGCCGATAAATGTAGGAAAGACATAGTTGCCGAGACGTATCGACAGTCGAATCGCGCTGCTGCCGCATTTCCCCTGTTACTATTTTGTCGTCACGGAGGCTTGAATGAATTCCGGCGAAGCGACTGGAGAACGGAGATGGGCAAAGATAATATCTGGATAAACTTGTTCCCCCCTTCGGCCAGAAAGAAGCGAAAAACGAACACTCGGAATTAGGACTCTGTTCACGATAGGGGCTCAACGCCGGTCCCGACCAGCGAGGACTTGGGCTGTTCGGCGGCGGCTTGTAATCTGGGTTGGAGAGGCATAAAGTGTTGATAAAATGTAAAACGTAACGTTTTCAGTATTCAGTAACATACTGCTGAGATTTTCCACATTAAAATGAATACAAATCAGGTATAAATCGGATTATTTCTAGAACTGTACTAGATAATTAAATATAAATGCGTAACATTTCTAATCTAATAACGCTAAAAATAATCCGATTTATACCGTGTTTAAATTCATTTTCATCTGGAAAATCTCAGCAGTATGTTACTGAAACGTTCATGCCGATAGGATAGAAAATATGAAAATTTTACATTCTATTAAAACAAACAAAATAAACAATCATTGAACAATCATATCATTATATTTTTTCACAAGAAAATATAAATATTGCCCTCACTGCATACGTTACATTTCGCTCATTTGCTGCAACTACGACATATATAACTAAAAATTCACGATTTTTGGGGAAACGGGTTTTGTTAACGAGAAAAGTTTTGTTAGACAACAATCGCTTTTTCTATACTAATAACTCAAAAATTGCAAATTTTTAGTTGTGTTGTTGTTGTAGGAAGACCGTCAATGGAGAAGAGGAATTACACAGAATGAGAGAAGATAATAAGAATTGCGAAGTGTAAAAGAGATATTGATACTCAAATAAGTATTAACTAATTTCACTACCCAACCTCTCCATCTTTCATTATTGCTATCCTCTTTTACGTTCAGCAAGGAAATAATTTAAATCGGACTTCTTTGAACGAAACACGCTTTCAATTCTGCAAATAAATATTATCTGTAATATCGTTAATAATGACAGATCAAATTGTGTCAGGTTTGGTATCTTTCCATCTTTCCTTCTTACACTCTCGGACCTCTCTATCTTTCATTATTGCTATCCTCCTTTACGTTCAGCGAGCCTCTGACGCTAGACGCAGCTCTCGTGCCGTATTCTTTCAAAACTTCTCGATAGAAAGAGCTGTGGCAACAGCGCGGCAGAGATGGAGAGAATAGAAAATGTGGCAACTATGCGTAAAAATTGCGTCTGCATAGAGTAACTGGAGATGTCACCTCTGCATAAGTTCTTTTTATCGACCGCAGTAGTTTCATTAGGGTCCGTCCGTTTACTGAGGACGCTTCGATCGATTCAGACCATAACAAACTTGAGACGGCAAACTTAAATGGAATTGTAGATACGATTTTTAACTTTCTGAATAGCTCAATTAAAAGCAAATATTATTTGTCAAAATGGTTGTAAAAATTTAGTGATAGGTATGTGTCATGTCAAGTACTAAAGGAACATCATTGCCACTATGAAACACATATCCCATATAGCACAGATGTCTGAAGACGCCCAAAAGACGGTTTAAGACGTTAGGTCTGAAACAAGCGTTTAAAAAACGTTTTTAAGACGTTTATCACTACTGTTTCGATTTAATATTAAACGGAAGTAAATGGCTTTCAAAATAACATCAAACTCTACAACAATTAATTTCATTTATATAATTCCAATTACTTTTATTTGTATTATTATTATTATGTATGGAATCTGTATAAAACCTGTTTGCAAACATTCGTTCAAAAACCTTTAAACAAATGCCTCTATGTTTTGGTTTTCCATTGATTATGGGAGCAAATGTTCATAAACATTTATATGTACATACTTAGTAGATCCGGATCATTGAGCTCTAAACAAACCTGGAGAGTAAACAGAACAATGACGGCCCGTCCGAGAAAGAGGGAGGATAACGGGTGTACCTAGCTCTGTCTTACAACAGGCTATGGATGTGTAGTGCATGTGAGTGAAGTTACCCGCCCATACATACATACATACATGACACACATAGTATGTACAGACTGAGAGGGATAATGGGAAGAAGGATAGGTTCACCGCTAATCTTCTATTTCTCGCGGATCGCTGTCGCCTGTACTTCTTCCCACTTCTCTTCACTCTCCATGTTTGTTTAGAGCTCAACGATCTGGATAGACCATGCTTGATCTATCCATACTTTATTGTCGATGGTTTAGGTCAGACTGTAATTACAACCCTTGCTTTCCTCTAATTAATGTATCGACATTTCTTAGATAGCATACTCAGATAACATTTCTTAGATAGTTGTGATGCTTCTATTTCAATATAGTTTGTGCTTGTCATTCTCTAATACACTCTGTGGTATGTATTTATATGTGGGTGTATGATGTTGTACAAGTTTGTATTGTATGGCTACTTCTTGATGAATGATCTTTGCAACGTTATTATGTCTTCTGGTGTATTCTGTGTTTGATAGTATTGTCCATCCTCCCATGATGTGATCTTTTGTTTCGAAAATGTTTTGAAAAAGAAGAAGAAATACGTGTTCTCCCGCAACTGCGAATACTTTTTGAAATTGTTGTTTGAATTTTTTTATTGACTTGATAAATGTTATCTTCGTACGACATCAGTAAAATTCATTATTGAAAGAATGATTTAGAATTTAGATATGTTTTGTTTACTTATTTTTATTTACTACTCTTTTATATATTAGCAACTTTAATTATATTGTAATCGAAACATTCTAGTACTAAACTAATTGAATAGAAATTCAGGATTGTCCAGTCGGCTGTTACTAAAGTCACACGGAAAACACTATATCTAGAATATAACCGGACTCTACTCGCACAGATACGTAATCGTGATAAAAATAGTGGAGATAATTTTGATTAACCCACTTTTCATGATAGAATCTTAAAAGTTCATCGGTAGTGCAGCCTATCGGAAGATCATGTAACGGTAATTGAGAAATCCATGATAATTCGAGGATAAATGCGTTCAGGCACAGCACACATGTACACGTAATACACACGAAAAATTTATCTTCTCATACAAATACGTAGTATGTGGCATGCATATGTTAATAAACATACTTATGCAACAGGGAGTATTTATACTAATACTACGCACTTGCGAATACTTTTGTTTTTCTTTCTTGTAACATAGCGCGATAAAGTTACGTCGTGTGGCGGCCTTCAATAATGACAGCCTTGATTATTTGTGGGAAATGGTGCCGTTTATTGGGTTCGAAAAACTACATATCTAAGATATTGTAGAAACTGGCTTTACTTTATACGGTACATACATAGATAGAAGGTAACGAACAGCAAACGAGCAATTACGTTAGTTCTACTTATAAATAATTGCGTAAGTTGATTCATTAATTTTATTGAGAATCATTCAAAGCTGGCGAAGCGAAATTGTACCATGAGAATGTTGTAAAAAAATTGTGATTGGATTATATGTACATACAGGGTGGCCAGACAACTTTATGCAGGACCACTTATTTAGCGAAGGGGGAACACCTACACGTGTGGTGGTAATGTGTGCGTTAGCGACGTCGCACAGTGGTTCGAAATTCCAAAAACCTGGCCAAAATGCCATTTTATGAACTTTCAAATCCAATGTTAGAATAGCATAATTTCAATAACCCTCAAACACCACACTGGGCCACCGAAACCCAGGCCGTTTGGAAGATTCGTGGCCACTACTAAACGGTAAATGGTGGGGGCAAAAAACTTTGGGACCCCTACTACGGTTTCCGCACCATAAGACCCCTAATTTATCTGAAAAAGTTGAGTGACATCGAGAAGAAGGTAGTCCATGGGTTGCGCAAACCCAGTGTGGTGTCCACGTCAGAATTTTCGGAAAAGTGGAGTTAATATTTGTTACAGATCATTATTGATTGTGCACTGATTTCTTGTTCAGACAGTATTTCTACGGTGTGTAAAGTAGAACACGTACTTTTCAATCGATAGAAAGTGTTTAAAATGTGATCGGTCGACGTGTAGGGAACATGTGTCAAAGTATGTTGCAACTGCTATTAGTGTAAATGAATGATTTCATAGTGATTTATATGTGTTTTAATAAAAGAAATTATTATTCCAAACATTTCATTGTATAAATTTACAGAGAACATTCGTTCGGAAGAAGTAAACAATCACTTGACTTCCCTTCTCGAAATAATTATATTTTTTGGAACCAATAATAATGACATACATGTTTCCTTGAAGTATGACTCAAAACCAGAGTTGGGCATTATTCGGCTAAATTTTCATTCGGATACGGATTCGTATAAATCCCCAAGATTTATTCGCGAATAACAAATGACGATTTTATTCGATGAAAAATTATTCGTTATTCGCGAACAAATCTGTACTGTTATTGTAGCCAGATTCGTTCGAATAAGAATTTATTCGTTATTCGATCTGAATGAACGACGAATAAATGTGATACCTGACATCTATCGATGGAAGTCTGTATTGTGTCCAACATACATTTGGACGTGCGTGCTGGAAGTGTGCGTATACGTCTGAATGAGCCGAGGAAATCCCGCCTTAAAGAAAGCTCTCTCTTGTGGAGGCGTCGGCGTCGGCTAGTTTGTCATGCGTATGACAAGAGTTACTTAACCTAAAACATTAGGTCTCACGGGTGTCAGTCAGTGGTGTCACGATACATCACCGAAATCACGTGATCATTTTATTCGTCCGTTGAGTCGACTAAATTTTTATTCGAATAAGAAATTATTCGAATAAATTTTCAGTCAAATAAAAAATTATTCGTTATTGTCGAATAACTTCATTTTATTCGAGTTTTTTTATTCGAAGATTATTCGAATAAAAATTTATTTGCACAAATTTATTCGAATACTTATTCGAATGAAAATTTAGCCGAATAATGCCCAACTCTGCTCAAAACCTTTCGATTGATCTATAATAAAATCCCCGTACCTTTTTTTTTTTTAGAAAAAACTACGATTAAAAGAAGGAAAAACGGAACTTTCAGAACACGGGCGTCTTTTTTTCAAAATATCTCGAGCATCAAAAGATTTTTTACCAAACTATCGACATATTCCATTTCCTTATTTTCTGATGAATTAATTAAAAAAAAATAATTTAAATCAATGCAGCAAATCCTTTTTCCGTCGAGCGCCATATGAACTGCGCGTGGCGCATTGGGGCGACATTGTATCAATATATTTTCACATCGTTCCAGAGAGTACGATTGTCGATGCGTTTTTGTTTTGTCAACGCGCCAGGCGCGGTTCACATGGTACGGGCCTGAGGCGCTCCAAGTACTTAAGCCGCCGCGGGGACCAAGACGCACGGCGGAAGAAAGGAGGCGTTACCTCTGGAAATCGGTCGTCAAGTTCACTTAAATTCCATGCCTGCATTGAATGATATAGGTCAAAGGAGAAATTATTTTATTAATTTCATTAATTTTGTGTTATCTGTTTTTGTAGCAGCGTGTAAAAATGATAACACCTGTCTAATGGTCGGTCTTCTCGTTTATTGATAAGTAGGTATTCTGATAACGTTAACTTCCTATACAGGGTTTTGAATTTAACAATAATTGATCTTATTCGAATCATTTCTCCTACGATTAAACGTACAATGGACACTTTTAAAATGTATGTGCATAAGTATACCTTACACGATTAGGATGAATTACATTTTCTTAAGGCAAAAATTTTAATATTTCAGGTGGATTTGGGATCAGACATCTGCAAGTTCTCCTGCTTTTCTTAGGAATGGTGATCGGGTACTGTCTTCGAGTGAGCATGTCAGAAGCTATAGTTGCAATGACATCTAACGTCTCATCTCAGGCATGTAGTACACCGTTAGAATTTCGATTAATCCGGCAATTAATGTTTAAATTCCGGCATTTAATTTCATGACATTTTATTCGCCTTTAAATAACAAGAATGATTCTTAACTCGCAAGTGATGAGGTGCGGTTTCATGAATCCTACGATAATGCTTGTATATTTTGGCGCTTTTTCACGTTGGCATACAAAACAACTAATTGTTCCCTTATATTCGTCACAAATCAAATTTTATTTTAAGAAGTATTGAAGTCTTTTCTTACTGAAAAGACTTGAATATTTCTTTCCGAAGAAAAAGTCAAAATTTTATAAATATAAATAAAGATTACCATCATCTCACCAATTAGTAAACAAGTTTTCAACTCACCTGCCAAAACACGTTCAGGACGGTGTTACCTACCCTGTGGGGTCACTGGTGGTTACCTCGGTTTATAAGTCCTTATAAACCGAAGTAACCCATCCACGCACAGTGGTTCGAACATAGGAAAAAAGAGTTTTTTTTAATGTTAAGTATACAGAATTGTTTCAATACAATTCCATATTAAGGTGAAAAAAATATATAAAAAACGTATAAAAAAAATTTCCAGTTAAACGATTTGATTTAAATTGCACTAAAACAATTTCGATGGTGTTTTTTCACTTTAATTATTATACTTTTGAGTACATAACCAAACAGGTTTCAGCTGCGAGAATCTGCGGCTTTGGTGTTGGGAGCATCTTTTCTATAACATTTATCAGTATTTGGAATATATTGCATTTGTTTTTGATAATATCTGGAGTAGCGGCAACGTTGCAAATTCTGGCCTCGGTCCCAAGGTGCCTTCTTTCGTTAATTCGACTATAGTATTTCATTTAAAAATTTATTTTCAACAATGCAAACAATGAAAAGATCATTTTGCGCCCCTTGTCAACCTTACACACCAGACAGTTGCCTAATTTTTCAGAGTAAAGTCATAAATAATCTCAAATAAATGTATTATAGTTGCCGTTGAGCATTCGAGGCGAACATTAAATTCCGTCAGCTGTTACCGGTGTTTACCTCATCTGTGTATATCTATTTCTCTCTGCTTAGTATTTTTATACGTGCAATGGTTAATATAACTTGCAAAGGTTGTCGAACGCGTGCGGTAAACCCTATCATGTGTGCACTGTGTGGATTCTCGGCTCATCCTGCCTGTCTTTATTGAACGGGGCATCCGTTCAGTGGCGGCCAGTTTCTCCAGTGCAAGGGTGAAGCGTCCTCTTGTGCCCGTGTTAAGATTAAAAAAGATAATTGTATTGAGAACAACGTTGTGGCATATATAGATCGTTCCTAAGGATTCTTATTTTTGTAAACAGGTGTACGATTGGAATCCACAAGAGAAATCGATGATTCTGAGTTCCTTCTTTTGGGGCTATACAGCTATGCAAATACCAAGCGGTTACATAGCAGGAGTCTGGAGCGCACAAAAGCTGCTTAGCTGTGGGATGCTAATTTGCGGTGTTTTCAACATTTTGACGCCGATTGCTGCGCAGTATGGCAATTGGATCGGTGTTTGCGCTTGTCGGCTAGTCATGGGTCTGTGTCAAAGTTGCCTTCTACCTAGTATACATACCCTCCTTTCCAAGTGGGCACCCCCTTCTGAGAGAGCACGACTTGGTGAGAATTGATAGAACTATCGATGGCATAAACTATATTATCATCAAGATTGGACAATTATTCACATTCGTCCAGACTGATACAACAAACGTAGAAAAATGCATGCACAGCATTGGGAGCAGATGGCTATTTAATTGAACCATTAAACCTCAAATGCTCAAAATTATGTATATACATACAGCGGTTACTTCTGAACCGCTGTATGTATATACCAATAATTAAACTTATACATTTAGTGCCACTTGTATAACTAGTGAGAATCTGTCACAGAACTCACAGATTAAAGTGGGAAAACCACCTACGGATCTACAAGCTACGCAGTAATCAATAAATGATAATCTCGAAAGACTTATCACTGTGATGTGGCGGTTAGCCCAGTGTTGTCGTGACAGTTGTTTTTACCACATTCGAGCAATGCATAGTCTCGTTCAAATCAGTATATTTAAGTCAGCAACACTTGTTATTTCGCGTACCAACTAGGTTCATAAATTATCAAGATGGTAGGTAATGTTCAAACGTTGTATCATAATCTGGTGTAAGTACTTAAATATTTTTAGTGCAGTTCAGATAATTACGTCACGGCTGGTTTTCAGCCACACAATCTCACAATCTCATCATCTTTACCTACCACGAAAAATGTCTACACTTAAAACTCTGCAAGGCCATTAGAGAACAGCGTTGCCAGAAATAGGAGGAAAATGACCGCGTAGAGGGTTGGTGGCGTAGTAGGGAGTAGTAGAGGGGGAATTCTGGCATGGTGTGCACAAATCGTTTTAATGTATTAGTCTACATACATATATTAACAATAGAATGGAAATGATTTAAAAAATTGTATTTATTTTGAAGCACGTATAATTTGTTTACCTATTTATATGCTTCATTTGTTCTAGGAACGTATGCTTATGCTGGAGCACAGTTCGGTACTGTGATATCTTTTCCAATTTCTGGAGTATTAGCGGTGTCAAATGCCGGTTGGCCATCCATATTTTACGTTTTCGGCAGTCTCGCCATACTTTGGAGTATCTTACTTCTCATTTTTGGTTTCGACAGTCCGTCGGTACACCCACGGATATCAGAAAGGGAGAAACAGTACATAGAAGATAGTTTAAAATCTGCTGAGGAAACGGAAACAGCAGTTAACAAAACCGTAAGAATTTTGTTATTCAATATAATATTATCACATTTATAATAAAAAAACGACTAAATTTTCAAAGTTTACATAATCACTGAAAGACAAATATGAAATATTGCTGTTAGTAATTTCTGAGACCTTTTTGCATTGCCCCATTTGTGGTATAATATTTTAAAAATAAATTTTAATAAAAAGTGATCAATAAAAACAGCAGTTCTTTATATACCCACACAGCACAACGTCCCAAAGACGTCTACAGACGTCCCACAGACGTCTTGGGGACGTCTTGTTACTGATCAGGACATTCAGACGTCTGTGGGACGTCTGTAGACGTCTTTGGGACGTTGCGGGACGTTGTGCTGTGTGGGTATGCAGTCGTTCCACAATTAAAATGTAAAATAATTGTTTGCAGTATTTTTTAAGCACCAATCTACAAAATTATAATACACTTACATACTATTGTGGGACCCATTACAGGCAAAGAGAACACCATGGAAAGCAATTTTCACTTCGATTCCGATGTGGGCTCTCATAATTGTTCATTGTGGGCAAAATTGGGGATACTGGACTCTCATCACCGAAATGCCAAGTTACATGTCCGGCGTCTTACATTTTGATATCCAGCAGGTAATTAAATAATAATTGTGTTTCTATTTAATTCCTCAGAATTAAGTGAAATGTTTGCGACGTCAATTTGAAAGAGACCATCCTAAAATTGTCGAAGCTCGGGCATCACTACTGTCCAGTAGTCGTTGGCAGCCCTCGAACGCCGGCGCGCCGTGCCGGTGCAAGAAATGGCTTCTCGCATGTTCTGACATTCGATCTGTCTTACAAAACTATCCTTATATTTTCATTCAATTGATTCCACCCTTATCGTTGGTTTCGTTCTATTATTTACCCATCTTCTACACTACTGTGTTGAAAAAATCGGTTTACATGTCCTCTCCTTTGCGCGTTAGAATTTGATCTGAAAACGGTATCACGAACAGTCTTCCGTGTAGACGTCCTCGCACCTCAGTTTTCATATTTATTTATTTGCGCACGCATAACGTTTAGAATGGTGTGCCTCCGGTTGAAATTCGACTTCGGTCACACTCGGGTCTCGTTGCGGGCAGACACCTGTGGCTTGGTTCGTTCACGCTCAGTATTCGACCACGTTCGGAATGCGACGCGTCACCGATCGTGGCGCGTCGTTCCAGCGCGAAATAATAATACGTAACTGGAAGCGAAGGACGAAGTGGGAACTGATTCTTGCATAATTGTTTTGGGGAAAAATTTTAACATGTGAGCCATCCATGTCAAATTGCACACCATTTGCGACATAGCCACCATTAATCTTACACTGTTTCACAATTACGTCTGCAGAGCTCTTGACAATTCCTTGCACGTCGATACTACTTTCACTGACTTTAAAAAAAGCCTTTTACAGGGTGAACCACTGTTTGCTTATTGATAAGCTCGCATGCTACGGTATCGGTGGCAGCCCCCTTCGATGGTTATATACGCACATCACCGGCCGCTCCCAGCGAATCAAGTTTGGGCTTTCTTGGTCGAGACAATTTTATGTACCATCTGGCGTTTGTCAAAGGTCGCACCTGGGTCCTCTAGTCTTCCTAGTTTTCATCGACGACATTAGGCACATTATAACCAGGAGTAACTACTTGCTTTACGCGGATGATCTCAAAATTTTCAAAATCATAACCCCGCATACCGACTAACGGGACTTACAATCCGACATAGACAATCTTCAGGAATGGTGCAGGATCAACCAAATGGAACTGAATATAAGCAATGTTACGCCATATCGGACAATGTTCCCGCCTCCAAGACTGTCGCTCGCGACCTTGGCGTTTTCTTGGATGCCACGGTTACATTCTTCTTTCAATATGCGCACGTTGTATCGGCTGCTAACAGGACCCTGAGGTTTATGCGCAGGTCATGCGATTGCTTCAGAAATCCGCGTACACTTATGTCCCTCTATTTTGCGTTTGTCCTGGCGCACCTGGAATACGCTTCAACTATTTGGTCTCCCAGTACTGCTTTCGAGACAAATCTGTATATTGAACGTAAACTCCGAGTCTTATTAAGTTGGTGTTCAAAAACTTCAATATCATGATGATCCAGTGTGATCGTTTATATAACAACTGCGGTTTTTATACAATAACGTGCACTACTATTCTAGAATTTTTTAACACAAAATTTTTGTATTACAGAATGGCTTTGTGTCAGCTCTTCCATATCTGGCAATGTGGATCCTAAGTTTTCCAACAAGCTGGTTATGCGATTATGCTATGGAAAAAGGTGTTTCAAGAGGAGTAGCCAGAAAGGTGTGCAACACTATTGCTCACTGGGGACCAGCAATAGCTTTGATCTGGCTAGCTGCAATATCCGAACCCACACAATTTGTAGCCGTGGCTATTCTCGTAGTGGCTGTAGCATTGAATGCTGGATCGCTTTGCGGATTTCAAATTAACCACATCGATTTGAGTCCAAATTTTGCTGGTACAATGATGTCCATCACAAATTGTATCGCATCCGTGATTGCAATAATCGCTCCGCTGATATGCGGCAAAATCGTGACTGACGAGGTACTTTTAAACAGAATAATTATTTTCTACAGGGTGTCCCAAAAATGTTGTAATTCCTTGAAAGTGGTGACTCGTGGGGTGACTCGAAACAACTTTTTCCTTAACGAAAATGTTTACCGAGGCTTTGTTAATGAGATGTAACAAAAAACCCTGACCAATCAGAGCGCTAGTCTGCCGGCCGAGCTCCCGTGGTAGCGTGGCTACGCGCTGCGCTTATACTACGAAGAAGCAAGTCGTCATACATCGACGGAAATTGCGTAGAAAAGCAAATGAAAAAGACGTAACAATTCACTTGCAGCTTGAAAACCTGATTGACTAGGTCACTATACTGATCTTGATTAATGACGAACGCACCTAGTGCATAACTGGTCCCAGGTATACTACCTAACCGAAACGTAACTGGTATTTGTATACCTGGAACCAGTGACCCAGTCAATCAGGTTTTCAAGCTCGGTCGGTAGACTTGCGCTCTGATTGGTCGGGGTTTTCTTCATAATATCTCGTTAACAAAGCTGTATATCGTAACACTGTATATTGGGGTTGATGAGAAATAAGTAGAAATTTCTAATACATATAATGATGAATTTACACGTAGAGGTATATCTAGCTCTACATCAACAAAGCTTCTTTCTACTGTAAATGATTATGTTGTTAATTCGTGATATTTTTCTTACAGACGAATGTGTCACAATGGTGCATAGTTTTCTATCTAGCCGCTGGCATTTACTTAATTGGGAACTTAGTTTTTATCGTGTTCGGCGAAGCTGAGATTCAACCATGGAATGAACCTGAATTTGCAGATGATCTAAAACTAACCAAGAAAGAACCTGTACAACAGTTCCTTACTAAACCTTAAAAAAAGATATTGTTATTTTAAGAATTTGTGTACGGTAGGTATCAAGGGCGTTTAAGCAACGTAAAACTTTGATAGAAAAAAACAGGTAACAAATTATGGATGGTGTGAATTCCGATCAATTACATATTCGAATATTTGCGAAAGGAAAATGAGAAGCGCCTGCGGTCAAACGTTGACACCGATGTGCAATATTCATACATAATGTCCACTTTTAAAATTTTCAACTTAAAAACATAGAACTCATCCATATTGTTATAAGTAACGGAGGTCATCTTAAGTTCCTAGTTAAAGAATAAACGTGCTTCCTACATTCTTCTATCTTCATATTATTTATCTGTGATTACGGAATGGTCATATAAAATTGTTTCTTTCCAAAGCATAAAAACACATAAATACAGAAAAAGTACAATTGTTACGGTAAAATCACTATATGAGTTAAAAAATTTTATTACAAATAAGGTAGTGATAATTTGGAGACAGTCACACTGACTAATATACCGAATTTTACATTCAAAATCTTAAATGTTGACATAAAATATTATAACCTACTATTTAGATCACTCAAGACACTTCAAGTTGCGCATTTATTAAATTTCATAAATAATTGTGTAGATTAATAGCCATATAGTGGAACCTATGTATATCATCGTAATAGAACGATCGGTCTTCGCCACGCCCCCCGACTTTGTCTGCCCTGGCGGCAGTTGATCTTGTACAAATGAAAGCTCGAAATAAAGTGTAAACATTAAAACATTACAAACTCCGCATAGTACTATTGCGATCCTAAAATCTTTGAATTATGTCAAATGCAAAATGACTAAAGTTATGCAAGCCCAAAGATGTAACATCTTTTTGATAGCTATTACTGGTGTTACGTATATGTTCGTAAGAAATGTCATCACTTGTAGAAACAGGGTGATCCTGCAGCCTCTGGGCCGCGCCTGGCACTCCGTGACGACGATAACCCCCAAGTGCCTCACCGAATTTTATGGCCTTCGACCTTCGAAAGCATTGGAATACCATTAAGAAGTGTTGATATGGAAGTGACAGCAATGGATTCCTTATGTTTTTTCAATGAAAATCATACGAAATTTCATGTAAATCGGACTATTATTAACGAAGTTATCTTGAAACGATATAAATCAATTTTTCGTGGAACTTCCTTCATTATAGTCCAAATTACGTCGTTCTTGGTGTCAGTTTCATCGGCGAAACATAAGGAATCGATTGGTGACGTTTTTGCAAAGATCTGATGAGAAATGCGGAAGTTCTGGACATTTCTCACTTCTTAATGGTATTCCAACCCCTTCGAGGGTCGAAAACCATCAAATTCCATAAAGCACTGCGGGATTTGTCCTCGCCACGGGGTGCAGGCGGTATCTCTTTGAGTACAGTGGATCCAGGATGACTCTGCACTGTATGTATATAATAATAATAAAAAGAAGATCTAGAAGAAGAAGAATGTTAATAATTGTAATAGTAATATTTTTAATAATAATGATATTATTCTGACTTTTTTATATTTTTATATTGTTTGAGTTTTTAGTTAGCGATATTGCAGGTTACATGTAAGGTGGAATCGACGGTGAGGAGGTAGAGAACTTTACACAGCACTTGAGTGAGGTGTTGTCAATTTAATAAAATACTTGTTGAGTAATAATGAGTACAAATAAGAATACACTGAAATTGTGATAACTGCCCAATGAGAAGAAAGTTCTATGAGACAGTATATGCACAATTAGAAGTGTGCACGTGCACTGCCACATGCTGATTACTAATCACTCGCGATGATTACAATTTAACACAGGGGCGTTGAGTTTAACTTAGCTGAGAATGTTGATAAATACTTGATTACCGTACAGAGATTGAATTAATGTGCGTAACGAAAATTCTATTCGTACAAAGCAGCACAAACACGCGACGCGTCCACAGTGCATGCAGATACCACGAGAGAGACATTCAAGATGTCTGAGAAAAGCCCCTTTATTTTAAAACCTCTCGTCGAGAGGGCGTGAACGTCTGAACACTGAGAAGTGAGAACTGAGAATTTTACAAGCAATGCACTGATTATGCTCGGTGAGATGTGTTCGCATCGACACACACTATTCACAATCGATCACGCGTGAACGTATGAATACAATTGAACAGTGAGTTGAGCGTTTGAGAAAAGAATATTACAATAAATACAGTAAGATGCTGAACGCTGAAAATTCACAAGTTGCTTGAGAAAGAACTGAATCTTACTCGACACGTCTTTATCTGCACGCTACGTGAACAAGAGTGAATTCAAGATGGATGATCGGGTTCGTTACGCGTCGCGTCGTCTCGAACATTCTCGAGAATAGATGACGTGGGGGAAATCAGATTGGTTGATTGATCAGCGGCGCCGATTGGTGGATCGATCGTCGATCCGCGTCTGTGTGCTGAGTCCGCGAGGTGCTGCGCCGAGAGCGAGTGTGGCGGCTTTGGGAATTAATGTATTCCCAAACATATACAATGATTGATAATAACGGTGACGATTGTCCAAATTAATTCATTCAGTAATTGATTTCATTTTCTTCCAATAGAAAACTAAATCACTCCCATTTCGTATTTTAAGTAACAGGCTGAAAAACAGTAATAATTTGTAAAATAAGACGCTGTAAGATGTGATTTTTGGATAATTATGTAGAGAGCGGTGTATTGGAAATATTCCAATTGGTTGGAATGTGGAACTCGGTGGAACATAAAAGATATTCTTCGTCTATTGTAAAATTTTTCGCAATTTTCCTTATTGCATTCAGCACTATTCTTTGATAGCTTATTTGCATCACTTACTAATAAAAGATGACATTTTATCGCAAAAGACTGTTCTTTAAACATAATTGCCACAGGTACAAAATTATCGCAGCGGGTCACGGTGTGTATAATATTGTCCAAAGTGATCGGGAACGATCACAGCTAATTGTACCGACTCGAGCGTGACGCTCGCGTCAACACTGTTGTTCCCCCTTCCTATCCTTGCTCGATCCTTGTTTCCCTGCTAGCGTTCCTTCTTTCCCTGACCTCTCCATTTCAAACGACAGTCTCAGAACATCCGCCGAGCGAACAGAATAAATCAGACTCTTATCAATCTAAATCGCGTTTATTCAAACCGCCACCTCTATTATTATCTAACATTTTTTTGTCAACAACAAATGTAATTTTGTACTAGCAACACAATATTGTACAACATAATATTGAAACGTCGATACCAGAAATTTCTCCAACTCTCTTAAGGGGTTAGCTACCGTCAGGGGGTAGAAAAAGAATCGATTCTTTGGGAATTTATTTCAGAAAGTACATGCATATTTTTATGCAATGGTTTTTGTATTCAGATGAGGGACACTTTAACAGGTTATTATATTATGTTTAGGTATAAAAATATTTAGTTAGTGCAAAACTGCAACTGATTTCCCGAAAGCTGTTTTTAGAAATACGTTTTGCGGTGACCACGATTTCTCCAAACCCGCTTCACCAATCGGTCTGAAACTTTGTAGGTTTCTTCTAGACATTCAAATCTAGGCTTTAATCGAAGCATTTGTTTTTCCAATGCATAGTTTTTATTTTATGGATGAAAACTGAGTGTTTTTTCTATGAAAATCGATAATTGCACTTAAAGCACCTGCCATTTTGTCCCAGATTAATATTTTATAAAACGGAACGATTAAAGACTAGATAAACTATTGTACTAACTAAATCTTCTTCGTTTTTTTATTTCAGATAGCCCAATTCCGAATAATTTGGTCACCGCAAAATGTGTTTCTACAAACAGCTTCCGGGAAATCAGTTGTAATTATGCAACAAATAAAAATTTTTATACCAAAATATAATATAATAACCTGCTAAAGTGTCCCTCATCTGAATACAAAAACCACTGCATAAAAATATGCATGTACTTTCTGAAATAAATTTCCAAAGAATTGATTCTTTTTCTAGCCCCTGACGGTAGCTAACCGTTTCATACTATTATTGGAAAAAGAGTTGTTCAATTCAATTTATTTATCAATGTCTTAGGTTCATCGACAATGTAATTATACTAGAAATAAGAAAATCCTTGGTTTTTTCACTCAGGGAAGAAATGGGACCACCATTACAATCGCCAATTTACAACTCCGGTGCGGGAGTCCTAATGAACGTGTTCATATATCTTCATTTTTACCGAACACTTTATAACGTAAAAATTAATTGTTATTGTTTGAATGTGCACTAAAATACCCTGAAAGTTTAGAAAAGATCCGTTCGACAATTTCTTAGAAAAAAATTCCTAAGAATCGCCATATTTCTAGCATCCCAACTAGGCCACCCTTAATTTCCTATATTGACGTACAATCCTGCCCAGGGGGTGTATTGTACATTAAATCCGCATACATATGTACATTCATTTCTTCCAGGCGATCCAAGGCAATTTCATCCAAGGGGTCTTCTAATCAGAGAAACAGAGACTAGGTATTGCATATGCCAGAGAGAACGAAGAAGGTGCATATCGCCTGTAGCATGTAGTTGAACGGTGCTTAGGGGGGGCAAGGTCTCTATCCTGCGTATTTTGTCGGTCAAAATGAATCATGTGGATTGATTGTGAGTGTATTTGTAGTAAAAGTAATGCTCCCATACTTTTTCGCAGGTATATTCGAATGTGTATACTTCCTCTTCTATTATTAATAAAGCGTATGTACAACTGTATCTTTCACTCATTTTTTACCTGGCAAATACTCCTGGTGCCAATACGCCCCTGTTACAGACGCGCGATTTTGTTTACCTGCACTCTATCTTTAACTTCAATAGAGTATAGGGTAAGTGGCAAGGTTGTATCCTAATAACATGCATTCGCGAAATGAAAGTGTGCACACCAACCGCGTGAAGTTAAATAGAATATTGTCTGTTAGGCATTTGTAGTAGCGAGGACAATATCAAATGAGTTTACTTCACAGTAGGTATATAAACATAATTGTAAGTAAAGAATGAAAGTTATATCGGACATATACTAAATATGCAGTACTGTATATAGGTATCGTTTCATAATGTGCAGATTTGTAGACTTTAAAAGTTATTTTAGTGTGGATTGTCAATTTGCACAGAAATCTTCATTACATAATAGGAAACGGATTTACCGTCGTAAATTGAATGAGTGTGACCATCTTGCAAAAGAACGAACAGCACTATACAATAAAAGTGATATAACAGAAATATTGTATTGCTATCATCATAAAAATACATTTTTCCATTTTTTTATTTCATTTAACATAATGTTAATTAGATTTGGAACAGATTGTCAATTTTCTTACTTAAATATACCTACGTATATCAAATGGAATTCAAATCTTTGATCTAGATATTTGTAGTCTTCGTATGCATATGATGTGGACAATCAATCAAATGCTTTATATACATCGTTCTTCTTTAAGCTTTTCCAATTCGAGATTTTATACAATTTGCAATTTACTTTATACACTGTATAAACTAATACAGCATTGCGATTTTACTACACAAGTTAATGTGCTTATACGTTTTGAATCTAAATAACTTTTTTTAACATTGATTATGTTCCTAGCCGTAGACAAAATATTTTGAGTAAAGATTGTACTCGGTTGAAGATTTGAAAAGTATTTAACCAGCTAAGCTAACGAAGACTTACCACTGAATGTATCGAATGCAGCTTATCTTTGAGTAATGATATTCGAAAAAATATCGGTACAATTCAGATGCTTATAAAATATTGAAATATCGTTTAAATGTTGTTGAACTTACTAATAAATAAAATACCTATAGTTTCGAGTAAAGCTGCAATTTATTCACAAATAAAATTAAATCCGACAATTTCGAAGCAGAGTTAGTTCAATGGTTATGCACCCTTTAACAGAAGTTGAATAATATTTATTAAAATAAATATTCTGTTCAACCTAGGCATGAAGTATGTATTCGCTACCCCGAAGCCACTTTTTATGTATTGAAAATGGTCGTATGATTCTTTTCCGCCGAAAAACGAACATTTATTATGCTAAACATGGTGCTTTCATGAATACAAGAGTCAGCAAATTCCGAAAAACAAAAAATCTAACAGGGAAGTACTGAAAACCGCGATGCACAATTTCAAGTGTTGAGTGAAAAATGAAACAGGAAGGATATCCGGCAAATGAGAAAGCACTTGCGGCTCGCAATGTACCGGTGTAATGGGAATTGAACATTCTTTAACTACAACTTCGGAATTTCGCGTGTGATCTCAAGTCAACACGTTCAACCGTATTCCATGCGTATTGCACTCGCGTAGAAGAGACTAGAAAACGTTGGATTGACCGGACATTGGTGAAAGTTTATGTTTTTACTCATTTCCCCAGTTTTCGAACGATTAGGGGAGCCGGTGCAATTTGCAGTTTGCTCATCAAGGATAGTCACAGCTGCGATTATCAAGCACGTGTACCTTCCACGTGGACCGCTGATCTTGGAGTAGATCAAAAGCTCGGCATTTCTAGGTCCGATCAGTTGGCTCGAACGCGAACCGTTCACGCTGTCGACTATCGTTCGTCACCAGCTCTTTCATACACCCAGGAAGAATATCGAGGATCAACTAAGGGAGAGGAGGGCAGGGTCGAAGGAGCACAAGAAGGTAAAAGAAAAAGCGGATGTGCCAGAAAACGAGCCCACGGAAGGTAGGCTCCCCTATCTCGCTCCGACGGCTATTTTCATCTCACTCGGTCGAGCGAGGCGGTTGTAGCTTTCCGTGGCCACCCCTTGTCACACTTTTGGTATCATCTCCACCTAAAAAGGTAGATTGGCCCAGGAACTAACGTGAATCCGCATTGGACCAGGCCACCGACCAATCGACGGGCTCGTTATATTCTAGGATCACGTTGCATGCGCTTATATTGGGAGCCCCCGCTCGTTTCCCCGACAGAACGGCTCTCTAACGTAAGTGCAACACGTCGGTGTTCATCTCATCGTTCGCTTTTTTTTTCTCTCTTTGACTACACAACACAACATTAATAAAATCAAACCCGAAACACCTCGGGAAATCCGAATGAAAACGGGATAAGAAGAGTGTGAATAAAGAGGCGCACACGTAAAATGAATACCAAATGATTAAAGGGACGGAAGGATTGCAAAAAAGAGACGGGAGAAAATCTAATCATTAAAGAACCGGAAACCGAAGGTATAACGAAAGGGAAGTTGTAGTTGTGCGAGGAGCCTAGGGGATTTTGTCCACGGCTTGAGTTGGTCCTACGATCTGTGCCTAGTGACCCATTCAGTCTTGTAAACTGCCTTTCGCAAATGGAGGATTCGTTAGGTAAAAAACGAAAGTGTAGTTCATCGTTTCGTAAAATTATTCTTCCTCCTGGTAAAGGAAAGGAGTACCTGTGGATATACAGTTTCGATTTCGCTAGTGACTTTTCGTATCTGAACCTTAAACGTGTGACCGGCGTTTGGGTTCTCGAGGTGTAGTCCTTATTCTATCACTAAGGAACTGACATCATCTCAAATGATAAAAAGGGAAAATTTTGTGCGTGGCCTTTCTTTTGGTGAACGGAACAGTGTTTTTCTTCTATCCCCATTCGAATTTTCATCTTACCCCGCAACCTACCCTTTTCCCTTAATACGCCCGTGGACATAAAACGCAAGTGGGATTCTTCAAGCGTGAGTTTCAACGACCGGTGACGTCATTGGTGATGAACATCAAGCATTAGTGCGACATCGAGGTGTTTCAACGAGATCTTCGAGACAGAAGTTTTCTTTTTTTTTTCATTACATCGTAGCGAAACACCGAACGCGCCTCTTGAGTTTTCTAATGTTGGCAAGACTGCCTCGATACCGATTGAGAACAGTGAAACACCTAGGAATTCGAAATCGGGGAAATTTCCATGCGACGAGTTCTTGTTTTTCCTTTTGCATCCGAAAAAAACATTTTTCGCAACGTTTTCACTTCACATCAGTGAATATTCTTGATCGATTTTCTCTTCTGCTAAGATTAGTGATTTAGGAAAAACTTTCCCCGGAGTGCTCGCACGCTTTTAAAGGGATCCAGGGCGCCGAAGTGTAGATCATAGATCGAGAAGTGTGAATCATGTTACTTTTTTTAGACCGGTTGGAAGTACGGTGTCTTGTTTCAATGATTTTTTTTGGTCTTCCGTCTTTTATCGTTATTTTTAAACCGTGCCATCCTGTTGGGTATTTTTGGTACTGCTTCTTCAACGTCCCTCGTGGAACAGGGAATACTGTTACCTATTACGTAGTTAGCCACGTAATTTGACCTCTCCTTCCTCCGTATTTTCGAAAGCGAAATATTTATTTATTATCGTTGTTGTTTTCGGTTTGTTACCAAAATTAAATTATTATCGAAATAGTTTCTTCTTTTTCTACACCGTCTCAATTTCCGCAAGATTCGCCTTAAATTGTTCATCTTAGCACATATCAGTAGCACCGTTCGTTTTGAAATGTTGGATAATGATTGGTCTTCCACTCTTACTTCGACGCTCAGACTTTTTTGAATAACAAGTGATTCAACTCAATGGCGGAAGCGGACAAGTAGATTACATGGATACAACTTAACCAGATTTTTACTATTACCTGACAGACAAATGATAAAAATAGTTCCTCTTCTCTTTTCCCTAAATACACTTAATACCATTACATAATATCAGGTCAGGTATAGGAACAGCATACTGGCTGCACCTCACCCGTTACTGAAGTAATAAAGACGTTTAATAATAATAATAATAATAATAATTATAATAATAATAATAATAATATGTGTATAGTTGTGAATTACGTGATCGTTCAAATTTAAACGTTCTTCCTACAGTTACGTAATGGAATGTGTAAAATTGAGTTTATTAATTCATATTCTTATGACCATTTAATTTGAAGTTCATATTGCTGTAATTGCGATATAGTATATTATATTAAAAATTACGCGCGTATTGATTGTAAATACATTTTTTACATAAATGCATATTGCCTTGCAGAAACATTATTTAGTCGACAATTTTCCATATTTTTTAATTGCAATTAATATTTCAAGAAATTCCAAACCTATCGAACACTTTAACATTTCCACGATTTAGCTGTTTGCCGAAAACATTCTCAGGAATTTTTGCTTATGAAATTGACATACAATTGTTTCAATACCAAGCAATCTATTTAATAACAAATCTGCGCCCCAACGAGAATTAAACAACTTAGAAAATTGTTTAAGTCAAATTTAAAATCCGCACGAATCCGTTCAGCACTCTAACACAAAATGTATTAGGAATCGTATAATAATAACAACAGAAATAACAATATGAATAAATATAACTGTAACTGATGACGTTTAACGCATTTAAACTATCGCTGCATATATTTTTAAAAACGCAGAGGTGCCGAGGACCAGTACAATGTTATAATTTTTATTTATTTCTTAATTTGCTGAGTAATTCTTCCTCTACAAGTTATTGAAAACCTATATCAACTTTGACAAGAGTAAAAATGACAGAGAACACTTTTTTATAGCATAATAAACTTTCATAAACAATCAAGATTTGAACTAATAAAAGTTTTACTTTTATTTAGGTTCAAGTATTGGACATACAATTTGGCCTTATTACTTTTAAAATCGATTAAATTTTATGCATTTATATTTCTTCTCGAATTCGATATTCCATTATATATATGTAACGACTTGAAAATGAAAAAAATACGATATGTACAAGCTTTCTTAACTCTCAAAAGGCAGATACGCGTTCAAACTATAGCGAGCTATTTTAAATTTGTATCGCGGAATTCCATTCTAAATTCGAGCTCCCAGAAATGGTAACGTATGTCCACCAAAAACTGGGATCATATAGAATTGAAGAATATTGCAAAATATTGGTCACAAATTATTTCTTGTATGAAATAATTACCATATAGGTACGTGGGTGCTCACTCCTGATTGATCTATAAAGTGAAGCCTCTTTTGCTTTAAATTTTCTTGTGCCTACTACACATTTATTAGAACGATGCCTTCTACAGGATGTAGAATTCTTCATCTTCTCAACACGTTTCATGAAATATTATCAAAATCCGTAGCGATTTTCGAAAAGTATTTCCTAAAGTAAAGCATCATAATAGCTTGCAATTCCTTGTAAACGATCCATTAAAAACTGTATGTACCAGTTGTTTCAGAACTCTAGGTACAAAATTAAATAGGTCATGGAATTTACAAAAGAGAAAAAAGGAGTTCTAATGAACATATGCTCGCAAGCTAATCGTTCTTTAACGACTTAATTTTCTAAGCTCCGTGTCAGTGGTTCTTTATATGGTTATACCTACTGTAGAATATATAAATATTTTATTACGGATCAGTTTTGTCCATATTATCAGTAGTAATATTGCGATTCAATCTGAATAGCCATGGTTTTTTTAAAATCGCGAATCAATGTGTGCTCTTTTCCTTGTTTGCAACGGATTTCCTTGTAGGTACTTTTTTCAGTCGTTGCATTAAATGACTTCTTACAGCCATTCAGAGACATGCATACATAACAAATTGTCGCGTTATGCATACATACATAAGTACATACATCCACACATATATCGACATACAAATGTAAGATCGTCTGCTCGATTCCATCAGGAAGTTTTAAAATTGGTTCCATCTGAAAATCCGAATATTTCGGGAAGGATCGCATTATTCAATCGGCTCTGAACTCACATTGTCAAAGATCACTAACTTTAAAAGAATTTATCTCTAATTATATTACCTGTTTATGATAATTGAAATTTCATTGTTCTCTTTTATGAATTCTATTGCGCAGTTAAGTTTGTATCTATAATTCACGAGCACCTAGTATTTTGAGCGTAATACTGTTTTTAGCGTTACAGCCGTACAGAATCAGCGCTGCAGTCAGCAGCACGGTAGCGTCTTACGCAGCCTAATAATAAACGGTGGCTGATTGTTTGTAAAATAGGGCCGCCCAGAACGTGCCGCCAGAAGTAGTCCGTCCGCCGCCGAATTCTCCGAGGAACGAGAAGACGAGCGAAGAAACGAAGTAACAAGGAATCTCTTCCCACCCTTCGACACGTGGAAAAACGACGACGTAGAAGGCGCGTAGACCTTTCTGGGAGCAAAGGGGAATCACGATAGAGAAGCAAGTTCGACCAGCAAGTAAAAGAGAAACTATCAAAGATGCCGAAGCCAGTGCAGCAGGAAGGAGATGATCCCGATCCAACCCCCTACCTCTTCGTCTCCCTTGAGCAGAAGAGAATCGACCAGACGAAACCGTACGATGCGAAAAAGGCATGCTGGGTACCCGATGAGAAGGAAGGATACGTCCTTGGTGAAATCAAGGCTACCAAGGGTGATGTCGTCTCCGTTTCATTGCCTGGCGGCGAGGTAACTACCCTTTTAATTTGATCCCGTCTTGTATACGGTCTATAGAAATTCCAGTTATAGGTACTTTTTTCCTTAAAAAAATGCAAATGTGGTAAATTTAGCATTTGTGGGGGTTGAGAGCAAAATCAAATGGATATTAGAAATGTCAATGTTCTACAATCTACTGCGTGCATTCCATGATTTGAAAGTTGAAAACAACTTCATAGTAGCTTTAGCGTTCATAGTTGGGGCTACACCTTTTTCAGTTGTCTAAAACAATTATTTCTATTATTTTTTTAGAAGCCTTTGTCCCCTGTGTGTTTTAATCAGAATTACAAACTGTAAATTCTATATTGCTATAGCGGAATGTTTTAAAAATAATGTTTGTATCTCAGAACTGATTATGATGAAAAAATAAGACAGGTGTTTCTTTGTATTTGTTCCGCTATGAAAAGCAGATAGTAATTGTAGTATAGTTTAGCAGAGAGTAGTAGCAGCTTGCTGTGTGTATAAAAGAAGAAAGCTGAGATGTCTTCATCGTTTCAAACTGCTCTAATTCTATTTCTGGTGAAGTGAAAAGCATTCGGTAGCCGTTAGCGTCTGCTGTCACATAGCACTCTGCCGTTCGATTGGCTACGTTTTCGTTTTACACGATACAAAAATAAATTGCGGAGGAAAACACCGCGTAATATAAAACGGATGTTACGTGCACATATTTCTATATTTTTGTCATATTTGTGGGACATTTACTAATCGAAAAGAAACAAATTGAATGGCCTACAAAAAGTGTTCATCAGGCAGAAACAGCATACCCATATGATAATTTGTAAATATTCCATTGGTAGTAGATTACTAACTTTATATTGTGGTTAGTTTGGTAAATACTCTCAAACGATAGAATTACATGCGGGAAACAAAGGGGTTTCATTTGAAATATTAGAAACTAGTTTCTGACGATTATAAACGATTACACAGGATTTTCTAGGTGACTTTATGTTCACTAAAATATTTTTCGATAAACTTCTAAAATTTTTAAGTTACGATTGAATCCATCCCAACCAAATCTATACTTAAATTATCGGTTACCTATCCTTTTGGTCCATTTAATTAAATAAGAACGGAAATATTGCTAAATCAGTATTCATAGAGTTCAGAAACCTTATAGTCGCTACATATAATTATTCAAGTTAAACAGATCTGACTGAAGCACGATCAATTTCGACCCACTTTATATGCTAAATTAATTCTGTTACTTATTACTTATTTCTGTTCAACCAAGTGATAATTCCTTTTAAAAAAATATGAGAAATTTAGATCATAATCAGATGAAAATTTAATATAAGAGTTTATTTTGGGAAATATATTTAACGACATATAGTATGGGTGAAAAAGTATCCAGTACTCATTGTGCGATCGGTTGTCAATTAATCCACCATCCAAGAGTTAATAATATGCTTAGAGCAGCTCATTGAGGAATAAAGTTGTACATAAAGTATGACTCTCTCAGATTTCCTATTTGCGCGTTTCATGATTTCGATGGTATCAGTTACTTTTATTCAGGGACATCGAATTCCGGAACGTAATGGCGTAGAAAACGTCGCGACATTACATGTCGGATTACATAATGGTTCAGCAAACCCTGCCGTCTCCGCGTCAACCGGCGACCGTCGCTGAAATTCTATTGTTGGCATCGTCACTGGCATCGGTAATAATAAATTGAAATGCCACTTCTCGAAACGCGGGTCAACATATTTTTAGAGCGCTGAAAGCGGAACGGACTCAGAGAGAGAGGGTGGGAGGGGGTGGGGGAGGGGGGAGACGCATATGAAAATGAGTACGGAAAGAGATTGAATCGAACTGATTTTGCTATAAATCATTTGTGTTCGTATTCGGTAAATATAGATAATTATACCTATGAAACATCTACTTTGAAACACACTTATTAACTTATTAGATTAGAAATTTTAGACTCAGTTGTGTTATCAGTTAAGGCACTCTGTATAGATGCTGCTGACGAAAGGAGTTCATGATTTACGGGGTAAATAGTACTCATTAAACCGAGTAAAAAATTTTTAATGAACGTAAATCGAAAAGTTGGGGACCAGTTTTCCTGTCGGAAACGCCAATAATTATTGGTTCCTTGTTTAGCAGTGAAAATAATATTACACTATTATAAAATACAGAAATATGTACAAGTCACGATTTCCAAAATTGATTTTCTCGACAAGGATACCTTACATGTGAAAATTTTATTGCTCATTTTAACTTCCTTATTGCACAAGGAATCGTCCCTCTCTCAGTTGTATCGTGAAGTACACCCGAGTGTGTATAAACAATAGTGCAAATGTTTTAATAATTTGCAACAGTGATAGTTACATTTATTTTTTCTTTTAAGAAATTTTTTCTTTTAAGAAGAATTTCTTGTACCTCCTCTATGATATATTTAAGTATTTTATGTTTACACACCATAAACTAACGCAACAATTGGTTTGTAACAACTTTATACTGTATTTAAAGGATTAAATTTAAATTCTTTATCGCACCTTAATTGACCTATTATGATTGTTTAATATAGATAATCAAATATGATAAATTTCACTATGTAGATATACCTACTGATAAATTCGAACATTATAACTTTTGTTTTGATACAGACCTTGAAAAATTAATGTTAAATTTCAACAAAACCTTTCATTTAATTTCCAGTTGGATAAGATTTTTTATTCTAAGAATTCCCTGTGGAATAAAGTTTGAAATAATGCAAAAAAAAAACAACTTGTTACATATATTATGAAACTCTAGCGTGTTCTTTAAAACGTTCCTGACAAACATTAGGAAAGTCTTATCGAATGATATAAGAATTAAAATATGTAGAGTCAAAGGTATGAAAAGACAATGCCCGTACAGACGAAACAGTTCCGTAAGGATCAGCTATCCCAAGTGAACCCGCCGAAATTCGAGAAGTCCGAGGACATGGCAGACTTGACCTTTCTGAACGAGGCGTCGGTGTTGCACAACTTGAAGCAACGTTACTACAACAAACTAATCTACGTAAGTTGATTTTTCTGCTAGCCGCTAACGAGCGTATTTTTCCTTTTCCCGCCGGGGTTAGACCAAGGACTTCAAAAAGGACCAGCTACAGCAGGTGAATCCCCCGAAGTACGAGAAGGCCGAGGACATGTCAAATTTGACATACCTCAACGATGCGTCGGTTCTCCACAATTTGAAGCAACGTTACTACACCAAGCTCATCTACGTAAGACTTTGTTTCCCCCGAAAGAGGATAGTTTTCTGTTGCGATAACGTGATTTTCACGTTTTCGAATTGCTTCTCGTTGTTTGGATTCTCCATGAATGGAAGAAAACATTCACTATTCCTTCAAGAAACGCTGGAAAAATCACTTGGACGTGTTACCACGTTTTACTCTACCCCTCTTCTTTTCGGAATTACACTCTGAACTCTAATTCGAACAGAGCTGCATGTCAAAATATCGAGACATCGGTTCAAGGCACCTGGACAGTTCACGATGTCTCTTCCTTTTCTAGATTTTGTGACAGAATGTTGTATCCATAACGTTTAGAACAGTTATGGACTTTGGAATGACTACCTAAGAATAGGTACCCCTTGGAATGATTACCTTGATGAATTTCCTCCTACATGCACGAACATTTCAGTGATTCATAAACGTCGAATTAAAACACTCAGACGTGTTGCGACGTTCCGTTGTTTCTGTACTTTCGTCGCCATATTTCCTAAGCTAACTCTTTCCACAAGCAATTCAATTTTTTCGAGGATTTTACGAATTGCTTCGTACAAGTTTATACTATCTCCGACAGGATTTCGTTTCCGTTACAGGAATAAATAACAGATGAACCTGCACGAAGAGAGTTTTCGCTTGGAGACACGAGCTGGTTTCCTATGGAAATATACCATCCTTTGATTTTATCCTGTTTTTAATAGATTTGATTTGTTGTCTATGTAAAATACGATTTCTGTTTGCAGTTAATAAAATCTAAAGGTAATCGAGTCATTTGCAATAATTTATCCACCATTAGTAACAACTTCAACGCATACTTTTTTAAAATCTTCACATGTTCCGAGTAATAATGGCGAACAGAAGTCGTTGGTGATCGTCATATTGTGACAAATAGATTTTTACATTTTCTCTAACAAGCTTTCAATATCATTTGCAGACCTACTCGGGCCTGTTCTGCGTAGCTATCAATCCCTACAAAAGGTTCCCCGTGTACACCCAAAGGTGCGCCAAATTATACCGTGGTAAAAGGCGTAATGAAGTGCCACCACACATTTTCGCCATTTCTGACGGAGCATACGTGAACATGCTTACCAGTAAGTATGACACTAAAGAAAAATAATGTGTATCACTAGATTCTCTATGTATTTCGATCCAACTACCCTCCTCAGTCTTTCTAATGACAATAAAATTGATTCACGTAACTTTTAAATTGTAAGAACAAAATTGTTCGCGATGAAAGATCGAAAGAATAACGATACAGATTTATCCGCGAATAACGAATAATTTTTCGTCGAATTAAATCGTCATTTGTTACTCGCAAATAAATCTTGGGGATTTATACGAATCCGTATCCGAATGAAAATTTAGCCGAATAATACCCAACTCTGCCACCCTGTCTCACGTCCATGTTTTTTTCTACAGATAGCGAAAATCAGTCTATGTTGATCACCGGTGAGTCTGGTGCTGGAAAGACTGAGAATACGAAGAAAGTAATTGCGTACTTCGCTACCGTCGGTGCCTCAACCAAGAAGTCCGAGGCTGTGGATCAAAAGAAGGGTTCCCTAGAAGATCAGGTCGTCCAAACTAACCCTGTCCTGGAAGCGTTCGGTAATGCTAAGACTGTCCGTAATGACAACTCCTCGCGTTTCGTAAGTTTGCTTTTAATCTTTCATACATACACACTGAACGTACTAACACAACTTTGGCAACACTTACATACATACATACCCATCAAGGGTCGAAGTGTTTAATACAAACTGTTCGTTTAAACTATTATAGTAATTGATTATTGTTACTTTTTTATATTTGACGTGCAACAAATACCACTAATTATTTGTTTTATATACCTATTTAATATTGCTATTACATTAATTATATTGGATGAATTAATTTGTTCTGTATTATCGAATAGGGTAAATTCATCCGTATTCACTTCGGTCCCTCTGGAAAATTGGCTGGTGCTGATATCGAGACCTGTAAGTCATCACTTACGATATTCTATTTGATTGCATTATCGAATTCGTAGGAAAGATAGCTCAGGATTCTAAATTTAATTCTTACTAATATATAAAAGTAAACGTTGTCTGTTTGTTTGTCCTTCTTTCACGTCCAAACGGCTGAACGGATTTCAATGAAATTTTGAATCTACATTACATACATCCTAAATTAGAGTATAAGCTATTTTTTAGCCTTTTTTATTTTGAAAACATCATAAATAATTCTCGAGTGAAACCGGGTAACGGGTCAGCTAGTAGCTTATATACACAGATAGACTTATTTAGGAAGAAACGCAGTTGGCCTCGCTTCTGTTCCACCCTTGTCGGCTATTTCTATAGCGCGTTCATATATAGAGATCTAGACGCAACTACGTTATGATTTATTGTGAAATAAAAGTAGTTACTATATTTTACAAAATTTCGAAAAGACGAAAGTATTGCAACATACGTGACTCCATTCTTTACCTACGTACATAATTGAATTTACTGCGTACAGATCTGCTGGAGAAGGCCCGTGTCATCTCTCAACAATCTCTGGAGCGTTCCTATCACATCTTCTACCAGATAATGTCCGGCTCAGTTAAGGGTTTAAAGGGTAAGGTCATTCGTTTGCTACTTTTAACTCTACTATTTATGAATTACTCAGTGAATATTATATACGTCTAGTACAATGGCACACAGATCTCTTTTGAACAGCGACTTATTTATTTGGTTGAGAAACCATACTTTCAAACAGGAAATAATTATAACATCATCATCCAGTTCCCTTTCCAATTGTTAGTCTCCTATCATGAAAAGTAACTTGTTGTCATTAACAAAAACACAACTTCAGGAAATAATTCAGAAATTTCAAAACTGAATCTCGCGATAGCTGAAATCAAAACGAGTATCCTGTTCTCTTGAAATCATACGTTTATCCTATCCACTCCTCCTCTCCGTATATTTATAAAGCTGAAGAAAGCAGGAAAAGTACCCGGATGCAGCAGAAGCTACCAAAGTTCCTAATATGTACAGTTTAACTGGTAGATGTATATCATCGTGCATCGATTGTTGTGTGGTCCTTCTTTATCCGTTCTATTAGACATCTCACTTCTTTGATCCTCGTTCTATGTAGCGATGTGCTGCCTTTCGGACAACGTCACCGATTACTACTTCATCTCTCAGGGCAAAACTACGATCCCAAACGTTGACGACGGCGAGGAGTGTCTTTTGACTGACGTAAGAATCTGACAATCATGTCAGGGCTACGCATCCCAACCCTTCCTCACAATTCTTCTCTTATCGCCTTTCTGTACTGTCCTCTCGATCGATACTCTTCGTGGCTTTTTTTTATTGTCACTTCCTTTAGGTTTTTAATGTCCCCCTCTTTCTTGAGTTTGTTGGTTGTTCATTGTTTGTAGCGGTAGGACTGCCGATGTTTGGTTTTACATATTCCCACGATATAGAGAAACGCCGTGGTCAAATTGCATATATTTGTTTTGTTTTATATTGTTTCATATATATCTCCAGGGCCATCGCGCTGATTCAAATAGAATCTTTGACAATGACCTTTGTGTTTCTCTGAAATGGCAGTAATTTTTTACCTTTATTCAATAAAGTCCTTTTAAAGTACAGGACTCCCCTTAGCAATAAAAGCTCCTGCAAATGGACGAGATGCAGCTGTGTGGAAGAACGGTACTTCAGAAAACTGTACCGTACCTATATCATTGCTCTTAACATTGTGTAAATTCAGTAATATGAACCTTCCCTAGTTGAACCCTTCATCCCTAAATTGTCATGGAATTTAAAACTACTTACAGTTGACAGTTCATAAAACAAGTGCATCTTTAAAAGAAAGACAATTTGAGGGATAGGGTTCTGTGAAAGAATTGTCATGAAATGAGATGAAACTTTAACACCAAGACGTTGTGCCATACGATTATTCTGACACAACCACCGTTCCAACAAAAGTCCATGTACGGACCCAGCCCCTGTAGATAAATTACGAAGGAACGCCACCAGGAAACATGGCACCCTCACTTGTAGTTAACGCCCGCATGTTTTTTTTTGTTTCCTCCATTGCCACCTGTAGAGATGTTGCTGCTGTCCAACAACATCCATGACTACTACTTTGTGTCGCAAGGCAAGACGACTATCCCTGGCCTCGATGACGGCGAGGAACTTTTCATTACCGATGTAAGTGCTTCCCTCTGACCGGTCAAGCACTCTTCTGCACAATATTCGAGGTTGAACGATTTACTTTCCATCCGAGAGAGTAAAGTAGAAATCACAGTTGACCGCATTCTTTATAAAACAATGTCTCCTTGTTGGCATTTATAAATACTCTATAACAGTTTACTTAATTCTGTCTTAAGTGTCCGATTTGATTTGAACACAAACGTAGATCGATGAAAATAACATTTTTTTATTTACGTTGATATAGTGCTTAGCTTTGGGTAGTTCCATCTCGAAAATTGTTACTAATCCTTTGTTCACATAATTTTATATTTCTTACGAGTAGACCTACGGTTCTCAGAGGACTAAGACACTCTTCGAACTTTGTGTTTCTATTACTTGTGTCTTTATCGATACCTCTATCTTTCTTCCTACAGGCTTTCCATCTTTTATGCGTGATATCGTCTTTTGCATTGAGATTTTTCATTGTTTGCCGTACATTCTCTTTCTTTCTGTCTATCTATTTCTTTCAGCTCTTCAATACATCACCTTTTTCAGTATTTAACCAATTTCAACCCTATTTAACAGCGCATACAGTAATTTCAGCATCAAGAATTACCGTCACTACAGAAGACTTGTTTCTTGCTTCTAATTCTATCGTCTATATTCTATTTCTCTTTCTTCTTGTTCTTCTCTATCTCCTCTCTATCACTCTTCTTCTTTCAGCATCTACCTGTCGCAAATAATTTGTCATGTGCCATACCTATCTCTTTCATGCGCGCGATCTTGCAATTGCCTTCTATTCCTAATCTCTGTCGTTCATCAACGACATTTCATAAATTTGAAAGAGGAAGAACAATTGTATGCTACTTGAGTTTATACAAAGTGTTAAAAAGATGTAGTACACTTTCATTTAGAATTGATTCTACACGCTAAAGTAATGGAAAAAAGTACATATGCCCAAAAACGATTGTTTTTAAATTTATAAACTTTTTTATACAATTTCTTGAATCTTTCATAGAGGAATAACAGCCCTATACTATTGTGAATTAATTAACCTAAAATATACAACGCCGCTGTTAAAAATAATGTTAAAGAAAAATATCTGAGAAAGAAAATCTAAGTTGAAATATATTAGACTGAATCACAGTGATGAACAAATTACATTAGTATTTCAAGTTAAAGTATTTTATTTAGCATTTTCTGGCACGATAGTCTTCTGAAAAAAAAACATAGTGAGAATCAAAACGTTAAAATCTATGAAATAATAAATTCCATCTCAGGCAAGAAAAACAGCCAGTAATATTATCCTCGATAATTATGATTTCTGGCCACGATAGCCAATTGTGATGAATTATTTGGTCGTGTAGAACTGATCCTGTAAATATGTCCGACATTTTTGTAAGCATTCTGTAGACTCATAGGGCTATATAAAGTGTTACTGGAAATTGAGGGCGATTGCAAGCAATGCCGCCTCAACAATACAGTCGTTCGTAAAGCGACCAGCTTGAACCGAGCAAAATAATGCAGAATTAACCTTGCTGAGCAACCGGATCGGGGACTATTGGTACATTAGCCAGGGTAAGACCAGAATTCCTGGAGTCAACGACGCTGAGGAGATGGAGCAAACGGACGTAAGTCCAAACCCCATGGTGCTCTATGAATCTCGGTGAACTTGTGACTACCTTGACCGATTCTTTGCAAAAAGATAAAACTCTAGAAATGTTGTTGTCATATCTCTATACACACAATCGTTTCCTTTCACTTCGGTTAAAGAAAGTCGCAGAGAATAAGGTAGTGGAGAAGTTGGGCCGAGGTTTGCATCACCCCCTCGCGCCCCGCCTGCGAAAGCTTGCTGCCGCCGCAATCGGGGTGCGGGGAGATTGGGGGATTTAAAGGATGCTTCATTTTCGGCATACTTTGACTCGAAGAAAATGAAATCGAGCCCCCAGAGTACCCGCTCCCCGATCAGCACCAAATTCACCTTCTATTTCCTTCACTATGCTAGCACCTTATCGCGCAACTGCTGCAGCTGGAAACAACAACCAAACGATTAGCAATCGGTCTGCATTGTTAAATGATTCTATTCCCAGGAGATCATCTTACATTTAAGGAGCTGTTGAACATTTCAGCAACAACTTGTCGTTAAATGTAAACTCACAAAGTTTAGATACAAGATTGAACAGTCAATCTGCATTAGCTAGAAGTCCTTCGTTAAACAGTGTTTGTTCGAAATTCGTAGTGCTCAGTTTTCGAAATCTTAACTTCGAAAATGAACGATAGTCTATTTGTTTGGACGACTATTCGTCGTCGGGGAGTTGTCTAAGGAAAAAGTATTTCGAATCAAGTAACGAGGTCCATGGAATACTTTATAAAGAATACAGGAAAGGGTTTACGATCTAAACAGAAAGTTTTCAACTTAAAATCGGATTATTAAACTGTTCTCTTCAAAATGCTTCACAGACATGTGTTTCTTGTCCAACAACATATACGACTATTACAACGTGTCGCAAGGAAAAATCACGATCCCCAACGTCGACGACGGCGAAGAATGTGTACTGACGGATGTAAGTCGTTGAGAAATGGATTCGTGATCCCATATACATATTCCTTTCCGTTAGTTCATAATTCACCCCCACTCTTCCACGTGTACTTTTTTTACCAATGTAGAAATCTGTCTATTCCCTTGTAGATCCTCAAAACGATGAACATTACGGTTGAACTTTCAGTGAACTTTTCTGTGATACGAAGAAACTGACAAATAGTAACGAACCTTATTCGATCTGCATAGTGAGATACAACTATAAAATACTGCAGTCAGAAAAGCTTTATTGCGCCATTATTGGTACTCGAGATACATTGACTAAATAGTTTCAACTTTCAACACATCCTCTAAGTACTTCATGTCTCATATTTTTCTTAAAATTTTGTGGAAAAATTCAACAACGTTGTTCTCCAGAAGATGAAACTCAATACCTATCATTGATTTTATCGGCATAAAATGAGTATAACGTGAATTGGACATTTTTCTTAAATAAAAATTTCGAAATCTTTCGTTACTATTTCAACATTGAGACGCTGTGTACATAAATATTAGATCCCAAACAGTTTATCGTTTCACCACTTTCTACAGCTGTAAACACGAATCCAGTTTTTAGCCTGGACCTATGTACGAGTTATCGTTGAAACCAATCGACTGACCTGTCCACATGTCCATTATTTTGATATCAGTTACCCTTTTATTATTTTTTATTTTTACATATCTCACATTTACATTTTAAATGAGTTCTTTGCTACGTAAAATTAACAAGAAGACGGGTCAGTCGATGGCTGGAAGAACCCTGAAAAAGTAGACGATGAAACATTGTACCGCAACAAATTCCCTTGGTAGTGAGTTGGCAGTCCAATCCCGATAGACTCGACGAACCTTACCCTCTTTTTGATTCATTGAAAAAAAGAGAAAAAAAGAAAAGGACAGGCAGCCTCGAGATGGACATTCTCGATGGTTGGTCGAACATCGGTCCCAGACATCAGAGGAACGGTTCGATTTCGGCTTTACCCTCGAAAACAAGCCACCTCGAAGTAGGTAGTATTGGCTGGTACCTGAACCAGTTCAAGCCTCTTGAGGAACACTCTCAAAAGGACGTACTATAACAACTACATTCCTTTTTCGCATATACGAAGGAGGCAACTCGCAACCTGTGTAAACTCAGATGCGATCGAAACTGAAAGGAACATTGAGCCTCCTTCGTCGTCTTACTTGAGCTGTTGTTCTTCTATCTAGTTTTTCTTCTTCAATGCAAATTTTGTACGTTTTTTGGTCTCGTATACGATTATGAATTTAGGTAGAAGCGGCTACATAATACGAGCATCGCTTCCGCTTGTGAGCTTTTTCTAAAAACACGCTTCTTTTTCAAAGCTTCTTCGATAACATCATCAGCTTTGTATCGATAATATTGCTTGCGAATCGAAGCTTCGTATATACTACAACAGAGAGACTGTCGATAATGAGATCCTATTCTCAGAGAAATTTAATTTTCCTCATGTTCGTGAGCTTCCTTTTTCGACAGTCTACCTGGAAAAGCTATGACCGAGAATATCCACTTTTTGGATTAATATCCGTGGCTATTTCTATTATCCTTGTGTGCATTCACTAATAATTCAGCATTTCCTCCAATAAAAATCTAACTATTACTGTGTCAGAAGTGCTTAGTTACCAGTCTTCAATATTGTCGAAAATGAAACGCTTCGTTTCTGATAAATATTAATTAAGTTAAGTTTTACAAAATGACCAGAGGCGAAGCGTCATTTAGAAATTCAATAGAAAACTGGTAACTTCTAATACGAAAGTTTGGTACAATAGTTTCTGACGATCGTTTCCTGATAACAGCAAGCCTTCGATGTGCTGGGCTTCACACAAGAGGAGAAGAACGACATCTACAAGATCACCGCCGCTGTCATGCACATGGGTGGCATGAAATTCAAGCAAAGGGGTCGTGAAGAACAGGCTGAAGCTGATGGCACAGAGGTACTTTATTCTTTTCCATTTTTACGCATTATTTTTGTTAAAATCTTCGTTATTCTATTCTGCACGTGATCGGACGATTTAATATGCAAATCATTAAATGGATGAATCTAGATTGTTGTAGCGAATATGTTAATATTCTTCGAACCTGTTGCATCATAGGAGGGTGAACGTGTCGCCAAGTTGCTTGGCTGTGACTGTGCCGATCTTTACAAGAACTTGTTGAAACCAAGGATCAAAGTCGGTAACGAGTTCGTGACACAAGGTCGTAACAAGGATCAAGTAACGTACTCGGTGGGTGCCATGTCGAAGGCCATGTTTGACAGGGTGTTCAAATGGCTGGTCAAGAAGTGTAACGAGACTTTGGACACCAAACAGAAGAGGCAGCACTTCATTGGTGTACTGGATATTGCTGGTTTTGAGATCTTCGACGTAAGTTTCTTCGTACACGATAGGAATAATACACACTTTACACTGATTAGAAACACGATCGTTGGTGATTTTTTAAATACTTTAATTCTTTTTTATATATTACCATTCTGCAGAAATGCTACAAAACCAAAGGGGAACAGTTATGGGTACTTACTTTGTATATGACACAGATTGTGGGATATAGAGACTTTTTGTTAAATTATTTATTTATCTATTTATTGTTCGCGGGTAGGGTCCACTTAGATGCAAGAACAATATACGATATTAGAATAAAAAAACTGTTATTCGAGTACCTGATTGCACCAACTATTTTTATAATTTTTTAAATTCTTCATGGCTCTTTCACACATTGTATTTATTACCTATTATACATAGTTAAGGTTACTCGAATATCTAGTATTTAAAAATCACCAACATGATCAACAAAGAATATTAACAACTGAAAACACAGAGACATAATAAAGATAGGCTCTCACTGCGCCTCGTCTCGGCTCCACTCCCATCATCAAATCTCTTTTTGAAAATATTTTGAAGAAGAGACGCATGACGTGGTGTGAGTCGATGCAATACCATGAATAAAAAAAGTTATCACTCGCGCTGGCAGTGAATTCTCTGAATGACTGACCCAAAATGTAAATCCAGACAAGTTGAAAACTTCATGTGGATCAAAACCGAGGCGAGTTTAGATGTGAGTGAGAAAAGAAATCACGCTGAGGCGGGCCGTAATGGGAACCAGAAGTCATTTCACTATATTGTTAGGAACACACTAAACTTTAACAACGAACTAGTACTTGTCAAGAACTCATCGTACTTGATTACATGCATTGTCAGAAGAAAGTATGTATCTACCTCGTATATATAGGGTATATACTTCTTTACCTCGTATATACCCTGAATATACTTTGACTCTCTGATTTAACCGACAATAACTTATCAAACAAAGTTTCGGGAATTATTTTAATTTTCACGAAGTATTTTAATGGGGATTAATAACAATTCGTTTTGCAATATAAAAAACATATGTTAATAGAATCCAGGTACTAATGAAAAAAGATATTAATGCATGACCATGATATATATTTCTTGAAAGTTAAAAAATTTAGGTATATTTTATATAAAAAGTTATTATTGATGAAATCGAGAGGCTAACTTGTATGAATACTTTTCTTTGACACTGTATTACAATACAGTATCACACAATTCGCATCACATTTTCCTGTCTTTATTATATGAAACAAAAAATTACTTGCAGGTAAAGATCAGTCTTTAGATCATTAATTTTTAATAACAAAACACACAAACCTACAGTTCAATACTCGTCAGAAACAAATATCACCAGTATTTGAAAGGGGTAGAAAAGATTCAACCGTAAAATCGTTCGAAAGCTCCTCTTTTCGTTACCCTTTACTCTTTAGATCGTCCAAAAAATTATTAAGTATTCTTTGTTCACTCCCCAAAATCAGTACCTACATTTCATTTCGTTCTTCAGTATAACGGTTTTGAGCAACTCTGCATCAACTTCACCAATGAGAAACTGCAGCAATTTTTCAACCACCATATGTTTGTCCTCGAGCAAGAGGAATATAAGAAAGAGGGTATCGTCTGGCAATTCATTGACTTTGGAATGGATCTCCTCGCTTGTATCGAGTTGATCGAGAAGGTAGCTTCGTGTACAGAGTCCTCCTGAATTCTGATTTCTTTAGTTGTTCCCCCAAAAGACTGTCCCTTTTACTCGTTTAGATAATCTTTATGTGATATTCATTAGGATATTGTCCCTTAATGGTTGTTTGATCTCACTAGGAGTTCCCTCCCTGAATGTTTAGCATTGTTTGAAAGTGTTTAGATTTTTTCGTTATTATTCGTGAAAGTTTTTTAAACTGAATCGTGTTGTATATACAAATTAGGTGTGATTTATGCACAGTTTTCTTTAAGTGGTGTTTTGGATATTGAAAAATGTACTTGTAATTATGTTTCCGTGGCTGTTCTGAATCTGTATGGTCATGAACGCCTCATTTTTAGTCCTTTATCTTGTTCCCCGATTATCTGGAGTGATAATTTTTTGGAATGTTCCTTCAATTATATGATTTCTCTTAACAATCCCGCTACATTAAGTGGATTTTATCTTTAGTCTTCTATCAAGACAGAAAATTCTTCGTGGGGTCGTTAATTTGGCCCTAAATAGCATCTTACCAAAATATTTACCTATTTTGTCCGAAGGGACGTTTCCATTTCAAGCCCCCCCCTTATTTTTCAGAAAATGCATGCATCATCATTGTGCAGGGAATTCTTGGATTTTTGCCTTTGATCCCCCTTTCTCCCTTTGATCTATTCATGTCACATCATGTGAATTTCCACCCAAACAAACACCACAAATGATAACGCCATCACAAGAAGAAAATCTGCTGACTGAGCAGCAGCTGTAATCATCGTTGGAAAACAAAAACTTTTTAATTATCATATTGGTCACAGTCGTCGTTGATTTGAAAAACCTAAAAACAGTGGACTTCACGCAGAGTAAATTGAGATTGGTTTTAGTTAATTAACCTGTTGAAAGTATTATGCATTACCAACTGTCCATTAAGGAACAGGATGGTACTCCAGGTATAAGTCTTCTAAATGTTGTTTGTTGAGTAGTGGTTGTTAAAAGTAGACTAATACGTTAGAAATTTAGTGCCCTTAAAAGTGTTGGACACAGCAGTGTGCGAAAAACTATGTGTGGTATTTCTAAAACACGTACGAATAAAATGACGAAAAGGTAGTATTCGTAGTAGTGTTTTGGAAATCCTTTGTACTAATTTTTAAACATTTACAAAAATAGAATATAGTAATTTGTAATGATTCACTCGAAAAAGTAACATTTTATGAAACATTAAGTGAGGAGTATCATATTTGGAAAATTCGGGGTAAAAATTAAAATTTAATAATTAAAAAGCTTTCACTACAGAAAGAGCACAGTTTTATACGTTGTCCAACACTATACCTTATTCCTTGAATAACGACATCGTAGAAGTGTTGTCGTGAGATTTGCATACATTACAGAAACACTTTGCAAATCACTCGCCGAAGATTCAGGAAGAATCTTTACGTTATAGAGTGCATAGAACTATGTAGAAAGTTACGTCAGGTCAATCGACGATAAAGACTTTTGCAACAGGAATAACATAGGGGACTGAAATTCCTGAAACTAAGTCTATATCGTTTACACGGATTCGAAAAATAGTATTATAATGGCTGGCTGAAGTGAAAATATGAAACGTCGGTATTTCCATGGCTAAATGTGAAAATTGTGCAAATTTTATAACAGCCGATTGACCTGCCGATGTATGGGACACTATACCTAAATACTAGTGGTTAGTAGATACAATGGTTGCCTGATATGAGGGTAGAGCGTATGGCAGCCTGTAAAATACTTAGTTCCCAAAGACATTGAAAAATGTTCGTGAAAATTGAGACCCAAATGGACCTATAGAACCGAAAGACGACACTGGTTTGAACACTCACGAACAAGCATGCCTAATTATTGCTCGAACAGTTCAACAGCTTCGAGCAGCTTTGTATCAACTTCACCAATGAGAAGCTTCAACAGTTCTTCAATCACCACATGTTCGTCCTCGAACAAGAGGAGTACACGAAGGAGGGCATTCAGTGGGAGTTCATAGACTTTGGCATGGATCTTCTCGCGTGTATCGAACTGATCGAGAAGGTACAAAAAGACGAATATCGGTCGTGGTAACGGATCCATTGACGGATCCAGCCGTAAAAATAAATAAAAAAGTGAAAAGATGAGAGCGCAGCAAAAGGATCCGTGAGAATGACCACCTAGATCCTTAACAATGCCACAATTTAACGCTTATTATACTGCCAAATGCAATAGTGATCGTCCACTGTTTTCTTGAATTGGTCATAACCAATCATAAATTGATTTTTTTTTCGTGATCCTTTTCCTCATTTTATGTATTGTCCTTTGCTGAATAGTGTGGTTTCGCATTTCGCCGAGAAGCAAGCAGACTTTTCCGTCTCGCTTAGGCAAACAAATCATCTTTCTTATCACCTTTTTCCGCTCAAGTCCTTTAACACATTAATCGTTCAATCGAATACGTTTCCTTTCTTCCCCTTGAAATTGATGATCGTACCTGTTATTCCATTTCGCCTGTTCATGATCTGCTCAACTCCTTTAAAAAAAGTTGATATCTTATGTTCGAAATCACCCTTCAAATTGTCGTTATTGGATTAATCATCCTATTTTTTATTTTTTTTTCTTAGCTTTTTTAAGTTCTGACTATTCAATTTATTTTGGATACCCTTTTAGGAAGAAATTTTTATATCTCAATCAAATTGAAAATTTTACTGGTTTTTTATTGTAAACAGTAACTCTCTTTGATAGGGAATTTATGTTTAATTTTAACGGAAGTGACACTACATGGAAAATTTCCATCTTTTTAGAATTTTTTGTCACCCATTTGTAGACCATTACAATAATCAGACAACAGAACACTTTTACATAATTGTCAATGAAATTCTGACAATCTTTCCATGCACAATGTTAAAAATTTTGTTTAATTTTACAAATTCTAGAGATGACTTCTCGTGAATACTTTCTTAAATAGGGTTTATTGTTCAAAAACCTATTTCGAATCGTCTTAAGTTGTGCATGCAATGAATATGGAATTAAACAATTACAAGTGTTCAACAATCACTTGAACTCCCTATGACAGTATACCTACACTTTACCTACGAACATAATTAGTCGAAGTTTTCGAGTATAAAATCCGCGCGGTTGGCGATTTAAGAGTTTTGTTAGTTGTTACAGAAGACAGTACAAATGTATTTGGGCAATTGGCTATTGTAACAGGGAAACAGTAAAGCAGGAGGCTACAACATGAAGCGTTGATAATCCTTTATACTAGAAAATACAGAATTATCAGTAGATATCATCTTGAGGAATCTTTCAATTTTGCAGTTTTGCGCCAAACATGTTCTATCTTTTTGACAATATCTCGAATTAACGTATCTGTAATTATCTTTTAATTTTTCAAGTATTGAATTACCTACTTTTGGATTGTTCTCAATATAGTGACAGCCTTTAAGAAGCTTTGAATTGATTTCAAACATATTAGTTGAATCTTGAAATTCTTAGAAATCTTGATGGATTTTCAATGTTTTAACGGGCCTTTCGGGCAAGAGGTTTTAAAAATTTGTGAGATTTGTAGATACTGCAGAAAAGATGCATTTGAATGTACTTCAAGGTACTGACAAAACTGCTTAAAACGATGTGAGAAATTACTATATTTTTTGTACAGAAACACTTCGACTAATTACGGTAGATCCATTAGAGCTACAAAGAAACGAGACAACAAAACAGGTCACCGAAATCGAGCGGCAGCTCTTATTGTCAGCGTACTGATCGTTCTTTTCTTCCCTTGTTTTTGTTCTCTGTTCTCTCTATCTCCTTGTGTCTCTCTTCGTCCTATGCCATTCGGCATGCTGTGTCACTACCCTGCGTACGCGTGTTCTGCTATGAACACAACAGTACAACGGCTTTGAACAGCTCTGCATCAACTTCACCAACGAGAAACTACAACAATTCTTCAACCATCATATGTTCGTACTCGAACAAGAGGAGTACAAGAAAGAAGGCATCGATTGGGCATTCATTGACTTCGGCATGGATCTCCTCGCGTGTATCGAACTGATTGAGAAGGTATACTCATAATTTTCTCAGAGACACAAAAGCACATAAAGGCAATGAAAAATCGAGGAAGAGACGACAGCCTGACCTATGGATACATCTGCTGATGTTTGCTGAAAGCTTTCGACTGAAAACGGGATCAGAACCTCCTCGACTAGTCGTCAGTGTTGTGGTGGTAGATCATTGGTCCATTTTTTGCGTACGCTTGTCGATGACTGGATGCTTGGATCCACACTTATTGTAGGAGCCCCCACTGTTATTTATTGCTGTTGTTGTTACTGCCCCTACCAGCAAAGGTACCTGATACGCGTACCTAATCACTCTTTGCCTCTCTTCATCTTGCCTTATCATTTATCTTTCATTTCACCCTACCCACCCTTGAAACGGTACTGATGTCGTGCCCATTATTGGACTTTCCCCCGAATCGAACCCTTAAAATCGATTATAGCGGCAAACAACATTGAGTGCGGTTAACAACTGTTCCTTGAACATCAGGGCATACGAACTTATTTCATTTATGAACTTAATTTCCTGACTAGGTGGAATTAGTCTGAAACATTAACTTGTTACTCAAAAATTTATACTCCACCTGATTTACTTGTCAAAATCTATAAAAAGGTGTATCGTTATTGATACTCTAAATGATACATCAATGTTGATCTTTAAAGATTACTATTTAGCCAAAGTTTGTCGAAATATTTCTATTACGTTAATTCGATAAGCTTCTTCATTTTTCTATCAGTACTACCCATTTAATTATTTCAAATTTGAAAGCAACCAATTGCTCTTACTAGAGAAACAACGAACTGTTCCGATTTGAAGCAGATCGATAAAAGAAGAAATTCCCGAGGACATGTAATACAAAACTTTTGTGTCCCGCTTAAATGCTACCCCCGTGTGTCCCTCGCACCTCATTTCTTATGTAAGCAGCATTAATGACAGCTGTCTTTCGCCTCTGTTTTCTGTTCCGTTGCTTTTCCCCCATTGGTCACGAGCAGTACAACAGCTTTGAACAACTCTGCATCAACTTCACCAACGAAAAGCTTCAACAGTTCTTCAACCATCACATGTTCATCCTCGAACAAGAGGAATACAAACGTGAAGGAATCGAGTGGACATTCATTGACTTTGGCATGGATCTCCAGCATACAATTGATCTGCTCGAGAAGGTATTGTTAAGCCGCGGCATGAACTACCAGCAATGAGAAGGTCGGCTGAAATTGGATAAAATCGCTGCGAAAGAGATGGCTCGCCGCCAAGACAATAACGGATGACATTTCGCGATTAAAGAAACAATCTTCAGCTTGCGAATGTTACTAGCTGATTACTGTATACCTCTCCATTTAAACTAATCCTCTTTCAGGTTCACCCATTCTGCATCGTGATACCATTATGTACTTTTCCTTGCAAAATGATACCTCACCCTTTAAACCTTATATGTTGTCGAGTGTTAGGATGTATCTCAAATAAGGTTGGAGGATTGATCAATTTTTGTGTCTCCTGTATAGTTTGAAATTTATCAAAATTGTTAAGCTACTTCGATTTTATTTGGGATAACATCCTCTTCTCTAGACAAAATCAAAAGCATTTTGCATCTCCCGTTTCGAGCTTTTGCGCTAATGAGAAATTGCAACAGTGCTGTCCGCTACCACGACGTCGTTTGTGAGGCATATCACATGGAAAATATTTACTGGACTTTCGTCAATTTCGGTATGGACTTGCAGACAACGATCGACTTGATGGAGAAGGTAAAGGCTCGGATATGATTGAGGAATCGATCAAGAAGAGCTCACCGGAGCAATAAATGGGCATTTCACGCTTGCATGCATGTTTTTTTTTGTGCAACACCTGCGTATATGTTTGTTTGTGGCTGTGTGTTGTTTTCAGTGAGTAAAAATAATCGACGGCAAAGAATGCTTGATTGATCGACCAAGCAAGTGAAATTTTGGTTTTATGGTTGGTGTTTTTTCAACACCAACCATAAAACCTGAAACTAAAATGAACGACTGCAACAGCCAGTTTACATGTTTGGAGACGATCTTTCAAAGAATTGCGATCCTATTCTAAGATCTTCGAGCTGGACATTCCACACATTCATTTTTTAAGTGAATGTTTGTGTTGACCTTCTAAATCGAAGATTAAATTAACTAAAAAAGTCATGTGTAACGGAGGGTTACCTCCATTATTAAACAGTTAAAAAAGTCACGTTAAATTGATAAGAGTAGCGTTGCTTCTATCAATCTAATTACTCGATTAATTTCTCTTAAAGTTACGCTCTGTTACAGATTACAAATATGTATAACGAATTGTAAGTTTTATTCGCTGTCAAGATAGTAATAGAAAAAAAAACAGAAATAACGTAACAGATTAGGAAATATAATAGTTTTGTAAATTTTTACTGCTAATTTTGACGTTGAAGATGTCTCTCTATTCTCTGAAAGTTACACACGATAGGTTATCGAATTTAATTAGCACGTATTAAAGGTTAATACTCTTTTTGTAATATAATTGCAATACAATATTTGGCATTGGCAAAAGAAACGCTACTTTTAGACAAAATTTCATCGTCGGTGCCAGAACTAATGCAATATTTTGTTTATCAATACAGCCTATGGGTATTCTGTCCATTCTTGAAGAAGAATCCATGTTCCCGAAAGCCACGGACAAGACCTTTGAGGAGAAGTTGAACAACAATCACCTTGGCAAGAGTCCTAACTTCTTGAAACCGAAACCACCGAAGCCAGGCCAGCAAGCAGCCCACTTTGCCATTGGCCATTATGCCGGAAACGTACGTTTTTCCTTTATCTCCATTTTTCGATTATTTTCAATGCTGTACGTTCACTTTACAGTAACGCCGCTAAAGTCACGTATAAACAACAAATTTCATACACTTCTAAAAAGTTATCTTCATTCCAAAATTATGATGCTTGTTTCCAAAGCAACATAAGACATTCAGATACTCTGTCTTATAGAAACACAGAATTTTATTTTCTTAAAAAGTTAGGAACTCAAGACAGTTTCAAAATAATACAGGTGGCAGAAAAGTTAAGGGGTGATTTTAGACACTCAAATGAGACGCAGAAACTATAATAACGATATTGCGGTTGAGGTTTCGTTTGTTAGTAATAAGCGGCATCGTATTGGTGGCAAGTGAGAGAAATTCTACGGAATCGTACGATGCTATCAATTTCATGCGCAGTATGCGTGAATTGAAACACACTCTAAAGCTAAACGCTTACTTAGTTATAACTAACAAACGAAGCCTCAACCACAATATCGTTATTCTAGATTTTCGTCTTATTTTGGTGTCTACAATCACGCATGAAATGCCAGCTGTAGTAGAACTGTGTTCGATTCAAAATTCAGCCGAATACTTTTGAATAATGAGTTTTCAAGCTTTCAAACGGCTATATGCAGCCAGTTACAATCGTATTTCAACAGAAGAATACAACATACACTCGGAAATCTGGATCAGTTGCAATTCAGGCCATAAAGACTTGAATTAATAATAAGAATAAAACTAGGTTCTTACTGCGTAGGTGCTGTATAGAGTTTTAAGATTCATATATCGAAATATAAAAATAAACATGTGCCCTAACTTAAGGACCACAGAGGCAAGAACTTGAAGCAAATGCTCGATTAACAGGTACCATACAACATCACGGGTTGGCTGGAGAAGAACAAGGATCCGCTGAACGACACGGTAGTCGATCAGTTCAAGAAATCTTCGAATAAACTGCTTGTCGAGATCTTCGCCGACCATCCTGGACAGTCGGGTGATGCTGGTGGTGGCGGTGGCGGCAAAGGTGGACGCGGCAAGAAGGGTGGTGGTTTCTCCACGGTGTCATCGTCCTACAAGGAGCAGTTGAACAACTTAATGACCACTCTAAAAGCTACTCAGCCCCACTTCGTCCGTTGTATTATCCCCAACGAAATGAAGCAGCCTGGTGTCATTGATTCTCACCTGGTCATGCATCAACTGACTTGTAACGGTGTACTTGAAGGCATTCGTATTTGCCGTAAAGGCTTCCCCAACCGAATGGTGTATCCTGACTTCAAGCTACGGTAAGAATTCACAATCGATTCGTACTTCTTTCAAAAAATTTTATTTTAAACGAGATACCTTATCAAAGAAATATTTATGGCTGTGCACTATGATGGGATGAGCATACTTTTGATCATATCGAACAATTATTAGATAAGATAAAAGTTCTTCTAAGTCTTGAAATATCTTGAACGACTTAATTGACTTGATGGTATTGGATACCTTATAAATTTTTGAAATCATGAATGAAAGATTAATTCTGTGCAAGCCGGTTATAGTCTATAGTTATACAGGGTGTTTATAAAAATGTGGGATATTTTTCTAAATTGGTATACGCATATGTCTAATAATGCTTAGTTTTGTAGTTATAAGCACTATAATGTTCTGTATAACGCGGGTCCGGAATGCCTATTAAGTCGCATTTAACGAAGCTCAGCTGTGTTTCCGCGGATCGATATGTTGATTATCATTTCGCCTTTGTTTTTTAAATACCAGATAAAAAGGATATTACGGAATATAAAAATGCTTTGAACTACAAAACTGAGCATTATCGGACATATCCATATACCAACTCTTTTTATTATTTTGATGTATTCTTAGCGCATTTTTAGAAATACCCTGTATATTATTTTTGTAAATTGCAAAAATATGTTCATCTATCGCTATGTTCATATTATTTAAACTACATTATATTTTATTATTTGGTAAATTTATTTTTCTATCTATGTTTTTCAATTTATTGTTCTATTTAATTTTGATTTTTAGTCATTCATTATCATTGAAAATTTATTTTATATCTCCCTCCTATAATTCTTCAATTTCGTCCCTCGTTACAACCGATATTTTAGTTATATTACAAACTCCTAAATAGAAGTCGAGCGAAAAACAAAGAAAAGTAGGTTGAGAATTAGGAAAGGAAGGATATATACGACACTTTATAAAATGACCCTTTCATATTGTGATCGTACAGTTACATGATCTTAGCTCCGGCCGCGATGGCGGCCGAAGCGGAGCCAAAAAAGTCCGCTGCAAGATGTTTCGAAGAAATCGGACTTGATCCGGACAGCTACAGGATTGGTCACACAAAGGCTAGTTACATACCCCCGAAAGAACTTCATTTTGAAATTTTTATGTATTTTGTCCCTCGTCTGTTATCCCCCGTAGAATGAATATTCTCATCTTTTCTGACAAAGAGAGAAATCTTTCTAATACACTCTCACAAGCAATTGGGATGCCGCCCTGAAATCTTTTTGGAGCTTCGATAATTCTATACGTTTTTAGTTTCTATCTTATTTCCTATTGAAATATTTCCACTCTTATGTTCTTTCGCACTTCACCTTTAGTTTCATACACCTGAATTATCGAAAGTTCGTTGAATGCTTTCAGGATCATCTATCTCCCTTTAAATAGTTACGTGGAAACGTTAGTGCCCCGTTTTATATTTCTGTTCATCGTCCTACCCCTGCCCCTGAATATGAAATATTGTATGCACGTGCACTTTGGAATTCCGAAATCTCGTTCATTAGTAAGTACACCCTCTGAAGTGGCCCTTATAAATAGAAATCCATGAATTGGTAATAGACGTATAGACGTTTAGATACATGCACGTAGTAGACCTTGTGTGACCCTTTGAACGTACAGAAGGTGCGAGGAGAGGGTAGAATTACCCGTGGAGAGAGGCAGTAACTGATGCAGACTGGATAACCATGTTTCGTTTAGCGAATCGGATTTAAATACAATACGCAGAAATCCCCTCCCCCCCCCCCCCCCCACGTAAAACTATTGTTGTGACCCTGTATACTAATAGCGTCCGATCACCTGTTTTTGCTCCGTCACCCGTCGCCCTTTAGGTACAAGATTCTGGCGCCCGCAGCTGTTGATAAGGTGGCTTCCGATCCGAAGAAAGCCGCAGAGGCGGTTTTGGAAGCAACCGGTCTCGATCCCGATCAGTATCGTCTTGGACACACCAAGGCACGTTTCCTCTCGCGATTTTGGCCCCTCCCACCTTGTTGCACACGAGGGCCACATCGATTATGTTCACAGAAAGCTTTATGCGAATTTTATCGATTATTCAATTTCGACTCTTGCATTTAGCGCACTATTGCTAGAATAATTAAGTTTATTTGTGTCACCAACCCCTTTGGGAGTATAGGTATATACATATATACTGCTAATACTGTTGTGGTCTTCTGTCTACATTCATAAATGAAGAAAATACGAAGTTTCAATTACAGATAATAATAATAGTAAATACATAGTTTTCCTCTTAAGATCAAGGATCCGTTGAAAATCTTCTCTATTAATTTCAGTATCTAAAAAGTCTACATGTAATATGTTCCGTGAACATTAGTTTTGACTTCAACGCTTTGTATATGTATATCAATGATGCTTGAAACACAATAGAGTCGTAATTTCGATAATCGGTATTGCTTCGCATTTAACTGTTTTACAGGTGTAAACATGCCTAACTAAAGAGGACGTCAATACTCCCTGGGACTGAGTTATTGGATTCACGACCGCCTGATTTTCATTAAACACCGTAGATTTCTAAAACAGAATCTTTTCCATCTATTCTGCCAACTTAACTCGTGTAGCTAGGCAGAAGTAAATGATATTCTAGTTTCGAAAAATTCTGTTTTAGAACTTCTAATTTACCAGAGATCGAACACCAGAAGGATCTCGAAAACCCTCCATCCCATTTTTACAATTAGTAAAGTAACAATTAGATTCTGGACAAGTGTCTAACCTTGCGTGATAATTTTTCTCTGTTGTGCTATCCCATCCATAAAACCAACCACCGCAGATACAAAATTCTGTGCGCCAATGCCATCAAAGAACCCTGCGAACCGCAAAAGGCGACCCAGCTGATCCTGGACGGGATCAATTTAGAGCCCGATCAATACCGTATGGGTCTCACCAAGGTATTAGACACCTTTGGTCTATCTTTCGGAACGTTTTAACGCACTACTGTTTTCTATTTACACCTCACCTTTAACCCTTTATATATATCTACGAAATATTTAAAAATTCCCTGCCATCTGCTTGCTGTTCGTGACAAAGACTTTTACCTTAACAGAGTATTTCAAACAACAAGAATAGTTGATACAATACATCGTATCAAATTATTATCCACGTCGTTATTACTTGAAAATAAAGTTCTTTTCTATTTGTACTTTGTATAAATTAAAGGCTACATGTATCTTGTTATGTTCTTTAAAGCAAAATGTTAATGTGTCGGCTCCAAGAGTAATAACTGAAATCTGTTATGTGCATCCACGATGACACATTAACAAACAGAACTCTTTCATAACACTCGTTCTATCTCTTGCTGCATACAAGGTAACATTTATTTGGCTTCTTAATGTTTCACGGTAATTATTTTTATTCCTCTCTTTGGCTTACTGTCTGTCGCAAAACTGACGAAACAACGTAAAACAGGAGTTTCGTCTGTTTAAACCTGGCATGGCAATTCTGTATCAATAGAACGCTCTTACTTTGATTATTTTTTAGTCTTATTCTAGAATCGTTTAGAATTCCCTAGACTACGTAGATACACGGTTGTTATTGAATGTCACCTCATTAAGAAAAGTGACGGAAATTTATAAACGCAAAATAATGATATTATGTTTTTGAAATTTTAACAGTCTGCAGAGGAAAGTAATTGTTTAATAAAATGTGATAGCAAATCCTGAATCATTGCATTTGTTCCCTCTGTACCTCGCGAACAAATTCCGAACCAAAAATAATCAAAGTATCGAAGGGGGAATTGTCAAGAAAGATGCTGATTGAAGCTTTCTTTTCTCCTACCAATTTGAAAAAAATAGGTATTCTTCCGTGCCGGAGTTCTGGGTCAAATGGAAGAATTCCGTGACGAACGTTTGGGCAAGATCGTATCCTGGATGCAGGCCTACATCAGAGGTTACCTGGCACGAACGGACTTCAAGAAACTCCAGGAACAACGTTTGGCTTTGGTAGTCGTCCAGAGGAACTTGAGGAAATACTTGAAACTCCGTACTTGGCCATGGTGGAAACTCTGGCAGAAAGTCAAGCCTCTCCTCAATGTCACTCGTATCGAAGACGAGCTTGCTGTAAGTGTTTTAACAAAATGTTTCTTATACTTCATACTGCTCATTTTTGCTGCTGTTTTTTAGCATTCATGCTTTTTTTGGTAATTTCACGAAACAATTATAGAAGCGTAATCTGCGTATTTAAACGTTCGAAAGATTTGCGTTACTACGTGCATAGAATACGTTACTACAGTCGTTTCGGGTCATTGTGAATCATTTAAGTTGGCGATCAATTGAATACATTCATTATATTATATTATTCTTAATTGTCATCTTTCGAATAAATCCTCGAGTCACTTTTACCCGGATCTGTTTTTTTAGCAGTTAATCTAGAAGTATGTATGTACCTGCACAGAAGGCACTGCGTAAATTTCATAAAATTTTGCTGTTCAATCATTCTGTTAAGGTTGCTCTGAAATAAATTGCAGCAGTGTCAAAAATGGTTTTAACAGATCGCCAACTTTCAAACTTCTAGTTTACAAAAAGCTACGTGGTGAGTGTTCTCGACCAACAGCAAATATAGTCGAATAATTCCTCGGCAAAGATACATTTGTCTTCCTCTTTCGTGAAGGCAGTATTATGCCGCGATTTTTTTCGGCATCCCTCGGTAAAACTATACTTGGCTGCCGATTGAGTGTAAACCATCGTTCCAAGAACCTTCGGACAATGTCGAAAACACCGGTTGGTAAAATACACTACGAACGGGGAATCATCGATTTCGCGATAATTTACGAGAGCTGTAACCCTGTATTTCACACGTAGAATTTGTTTCTTCGGTTCGCGAAGACACGATCTCCAGACGCATTAGCTTTGGACGGCCACGTTTATTTTGCTAGCTCGGCCATTTTATCCTTTTGCCTTCTTTCCGAATGATCGCCAAGCAGGATGTTCACTGATATCCAACCGGGTTGAGAAACATTTGAAATAGCTTTCATAGAAGAGGCATGCGAAAAAAAGTCCAGTTAAAGGAATATATTTCGCGAACGGCATCCGGTATCTACTTACAATTAGATTTAACTGAAAATTAACATTTGCTGCGCGTTTAGTTAGAAAACATTTCTACTACAGGTTTCTATTCATTCTAATTTTGTGTGTTCTGTTTACTACTTCCAATACTTTAAAAATGAAAAATAAAAATTAGTGGGTGAAAAAGATTAATTTATAGTAGAACCATAACAGTAGAAGTAGAGTCACTACCTCATTTTTTTAGCAAACCATCTGCAAATAAGTTCCAACAATTAAAGAGTAAGTAGTGATGCCATCATTCAATATTAGATAAAGCTGCATGTTAATGATTAAAATAAGTTGCGGAACACTAGACACAGTACATGATGCTTATCATTGCAGTATCACCGACATGTGTAAAGCATAGTTTCGAATGAAACTTACTCGAAGCAGTACATTGAAATTGCAGAAATCAAAATTGTCTCTGGAAAATCTCAGCTTATCAATTTGATAAAGTAAAACATTTTCGGATTTTTGCCATTACTAAAATGTACTCTCGAAGTTGGATCAAAGATTTCTGGAACGCGTAGAATACATAAGTAGCACAAACGCAGTTCTATTTGCAGCTTTGGGGTGAGAAATTTAAAGGAAACTCATGATTATAGAAATTTATTGACGGTCTTCTTGCGTGTAATTTAGAGTGTGTCCGACCCACAATAATTAATTTATACCGTCGATGTCAGATGCTTGAAACATTCTGGCCCACCGAAATTCCGAAAATTCCAATTATACATGAATTAAAGTTAGTCGATCGCAGCTTCACCGATCTTCCATAAATAAACCTGCAAGATTATTTTACGTGTGTCTTTTCACTATGACGTGAACTTTCGACTCTCATATTTTCTTCTATTTTAATCGCTACGCAGTCTCTGTAACGTAAAGAAGCCAGGAACCTTATTTATTCCAAAAAACGCGTTAAAAGAAAATTTATTAAACCTCTAATCTCGACACGTAACATCGGGTTACGCATTGACGATTATTCATTGTGTCTAATTCAATCTTAGAGATGAGAAGATCACCCTTTTGGTATATTTAGTACGACTTTATTTTAGAAAACTATTTTCGAAGCCGTGGTGCTGGAAATGTCGGGTCGCGTTGAGTTTGAACATTCCTTTCTTCATTATTCGAAATAAATTTCGTTGGATTATTCGAATTTATTAAAAAACATATCTACCTATGACCATGAATAAACAGACCGATTCTAAAATGCTGTCGGAAAAGTTGCAGATATATACTGGGGCTTACTTGCGTCAACAAATTTCATAGTTTTGAGGCATAGCCACGTTCAGTTTTGGCACCAACACTTTATTAGTAATATCGTCGGACTAAATATTGTATACGTACACCTAATTGAAATGACTACCACTAATATTATCGCACTCACCTACCTATAGCAAATAATATACATCTGTAGTGCTCATTAGATACGTGCATTATCTTTGATTTCAAACAGCCAGTAGAAATATAATAGAAACGATGTAGATTCAAATAAGGTGGTCGTATAAGTGAATCACTAGAATTTACCCGTCTGCCATTGATGATACTTAGGATTAAGAGAAACTCTTTTATAGTAAATTAGGAATTATGTTTTTAAATGAAAGTTTTCCAAAATACTTAAAGATTCGAAGAGAATTTTTTATAAGTCAAGACTTTGAAGTTATTGCTTTTACTAATAAAAATGGAAAGTCAGGTTGGGGATGAAATTTTCTTATAATCCCTCCCAATTTATAAGTGTACTATTACAATAATTCGTACGAATTGGTATAGGTTATGGTTTGTGCTAAAATTGAGAGTGGCTGTATGTACCTGAGAAACACATCATCAGTTCTGAACTATAATATTCTACGTAGGTGTCACAGAATACATGATGCAAATAGAAAGTGAGTGATGTCCCATAATGAAAAATGTGCTGGATATGTAGAATAGTATTTTTTCAAGTAAGCTTTCATTTCGATAAATGTGTTTCCAAAATAGATAACTAACTTTATTAATTTGATTTTATATTATCGATAATAAAGGTAAATTTATTACAGATACAGGTGCGTTGGCTAAAATAGATTCGGCTTATAACTTTTTTATCATTTCAAGTTTCCACCTGTATATTATTATTATTTTTATATTATGTATATTTGTTAGTTCCAAAAATATTTTCGATTACAAATTATTTCTCTTATAACTTGTATAGGTACGGATACGATAGACATTCGTAGTGAAAGGTATTGAACTTTATTTTTCGAAATCAATTCTATTCGAAATGAAAGCTGGTACGAAATTCTTCTTTCTCGATATATACTTTTAGGTAGAATCACCTTATGTCTGTCTATATCACATATTTTGGGATATCCTGTTTATACTTCCGTTTGTAATCACTTAAACGACTTCACGTGTGAGATCAGTCGTACTAAATTTTTATTGTTTTCTGTTAAAAAATATGTAACTTGCCGAACAAGATATATTGTTTCTATTCATTAGAATTTCAGTAACAAAAGTAGGGAGATTATATCATTGAGAAGTATGGACAAATTAGTATTCTGAAAAGTGTAGTTGCAACAAAATCATAGTTGTAATCGCGAGTGAGTACCCGCAGCACCCGCAGTCCATTCTGTGGTTAGCAACTTAAAAGTTCCGCGCTTGGCTGCTGCCCGGATCCCAGAACTTGAAGAGGTTTTTGCACCCTACGGGGCAGGCCTGGGGTAGATGTACCGTTTGTGGCCATTACACTGTTTTTGGCCATGGGCAAAATTATCTTAGTTTTAAATTGCTTGCAGATCATTAATATATGGAGAATTTCACATACGGAAAAATATTATATTTTTTAAAAAGTGGCCAAAACTGGTACAATATCTTAAAGTGGCCACAAATGGTGTATTTACCCTAATAGATACGTTTACTAATTCGTGGCAACAGGAATCGACAAACTAAAAACATTCGATTATTCAACTGCTTTGTTTTGTATTTTATATTTCAACATCCTATTTATAGGCAATGTTATTAAATATCAAACATAGTGTGTTCCCATAAAACATGAACGTGTAAAGCGATAAAATATATAAGTGTGTAATGGAATTCCATCTTAACATATATGGGTTTCCAATACAGTTTCATAAGAATTTATTCACGCCAATATATACGTCATAAGTGCTGCATATTTCAGATTTACACGATCATTACATTCGTCTTAAGTACTACAAAAATGAACAAGCAACTACACGATCAGAATAAAATCAGAACGATGAAATAGTTCGAATAATTATGAATGCTACAGTCCTCCGACACCATCTTGGAAACAGTTTGCAACAGTGGCAGTCTTAATTAAACCAGGCTCTAAGCTCGGTTAGGGGGTTAATCGTGCGATTATCTGAATTCTCTAGCGAGGGCCAACGAAAATATAGTAGTTCGAATCACGTCCAATCGAAAATAGTATCGTTCGCTATAAATGATATTACATGAGTCTGTCCGCGCCGACGCAGTAAAATGATCCCACCTCACCGGCCATCGTTCCCAACTACGGGAGAAAGCCGATTCCACAGGAATAACGAGGCCGATCGACGTTACACTCTCTGGAGCGTAAAAGGAGACTAAAGTTTCGTTCATCGTAACCTCCTGGAACCACTTCTAATTTAGTCGACCCCCCTCCCCACCCTCCTACCAACCCGATCCCTCCTACTTGCACCCGAGAACAGTTCCCTCCCCCATCATTGAGATCGGTTATAAATATTTTTCTACGATGAGTATATTGCTGGAGTGGGGATGGGTGGCTGATTTTACACGGTGGACGGCCAAGTGGGATTTTGGGTAGAAAAGTTGAGCCTTTGGTAAATGGGAGATCAGTTGGACCCGCGACCTCGCGCCGACCCCTTCGAAAACACTTTTTTTTACCGAACCGCGACCTTATTCTTTTCTATTTTATACGACACGCGATAAAAGCGTCTCTGTGTATACTCTATTTATTTTTATTATTGGTATTATACACGAGATACGAGATTACCACCGCAATTGTTCGGAAAGACGAAGAATCTCTTCGTGGAGAGGCGATCTATATATTCTTCGGTTGATCGTCCAATACGACTACTGCCGACAATTTTAACGTTCGACGAGTGATTAGTCCGGGAATCTGTGAATTCGATTCGGGGAAGATGGGTGACACGTTGGTCGAGGACACGACGCCTGTGACGAACGGGCGGAAATTCAACGGTGATGTGGAATCGCAATTGCAGGCGCTCGAGGAGAAAGCGAGAGTGGCACAGGAGAACTTCGAAAGGGAGGAAAAGCTGCGCAAGGAACTCGAGGAACAGAACACGAAGCTTCTCGCGGAACGGAATGCCATGCAACGGCAGCTTGAGGGGGACAAAGGCTCCCTCTCGGAATACATGGAGAAGTCCCTGAAACTGGCAGCCCAGAAGGCTGATCTCGAATCACAACTTCAGGTGAGTGTTCACCTTACTTCTATTCAAACTTCTTTTTACTATTCCACTTCTTTTCAAGTAGGATACTGTAAAATTTCAAAATATTGTGTATGCGACTTCAGATTGTCGATAGATGTTATACCGAAATCGAGCAAGTTACTTACTTGTCTAAAAAAAAAAGGAAAAATTTTCAGAAAAAAGTAATAACAGTATTAGTCTAGTTCGCGATGTCTGCTATTTACTCTTCGAGTTAGGAAACTGCTGTATTAAGTTTCGTTTGATATCGTAAGTCAAATCGAACACGTAAATGCTTTTTTCAATTTAGTAAAAAGGATGATCAAAATAAAAAACTTTCAGATAAACGTGATAACGGAATTAAATAATCGAATGTCTATGCTTTCGGTTTGTAAATAAAGGGACTGGTGTACTAACGAGGAGAGGATTAGAACTGAAAAAGTACGTTTTTAATGAATCATATATCAAATTGTAGGGCTCGACAAGCCATTCAAGACCCCCTCCCCTTTTGATTGCACGTGGTTATTTGTTTTAGAGATATTTGCCTTTAAAAATCGGTTATCATAATCGACACTCGAAATTAATATTTTCCACGTAATATGATGACAGTACGCGTAGAGTGTTGACTTCTAAATCCGAAGATCGGTAGATCGATTCCCATTAAGTGCAATTTGAATAAATGTTAATTTTGAGTGTCTATGATAGTCGATTTCTTAAACGCAAATATCTTGGAAACAAATGGCCAGTTGCATCCAAAAGGGGGGTGTTTATTGAACGGCTTGTCGAGCCCGACAATTTGATATACGACTCATTACAAACACGCGTTTCCAGTTTGTAGCCCTCTCCTCGGAAGTAGATAGCTTCGATCAAGGAAAAGATAATTTAGTTTGTGAGTAGTTTTTTCGAGTTTGCAAAAAGATTCGTGAACTTTGTGTTTTACGATAAGGGGCAAACCATCATCTTTCTCGAGCAAAGTTCATAGATTAGAAAGTATGTAGTTCAATTGGCACGGTTCGTCGATAACGCAACCCATGTCGCGATGAGGAATGCGCGTCCTCCAAGAATCGAGTCGTGATTCAGACAACCGATAATTATACCTCACAGATGAATGACTCTGTGTTGAAACAAAAAGGAATGGGGTTACTAATGTCTCCTCAACGATCCAAAATTCAACCGAGGCCATTCATGTGTCACAAGTTGCGATTATAAGAAGGGACTAGCCATCCGAATTTATCGTGTTCGAGCGGAACCACAACGCTTTAAATATCAGTGAAAAGAATAACAGAACGGAAAAATGCTCCAGAATTTATTTATAATACGGAATCATAAATAACTTTGACCATAATGTCTCACATACCTCTCTAGAAATATCTTCCAAAATTTTGGAATACTATCGCGTTCGATCAAGCGATAAAGCTTGCTCTTCGTACAGGGGCGGATCCAGAATGCTGCTCCCTCCACCCAAGGGTTCTAAAATATAAAAATATATAACTTGTTAAGTATATACTTAATGTGTTGTCAATGTATATTTGCCGAGGTGTTCATGATTTGCATGCCCAACGGGTGTGCTCGCTAGTGTATTGAAGTTTTTACACCGTTTCTAGAATATCGTCTGAAAATGTCTAGAAACAATGCTACTATGAATCCTTCAAAGAATAGATAAGTGCAAGTCCTCTCTGGAAACAAATGTATGTCGATCAGATTTACAGTCCTTTTGTTTGTTTATAAAACAGATTATTTAATCAGAGGCACTATAATTATTCTCATCTTTTATAATGTATAAATAATTCATGTGAATTTAATTATTTGGGTTATAGTATCACATAGAGATATTATAATATAAATTACCAGCTAATTTTGAATCTTGTAAAAAAGGTTAAAAAATGTACTTAAGTCTTTTTGCGCATTCCGCGTTCTCCGAGAAAGGCTTCTGGATCTGTCGCTGTCTTCGTAGTTAGAATATACACTAAATAAGTTGGAGCACGTTAAAATCAAAGAGCACATATTGGACGCAAATCCAAGTAAATAAATGCTCGTTAACGATAACAATTTGCATCTTATCACGATTCCACAGCGTAATGTCTTTTTAATCAATTTCTTTCAAAATTACGTTACATAAAGAAATGTTCAAATGTTTTCTTTGAAAATCGTACGTTATAAATTATTCACGAAAAAAATATCACTCTGCGCATGATTAAACATTAATTTTTATAATACGCACACGATTCTTCAATAAAGCCAAAATTACAAAATTTTAAATTGCGAAAATGTATCGGATGAGTAATGAAGAACGAAAATGTTACATTCAAGGAGGAATAAACATTTGATACACGAGCTTCCCACGAAAATTCTTCTGGAAAAGCTTGTGAAATCTGAGCCGTGCCGGTGTGGGGGTAATAATTTAAACGAATCTGGCTCGGATTACCGAAAATGATGCACCCGACAGGAGTTTCGCAAGAAATACGGGCACAAAGTAGTGGAGGCACGCCATTAGTCAGACACAGTTGACTTCGCTACTCATCGCGCGCTATTTTTCTTCCGCGACGAATCATCCGGCTTCATCTCCACACTTATTTGGCCGTTTCTACGTTCGTTCTAAAATTATGTCGGACTTTTTCATTCACGTCAACTATTTTTCTTCTGCTTTCTCCAGTTTATCCAGACGGCTCGCGTAGTATTTCTTTATAGATACGTAACAACTTCATCGTTCACGTCAGTCATCTTAATTTTACTTTCCATTAGCTTGCAAATTCATGCAAATGATTATAAAATATTTTCGTGCATTTTAAAATTTTCCACATTAAAACTTTTCTAGCATCAATGGAGTAATTATTCAACGAATAATTACCCATGTTAGTAGAAATAGAATTCTTACAAAATGTACAAAAGTTAATAAAGCAGAAAATATCGACATTCCGAGAAGAGTATCGCCAACGTAAGCTTTTCATTTTTTGTCTCTTGCGTCGTTGGTTTTTTATTAGTCTTCTTTTTTATTATTTGTGAAAATTCCTGTGGTCTCCGAAAAACAACTGATCCGTGAGAGGTGAAATTCTATTTCTTGAAGAAAATCCGTGACGTAATAGGTACGAGAAAAAGCTGAAGAGCTCCGTGGGGAATCTGATTCGTTCCAGAATTCCAGACTATTTTTAACGAGTGCTTTTCGAACTATCGCCAGCTCGTATTTTCTGTGGTCATCAGTCGTACTGTCGCGAGCTCCTTTCTGGATTGAATTTAGAATAACCTCGTATGTTTTCGGGAATCTTCTCGAGCTAACAAATTTAGGTCACTGAAGTCGCCAAAAATGAGAGAAAAAGGGAATCAAATAGCCACCGATCTGAAAATGTAGAGGCGATCTGTATTATTTTATTTTTCAAAACGACAAATTTTCAATGTCTCATACGTTACTGGAGTTATAATAATTCTTTACCAACAGAGTAATAACTAATATAATTACGAGTGTCTTCATTTTGCTGTTACTTAACCTTCGAATGATGAATCGCTGTACAGGTGATGTAGTGTAATTTTGTTTATACGCATCGTAGAATAAGCTTTCATACTAGATTTCGATGAGGTCACCTCTGGAATCTTCTTCTTTTCCTGAAAGAGTAATATTAATAAGTACAGAATAACTTAAATGGGTTTACTGAATTGCTCCAAATGAACCGAGCATCTTTCGAGTACCAAACTCCGTCATGTCAACGGACTACACAACGAACGATAAGGTGTCCTATTAAAAGCTGGCATCTCGATCTTTCCGCGATCCAACCGAGCCTAGCCAAGATAGTCGCGACTACGATGAGCAAGTGCAAAATTAAGCGGTACCATGTACGGGCAGGACGGAAGGAAGGAAGCAGGGAAATGGAAAAAAGCGTTTAAATCCGGTTAACGTACCTTGTCGTGGAGAGGGAACGTTGAATAGTTCACCACCCCTACCTTCATCGTAGCCAGATATAGCCGCCGTCGATCCCAGATTCCAGGTTATTAAAAGTGGGCGTGGTCACGCGCTGGAAGAGCCGAGAAAACGAAGGAGGTAACAGGTGTATGGTGTATTTATACGTTGGTACACTTATACACGTCATCGCACGATTCCTTGACCGTTCGTCTTCGTAAAAGAGATCCTTTTCTTTTCTTTACTTTCACATTCTTCTTTGTTCATTTCTTGGCGTTGATATGGGTATCGACCATTGTTAAACGATTATTAGCCTGGACTCTGAAGCAGCGAATTTGCCAAGAGGTCATGGTGATTAATCCATCCAAACAGAGACCGTTTCCAATCGAACCTTCCTTCTATAAACAACGTTTTATTCACGGTGATATACATATTTGCAATAATTAGTTTGTATAAGCTTATTTGTGTTAATTATACACATCTAGCCAATGTCTTGTATTTGGTCGCGGTAAGGATCGAGATGTCAGCTTTTATAGTCTTTGCCTTATAGGGGCTCGTTTTATTTCTATAAGGTTTGATATCACGATAGTTATCACTCGATAGCATATACATTAGCGGACAAAAAGTTGCCACTTTTTCGATTTGCTCTATTTTTGTTATTTTTTAGCATACATTTGAGAACATGTGGTTAAGTAGATGGTTTACATAATGGTTCAATTTACTTTCAATTATCGCGTCTTTGCAATAAATTAATTTGACTACTATTTGATGATCTTCATTCGGTCCAAAAATGCATATTTTACAAGAAGACGAGTACATTACCTAAAATCAGATATTAAGGTTTCAAATGTGCGTCACCTCAACCAATTTAAATGCTTGTTGAAATCCACAATATATTTACGATAAAACTTCGATTAAAACATTTTTAACGTTCATATTATTGTGTACCTTGCGTAATATTTTGTCAATTTGGAAACTCTAGCAAATGTGAAAAATCTTACCATGACGCAATGATGCAATATTTTGTGGCATTTGCGATATGTACATTAAACACGTTCTATGATCAGAGTAACTTTTCATTTATGTAATTTGTGAAAATAAAGAAGGATACTGAAGATGAAAACACTTGAAGTTAATAAACCGATATAATCGATATAGAGAATTTAGCAAACGTAGTTGCGACGAGAAAAGAAGTGGAAGTAAAGAGTTTCGCGATTTAAAAACAAAAGTAATGAAAATATGGGAAATTGAAAGATCTTTGGCTGACTATTTTTTTCTTGTATATCCTAGGATCTCAACGACAGATTCAAAGAAGAGGAAGACTCGAGGAACAATCTCTTCCAAAACAAGAAGAAACTCGAGCAAGAGGTAGCGGGTCTGAAGAAAGATATTGAAGATCTCGAGCTCAACCTTCAGAAGTCAGAACAGGACAAAGCAACAAAGGATCATCAAATACGCAACTTGAACGACGAGATCGCCCATCAAGATGAGTTGATCAACAAATTGAATAAGGAGAAGAAGAACCAGGGCGAGGTTAATCAGAAGACTGCCGAGGAGCTCCAGGCTGCCGAAGACAAGGTCAATCACCTGAACAAAGTCAAGATCAAACTCGAACAAACCCTCGACGAACTTGAAGATTCCCTCGAACGTGAGAAGAAATCACGGTAAGTTTTCTTTTCAATATACCAATTCCAATTACATTCGATTACAGCCCAAAGGGAACCACGAAATTATACTCTTCAATGAGGCAATAAACCTAATTACTCACACAGAATTGTAAAGATAGATAAAAAATTTTGTTCGAGACTAATATGAATTCTGAAAATGGTCCGAATGAACAGTAAATTCAATAACCGTGCATACTTGTTTCCACAGAGCTGACGTAGAAAAGGCCAAGAGGAAAGTTGAGGGTGACCTGAAGCTCACACAGGAAGCCGTTGCCGACCTCGAAAGGAATAAGAAGGAACTTGAACAGACCATCCAACGCAAGGATAAGGAACTCTCTTCCTTAACCGCCAAACTGGAGGACGAGCAGTCCTTGGTCGGCAAACTGCAGAAACAGATCAAGGAACTGCAGGCTCGCATTGAGGAACTCGAGGAAGAAGTGAGTTTCCAAAACGGTCGCCTTCCTAGTTTTCCTGATCAACTACACCCTAATGTTTCCCTAACTTTTCGAATAGTTATCAAAGGACTTCGTATTAATTTTCCTCTCTCCATTTTTCAAAGATTGAAGCCGAGCGCGGTTCTCGCGTCAAGGCTGAGAAACAACGCAGTGACCTTGCACGAGAACTCGAGGAACTTGGCGAACGTCTCGAAGAAGCTGGTGGCGCCACCTCCGCTCAGATCGAGCTCAACAAGAAGAGAGAGGCCGAGCTTAGTAAACTCCGCAGGGATCTCGAAGAAGCTAATATTCAGCACGAGGCCACACTCGCCAGCTTGCGCAAAAAGCACAACGATGCGGTTGCTGAAATGGGAGAACAGATTGACACACTCAACAAGCTTAAGGCTAGGTAAGTCTTATCTGACACTTATCAAACCATCGCGAGAAGTTTCTGAGTTTTAAAATGAAACAGAATATCTATATCCATTTCTTAAAGCCTTGTCATCATTTTGCATCTATAAACAAATATTCTTCTATTAATATTGGATATGACACGAGAAATTGTGTTATTAGACTCGAAGAAGGAAACCTTGCGGTTGTGTAGTTTAAAGAACCTTCTAAATGCAAGCGATTTCAGACAGAACTAGAGACAAATAAATTTTTCCAACTTTACTCAAAATGGTCACACTTTAAAACAATTTCCAAAGTGTTGGAAGTGTAATACGACATTTTCAATAGAGCTGAAAAGGGCCGTCACGACATTCACTCCGAGCTGAACAATTCTCGTGCCGCTACGGATCAGGTTTCCAGGGAAAAGGTACACTACCACGAGAATGTCGAGTCCCCGATCATTCGAGTCTTGTTTGCAGAACTGTCTGTCGTTCGTGTTGTTTTTTAATTTGCCCGATGTCTACTCCAGTCCAGAATTAGCACGAGACCAGAAGTTTTCATTAAACGGTCACTAAAACTGGATTTTCTCATTAAATAGTGTTTTGTTATATCCTACAGATTGTTTCTTTGTTCAACGTTCAATGTATAGGAATGAGCACGAAACTTCCCCCTCGATACTGTATTTAATATGTATTAAGTTTTCTATCAATCATATTGAAATAACTTGACACGTCTCATTTTATCCAAAATATTTTTCTTCTGATTATGTATTCCCCAATTACTAATTATCCTCTTCGAATGTTTTCGTGGAAACTAGGGTTGAAAAGGATAAGGTTCAGTACTTCAGCGAACTGAATGACATGCGCGCAAGCGTAGATCACTTAAGTAATGAGAAGGTAAGATTTCTGTTCGACAATCCTCAAAAATCCAACAAATTAACGCAACTAACAGCTTCGTCAGAGTGATGTCGTAGCTCAAGCGCAAAATGGAATCGGAAGGGTCCTTTTATAGGGTCTCGCAAACGTTTTCCTGCATAACCCGCTACGTTGAAAAATGTTTCCAGCTTGCAAAGCTTGTTCCTTATTTGTACTTTTCTGTTCAAAACTTAGATTCACTTTTGGTCGAGTTTTAGGTCTTTCAAAGTAAATAAATTTGGCGCTCTAAAATTGCTTACTTCCGAACCTGTCAATGTAAACAAGTTGCACATTGCTTAGCGTGTGTACGCAATACTGGTACGTCCAAAAGTGAATCCAAGAGGAAGTTGTCGAATCAAGCAAACCTTCTAACAATTACGAATTCTTAAAAAAGGCCGCCCAAGAGAAGATCGTCAAACAATTGCAACACCAATTGAACGAGACCCAGGGCAAACTCGAGGAAGTAAATCGCACTCTGAACGACTTTGATGCCGCCAAGAAGAAGCTGTCGATCGAGAACAGCGATCTCCTGCGTCAACTGGAGGAGGCTGAGTCTCAAGTCAGCCAACTGTCCAAGATCAAGATCTCACTCACGACACAGCTCGAAGACACGAAACGTTTGGCCGACGAGGAATCACGAGAACGCGCCACTCTCCTTGGCAAATTCCGCAACCTGGAACACGACCTGGACAACATTAGGGAACAAGTCGAAGAGGAAGCAGAGGGCAAGGCAGATCTTCAGAGACAACTCAGCAAAGCAAACGCGGAAGCGCAATTGTGGCGTACGAAATACGAGTCCGAGGGTGTTGCACGAGCAGAAGAACTCGAGGAAGCCAAGAGAAAGTTGCAGGCACGATTGGCGGAGGCTGAGGAAACCATCGAATCCCTCAACCAGAAGGTCATCGCTCTCGAAAAGACGAAACAGAGATTGTCGACGGAGGTCGAAGATCTTCAGATCGAAGTCGACCGCGCAACCGCAGTTGCCAATGCTGCCGAGAAGAAACAGAAAGCTTTCGACAAGATCATTGGCGAATGGAAGCTCAAGGTGGACGATCTTGCCGCCGAACTCGACGCCAGCCAAAAGGAATGCCGCAACTACAGCACAGAACTATTCAGACTCAGAGGTAAGCTAGTTCTTCTATGTTACCAACACTCGCTTCAACTATAAATTCAATACTGTACTACCATTTGAAATCGGTGTATTGGTTAAACACCCTTTCTGTAAAACAATGTTTTATATCAATATCTTGTCCGATGTTTAATTCAGGTGCATACGAGGAAGGCCAGGAACAACTGGAAGCAGTACGTCGCGAAAACAAGAACCTCGCCGACGAGGTGAAAGACCTTTTGGACCAGATTGGAGAAGGTGGACGCAACATCCACGAAATCGAGAAGGCCAGAAAGCGCCTGGAGGCTGAAAAGGACGAACTCCAAGCCGCTCTTGAGGAAGCCGAAGCTGCCCTTGAACAAGAAGAAAACAAGGTGCTGCGTAGCCAGCTTGAACTTAGCCAAGTGAGACAAGAAATCGACCGCCGTATCCAAGAGAAGGAAGAGGAATTCGAAAACACCAGAAAGAACCATCAACGTGCTCTTGATTCCATGCAAGCGTCACTCGAAGCAGAAGCCAAGGTTTGTTAGAAATAGTGATTTAATCTTTCCTACTTTCATTCTAAAGCTGTAATTACGATGTTTCATTGATATAAGGCATAGCAAGGAATGAATTTGATGAAATTTGCAGGGCAAAGCAGAGGCGCTGCGCATGAAGAAGAAACTCGAGGCAGATATCAACGAACTAGAGATTGCTCTGGATCACGCAAACAAGGCCAACGCTGAGGCCCAGAAGAACATCAAGAGATACCAGCAACAGTTGAAAGACGTGCAAACTGCTCTTGAAGAAGAACAACGAGCACGTGACGAGGCACGAGAACTCCTTGGAATTTCGGAACGCCGGGCCAACGCTCTGCAGAATGAACTCGAGGAAAGCCGCACTCTCCTTGAACAAGCGGATCGCGGTCGTCGCCAGGCAGAACAAGAATTGGCCGACTGCCATGAACAGCTAAACGAACTGGGTGCACAAAACGCCTCTATCTCCGCTGCCAAGAGGAAACTCGAGGCTGAACTCCAAACGCTTCACGTGAGTATATTCTTTAGGCTATTTTAGCAACGGTTTCATGGCAGGTAGATCTCTCGCATTAAACAAGAACATAGAAATGAAAATATATGCTAGTATAGACGATAGATAGTACGAGTTTGGTTTCTCGTAATAACTTTGATATTACGACTCTAGCAACTCAAGACTAGAATTTCTTTATAGCCTTGTACACCTATGCAGCCTTAAAATTTATTCATCCATAACCTAAACAATTACTGGTGTTCTTTCATAAATACTTGTCATTCACAGTTGACTCCTTATTTCATTCTTCTACTTATCACACATTTATCAACAGGCTACTTAAGTTATTCGTTCATTGGAAAAAAGGTGTACATACGTAGAAAGGTTGCGTTGAACGTGTTTGTATGAAGTTGAATGAAACTTTTCGTAGGGAGAAAATGTTAACGCAACTCATGTCGAATTCAATTTTTCAGTCTGATCTGGACGAACTCTTAAACGAGGCAAAGAATTCCGAAGAGAAGGCAAAGAAAGCGATGGTCGATGCCGCTAGATTGGCTGACGAGCTCCGAGCCGAACAAGACCACGCTCAAACCCAAGAGAAACTGCGCAAGGCTCTTGAAACTCAAATCAAGGAACTCCAAGTCCGACTGGATGAAGCTGAAGCAAATGCCCTAAAAGGCGGCAAGAAGGCTATTCAGAAACTGGAACAACGTGTTCGTGAGCTGGAGAATGAACTCGATGGAGAACAGAGGAGACACGCTGACGCCCAGAAGAACCTACGCAAGTCAGAACGCCGTATCAAGGAACTGAGCTTCCAGGTATCAATTAATTCCTAGCTAGTTGAACCAACTTTACAAATATCGAACTAGTCAAAACAAGATAAAGTCCTCATTATGTGTTAACGGCACCTATTCTTGTTATTTTCAGGCGGATGAAGACCGCAAGAACCACGAACGCATGCAAGACCTGGTTGACAAGCTCCAACAGAAGATCAAGACGTACAAGAGACAAATCGAAGAAGCTGAGGAAATTGCTGCTCTGAACCTTGCCAAGTTCCGCAAGGCGCAGCAGGAACTCGAGGAAGCGGAGGAACGAGCGGACCTTGCTGAACAGGCGATCACCAAATTCCGCACTAAGGGACGTGGAGGAAGTGCTGCGCGTGGACTGAGCCCAGCGGTAAGCAAACAATAAATTCCTAAACCATTTCATGTGGATCCGACGCCAATTCTTCGCTAATTCTTTTTCTTAAACCATCATAAAGCAATTAGTACTTTCAAAGTATATGAACACCAATAAACAAAGAGCCATTTAAAAATTGTACGAGTGATCAGGTTACATCAGAAGGAAATTTCTTCTACTTGAATAATTAGAAGCGGATAGAATTTTTACAAAGAGTTTAGAAAAATTTGGTTTTACTCACCAAAATAATAAAAAAAGTTGATAAACTTACGAGTCCAACGCGAATCACGTGTAAACGATACAATGAGCCACTACAGAAAGATGACATCCGCAAAAGCCAGTATAGTGGCGTGTCGATCAGAAAGATGACTTCCGCGAAAGCCGTTTATATGAAACCATAGGTTACTAAATTTACAGATATATTATAAATCTCAACAGACAGTTTAATATACTTTAATTATTTAACAGAGCATAAAAAGTAATTGCAAGAAATCGACGTCTGCAAAATATTAACCTCCCGATGAATTTTGACAGACATTTCAAAATTACAGCGTTCAATATTCTAAAAATTCTATAACACGAATGCCCCGTGTTTTACACAAATCAGTTCTTTGTTATTACTGTCAGATTTTCAAATTAAAAAGTCTCGGAACTTAGTAAAATGCTACGAAGAAAGTAAAAGGGAAAGCAAGAATTAACAGGGGCGTATGGTGGAGAAAACACCCTATCTATTATTTCCCAATTGCAAGGATCTTTTCGAACGCAGCTCTCATCTATGATCTGCACTGATAAACAAAACGGTATAGCAGGGTTGGAACTGGTGACAAAGTCATATCTCGAATTAGAAGTGGGAAACGCCATTTCGGGTACCGCGCGTGCGAAAGCCATTGCAATGAAAGATCTCTAATCGTGCAATCTCTATGTCCCTGTATAGCCGCAACAGAAGGCCCGCAAGGCGGCGCCCTCCGCAATGGAGTAAAGAACACCGCGCCGGTCCATGTAAGTTCGTACACGTGTCACAAGCACGTGTGTGTGTCAAAAAAGAAATGAATCGGAGCACAACGATCGCAAGAGAGCAATCTTATACGGACAGAACTGTTGCGAACTGTTCCAATCAATGTTTCACTTTCTTTTTTTTGAACCTGTGTGACAAGCCGATAACACTTCTAAAGGCACACCTCATGAATAAAAAGCTTGGTCCTCGTTATTAATTAACGTTGTGTATTCACCTACCCCTAAATCACAATAGTTTCAGATCACCGTAGATCAGCGCTGTCCAACCCAGGGCACGCATGCCCTTTGGGGTTCTCCCATTCTCCTCCGCGTTGTCCGAGATACCGTATGACGCTAAAGAGGCGACCATGAAAGGTCTCCGTCGTCAACGGAGCTCAGTCGCGACACATGACGTGTGAATTAATGATACACGTCGCCACGACGAGCCAATGTTCCTATTTCCCGCGAATATTCTGTGGGGAAGGAAACGATTGGGAGGGGAAGCAGGCGCGTCAAGGGCCCAACAACTGCACAGTGGTCTAGAGGGTGGCCAAAATTCAATTTCTCAACTTCAATTTTACAATGTAATTTTTTTGTATGAATTGACAACCCTCCAGAACTTCTAAGTCTGCATACCTTTCCTTTTCAGATCACTTTTTGAATATATATAATATTACGAAGATAAAATCATGAAATTTTATGTGAATCTAATTGTTTTAATTACTCATTATAAAACATTAAAATACGTGTTTGCATTATGCAGTTATATAGGTGAAGAAGCCTAGTTTTAGCCGCTAGAACTAGGTATTCAGACCACTGTGCACTGGACAGCGCTGCCGTAGATCCTTCTGTATAGAAAATACTAGATCGATGGGTGCTTGAGTAGTGACTATGGTGGATGTCAGATATATTAGCCGGTCAGATCGAGTGAGGGGTAGACTGACCAATAGCTGGAACCTCCACCATAGTCACATGCACGCGTACGGATTTGTTTACGTATACTTTCATTTGAATACCGCGAACGACGCGGAGATTCGTGTTAAAAGATGATAGAGATAACGTTCTTTGTCAACTTTGTTCGTTCCGACTTGTCATACTCGACAGATGTAATGTTCAATCTATTTGCATTTCTCGCGAAACTGAACAGATAAGGTTATTTTATTTCATCGAAAACGTAAAAGAGGTATCAAGACCCTCAGTTAACTTGGCACCTATTACTTATTTTTTGAGTGCAAGGCAAAACATCTGCGTTAAATGCGTAAAGGAAGCAAGAAGGACACAGAGAACATGTTACTTATTCCTCACGAATGTTTTTTTACCTGTCAAGAAAAGTTACTGGATTTTTGTTAGAGATGGGATTAAGATTACTGCAAATAGTATCGAAATCTGGTAGAATACATTCTAGTGTCCTATGTATCTTCTGTATACGCTGTAGAATTTTAACGGAGTATTATATATTGAATCTTTGAGTACTTCAAGAGATATTAAATACGTGTTTTCCTTCATAATGCTATTTTACTGTTATTTTTAATGTAATAAGTAGTTAGAGTAGAAGCGATAAGCTTCTACAATCTCCAAATAGGGTACCTACCAAATTAGAGAAATTTAAACTCTGTATGGAGCTAATCTAGGTTTCGATAATAGTGTTATGCCAACTTTTACTATGCCCAGCATACTACCCATTTACTTCACAGGAAAATGACAAAATAGGCATCGAACCGATTCAAATTCGCGAGTACGTATCGAACTTGATCCCATCGCTAAAACAAACAATGTATTCCTCAAACTTTGTATTGTTTTGAAGCATTCCCATCTTCAAATATACGTTCTTATTGGATTCAAAAGGAGAATATTCGAGATGCTTTTTAGAGCCTTTTCACACGAGATTCAACTGTGTCACAAACTAGACAAGTATTTCATATGTGCAAAGGCTCTAACACTGTCCACGAGACACCGTCGACGGACATTATTATGAAGCTTTCGAATAAATTGTAAGACTCATCGTGAAATTCACAATAAAACACGAATGTCGTGAATAATACAAAATATTTGTTTGCATTTCAGCCACACCGACCAGCGTTCAAACCCCAATTGGATGGTTCCGCATTCCCGCCACGCTTCGACCTGCAGCCCGATGGTGATCTGTAAAGATCGACGCGATCAACTTACCCTTTAGAGAGACTTAAATCACGACAACAGCCTGACAAACGAAAGAATTAATCGCAACGAGCGAACTTTCATCGTGTCATCTCGCCGAACAAACTCAGCCCATCATCTTTACACTCTACACACGCCTACATACACCTCCCACACACATGCACACGTACACGCACACATCTCCCACACACGCTGACGTACAGAAGATAAAAACGGTACACTCGCGATCTTTACATTCATCGACATGAGAATGTCCATGCTTGGTTATTTTGCCAGTTAAAAAAAAGAAAATAACGAGCAAATAAAAGATTTCCTCGTTTAACCATTGGGATATATTGAATTGTTAGAGCACACGGATGAGGGGAAGATAGGGAGGGAAATATAATCGTAAATAAATCTTCACTAATCGCGCTGACGGTCGAGGAAAGAAAGAGTGAAAGAGTGAGCGTGGGAGAGTAACAGAGAAAACGAGAGAAAGGAAAGATGCGAGCGGTCGAGACGAAAAGCAATAAAGTAAGAAATTAAAATGTTGTTATTATGAATACGTGGCAGAAATGAAGACATGTGTGTACTGGCATACGTGCGAATCAAACGGACTAATCAATTACTCGCAAATAAAAAAAATATACATATATATCCATTGCAAAACGGAGAAGAAAATCAAAGAACGAGATAATACGATATTATTGAGAAGACGAACAACGAACACGAATTTAACGCTAGTCGTGGATTTGCACGGCAGCTCGCATATTATACGTGTCATTCAAATGATAATCCTATCCTATAAACTTAATTTTAATTTATAAAGAGAGCCGAAATATGTATTTATTAAAGTAAATAAGCAATAAATAAAGTTAAGAACTAAATGTGACGTGTAATGTATCTGACCCCTTTACACGTAACGTCTCAATTAAACAAATATTTATTACAATTATAAGATTTTCCACATCCGCGAGCACTTTATTATCTGTACCCCACGAACTTTGTGCCTTCCTAACTTTCCTAATAAAGTAATCTTCTGAGTCTTCTCCGCGTGTATGCGCTATCAGCAGGGCCGATGGTCAAGCTCGCACACAACTAAATATAGGGAAATAACATCGTTACTTATTACCTCGAAAAGGAAAGTGGGCGAGATGTAAAGAGAACAAGCGAAATAGTGTCTGGCGATACCGCCATACTCACCAGAAAAGGGCATTTCTACCGATCCCGATCTCTCGCAAGTTTCCTCTCAACTGCCGATTCCTACACACAGGGTATTTATATTAATGTGGGACATTTTTTCAGGGTCGGTTCTACTCACCCAAAGGATAAAAAAGTTTGTATATACATATGTCCCATAATACTTAGTTTAGCAGTTATAAGCATTTTTATATTCCGTAAATCATCGGCCCGGACTGCCTATTAAAGGGCAACTGGCTGACAGTCGCGTCCGTCAGTTGGCCGAATACAGGGTCATCATTTAATCTTGCAACCCGTGCTCGCCCGAACAGGTAAAGGTGGGATCTCCTACATGCGACTGGTCGCAGCGATTTGACCCAGCGATTGGCTCTAGGCTGAATCTCCTTGCCTGCGATCAAGTCCATTGCCACAATGGGACAGAATCCCAAGAAACAAGGAAACGAGTCAGAATTCAAAAGCTGTGGGAGGATTATGTATTTTTATATATTTCTATCCAAATTCCAAACTTGCAATTTCAAATATCTATGGTATTTCCTTAAAAATACCATAGTATGCAGCATGCGTGCATTTTTGAAAGCAATTTTTTTATCTGATTAGAATATTTGACAAGCACAGCTATCGGCTCGGTTTTCACCGATTACCAGGTCTCACCACGAGGAGGTTGCTGCGTTTCGAGACCCGTAGAGAGATAGATGGAATCAAAGTTCCATCGATCTCCCTGTACATGAAAACCTTAGCCCACTAAACCAAAGAGATGGATGGAAACAAAGTTCCATCGATCCTTTCGATTTAAAAAGCGCTCGGCGTCTCCGAGACGATTCCTCTTGCTCGGATGCGATTCGAGCCGTCTATCACGTAGACTGGGAAATCAGACCGGGTAACTTACACAGACAGTGGACCAAAAGATACACACCTCCTACGCCCGAAACGTTTCCCTTTCGACAAGAACACCGGGGGGTGAAACTGATCCACCCATACCCATGCTCAGTCGCTTGCTTCCGGAACAGAAGCAGCGGCTACTTCCTCATCAGAGATGAAGAGCTAACGAAAGAGATGTTGCTCTTTCGCGCATGTTTGCTTAAGTAGTCACAGAATTTTATTAGCTTTGTTAAGCTAATAAAATTCTGTGACTACTTGGCAATTTTACATGGGGCCTTAAATACTTGATGCTATAATAAATTAACCTAAGGCTTCCTTAGATGTCTTCTTTCACTACCACTGTTCATAATCACTTTTCATTATTTTCTTTAAAATATATTATCTTATTAACTTCGTGTAAAATAGATCATGTAACCCCATCAAAGAAATGCATGAAATAAAATATATCATGTAAACCCATCGAAGAAATGCATCATTTAAAATAAATCATGTAAACCCATCGGAGAAATGCATGAAATAAAATAAATTATGCAAACTCCTCGAAGAAATACACAATATAGAACGACTCATGCAAAAATCCACGAAGGAATGTATGAAATAGGACAGATGATGAAAAACAATCGAAGAAATCAGTTAAAAAGGAAGAGAAATCGGTTTTGGCCTTGGCAGAATAATAACATTCTGAATGGCTTTTAACGAACCCGAAAATTTCATCGGCACCAACCGAATAAGCTAACCTAGGATCAGGGCTTGGAACCCTGACCAGGCCCCTACGAAGTCCAGTAGGACCAAATCTTAGCAACTATACCTAACGCTACCATTCAGAGGTAGACCTGCGTGTTTGGGATTTCAAACTTTTAATTACTTAAATAATTTGTCAGAAACATTGAAAATAAGTTTCGGCCCGAGACACATTCCACGGTCTCCTGAGATTTTATTTGTTATTAACGCAAATTTAAAGCAAACTATAAAGTTACCATCTAGATTTGTAATTCGTTATTAACAAATAAAGGCTCAGGAAACCGAGGCTTATTTTCTGAGTTTCTTACAAATTCACAGTCCAACACAATTTTTGGTCTGCAATATCCGCTGGGTAATTCTTGTAGAGTTTTTCGCCCTGAACACAAATCCGCAAAGCAGAATTGCTCTATTACCTTCAGTTTTTGATAAAACCGATTTTGAAAAAACTGCTACTTTTCAACTTTGAACATATTTTGTGTCGAAACGGAATTAAGCCCTAAAAAGGCTTATTTCTCTAAAGAGGCTTATTGCTCTAAAGAGCAATCGAATAACTATTACCGTTTCGGCACAAAAGATGTTCAAAGTTGAAAATTTGCAGTTTTTTTCAAAATCGAATTTTTCAGAAACTGACGGTAATGGCGACAAACGGTTTGCGGATTCGTGTTCAGGGCGAAAACTCTACGAGAATTACCCAGTGGATATTGCGGAACAGAAAAAAAGTTTCATTTTGTTGGACTGTGTTATTTAACTAACTAGAAATTCGAAATCCCCGTAATTAGACACCTCTGGATGGCAATATTATAGTTTGTCATGAATTTTCATTAATAACAAACTCATAAATATCTTAAAAAATTACGCCAAGTACGTGAAAAAGTCGAGCGTGGAAAAGAATACCTATTATTAAATAAGTCACAAAAGAATAGAAGATAATAACAATTTCAATATAAAAGCACATGTGAAATCAAAATGACAAAAATACATATACTTAGACATTTTAATATTGTCTAAGAATACCTATTATCAAATAAGTCACAAAAGAATAGAAGATAATATCAATTTCAATATAAAAGCACATGTGAAATAAAAATGACAAAAATACATATACTTAGACATTTTAATAATGTCTAAGAATACCTATTATCAAATAAGTCACAAAAGAATAGAAGATAATAACAATTTCAATATAAAAGCACATGTGAAATCAAAATGACAAAAATACATATACACGGACATTTTAATAATGTGACGATAAAATGTATCAGAAATACAACTGCCCTCTTTAGTTAAAATGTCCTATCTAGCATTTTGAAACAACAGAGAAAACCGAAGTTTTATCATTTACTTTGTACCATACTTATTTTCCTTCATTCAAATTAAAACATGTTGCCATTATTTCGTAATAACCTAATATCATTTTTTGTAATAGGTGTACCGGTAGGGAATGTATTATTAATGTACCAATTAATTAATTGTTTCAGATAAGATATTTTAACCATTTTGAAAGAACTTAGGTTAAATACATTAGACTATTTATAAATCGTTACGAAGCACGTAGAGGTTTCTAACTTTACTTAAAAGGTAAAAGATGTGTGGAACTTCAAATATTTCAAAATATTTCAAAAAATGAAAAAATGCTAGATAGGACAGTTTAACTAAGGAGGGCAGACAAGGTACTCGTGTCTACTATCGCAAAGAAAGAATGAAAAAGTATCAGACGCTCACCGACCGTTGCAAACAGTCTCACTACTATCCACGTGGCAAGCATCCCCCTTCGCCACTGCTATTCGATCAAGAGGCCAATGTGCCGCAGCTGCAGCGTCAGTGCCGAAATAGGATTCGCCGGTCAGCGAATACGGTCCTCCATCCTGTGGACCTAGACCCTCTCTAGGGCCTATGCTGCAGGCCCTGTCTAAGGTCCGTGCTTTGGGCCTTCTCTAGGGCCCACGCGATAGGCCCTGTCTAGGGCCTAGAATCTGAAAATTGAAGCTAAGCGAAAATTGGACTCTACTTCCGCGATAAAACAGCAATTAGAGCACCGGTGCCCTGGACGAAGTTTGTATGCGCAAAAAGTTGGCTCTAGTTTCGCGAAGAAAATTCAACTGGAGCTTCGGTGCTCTGAACGAGTCTTAGATACGAAAAATTTTACTCCAGATTCGCGGTAAAATTACTCTAAGTAAGAGCCGCGGTGCTCTGCAAAATATGTAGATGGACGCGAAAAAAGCGGAGACTCCACGATCGCATTACGCGCGATCAAAAAAGATCTTGCTAGACTGCAAGATTGCTAGGGAGACTGAGGTCCATTTCAGGAACCTTTTCAAAATTTTCGCGGCGACTCTATTCGACTCGATCAATTCGCGTTATTTTACGAATTATTAATCGGAATTGTAAAAATCGCGAGCAACTATTGTATTGATTTAATTTTCTGTTCCTGTTCTCTAGGGCCTAGAATCTCATTGGCAAGTCCAAGCTGAAAATTGAAGCTAAGCGAAAATTTGACTCTACTTTCGGGTTAAAAAAGCAATTAGAGCACCGGTGCTCTGGAGGAACTTTGTATGCGCAAAAAGTTGGCTCTAGTTTCGCGAAGAAAATTCAACTGGAGCTTCGGTGCTCTGAACGAATCTTAAATACGAATTATTAATCGGAATTATTAAAATCGCGAGCAAATGTTGTATCAATTTAATTTTCTGATTTAGACAGACACATGCATGTCACTATCTACGAGTACCTTGTATGGTCAGCTCATTGGATTCTGCTCCCTTTCCAACACATATGCGCGACGCTTAGTGGCCCGTTTCATATAATTGGCATTCGTTTCAGGAACATTTCTGCGATATTTCGTGAATATGGTTTAGACAAGAGCCACGTCACGAGGCTACTTCACGAAATATTGCACAAGTGTTCCCGCATGTCGCGCATTTGTGTTGGAACGGTCAGAATCGAAAGAGCTGGCTACGCAACGTTTTCTACAGAAACCATTTTGTTCTATTGCCTGCACCCACATGCAAAAAGTTATAAAATGACGAACCGTTCGCTGTCATCAAGAGTACTGCATCTCTGCACACTTCTTACTCCTCGGACCAGCACCCCTGAAACCAAATTTAGAGTTTAAAATTTGTATATAAATTATTGGTAGTAATTTATTCATTAATTACATATTTTTATTCAATACATTTTATATAATTGTTGTATTGTTGCCGATAATAATTGGTAGAGCTTTTTTAACTTTATTTGGACGTCAAATTTTGGAGTATATTCAGGATTGAAAGGGGCCAAATAAGGTTGGAGCGGCAGGGTTATTACAACTTTTTAGTGATGTTATTATTTTTATCGAAAAGATGAATTTAAATTTATATTTGTATTTTGAAGAAACGGTATAATAAATTTAAAAGTGTAACTATTGTTTACTAATGTCTTAGGGGATAGAAATAATTTGGTAAATGAAGATGTTACTAGAGGTAAATTTATTGTTTAAATAAAATTCTGGGTGGTCTGGTAGAAATATATATAATGTTAATGTAGATAGTGTAGTCTATCTATTTATTAAAATGAGAGATGAATGGGGCTGGCAGGGGCACAGTCTGGAAGAAGTAAAGGAGTTCAAATAGTTAGTGTATAATTTCCAGAAAAATGGGGGCAGAGAGATGCATATAAGGGAAGTCATAAAGAAAGCTAGAATAGCAATGGCGCAGATATGGAGAATAGGACAAAGAATGTTCAACAACAATTTTATGAGAAGAATGAGAATATTCAGAAGCATAGTGAAAAGTATCTTGCTGTACGTGTCAGAAATTTGGGAATGGATGGAAGCAGAAAAAGTAGAGAAAATACAGGAGAAATACATAAAGTGGACTTTACGTTTGGACTTCAATACACCAGCATATCTAATTTTGGAGGAAACAAAAACGGACGAAATAAGGATAGAAGCTGGGAAAAGAGCTATAAAATATGAGGAGAAAGCGAAACGGCTCAATAAGAATAAAATAGTACAAGAATGCTGGAGGGAAATAGACGCGAAGCAAGCAGAGAAAAAGTCGAAATGGGAGGAAATGAGAGACTCATACTACAGGCAAAAAATGATGGATATGCAAGAAATGGAAATAGAAAGAAGGAGAGGAAGAAAGTTTGCTGAGGAACTAGCGCAAAGAGCCAGGGCAGAGCAGGTCCAATGGCAATACGACAGAATACAAGGAGGCAGATACAACGCACATTACACAGAAATCAGGGATAACCAGAAAGCGAATTACCTAAACGGAAACTACAGAGGCAGACACCAAAGCATGATTGCAAGGTTCCGATGTGGGAACGAAGACCGGGAAAGCAAGTACTAGAAGGAGGAAAAGGAGACAGTATGCAGACTACGTAATGGGGCTAGAGAGACGCTAGATCACATGCTATAAGACTGTACGGATCTGAAAAGAGAAAACTCAACGATCAGGGGGATACTAAAGGGAGAAGAAGAAGGAGCGGAGTGGATGCGAATGGTTCTAGAAAAAAGGAGAAGAAAAGAAGAACAAGATGAAGGAAGAACTCAAAACGAAAGCACAATCTTGAATTAACAGTCCCAGAAACACTTACACACATAACACGTAACCCCATTTTGAGGCCGAAAGGCAAAAAATAAACCTATTTACTACAATTTATTAAAATAGATAGATAATTGTAAGAGATTCATTTATTTTAATTTTTGATGGGTAGTTGTTAATTATTCTAGTAAAATACAAAAATATAATTATTATCCCCCCAACAATTGAAATAAAGATAAGTTAAGAGAGAAGATTTGAAACAACTCACGCGAAAGGGTTCAACTTCAGAAATGTAAATCGTATTTAATACGTCAAGCATCCCGAAAGATTGAGAAATTAAAAACAGAATAGTTTAGAATCTTAAAGGCGCGATATGAAAACATTTTTCCGATTTTAAAATTTATTTATTCACGCATTAATGACACTGTTAGCAACTACTAACGATAAGTATTCGTGGTCACTATGCTCGGTACAGCAATCATTTTACTCCATAGCAGGCGGAATGATTGAAAGAATTAAAAGAGTGTCACTCACCGTTCGTTGAGAACAGTGTCACTGCTATCCACGCAGCCAAGTGGAAAGAGTTTTCTCAAAAGTCTTCTAGATTAAGGATATATCACAGTGAAATCATGTTTAAAGGCCTCCCACATAGTCCAGTAACCGATGGAATTAATGCACGAAGTAAGATATTGCGAATTAAGATTCACCATGGCACGTTAAACTAGGTCACGTCCGACCACCATCGCGTTTGGGAACAGACTGGCGAGTGGCGATTCGCGACTCGTGACGTATTTCAATGTTTTGAATTTGACAAACGTTATTGTCGCGCCGAGCGCGGGAACCGGGAGTCGGCCGAGCGCGGGAATTTGAACATGAAATTCGTCGAGGCCAGAAATAATATTATATATCAATTCACTTTTCACCACTACAGTCGTAATTGTGAATAGTGAAAATTTTTATATAGAGTTTATAGAAATGAAGGGGACGCACAGGCTTGGATAGAAATGAAGCATCTTCTTTTGTACAAATTTCTGCAAATTTGTCAACTAATGTAAATCGATAAAATTTGTGAAAATACATAGCACTAAGAATTATGAAAATTATGGTCGACTGCTTGCAGTGTAGAGCAAGTCACATTAGTGACTTGCAATCTTTTGGGAAAGATATTCGTAATACATTATAATCCACGATAGTTCCCACACTATTCGTTAATTTTATTAGCTTCCCATTAACAATATTTCGATTCACCCATAAACATACTCGATTAATTTTATTCCAACGCCGATAAATTGTGCGTTAAAAATATTGCATCTCTTCGTTCTTTTTCCCTAAACTACCATTAACATTTAAATTTCGTGCAGCAAGACTTTCCGCCATACACTCTTACCTCCTTCGAACACGTTATGTAGTCTCTACGCTTACTATCGCAAAAGGCCACCCTATTTCTACGAGTTCTACGTTAACATGTGACTAAAATGTGGCGAAAAAATTATTATCAGCCAAATAGAGAAGGTATAATGATGCAACTGAATTTATTACCTCTCTCTCTGTGATAATGAAAAGAATGCGGTACAACCCGAAATAACAACGGTATTAAGATGTTTAACGTGAAATTACACAAGTACTAATATCGATACAAATTGTGTGGCCCATCTGGCAGTGACCGAGATTAATAAAAAATCATTTGCATTTCAAGGTACAATAAAACACGATTTTACAGGATGGAAAAATCTGAAAGATCCTTGCAATAATTGTGATAGTTCAAATTCAAACACAATGAAGAAAGTCGATATAACTGCTTCCAAACAAATTCTAATTGCAAAATTACTTTTGTTCGATCACAATAGTAAGTAGTGGAACAATGAAAGTGGAAAATTTCTACATCCAAACAACGTGTAGCGACTAAGAAAACTGGAGAGTTTGTAAACGATTAGCGACTATTGAAATTACAAAAATTTTAAACGATTCGCGAATAAAGAAACTGTAGAGATTGTAAACGAATCGCGACTCTCGGAATTACAGAGATTTTAAACGATTCGCGACTGTTGAAATTGTAGTGATTGAAAACGCGTAGCGACTGTCGAAATTAGAGAGATTTTAAACGATTCGCGACTATCGATTTTGCAGAGATTTCAAACGATTCGCGACCTCTGAAATTAATTGATTAATTAATCTGAAGTAGATCTGAAGAAAACCTGAAGTAGAACCATGAAGAGTCACCTGCCTCTCTCTCTCTCTCTCTCTCGTGCCTTTATTTGTTATTAATGAAAATTCATGGCAAACTACACTCCGCATCAAAATTAAAGCAACGCTATAATTCCCAAAATTTTTTCGACATTTTCAAACGGCTGTATCTCTGCGATAAATGGTCCACAAAATATTTAAAAAACGGATTTTGAACGCTTCGAGTTTCTAGAATTTGACTCAAGGACTCAATTTTTTGTTCATTCATTATGATACTGTTTTATCAAGATGAATCGCTGGAAACCAAGTTTCAGAAATTTAGAGAAAATTTGAAGCATCTCAAACGAAAGAGTTCAACTTCAGAAATGTAACTCGCATTCGCTACATTAAGCATCCCGAATGATTGTGAAATTACAGAAAAGTAGTTTAGAATGTTTGAAACGAAATAAATTAAAACTTCTATCGCGAATTTAAAATATATTTATTAGCACACGCATTAACGTTACTATTAGCGAGTACTAAGTATATATTCGTGGTCACTATCATTTTGTTCGATAGCATGCAGAAAGATTGAAAAAATGATAAAGTATCACTCACCGTTCGTTGAAAACAGTCTCACTGCTATCCATGCAGACCAGCATCTTCCTTCAACAGTAGCTTTTCGATCTGGAGGCCAATGTCCCGCAGCTGCAGCGTCAGTACCGAATAGAACGTGTCAAATATGTCCCATTAATTTCGCGATGAAGAAACAATAAGAGCACCAGTGTTCGGAAATAGTTCTAGATGCGTTAAAAACACTGACTCTACGTTCGTGTTAACATTACTAACACGCAGGTCGATCATTGTCCACTATGAAATACTTTATCGCGAAATAAGTATTGACTCTACAATCGCAATGCACGCGATTACAAAAGCTCTTCACACTTTTAAATATCTCTCAACAGTGGGGAGATGTGTTCGGACTCGAGTAAAGTCTTTCGGAAATAGTCCTCTAGATACTGAGTCTAATGCAGTAGTCTAGTAATCAATGGAATTGATGCAGGAATCGTGAAATCACGAAATAATATCCACTGTGACTGCACAAATATTCAGTGATCCGCTCACCGACGCGGATAAAGTCGAACTGTTAGGGCACACCGTTCGGCAATGTATACCTAGTGACTTTGGTAGAGGTTGTTGATGTTTTGTCGCGCTCGGCCGTGTTGATGTTTTATCACGCTCGGCCGACTCCCAACTAACTTGAAATTCTTCAAGGCCAGAAATAATATTATATAGCAATGTCACCGTTATCGTAAATATTCGTGCACAAAAAGAACATTTAACCATCATTATAAATTTTTTCTTCATACCTTTCCATTCCTAAAAAATTTCATATTTATTACAACTTTAACGCGAACGCGTCACATTTTCCTCTTATCCAATCAACTTCATCATTAACAGAAATTACTTTCTTAAGTACCCAAGAGAACAAATTAGAGGGCGGCGTGAAAATATCTTGCAAACAAATTTTCACTAAGAGTACCTAAGGACCATAATGTGCATAATGAAATGGGGGGAGGGGGTTCGAATTATTCGATCCACTAGATCTGAGGCGATTTCGCTCAATAAGAGTGGATCTAACATAAATCCCATATCGTGATCTGTACACCAGGATCTCAGGATCCCGAAGATGACAGCGCGTTCGAGTTCCACGGATGACGTCAGACGCTTCACGGAGTCAGATGACGAGCCGCGATGATGATCGCATATGATGACGTTGGCAACAGAAGGCAGGCCATAGCAAGCTAAGGCAACGTTGGCCTCAGGAGGAGGAAGAAATAACAGGAATCTCGTTTCGTTGGCTCTTGGTCGGCCAGTTCTTCCCAGCGCCTCGCGACGTCGACTTCGCGCTTACAGCATGTCAACTGTGCTAGCTCGCAACTTCCTCCTCCTCCATCGTCCACGGGAAATGACAGTGACCTACTTGCTGGCAATGATCGCGCGCAACACGCGAAATTTATCTAATGCCACCTCTACCACTTACTAAACTCGACTGAGTTCTTGTATCACGTGATTCGACTCTCGGTATTGTCTGTGTGTAATTACTGTTGGTTTAAAATTTCTGCAGAAACCAAAAGAAATCTGGCACGAGGTCTTGATTATACCAGGGATTAAACAATGTGCGACTACGTGAATGGATGCTCTGAAACGTGTTTGAACGGATAAGTTAAGTATCGTGTCTAAGATGAATCATTGATAATTTCAATCGTCCTTGGTGTTACTTCAGCGCCCATCGTCAACCTAAGCTAGTTGTAAGCAGTCGTAAAGACAAGATTTTTTCTTGCATTCGTAAGAGAAGTATTGTTTAGAGTATGCCAACATACGTAGGAGATATTTATGATCAATTTTAAATACAGTAATATGCCTAGAAGAGAAGTATTGTTTAGAGTATGCCAACATACGTAGGAGATATTTATGGTCAATTTTAAATACGGTAATATGCCTGGATCTCGGTATTTATGCATATATATGTATTATATTCTAAAATGGATGTACTTTGATATTTTTCGTAATAAAATCGCCAAGAATGACAATAAAAACAACAATAATAATACTGACATTTACAATGGAAATACTAAAAAGATAAAGGCAAACTTCTTACGTGAGAAAAAAATTTCAAAATTATTTCTAAAAGGAAATCGTAATAGTAGGTACATGCGACAGACGTCGACATCAATTTGCTCGACTTAGGGTAAAGGACCCAATTACTGGCAGCCAACCCAATTACTGTCACCTTAAGCTATTTGACTTAAAATAACGAATAAATAAACGTTTAAGTAAAATAGCTTAAGGTGACAGTAATTGGGTTGGCTACCAGTAATTGGGTCCTTTACCCTATTATCGCGACGCGCCAGATTTGGCAAGAACACTTGTTTCAATAAAGTCTATGTCAGCCGCTAATTCTGATTTTTACGGTGACGTTAGTTATAATCACGAGTTTCCTGCACGCTCATACCTCTTGCAAGCGGTGCCCCTCGTGACTAGTAAATCGCACGAGTTATTGGTCGGCTGTTCCAGTACGATTCCCTTAGAATTGCAACGTAATCGAAACTTGTGCCAGCCGCTTTCGTCGACACGTTCTACTTCGTTTCTTTCGCGTCCTTTCCGTGCTCGTGCTATGCAACAGGATTACCTGCCGCAATGCAACAAATATGATTTTTGCGAATACAGTAAAATCTCGATTATTTGAACCAACCAGACGTCATAATATTTACATAATCGGACGATGACGTCATAATATAGGAACAAAAATTCATTTCAATATTCCCTAGGTGTTCTGAGATTCTTTAGTGAAATTGCATCAGTATATTTTGAGAAAAAATATGAATAAAACATTGGGTAACTTTTGTAACGAAAATACAATATGTGAGAAAACGTATAGAACTAATTTTTACAATTAATGAAGTTTAGTGAAAGAATGAACAAATTATTGTGTTAATTGCTATTATTATTACTTCTATTAATAAGGTGAATTATTTCGTACTGAAGGTCCCCAGTTCCCTGTCACTGGCTTACGAAAAAAGTTTAATAAACAAGAATTAATATGTGCCATGAAATATAAAATCCGAAAAATTAGTGTTGCCTCCACTGACAATGAGATGGAACAAAATTCACACAACATTTGCAGAATAATAAATTCAACTTTTCAGTCATCTTAGTACCTATTGGGCCTAATGAATAAAGTGTAAACAGTTGCTTTTTCTTAATATTTGACCAATTACTTTGTACATAATATGTTCTCCAAGTTTCAAAATATTTCTTAAGCAGAAATGTGGATGATGCAACATGCAAAGTTCAGGCGATTAAGTTTTAATGCGTCATTCCAGTTCAATAGTTTAGGGTGATATGGAATTTCTAAAGAAAGTTTTGAGAAAGGAAATCAGACCAAGGTTCTAATGCATATAGAGGGTGTCAAATAAGTTAGGACACCGGTTCGGGTTCGATTCTGCACTTCAAAATAGTAAAAAATGTTAATTTCATATTCATACGCTGTCTTGTATTCCGAAACATCTACAGAAAAGCTATGTTCCACCCTACAGTGATGTGCATCAGTTGACGTAATGTCCTTATCTACAACCACTCATACCTTTAAAAAAAAATATTAAAAATTTGAAGTTCTTATTAATAATTTAAATTTTTAAATATAGCAACCTAAACAATGTAAATCGAGTTACACTTTTGTAAACACTTTAGCTTATATTTAAAAAATTGCCTGTAATTAAGAAGTAAAAAGTTATCAGATGCACGTTTATGGAAACTTTTTTTCTATAATAGAAACTGATAAAATAATTATTTCCTTACTTCACTAAAGAAACAGCGACAAATACAGGGTCACCTTAATAAAATAACAGCATGATATCGTTCCCCCTTCAATTTTTCATGAAGAAAGAAGACAATACAATTTCTCTACGAAAAATTTCTACATCGAAAGGTGGGAGTGTAAAAGGATCTGGTTGGTAACTTTTTGTCGGTGACTTTTTTCGTGAACCATGATGCTACGATAAAAGCGACGCTCGTTAATTGGCCAAAGATGCGGGAACTGTACCAGATTTTACGTAACACATGAATTCACCAACTACGATAGCGATGAACGCGGCGAGCTAACTCATATTGCTGGAAATCGAAGAGGCGCTCTAAAACTAATGTTACCCGAGTCGGCATAAGCGAGAAATTCGTGAATGTCGCGACTAAATCTGAGAGATGACGTATAAAAAGTGAAGTATCGTCAAACAGTTTCAAGCAGATACAGTGAGTTTCGCGATGATATTATGTCAGTTACGAGTTGAGAATGCTGCGAATTACGTCACGCGTGACACCTGCACTCGCCTCTTCCTCAGCAACGTTCCAAGAATCGTGAACCACGTTACATTCCGCACGCCTAACGACAGAAAAGAGGAGGAAACTGGAAACGTCAGCGAGCTGAGTAATTTCTTGAAAATATTTCGATCGAAGGTACTGTAGAATTTCTAACTTTATATAATAAAGAAGTAATGTAATAATGGGATACTTATATCGTGGAAAAATGAACTATTAATTCTAGTTTACAAATACGTAAACAGTATTTTATATTGCCTTGTGTAAAAGATTTTATGGAAAATGGTACCAAATTATTATATTACAAAAAACTTGAGACACCATTTGAAAAGTTATTTTATTTGATGATTGCTTCTAGATTTTTAGGCATATTTGAAACAACTCTTTGTAGGACGATTTGTGCCGCCTACCTAAGAAAATAGAAGCAAACGGAAATTGACATTCAGATGATGGACTTATGACGAGCGATGCGCCCGGAGGAGGTCTTCATCGGCCGTGATCGAATATTCTCGGGTCGGTGGGACTTTCGTCCGTTTGCAATACTCGTTGAATACGCCAGGAAAACATCTACTAATAAAATGCTTGTATTACTTAAGCGTAATATCTATATTCAATAAGACGTTTTATATTGTAAACTATTTTTCTTTACGCTGATAAACACAGTCAATATTAGTAGGGAAAGCTCTTAAACACTGACAGGGCACAATCTTCAGGTGTCCGACGCCTTTTTTTCTCTCCTTAAAATATATTGTTACGCACAAAAATCTAAGAGATATGTTGTGACGTCCCACGAAGGCAACTGTACCCACAAATACTTCCTTCTGGCCGATTCCAGGACGAAAGTTGTAATTTACGGTTTGTTTACTACACACGTATACGTTCACGCTTTTCCTAACTTGTGTGAGCGTACGCACACATTCAATGTCCGCTGAGATGGCAGCCTTAACCAATTATATGAGGCATTGAGACCATCAACGGACTAACGCACATTTTTTTCAAAATTGAATAGTAGCAATACTGTATTCCAATAGGCTTTACTAATCATATGAAATAGGGGAGAAACAATATTTTAATGTAGGTTAGTCCGTTGTTGCTCTCAATACTTCATATATCCTTAAGAATGACCTTTTCTTAAAAATATAGCCACAATTTTCTGCTTTATTATGCAAATAATAATGCTAGGTTGTTTTTATGCGAAATAAGCTCCACTGTAAAAGAAAATATGAATCACAAAAGATTTATTGGGAACCATGACGAGAAGACGCGCAGGGGCATTATCTAACTCGGAAGGTAGGGAGAATCTCGCGGCCTTGAATGCGCCCATAAAGCTGCTCCCTGGTCTAGTGACCGATACCGCTGGAACCTGCAGTGGAAGAACATCGACTTGTCGAAACACGTGGCCATCACGCGGCAATCGACTGAAGATTACTCACAAATGCGTACCGGCTTGTACACCCGTCAAATACACATGCCTCTGGCATCGAAGTGACAATCTCGTTATTCCTCCGTCATCTGTTCCACGGTTCACGTCTCCTTCATTCCACTGTCTATCCCAATTGGAACAGCTCAAACAACGAAAAGTAAGTCGTAACAGTGTTGATACTTTCTAGAAATCGTTCAATCGGTAGATGTATGCTCGACCTGGTGAGCATCGAACTCCGTCGAGGTTAACGGAACTCGTTCGTGAAACATCGACGTGTATGTGTCGAATTCCCACCGTTCTTCGTTGAATAATTGATATCCATAGATTTTATAGAATTTATTGCATAATGATTAAAACGTCGAATAAGTCCGATTGCTGATCAATAGTCGGTTACATTCATTTATCTTTTGTTATTTAACGTTGAGCTACCGACATTGATATTACCTGTTGCAATATTCTTCGACAAAAATGAATGTTTATTTTAATAACATTACGCAAATTGTGAAGAGTTTTGCAGAATTTATTTTTCGGAATATACATTTTTTGTCGTTAGATTAAAGCTATTATTATCGTGTTATCCGCGACTTTTTGTCTCAAATTGGTAGTCCGTAGCACAACAAATATTTTATTAGTATATCTGTGTAGTCTTAATTACATCGTTTTGTACGTATGTAGTTAATAAACAGGTAATAATGCTTTTATTGCAGAAAAAATAGTAAAATATTGAATACAAAACATATGTATTGTCTTATAAATACATGTGCAATGTTACTACATTTTATACTTAAATTATCGATAATACGTTTCCTAATATAAATTTGGAGTGTACGTTTATTTTGATAAGGATAAGACTTAATACGAATGCAATACGACTACATTATGATGTAGTATAACGTTTAAATTTGGGTCGGCACATCAAGTGTCGATCGATGACCTATGCCCAGGGTTGCCACGTTATCACCATATAAATCCCGGAGTGCCACACATTGGGTGCGTTCAGCAGACTCGACTGTTGAATGATCTCACTAGATTTTACTTTGAAGTTGCACATTCATCGATCGACGCGAGTATCAATTTTTTTAATTAATAACTTATATTGTATATAAAATTGATACCATTGTATAATACCACAATTTCTTAGTGTCTCATTGCTTTCTACAACCCAGAGATTTTTCCAGTAAAACCAAACCCCGGGGATTTACTTCAAAATCGGAAGTCTCCGGGCGAAAACCGGAGAGGTGGCAACCCTGCCTATACCCAGACATGGGTAACTTATCATAGATAAAAATTTGAATCAGCAAATAAAACGTATAACATTTATATCTATTATTTGTGGAACAAAAGCAATCTGCTCCGTTAAAATAAAAGTATAATTTCTATGTACTGTCTCCACCGACATATATGATCTAAGGTCTCAGGGTGGCGTAACCCCTTAACTGCCTGTGATATCTGCAACGTTAGGAATTTCGTTCTAAACTTTTACCTGGTAATTCTTGATGAAAATATGCAAATAAAAATTATTGATGTTTTGACTAGTAAGTGCTCTTAAATGATAAGGAATGACCAAAAAGTGTGTATTTCTTTTAACACGTAAATTATCTATTGTACATTCGCGATAACAAGTATCTAGGTACAAAAAACGGCTTACCCGAGATTCTATCGTACTACACTGTGAAATGGTGAATGTTGATGAAAAAATTGCAATCTTTTTAATTTTCCTATTAGCAGATTTAAACACTCGACCATCATGGAGACTTCGAACTCGATTGACAGAATGTCGAAAGTTGCAACAGACATAGCGACGGATAAATCGTTCCAAGGAGAAATTCGATCCGACATAACACATTCTTCTATTTCGAAAAAGTTAAAGAATACTATTACTGTCTCTCCCGAAAGCGCCCAAGTTAAAGAAAGGAATGAAACGATAGTGCGAAGCAAAGATGTCGAAGAAAACAAGAAAGATAAAAAGGCATCATCACAAAATGAATGTGTAACAGATTTCAAACAGATTCACCGGAAAGATTCTGTAACTAAAACTGAAAGCACGAAAAATATCGAAGTGAAAAAGGAGAAGATTAAAACGGAAACCACAAAACCGAAGGTCCTAACTGGCACTGCCGCAACACAAACAAGGGCACCGGAATGCAAAATGACTCCAATCGTCAACGAATCCGTAAGTTTATATATCTCAGATTTAGAATTATAATTAAATGATGATGATTATATAATTAAATAATGAGTTCACAGGACGCACAGAAGCCATCGAATGTCGCCGTTCCCCGAAAATGCCCCCCCCTATCGATGCCACTTTTAACTGAACGTCCTCTTGTGTTAACAACACACCTGGTGCCTTCATTGCCGATCAGTTTGTTCGAGGTACTTGTGGAAGCGATTGAAGTTGCTACTGGAAAACCAGTAGTACTACTGTACGAGTCCCGAAACGATAGGCCGGTCGCGAAGGAAGTAGCTGATATTGGTACGTGTCTTTGTAACATTTTTCTATGGAAATAATGATTTTCAAATAAGTAACTTTTGCCTTGAAACTTTTTTTCATATCTCTTCCAGATTGCGTATTATAAAATAAAATTGAAAAATAGACGAACCTTCAGGGATTAATCTCACCCCCTTAGAGTGAATTTGGACAGCAAAAATATTACGTTGTAATCAGGGGGGGACATCCACAAAGTTTCAGAATTTTTTGAATTTTCGGGTTGCCTAACTTCCCTTGTAAGCAACGTCAAAAAAACACGAGCCGCTGATCACAAAATTGCCGTGCTTCAAGCGTTTATGACCCATCTATTTAACCATTAATAACTAAACAACAAAGCCTGCACCGCAATTTCGTGACTCTTGATTTTGGTCTTATTTTATCACGTAGAATGATCCATTTCACTTTCTAGTGCCTGTTGCCGAACACCCTGAATATTAAAGCATAATTGATATCCGAAGTAAAAAATAACGGTACCAAACTACTTCAATCAACATTATTTATCAGGATATTCAATAATCAATTGTTCGATATTGTGGGAAACGATGATTGGTTTTGTTATACGTATTTGCCAATAATTTTTATATAATTTCTTTTTCAGCTATTTTACCAGGAGACGCAGAATGGGAAAACGGTGAACTTTTACCCGTAAGCTTCTGTTTTGAACATCACCTCAATAAAAATAATTCACCATGCGTTTACGCCGATGTAATCGTGGCAAAAGGCTGTGCTCCAAACGTTGAGGTAAATATAAAAATATACGTGTACAGTATACACTGTCGAACACAATACAGTGTTCCTCGGTTAAGATACAGTTAAGGTATAGTGTTCCTTCTTAATGGTTAGTGCTACTCTGGCCTTCCCTGCCCCCTATTCTCGAGTGTCGAATGCCATAAATTTCAATAAAGCGTGAAATCGGAGATGTGAAATTCACCTACCACCCCGGATAAACGCTTATTTCCACTTGCACCTAGGGATCAGTCCCAGGGATCTGACCCAGTCAATCTTGCATTGTACCTCCAATTTTTCTGTGAATAGTCTCTCGACCCCCTTCTTCCCCCTTATTCCCTCTCTTTCTAAACCACTAATCGCTATGTTATCCCTTGTTTCTCTTCTCTCTTACAACTCTAGACGTTTTTTTATTTCCACCACTTCCTCATTTTCCTTTCCTGCCCCCGCTCCCACTCCTCTCTCGACCTTGCTACTCAGCTCCATCCGTTGTCTCAGTTCTCCCCCCCCCCCCACCGCGTTACCCTCTCCCCCTCTCTTTCCTTTTGTCCCAGATTTTGTTCTATTTTCTCCATCCTCTTCTCTAGGCCACTTCTTTCTTTCTTCCATTCTTCATCCTTGTACTAATAAGTTTCCTTATTTCCCGTATCTCTTCCTTTGCTTCTTCTCTCGCTTTTCTCACCTCTTCCTTACCGCTTTTAATCTCCGCCATAAGCACCCCAACATATCCATTACTTCTGCCATACTCTTTTCACTCTTCCCTCTTGGTTCTTTTACTTTATCCGCCTCCTCCCTCTCCACCCCCTTAGTCTGCCCTGTCTTCTCTTCCTTCTCTTCATGGATGAACTTGTCCAAAGCTCCTCTTCCTTCTCTTTTCTGCCTCACGGCGCTTGGCCTACCTCCCTTCGCCTTATCCGACTCCCTTCTAATTTATCCTCTCCGGTACCTACTTTACCTACCATCGCTAGCTTTACTCCCACTCTTTCCTACTTTACCGGCCTATCGCGTGGCCTCCACTATTCTAACCTCCAAAGCTACCTTCACCTTTATCTCCTTCTTGCAGTATATCTACTAATTCCCATACGTTCTCTGATATCTTAATTTATTCCTTCCTATCCATTCTTCCCCCTTCCACTTCCCTTCCTCCTCTCCACCCCCTGTATTCGCCTCCCCTTATCATTTACCTATCACACTCACTCACATACGACACTCATGCATCCACCGCCACTAACCAAGTCGCATAATTAAGAATATTTGACGTTTTCTATGTTCTTTTTCTTGCCCCACATCTAAGGTTACTACATAATACCAAAATATGTAATTATTTCCTTTCCTACAAATTACTTACAGAGAACAAATAACTCACACGAAATGAACGTAAAATCGTCGCAGCGATATGAAATAATGATATAAAAGGGTCACTATCATGTTATTGCTTAATTGACGGCTATTTTGCAACAACTCTTTCATAATATTGAAATATAAATCAATATAACATAAAATAAGAGAAATCTCAATTTTTGGGTTTTTTTTACTTACAGCGCGCACTCGTTATAAGCCTGTTTCTATCATGCGTTGTACGCCCGACGACTATCACCACCATTTCTTGGAATTCTTCGGGCGAAAGTGAGAGAACCCGAGAACGAGCGAGAGGCTCTTTCGTTTCCTCTAGCTCGCTCTTGGATTTTCTCATTCGCGCCATAGTGTCCACAACGCACTGTACGCCCGTCGCCAGCCCCGTTCGTCGGGCTTATAACGAGTGCGTACTGTACACTACTTTCATAATCACCAGCACCATTATGAGCATAAGCGTACCTTTGTATGTTATACATTTAAAAATTCCAGGACATCACAGATCTTCGTGGCCATAGATGTTCTTTGCCGGATAGAAAGAAACAAATCGGAGCAGCTGCATTATTGTTCAATTATTTATATACTAGAGGAGAAAGTCCCGCTTTCTTTGGTAATACTCTAGGTCAGTATATTATTGTTAAGACCGCCATACACGCTCCTTCTTGACGTTCGATTTGCTTGTACAGTCAAAAGTTATAATGCAAGACTGAGCGTATGTGTCCACAAACCGGCCGATTTAGTATACGCGTACTAGTGATGCGCGATATTTATCGATAACTGCATATATCGATATTTCCCTGTCAAAATATCAATATTTTTTATCGATATTTCAAACACCGATAATTACACGTATCGATACTTTTGGTCCACATATCGATCATTTTTTTTTTTGCACCCTCCATGGGCGAATTCCACTTACGCCCAGACCGCCCCAATGGATATGCAGAGGGTTGCGGGCGCTTTTTTCGCTTTATAATTGTAGAAAATTAAATTACTTGTTATCATTTTAACACTTTGAATCGAATTATCGATATTACCAATATCTATATTTTTTGAGTAATATATTTCATGTATCGATAATCAACGAAAAAATATTTATCGATAAGCATTATCAATAGTTGAGACCAATATCGCGCATCACTAATGCGTAATGTCAATTTTCTGGCATGAACGCAATTACAACTTTTGACTGTACAAGCAAATCGAACGGTAGGAAGGAGCGTGTATGGCGGCCTTGACGATTATTGCAATTGCTCTTTCCCGTGGGCTATGAGAATGGCAACTGTTCAACATTATTTTTCAGACGCTGATTCTCAGGTCGCTACTTTGCAAATGGTGGCAGGAAAGCAGGCTGAAATTGGAATTATAGAATCACCTGTGATTAAATGCCATAAAAACATACTACCGGGAATCGAATCGGTTCATACTTTAACTAGCTTGGGGCCTTTACCACCTTATCGTATCATGGTGACAAAAACGCTATCAGGTATGCATAAACCACAATGTATATACGCGTTACTCGCACACCTTCAACCAAAAGAAAACTAACACATGTTTCGCTCGTCGACTCTCGGGATCATTCGGCAGGAATCGTCGTCATTATTTGATTTCATGTACTTGGCGTAATTTTTTTACTTTTTTGAATTGTTTTTTTGGGATATGTACATATGTACATAGTCTACTACTTATCTTGCGTGCAGAAAAAATATTATGAAATGCAAACAAAAATAAACCATGACAAATGTATGAATATGTCCCAAATAGCAGTTGCAAACCACTGAAATATCTTGTCTGATAAGTATTCTTATAGACAGAAAATAAATGTTTACACACTGTACGATTTACGTATTTTCCATGCAATGAATCACACGTTATATATTTCATTTACAGATGTTCTGGCAAGACAAATCACAGCTTATCTGCTAAATATAGATCAAAACAAGGAATGGGTGGACAGATTCGCACCATTTGGAGTCACAAGTTTCGCAAAGAATTTCGCGGAACTTTACGGTCAAAATGGTACAAAATATGTACCTACGAGCGTACCATATTACTAAAGATTATGTTACATTCATTACATTATAATATATATAATAGACATATCACTTCTTCTTTATACTCCTTTATGTTCTTCCTCGCCATACATTAAGTTCAATAAATATAATAATCCAGTAATCAATTTTCTATATGTACAAACTAGCTCGAAATGTTCTGCCACTTGAAATAGCCTAATAAACTTATTTATTTCTATAGCGGATGTATTTTCTATTTGTAGCACGTAAAAATGTTATAAAAAAAATTACTTTATAAATTGTACAAGTATCCGATGTTTTCTCGCGCGTAACAATAACAATCCAGAATTTCTAAATTGCCTAAGGAAAGTAGAAACAAAATTAATCAAGCGAAATTAAGATCACCAAAAATTTGGGGGAAGCTGGCCCTCTGGCGGAGGTATAGAACCTTTCGCTAAACTGTTCCTCAAGAATTCTTCGAGACGTACCAATGGGCCACCGCCGACGCAACCTACGCTTTGCATTCGTGGGTAATATTCTTCTGTCAATAAAATCAATAATTTGAGAAACTGGTTCGGATAAGCAGCCCACAAGGCACGACCAGCAACTTCGAGCATATCCAATAAAAAAGTCGCGCAAAGATCTGCTATTTCTGCCCGCGGTTCTGAAATAACAAAAATAAAACAAAATTGCACACATCAGTGATGAGCAAAAGTCCGTTGCGTTCGCTTGCACTTTTCTTACCAATATTTAGAATAGCAGCCAACCATCGCCATGCATTTTGAAGCCCATACGGATGACCCTTAACAATGCCTTTCCTTTGTGATGTAATGGTAATAGAGGCATACAATCTCATTAAACCGGACATTCTTTTCAAAAATTTATCGTGCATTTCAACTGCGCCATCTTCGGTATATTTGTAGCCCAGCAATTTGTAATAATCTTCGTTTGATTGCTCCACCATTTTTGGCATGAAGACAGGGACTGTATACGGGCAAGTAGTATGAAAGTGGGACAATAATAGGTCGCCGAAATCAGGATGATCGTTCCACAGGGCTACAATGATCGCAGCAATTGGAAACGCCATTTTTGGTTTACTTGAAACAAGTGTTTCTCCTTGATTCTGTAAAAAAACATGGACTGAAAATACTAAAAAAACATTTTGTATCTCAAATGGTCTAAATTTATTAATTTTGATCTCTTGAAGCATACTGAATTTAACAAAACTTTGGTTGTTTAAAAACTGCTCACATGCAAGTGCCCTTGATACAAATATGAAAATTATATAAAAAATTACGTACAACTATCTTTAAAGCTAAAATATTTTTGCAAAATGCTGCCCCCTGTGGATGTGAATTGAAATTTGGTGAAGATCTTCCTATCAGAAGATTATGTAACCTTTCATATTTATCTCTTAAATGCTGCTCATTAATACCAGAGATCGCATTTACAGGTATATTTATTGCCTTCTGACATTCAAATCTTAGCGTTTTTGTACTTGACGACTGTTGAAATTCTTCATAGTTTTGCATATAATTTTTCAAAAACTGTCGGCTGTTCATATATATTTGTAAAGATTCTCTGTCAACATATTCATACAAATGGTCTAGAAAAAAATAAAGACATATATTTATTGCCTGTTCATTACGAATATAGATTATTATATTTTGTGAATCTATATTTACTTTCATTCTGTTTAGGACTTGGTGATACAACTTCTGTATCAACAACTGTTGGAGTTAATACTGGACTATGTGGAGTAGTTACACTCGCAGATGTTTCTTCGTTCTTTCGTTGCTCTTTATCTCTACATTTTTCTTTATTAATTTGAATATTGCTGATGTTTGTTTGTTCAGGAGAAAGTACTTCACAATTAGTTGGAATATTTGACTTCTGTTTTTTTAAAATTTGAGAGTTTATTTGACTCTGCTTCACACTTTCTATATTAGCTAAATTTGTTTCATACTGAGCATTTATTTTCTCTAAGGTACATGAGAAATAGGAAACATAAGATCATATTCCCATTAAAGCATTGCACAAAAAAAGGTATGATGAATCTCTTACCTATTTCTGATTTGAATATGCATAATATTTCATCAATTTGATAAACTATTTTCTCTGTAATACTTAAATCAGTGGGTGTCACCTCTCCTGTCTATGTATAAAATATGTATGAAGTCACACATTTTTCAAACTTATTTACCATTTAAGCAATTTCTTACCTTAATATTTTCAGCTATAAGCTCTATTTGATGATGCAATTCTCCTAACTTTGCAGCGTAAGAAGTCAATATAATACCAACAGAATGTTTGTCTTTGCAATTCTCAGAAAGAGTTATAATGTCATGGTACTTCATCCCAAAGGCATTTCTCAAGTTCATTATCTTTTTGGTGATTTCTTCTTTCTCTTTCATTTTCTTTTTGTATTCTTCCACTTCCTTCTGCCGCTCATGTCTTCTGCGTATTTCTTCTTGTTCTGCAATCCTTTCTTCTGCTAGTATATATGCATAATTCTCTTTACTTTTGCGTTCACGTTCCATGGCCATATGTGATTGTGAAATTGCCATATGCTCCTTTATAGCTTTCCCATTTTCTTTCATATGCTGCCAATGGCGCTCAATTTCCTTCTGAAAATGTAAAAATATGACATTGTACAAATCTTCATCTTCTTATATTAAAGAATCAATTTTAATTTTTAATTATAATCCTCAAAAATATTCAGATATATTCTGAATTTTAGTAACACATATTAAGAACCATCAGCTTCAGCAACATTTAGTTTTCAGACAAATAGGTTTTTTATTAACCAAGGTTCATTTTAATAATTTATGGTTTATGCTTTCTATTGCTTTAAGTCTCTATAATAGACCATGATAACAAATATTTATGCTTATGCTTTTTGTTACAAATCGAAGTTCAGTTTCTTTACTTAACACTAATATTTGTTAGAAAACAAAATTATACACATATACTGAATATTAACTAATATAATGAGTTCAAACTATGTAAAAGTGGATTTAATATAAGTGACGGCTGCCTTTGCTGAAATAATATAGAATCAAAAAATTAAGCTATGAATTTTTAAAATTAAAAATAAATTTACATTACCCGAACTTCTTCCTTCCTTTGATTTTCACTTTCTAACAGAATTTTTTTAACAGAGAATGTAATTCCACTCTGTGTAGAAATGTTATTACTATGTGAGAGAATGGGTTTCTGTGGAACTGTAATGTTACAGGAATTCTGTTCATTTTCTATATTTTCTAATTTCTGGCACTCATTTTCGTTTACTGTTGAATCGGGACCAATGGTAATCCGATCCACTTCCCCTGATATTCGGGAAGCTTTTTTCAAAGCTGAGACTTTTAGACAGGTAAAGTCAGAGCGGATGTCATTCATGTTTTCTACCTGTCAAGTAAAAACTTATATAAAATTGTAATGCATGGACACATAAGATAACCATGAATTATACGTACGATATCGAATTTAGAATTGACGAACTGTGGTATCTTTGTAATTATCTTGCGAAAAATAGAATACGACGTAACAAATTTCAAGAAATTTTGTGTACCAAAGTTTAGAAATGTTATTATAACCTATAAATTTATCTCGGTTTACATTCAGTCTGAAACACGCTAGAATATGATTTCATGAACTAGTTAGAACATACATGCACATGCTGATGTCGCAATAGAGTACACACGAACTATTTTATTTTAGAATATAGTAGTATTCAAGGAATTATTTGACAGCGTTCTACATAGAATCATAATGTATCATCATGCTGCATCATGCATAGCATACCCTAGGGATGCCGATTTAAAATCGATCTTTCAAAAATCGATCTTTCGATTTTTTAAAGACATTCTCAAACAGGGATCGAATCGAAAATCTTATCGCAACCAAAGAGATCGTGGATTGATTTTCATAAGTATGCGGTGATATAGAGACACTAGGAATTTATGTTATTATTAATAATTCTCCGATTGACTCCTAGTAATTAAGGACACTTTGTAACTAACAAAAAATGTAAAACCCATGGACTTTGTAAAGCGTGTTGTAAAGCGTATCCTGTAAATTTCCAACTTGTGTCAAATCCAAATTCAGGTTTTGTTTAGTCCCATATAGCACAAAAACGTTTTAAAAACGTCCAGGCCAGACGTTCAGGACGTCTTAAAAACGTCCACGAACGTCCAGAAAAGGTCCTAAAGAGGTCCTAAAAACGTCCATTTTCACAAACCAGTACGTCTTTGAAACGTCCAGAAAAGATCTGTAGACGGTCTACAGACGTCTTGGTTAAGTCCGAAATAGGGATTTTAGAATGTTTATAAGACGTTTTTGGGACGTTTTTAAGATTTTTTTGGAACGTTCTTAGGACATTCGACGGTACTGGTTCGATTAAATAAAAATTTAAGCAAGTAAATGGTTTTCAATATAAGATACAAAATTCACTGAATAAGTTTGTTCCTGCTTTATTTAGAATATTGGTCGTCGAGAATAGAAAACAAAGTTTTAATATAGAAAAAAAATACAGTATTGTCTCGTTAGCGGCTCGTTTTGGTGCACACGATGTGGGCTTTTCGCTATCCCCACCACTTCTGTGTCACTCTTGTCCGGCGAAGGCCGACTTAAAAACCGAAGCAGTCGCAGGTGCCCACCGACTGAACGACTGATCGTTGTCCTGTCGTCTGTATGTAAGCGTCTCCATATGTTATGTAGGCCCTGGCATAAACGACACGACTGTCGTACGACTTACAGTCGTAAGTGTAGCCCTAGCCTTAGGGCTCTGGTCTCGACGTGGGCTCATCGCCGGTCCCGACCAGCGAGCCGCTAACGAGACAATACTGTATACAAAATTCTTATGACTATAGAATTTCATTATTTTAATGTAATGCTATGTTTTACATTATAGTACCTTAACTTGTGTATACATATATGTATGTATATACCTATCAATTCATTAGTAAGTGTTCTGATGCATTGATATCATTTATGTATTTACAATACAACATACTTCGTAAACTAACAATACATCTACACAATCAGGGTTACGATGAAGTGTATGCAACTTATAATACAAGCTCTAATCCATACTCAAAGCTGACGTCATCATATTAATTCATTGTAATGCATTGTGATAAATGCACGAATTTTTGAATCACCATAGTTATAATAATTCATAAAATATTCCGAAATATTTTAATACCTACAATAATTCTTCATATTAAAAACAAACATTATTAAATTCATTACAAGATTATTTTACACAGTGAAAATTGCAAATAATCGAATAGATTTTGTTCAAGTGTTTTTAGGTTCTTTTGTCAGTAGCATATTGTAATAATAAATTATATAAAATTGATCTGTGAACCAGCTATGACAAAATGCAATGTATGATTCACATAACTATAAGAAGATATATTTCTGCTTTTAAATTAAAAAAACTATTATTTCTTACTCAAGGCACTTTTTCTTGACTGAAATTCAGAATTTGATTGATTTTTACTCTGTTTATATACGATTAAAATTGTATTACATTTAAAACGCAAAAAAATTGTTGTTTTGTACTTCCTAAAGACGTTGTTTCTGTTCTCACAATTTGTGATATTCAAAATATGCATTCTTGTATATGCATTTTTGGTATTGGAAGAACTATGTAAAATTATATTTTAATTGCATTATTTGGTATACGCAAGTACATATTGCGTACACTAAGTATATATGCACAGTTGACAGTATCAACAAACAAGCGTACTTTAATACGCTACAATCTGTCATCTTTTTGTATACTAATTACACGAGGACACTGCTAACGTTCCACCCCAAGCATGTATTAAATTCAACGTTTTATTAAGTTTTGAACACCATTCTAATCTATCCTCTTTTGTGTCAGCTGATAAAAGATGCCTGCAAACAATTTATGATTAACATGCTTAATTTCGTAATGTTATATTTATCAAATGAAATGAAGTATAATATTTACCTAATGGTTGTCATATGTCCGCTTCTAATCATGATCAAACTTTCAGTGTCTCCAGATTCAGCAGTTCTTGTCGTTTCAAGTAAGAAGGTATGAGGTCGCGCACATATATCGCGGGAGACTAATCCAACATTAGTTGTTGAAATACCTATAAAGGCAAAAATAAAAAACATGGTGCCTTTAGTTATTAAAGATATTTTAACCCTTTAAGGCCCAGACACTTTTCTCGGCGGAAGAAAATGATTTCTTATACTATATTTTTTAAAATTCAGTTTAATAACATTGAATTTTCCAATCTTTCTTAGCGTTTGGACAATTATTTTTTCCATTTTCGAGCGCTAGTCTCCTTATTGCATCCGAGCCTTCAATTATCGACTATCGATTTTTTTATACGTCTGAAAATGATGTGACGTATACGTCACACTAGGCGCTAAAGGGTTAAAAGACCACGAACATTATGTCAGATCTGAGTTAACAACTATGACAATTATAAATCACCTTGCAAATCTAAACTTCCAATGGGAGTCTTTTTCCGTTCGTCATCTGGATATTTCCAATATGACAACGTTGAATCCTTAAGCAAACACCATCTACGATGCCAAGCACCAAAACCAGAAACATCTTCAAACATTGTGAGAAATCCTCTGTGTTCGACCGACACTGAAAGCTCGCATGACACACGCATTTGTAATCGACCCTCTAACGGAGATTGTGACGGTATCTAAAAAATATGACAAATGATTAACGATGACGTTTGTTAAAATACACATGTTGAAAATATATTATGTTTACCTTATTTAATGTAAATTGTTGTCGATGTACTTCTTTTAGACTGAAAATGACATAACCAGACAACTGGAAAGCGGGAGATCTAACAGCTGATGGTCCTGCGGGGCTTTGTACACTTGGCATTACTAATCGACTTTCTTGTTTTAAATACTTTTTCGGTGTTTTATTTACTACCTGTAAGATGTTTACGTACTCAGTGAAATAATACGTATAATAAAAATTAATACATAAAACTATACAAAGCAAAATACAATGTAAAATTCTGGAAACATGCTCTCAAGACTTCACACTTTAAGAAAATATAAAATCCAAGCATCGATTCATTTTCATTGCCCAGATTATATGCAACCACTTAAGGCCAGATCCATACTATCGATCCGGTCTCGATCAAAATCACATTCCTGAGCGTCCACACTCGTTCAGCTTGATAGTGTGGACACTCACGGATATGATTTTGATTGGGACCGGATCGATAGTGTAGATCGGGCCAAACACGTATACTTACTTTTTTATTGCCATTGCTGTTATTACTACTGCATCCAGTACCATGATTAATGTGGTATTTAATTTCATGCGGCAAAATTTCAGGTTGCGTCTGTAGTGAATATATTTCAATGGTAATTTTAAAATCATTATACAGATCGTTCAATTTAAGAGTTGATGGAAACCGAAGGCACGAGTCACCAGGCTCTGCTACAACCACTGGAGTAGCAACTATTTCCTCCAAATGTCGCATCAAACATACAAAATGTAGACAAGTATCTACAATATATTTATCGAATTATGAAAAATACTTATAATATTTATTTAAAATGTGTAATAATAACTTATACTTACTTGTGCCGATATTACGGAAGTATTCTCGTTTAAGAGGTAATGTAATAGCAGAAACTGTTAAAGAACCGCTCTCTTGTACTTCCGGCGATCCAGGAGAAACCGGCCTCAATGTACCTTCTATTTTTAACCGTTGAACTTCATTTAATGCAGCTTGCCGTCTATGAGCTATAATACAGAATTTATGTACATATATATATTTTTAAACGAAATATAATTCATGAAATTCCTTTTATAATAATAGATGAAAATTACTGGCAACGAGTAGTAATCTTTCGCCTTCAACGTGCTCCCTCGAATCATTGAACTCTACAGTAGAACTACACAAGTTCAATGCTTGACTAGCTTGACCAATAATTGTCTGCTGTTTGCACACTTCATCTAATAACCGCTTCACTTTTTCTTGCACCAAAATAGCTTCGTTCTTAGCGTCAAGTTGCGCCATGTCGGGAACATTATCTGGAGGTTGTTGTATTCTCGAAATTATACGTACTGGTGTTTTCGGTGTCTGGAATTACATTATACAATAGTTTTAGATTTAAAATCCAGAATCCTATAGAACTGCAACATTCGCTTGACTTACTTGTGATTGCTGTCGCCTGTAAAAGCTGACACTGTGCATTAACGGCACACAATTTTCACCATCTATAATGTAAGGTTCACCCTTTTTAGGAGACTCAGACAAAACTGTCTTTACAGGTGAACGGTACGATGATCTTAAAAAAAAATACTTAATTTTAATTTACACTTTATATTTATATCTATATTATCATTATTATCTTTGTATCTTACCCTTCGTTATATTTAAAGCTCGTTGATGTGATCGAGGGACTCTTCCCACCTCTGTTTAGCTTGGGTGGAGTTGGTCCTTCTTCTGTATTGCCATTGGTAGAATGTGCTTCTTGCAGTGCAAGACATTCGTCTAAATATTCATCCATTTCATCCAATACCGAAATATCAGAAGTCGTACTATCCGGATCTGGATCAATTGATCTCTGTAATTGCATTGTTCAAATATTATAACAATAAGGCAACGAATAACAAACGTACATGTACAGTGATTGTTATAAGTATTGTTTGGAAGCATTTGAATGTACCTTCTTATTTAAAAATGATTGCTCATTTACTGCGCGTAAGATACTTCTACCAAGGCTAGTGTTTACATCTTCACTTCCTTCGTCGCTGTCGACCTCAGTTACATGATCCTATACGAGAGTTAATAGATAGAATTATAAAAAATCTATCTACCGCACTTATTTTTTGCAGAATTATCTTACTTCAACATAGTATTCAGCTTCCGTTTCTGTCTCTGTATCAGTTTTCTCATCGAGAGTAGCCGTTTCTGCTTCTGTGCTGTTAACAGTATACTCTGTATCTGTTTCTGTCTCTGTTTCCGTTGTGTTTTCAATTTCGGAAAGATTAGGATAGATATGTCCAGGCTTAGGTGGAGCAACACGAATGCGCTTAATGTCGCCTGCTGCTTTTATTTGCTGTGTTTTTGGACTACCTACAACTTTAAAATACAAAATATAACAAATTTTCTATTAACGTAATTTATAGACGATGCCAAATATATAATAAATACCTTGTCGTTTAACAGGTGAACTCTTGCATGGATTTGAAGTTTGTCTCTCGCCAGAAACATGTGGCTGTGGAAGTGGCGGTGGAGGAGGAGGAACAGTATGATCCTGTCATGAAAATAATATACACCATTTACATCTATTATCTTCAAGCAACATTATCCTTAATAAATGGAATATAAAATTAAGCTTTGCTTACAGGTGCAGGTGTTGGTTTTACTGGGCAAATAGGAGAATTTTTGGGAGAATTTGATTTTCCTTCGCTACTTTCACTTGTTCTAATACAGGAACCAGCAGCAGCTTGTGCCATTTCTTTATTTCTATTAAAACGAGACCGCAGCATATCCAACTCGCGTTGCCGTTCCAAATAAGTAGTACGCAAAATATTATTTTCTAATTCTTGCGTACCTAAACCTTGCTCAAACTTCTCTCGTTGAGCATTAACAGCATTACTTGGAATATCAATTTTGGCCCGTTCTTTTCCTACAATAGAATCTTATGATACAAAAGCACATTAAACTTTTACTATTAACTATGATCATTTATATTGTCTCAAAATTAATTTATATTTTAAAAGTACCTCCATTGTTTGTATGTCCAGGTGATGAATTAACTTTATCCTTCTCTTGTAACTTATTTGGTGGTATAGACATAGTAAGTGGCGCTTTTGGCAACAAAGGAGCTTCCCCTTTATTTTTCTCAAATAGTGCCATCCTCTCGGAGAGTGTCATCTGAGCAGGATCTTTCACTTTCGTTTCTGCATTTTTAGGTTCAAATAGCGAAGCTTTACTCAGTACTGAGCCTGGACTAGATTGAGCTGAATTTTTAGGAGATCCATTATAGCCAAATCGGGGTGTCAATCGAGAACCGTTTGTGCTGGGCGTTACATTTCTTAACGTTTTCTCTGGGGTGTTATTATTCTTATTATTAATATGCTTTGGCGAGTCTTTTGCCTTTTTCATATTTTTATCTTCCGGAGGTGTTGCAGTAGTTCCTTGTCTGTGTTGTAGTTGTTTAGGGAATAAACTCGTAGAATCCGCATCTTTTTCCTGAGAACAAGCCTTATAATCATATACAAGGCGATTATTGCTTTTTGTACGACTAAAGCCCTGAACCTCCTGTAAATAGTATTTTCACCCAACAAACTCAATCACGTATAATATACTTTATCTTTCACGTTAATTAAAGTGATATATAAGAAGTTCTAATACTTATATTTCACAGAAAAAATTTAAAAGCTTTAGTCACGTAACAGGTAAATAATATTTATGTAATAAAACCACTTACCAATGTTTCCAATGTAGCCTTATCCCATTTTATTTGCCTCGTAGAACATGCTTGCTCCTTTCTTGGGCTAGCTGCTCCTACGCTGTGTTTATTTCCTTTATTATATCCACTTGTGCTTGGCTGTGGTTCCGATGCATTTTTAACTTGCTCGTTTAATTTTGCCTGTATTTTGCCCGCTTTACTTTCTACTGGTTTGACCTGGAGAAACACACAATATACTACTGAGTTTTTTGAAATATAAAGATACTTTGAAATATATGTATAATCAATTTACCAAAGCTGGATGTGAAAGATCATCTTCCCAATTATTAATTGTTGAAGCAAGAGCTGCTAATCTATCGAGTCTAGCTCCTCTTTTAGATGGTTTTTGTTCACCAAAGTCTTCCTCTGCATTGAATCTTTCTTCAGTTCTATGAATAGGTGAACTTAACTCCTGGCTACTATTATCTATAAAAAGTTATTTATGCATTTTATCATATAATTTTATAAATTTTAATACAATCTAAATATCTAGAGTGATTTTCAAACAGCGTTAACAACTGAGGAATGTTAATAGTGATTATGATATATAATTATTTATGTTGTAAACAAATACTAATGGAATAAAATTAGATAAATTAATAATACCAGAAATTATATCAGAGCCATTCTTGCAAAAATACTGTGTTTACCATTTTCATCTAACTTACACAGCACAAGGCACATACATATATCAAAGCTTGGTAGTGTCAGAAACCAGTTTCAAGCAATCTGTGTAGGTGTACCATGTGATATAACTTACCAGAATATAGTTTGCCAAGCCTTTGTAACTTTGACCTCACATTGTAAAGCCCAATTTCTCCGTTTTCCTTATTTGTCTGTTCATTATTTTCATTGACAACACTACTAGACACAGATATTCTTGTCGATTTTAATGGAGATGTGCTTTCTGTTGATATTTTAGCAGGAGACTTTGTTGGAGTTTTACTTTTAATAACTTTAAATTTAAGAAAAAACATAATTTAAATGATATATTCAATTCTGTCGATATTATATAATTATCATTTATGTAATTACATGTTCTTTGATTAAACATGCATTGAATGCTATTGCTACTTATGAAATGAAAAAATATTAATAATGAATTTTATACCTGTTGCTTGTGCTAAAATAGTATTTGCATCTTTCAGTGGGCTACGCCTTCTTTTAATATCATGACCTGCATTCGATAATTGTGTATCTAACTTTTCTCTTCTGGCTCTAGCTCGCTCTAACATCCGCTGTTTAAATCAAATTATTATTACTCCAAAATATTGATAGAGTAGTTAATTAATAATACTCTGTGCAGTTAACAAATTTGATATTACTCTAGCATTTGTTGCTTTATCAAAAGCATGAAACTTGATGCAAAAAATATATTTAAAAATCCTGCTTGAAAAAATACTACAACAAAACGAACCTATATTTATGCGAAAATAAAACATGTATAAAAAATAATCGATATTTCAAAGAACGCCGATGATAATTTTCGTGAACACTGTAAACACCAACTACTTAGGTATCTCTACATTTGCGATTTACAATCGGATAAATGGGCCTTACCTGAGTGAAAGGGTCCATTGTGCAGGTAAACGGTACTGTCCTAATCCAAACCAACGCTCTGACTAATTCCCGAAATACTCGTAGCGACAAACTCAATTTTGCCCGCTTTATTAAAGAATATCAGCGCTGACAAATCGTCAAAACAATCTGGGCGCTCCGTTTACATTGCACGCAAAGGAGTTATTTCCAACCGTTGAATTTTAAACGCAACCGCCATGTTAATCAAGCGCGTGCGAAAAACCGAAAGTGACAGCTCTTATTTCAGAAGCTTCCTTCTTGATAATACCTACTTAATCGTTTGACGAGCACTACAAAATTCATGCGTTACATCGAATACTCGTCGAAACAACAGTGAACATTTTCATGTGAGAAAAGAGACGTGGTACACACACGGAATAACTTTCGCAAATTTGAACATGATAGACGAAGCGTCGCATTAAGGCCCAACCGGAGCTCTTCGTGGGATTGGAGCAACTACACAACTACGACGTCAATGAAGCCCGCGTTCGGAGTGGGGCAGCGCGCGCTGACATAGGGTCATTTGAAATAAAACAATTTCATTGGTCAATGAAAAAGTGTGAAATTGTGTGAAAGGTGAGATTGATGCATGATATTGGGTGCGTTCCAATTTATCGCAGTGAGTGCATGAAATTGGTAGCATCGTACGATTCCCTAGAATTACTCTCACTTTACACCAATACAATGCCACTTCCGGTGCAACGAGCGTGTAGCAAACGCAGAAATTTCAGAGGTGAAGCACTCACTGCGCAGCGCGCATGCGTGTTTGTTTCTACAATCTTTGATTATTTGAATTTCTTTATTTCCAATCATCTTCATTTTCGCTTTCATCACTATTATTTAATAGTGTCGAGGTTATTGTAAACAACGTTTCTTTCGCCATAGTAGCATTTTCAAATTTCAAGAATGTATGAACCGCAGTAATGAAATGGAACGATATGAATGCACGCAGCGAGTACGCTGCGATCTCTGCACTCATTAACGTACATACAGGATGAGTCACCGAGGAACAGTATACCCAGGCCCGGATTAAAGGAGGGCTAGGAGGGGCTGCAGCCCCGGGCCCCACTTTCCGAGGGGGCCCCGTTCTAAGCGATTAGCTCACTAAATCCCTCCCCCCGCTGTTCAACCACGGGGAGGGGGGGGGGGGCTCGAAGGTTTGATATGTAGCCACGGGCCCCAAAAATCAACCACGGGGGCCTCGAAGGTTTGATAGCCCCGGGCCCTAAAAATCTTAATTCGGGCCTGAGTATACCCCAATATCTGTGATTTGGTTTGATGATACAAAAGAAGGCGTAGAATATAATTTAAATGGTTCTGATTTATGAAGAGCCAAGGAGTGTTTTTTCTGGGCTCGGTCCGAATTTCAAGCTACTCGAATATTCGAGTACTGGAACAACCCTAGCATACACACCAACCCAACATACGCCAAGGGAATTCAGTTGACATACCACAATATAACCTTGAAATAAATGAACTATATAGAGAATTTAGATGATGTAATAGAAAAAGGTTGACAACTAAGATCGCAAATTAGATTTTGTACAGGCAGGGGATTGTTGCTTTTCAGCACTTGGTCAGTTTATCCATAAATAAAAATTATATAAACTTATTTTCCTTTGAGCAACGCATGGTGAGATGTTTATCGATAAAATGATAGATTACTTTCGGGGGCTAATGACAAGCATACCTTCTACAGGTACCTAAATAGTATGTTATTCAACATATATGTACTATTACATTGTTACGAAATCTTAAGATTCAAGAAAAATAATTTTGCAGCTTCCATTATTTGACCTGTTAAATTTAAATAGTACATGATCATTTCATTGTCATATTGTTGAACATACTTGAACTCCTGATGTTAACTATACTGTTAACTATAGCGTGCCTGGAACAAAAATATAATTCTATTTAAAAAAATATTAATGGCGCTAATGACTCGGAAAAAAATTACAATGACAGAAATAAATTTGTTTGCATCATGCTTGTTCTACAGAACCATTTTAATTATGTTCTACATATTTTCTCTGTGCTTTCAAATGCAAGAGTGATATTTGTGTACTCTTTCTCGTAACTCACTCTGTATATTATGAATATGATACTATAGAATGAACGCTCTTCAGGCAGGAAACTAAAGATACTGCAGTATCAGTAGGAACTGATAAAAAGACTTTTGAACATTAGCTTCAAGAGATAGATATTTTTGAAGTCAGAGAGAGAAAAACAACTGATCAAAAGTTCATGAGAAAGAAGTATAATGGTTGTTACTAAGCTTTAAAAAAATTTAAAATTAAAATTTGGTAAACCATAAACTATTTATATATATAGAAAACTAGTCTGTGATTTAAGAAGATTAAAAGAAATGCATTACACGAAGTAATTCCATTTTCCAAACCATTTGTTCGGTCTTGACTCATAAATACACAGTCAGGGGACATGAATTGGCATGTTGCACTCAAATAATGCTCCTGTATTGGAAAGTGAAAAACAACTGCGTTTAGTTTTCACACTAACGCACTCTTTCAAAGTTTTATATTTTATATATACCTACTTAGTCTAATTTTCATCATGCCAAGCTTTCATATCTGATTTCTGTTTGCGGAGTGCAACTATTCGTAGAGATTTGTGAAACATAAATTTCATTCTAAATTACTTTGATCAGAAATCTTGTCTGGTCCTTACATAATATTTCTTTAATTTCATTAGATCATATTGAACATATTTATTATCATTCCCCAGTGCATAAATGAAACTGTAAGACATTAGACAGATACACAGTGAAATAAATGATGTTGATTTTACTTTGTAACGTTCAGAGTACAGAATTTGAGACTACAAATTCTTTCACTATAACAGATCTGACTGGAATCTGACAACAGATCTTAATGAAAATTTCTATTAACAAATTATTTTTCATACATTGTTATGCAGCAAACTATGACATGTATATTATACTAATGAAAGTTCATGTATTACGTGTGCTTATCAAAGATAAATAATAGAATTTTTGTAATCCATGTAATTATTATTGAAGGTACCTGTACAAAAATACTTAGTAACTTTCCTACTAAATTCATATTGAAACGTGACATTTTTTATATATCAAAATCTTTTATAAGATATGTAAGAGAATTTATATTAGTAAATATTTTACTATATAGTTTAATTTGTTAATTTTCTTTACAAAATGAACACAATGATATAATTATGATATTAAAAATATTAATTTGAAACTTTTGTCTTTCATTTTTAAGGATTTTAGTACCACATTTTCGAAATGTTATTTGCTTTTTCATTACAAATTGATGTTACTATGATAGAATATGCTTCTATATTATACATGGTAATAAAAATGTCTCGACTTGAAAAAACATGCGTATGGAGTATCAAAGTAATTTATGAAATTGGGTACGATACAAAATAAGCAATTGCATTTTTTTATAACGCATTTTTCATTATCTTTTATGTCTATGGTAATAATTAATAACAAGAAAAAACCTTCATCAATGTGTCTACAGTAATTATTAAAAGGTACAATTAGCAAATTACTATATTGTGTATCCACTTTGTGTAATAATAGGTAATAATATAATTATAATATTTTTTCATAATCAGAGCGCGACTTTCTCTTCACGTGCCCAATCGTTTTCTACAAATATAGTATTGTATCTAATTCTTTATATTTATCTTTATTTATATATATTTATATTTATATATCCAGTTGGATTATTATCAATCATTTACTTTTACTGCTATTTATATCAGTTAACCAAATACTAAAAATACAAATGTTTTACATATAGCAGGTTTTAAAGTCATCAAAACTTCGTTTGGAGCTTGTGATCTTAAAACGCACATTCATGTACATGATAAAATATTTGTGGCATTGCAAACAAAATTAAGGAGCTTGTAATGCGTATGTGTGTATAAATGGGCACAAAAGTGAACATTTTACTTAGTATAATTATTATAGTCTGCATAAAAATGGTGGTATGTAATTTAAATGTGTTTACAAACCACACTATAAACACCAATTATTTATTGAGCGTCAGAAATACACCATTTTCTTTTAAACTGTGTTGAATATCAACAATTGTTACATATTACAACCAACGCATGATCTTTGGTGTATTAGTATTATTTTTATTATAATACATATACAGTATATGCAATTTTATGGCAGACAAACTTTAGAAGCTCCTTAATTATGTGAACATGCAAAAGATTTACTTATCTTTAAAATATTTATATTTACACACAAAGCTTAGTTTGTTTATAGTCTATACAATCATATAAATGTAATATTCAATGATAAAACTGTAACGTAATAATTCCTAGCTCATCCATTTAGTATCGAAGAGAATATTTTACATCGAAATTACAATTTCTCCTCCACTCGTTCTTAAATTTTGTTCTAAAATTACTATGCTTTACATTATACATCATTCCATTATTAATCTAGGGCAGAATCAAATTAAACGCGATTTCTATGTTCATTTCTTCATGTTTTATATACAGCATAAATTCCCACCATGTAAAATAAGCATACTAATATTTACAATATGTAATTCAAGGTCTATATTGATATAAGTTCTGATAAACAAGCAATGTTCTAACTAAATAATTTAATTTAATATTAGGAATAGAAAAGAAATTGAACGAAACTTTAATCTCGAGTCGACACGTCACTCAGTATTTTGATAAATTTGTTAAAAAAATTTCCCATTTGAAATATTATTAAATTCAGTACTCCATATTCACGTGACAGAAATATACTTTTTTAAACATGTGCTATTTGATAGCCATCAAAGCTTTAATAGGTAATATAAAAAAGATAATTCATTCAAGATATTTTATAAAATGTAACGATTTCGGGTTATGGAACAAAAATTTTCGTTACAGAACAGAAAGTTTATCTGTTACGAAATTTGAATGATTCTACAGCAAGTTAGGGTTTATTTATTTATCAAGTAATATAGATTTAACAATATTTATAAATTGGTCATAATACAATTTTATAAAAATTTTATGATATAAAAAAAGCTAAGAATGATATAATTATCATGTACTATTTTTGTCACATCTGAAATAATCTAACTCGCAGATACATATGCATTTCACTTATCGAAAATAATGGAACGTACACAGAATTACAGAAAAATTAATATAAATTAGCAGTGTGATTCTTTTAAATGCAAGTTTCCGATATAAAGAAGTGCTATGATGGCTATCACAGGCTTACTTACTTAGAACTTCCAACTCTCAACTCTATAATTTACATTTATACAATATAAAACTAGATTATCTGTTCACAAAAACAATAATTCATATACATCACATACATATATTATATTATATATACGTGTGTATACACATCCTCGTATATTTTAAGTGTTGTCAAAATGGTGCAACTAGTGTTCTTAGTGCACAATTACAAAGAATAATTAATAGTATGACGATGCTGCACAATTTGAATTATCACTAATGTAATAAAAATTTAAACAGTTCTTATATGTACAACGAGGGATACCTTTATGTATCTTTACAAGAAATTATTTACAAAATATATTCATTCATATATTACCTATCAAATTAACATTGTATTAATCGTTTTTCTATAATAGTTATTCTTATTATTTTCATATATTTATGCACGATTTATCCAACGTTCTGCTTATGTTTCATAAATAAAATAAATCCTTTTCAATAACCTTATACCCTTGCCCTCTGTAATATTGTAACTCAAGACGAACTTCCTACTGAAAGACTATGTTCATTGAGGCGAGAAAAACAGAGATCTTACAATACTACATACGACATAATCTGAGTTAAATTCAATAAAATCATGGCCTATCACGCATTACACTAAAATTGATTAGAATAGATGTGATTTTCCTTGTGTAAATGTATATAGAAAATTACGATTGTCCTAGAAATATTTCCCAAGTCTTATGAATATAAACGGATTCAAAGAAGAATTTCAATTTACATCCTCGAGAAGAATATATTGTTTGAGATAATTGTATATAATTATGATAGGGTCACTTCTTTTCATTTGCACATAAACATTTATCTATACAAACATTTCTGTAATAACTGGACTAAAATAAATATTAAGAATATAAAGTAAATATTTTCAAACAAAGTCTATCAGTGAAGTCGTCAGAGTAGCGACTTAGCCCCACCAGTTAATGAAATTTATCCTTGAGAGACGTACATTACGGCAGTACAATCAGATTTTACGTTTAATGCAATAACAATTTTGACTTTCTTTTACCATTATTAGCCTATACCAATAATGATGACTTGCAATCATACAGAACAAACAATAGTTTCTTTGTAATATAAAATTGTTTTTGTGTTCGCGTGACTAATCTTTGATTTTGATCAAATAATCAGTGTGTCAACGCTTACTATAATTAGTGTCTAATAGAGTAACACTAAATATTCAATCTAGAAATTTGGTATGTAGTGGCAATGTAACTCAAACGTTTTACAAATTACCATTAAATCACGCCCATTTACATTTTTCTTTAAATTTCATACAGGGTCACTAAAACTTGGCAAAAGAAAGTTGCACATTGGCTCGGCAGTTTTGAATCAGTTCAGTTACTTAGATTAAAGTATGATGCATTGAGCAGATTATTCTGAGTAACTAAACTTTGCTGCTTAGGAGTATAGTGGAATTGAGAACGCTAGACAGCTAAGAAAAATAGTAAAGTTATCTTTAGTTTTTGTTCTCTCGCAGAAGAAAGTTTTAAACATTTAAAAACATAACAGTGATCACGCACGCACGTACGCACAAAAACTCAAGGTATCTCTTTTGCAACAAAACAAATACCGTCTAGCACTCCGAACACGATACTCCTGCTACATGTACAGCAGCGTTGTGCGCTATTGATGCATAGAGTTTCACCAGGTGGGGTCCAGCCACACGGCGATCACATAACCATTTATAACAGATACACATTGAGTCGGATAGGCCTTGACGAGCGACGGTAGCTAATCACTGTCAAGGTCACTTCCCGAAGGTCATTTGTTTTCTCGGGATATTCTCCTGCGTTTTGCCTGCTCTGCCGCCTCAGCTGTTACTAAAACAATGTTCCCGCTGTACGAGGTCTTTTCAATTAAAATGGTATGTGAAATACATCATTTGTAAATTATATTGTCACAAATATTTATGCAGAAATCAATTAACATTGAAGCTTTCTGTATCACATTTAAATATAAACTGAAGTTTGTACAGTAGCTAAAAATGTAAGAACTTTGAAATGAAACTATATTTATTCTATACATAATAACTTGCACTTATAATGTATATATAGTAATATTTTACATACCAGCACCACTTCGAGTTTTCCGTCGTGTAATGTCTTCTGTAGATTTAGTTGCACCCCTAGTATTGCTTGCTGGTGTTGCCAGTGGCAATGTTGTATTCTGTCGAACAGATCTTCTTGTTGTTACTTCTCCTAAGGATTCGTTACTAGATGCGGAAGTACCTCGTAGCCTTTCCTTTCCAGCAGTAACTACCGCGGTTGTACTCGGTTGTTTGGTTGTTAATAAACGGCTCTCTCTTTGCACTCTATTACTGGCATTGAAATTGGATATATTACTGGAATTAATTTGACTGCCAGAAACAGTTGAGCTTGTATTTGTTCTAGAATAACAAAAATTTATTTACGTAGCGGGGCTCTCATATCCCTGATATATTCAGATACGCACTGCTGCTAAAAGAATGCACCGATGTTGCTTACTTTTGATCTTTAGACTTTGGAGATGGAGCGGATGTTTCGTCTGACAATCGTATTCTTGCTTTTCCTACAGATTCAATCAATGGTTCATCATCAGACGAATCTACTTCTACTACAATGGGCCCTGAAAATACAAAAAATACTTGTATCAGGATGTCCAGGTCCAATTTTAGAACGATATTAACACGTTCTCTAAAAGGAATATGTCAAATTCAGAAATACATAACTGAGATTGAGAGATAGCTGCCTAATGGTATATGTATTTCAATTAACTGTGCAACTGACGTTATTAGACGTACACGCATATATATGTATGACCATAATAGAATCTCATTGTCAGTTTCACTGACACTTACCAATAACAATTACTATCCATGTGAACAAAAATTTTTATCAATAAACTGATAGTGGCACTTTAATTACCCTGTTTTTGGTAGTCCTTGTTATATGAGGAAATGTGAGGGAAATAAACGTCTATCTGATGTGGCGCAAAAATTTGTTATACAGAAATTTAGATTCTGGTTTTATAAAAAAAATTATTTCTTTTTGCGAAAATAGTCACATTCATCTGGATTAGTTAGGCATAATGAGATGGGACACATTTTGTGACCCCAGAATTTACCGTTCAAAAGTTTTTAAGCGAAACACACCCCCTATAATCGCGGGAGATGTAGCTAGAGCTAGACTGAGGACACTGCAACTAGCTCTAGACAGTTGATGTAGACACAAAAGTGACATCGTGTAGATGTCAACGTGCTTCATACTTTTGTTATAAGTTTTTAATACAGTGAAAACGATCGATATTTATCTAACATTTCTTCCTTATGCCTACTTATAGAACATACTGACGAAGTTTGACCGAAAAATCCGGAAGCGCCATTTATGGTGTAATACTAATACTAATAGTATGTTAGTATTTGATAATAGTTATTAAGGTTGAGTTAAAAAGTCTACACATTATTTTATGATGACGAAAAGTTAAAATTGTTCATCTACTTATCTCAGCCATTACAATTACTTATTTGATTGTGACAAATATTGGAAACTTATCTTTCTTGCATTATACATATAAGGTATTCAAGTGAGTAACTTGGTATTGCTTATTGATCATTTAGTAATTAGAGTTCTCAAAAAAGTGACATACACATTTCAATGCACTCTATATAATAAGCCAATGACCTTACTCTAAAAATTGCTATTAGACAATAAAAGAAAAATATTTTCATTATACAATGGCACCACAAAACTATACACTCTTTGCAGGAAACTTGTTTTACTTTTAAAAATACTGCAAGTTACGTGGGTTACCCTGTGCATAATACACGAACATATAAAATTATATTACTAAAATAGGAAAGAAAATAAATAAGATAAAATAAACACCTTTCTTAGCTTTCGCCAGTATGTTGAATCCTTTTTTCGACTGTTCTTCTTTGACAGATACTTGTTTCTTTAATGAACCAGTTTCATCTACACCCATACAAGCTTTAATAAGTTCTGCTGCATTCTCTGAACATTTCCGTTTTCCCGGTCTTGGTTGCGGATCATCAGCAGTACTAGATGCTACAGAACTTTCGCTTTCTTGGCGTTTTCGTTTCCCCACTTTTATTGTCGTATTAGGAGATAACTTGGACACTCCTAATTTAGGACTTGCTTTAGCATATGGCGATATGCTGCGTCTCTCTTCTAATTTATTAGGACCATGAGGACTACTTTTTGGAGTCTTTACAATATCAGGACTGTTTAATTTCTGTGATCTAGTCCTTAAAGATCTTTTCTCATTGGTGTCATTTGGAATTTCAATAAGAAGTTGTTCCAGCAGCGACTTCGGTGGTCGTTTAACATAATCATCTGAATTATTAGCATTCAACCTTTCCACAAATTGTGCCTCATCATTGTCTTCTATACATATAACATCTTGCCGTCCCTCTAATTCTTGTTTCCTTCTACGCTTTCTTTTAACATGTTCCACATCGCTGGAATCTACTTCCGGATTTTGTGCTGCTGGGCTTGGAGTCTCGTCCCGTTGTAAAACTACTGGATTAGAGTACGTATACAATGGTGGAGTAATTCTAATCGGTTGAGGATCTTCACCAAGGGGTGATTGAATACCTACACTTATATCACTTGCATCATTTACAATTTTCTTAACCAAATCGTCTGTAATTTTTTGAAGATTCATAGAAGGCTCTCTAACTGATATTTGTTGATGGCTTTGTACGTTAGATTTTTGGTTTTGATCGGAACATTGTTCTATCTTAACAGATGTTGCGCTTAAAGAAATGCTAGTGCTTTTCGAAGTATCTAATTGATCGTTTTGCCTAGTATCATCAACTTTTGTATTAATTTTAGATTCTACTTTGATTTCACAACTGAAACTCTGACTTTTAGAACACGAACTGTCTACCACTGTGTTAGACTCATTTGTAACTGTATTATCAAGTCTTTCTGTCTTTACATTACTATAAGCAATATGATTTTGTATTACAGGCACACCATTATTATTTTGTCCATGAGGTTCGTCGCTTAATCTAATTGCACTGTTACCATCTATGACTGTTTTTACATTGTCTTCGGGTGCACTCTCGGGGGCTCGCGACACTTCGTGTTTAATGTTTGTCTTACCCTGATCATGCTGGTTAATAGAACCTTCTAATTTAACGCTACATCTGTCTTTCTCAGAAAAGTCATTTGTTTGTTGCTGCGTGCATTGCAATAAATTATCACTATCCACGTTACTGGGTACAGAAGTTGTTACAACAGTCACCGATCCTGTTACCAGAGGACTGGACACACTTTTATCGTTATCAGTTACTTCTAAACTAGTCACTAAGTCACGACCACTAGTCGACGTTGTTGAAATTGATTTTTCACTAGACGCATCTTTTGTGTCATGCTCACTGGTGTTTGATATATTGTGATTTAAATGGTTTTCAAGATAATTTGCTACAGACACAGGACTTAATCTTTGCGGGCCACTGGACTTAAGAAGTTCCGAATGGGAATTTGAACACATATCACTACTACTAGTTGAGGAAGGCACGTTCTTATTGGTGGTTGGTAGGGAGGATTCCCCTTGGACAGCAGTCTTTGTGCTGCTTTGTGTTACTGATTCCGTCGCTGGCCTGTGCAAAGGAGATTCTCCTTGATTCGGTGACTTCTCGGAAAGAGCATCCATCGATTCGATGCCCGAGTCTTCGCCACCTCCCCCGCTGCTGACTCTTTCTGTACTTGCATCTACTCCGATTGCAATTGGGACCGTAGTTTCGAGCAATTTCTGCTTAACTTTCGCTTCTGTCACATTGATTTCCCCGATTGGTAGAGTTGGCTTGCTGGAAGGTAAATCACTGTTCTGGGATCTGGGAACTTGGTCCATCGAGTTTCCTATTACCGAACCTTGCATAGTTTTCAATAAACTAATTCTTTGTATGTTATCCACCTTGTTCTCTACTACGATTCTATCAACTTGTTTTACGTGATTCTGAATCACTCTTTTGTGAACAAAATGTTCTACTCTATTATGCCTGTTAATGGTAGCATTTGTATCATTCTTTGAAACTATATGGCTCTTTAATTTTTGTCCAACACTTTGACTTTTTGTTGCAATGCTGGAATTTGTCTTACAGTTATCTGTATCTGTTTTATTCTTCCCAGAAATAATCCTATTTACAGGCGAGTGTGTATTTTTCACAGCGGTTTCTACGTGAGTAGATACTTTGCCTTCCAGAGTGGTAGATGAATTTGAATCATTCTGCGCAGGCATATTCGATGTTACTAATCCAGGAGTTTCATTCTCAAATGATAAATTGCTGGTAGGTTTTGCATTTGTATTTGGAATTGTATTAGTGGAAGAACATTCGGGAATGGTCTTCTGACTATTAAAATGTGTAGCCTCTGCATCTTGTGATTCTGTAACACATTTAAAAGAGATTATTTACCTAGCAAGTTGTATTAATCAATTCATTAACCTATCGAGGACGTGTGCTGTAAATATACAGTTTGATGATGCGCACTTGCTGGCCGAGCGCCGTGCTTTTGTCACAGACATGGTATGTATACCTTATCCGTGTCTCTGCTCTTGCTCGGTTCGTGCATCTTTTCCGAGCCCGGCCGGCTGGTAGAAGAAAAATTTCTCGCGCTCGTCCAAAATGGGTTAAGTAAGAATATCTAATATTTTAAACATCTAACCGTATTTGATACATTACATTCAACTTTAGAAGATTATGAATATATTACATTTAAGTTAGCGCAAAACAAGTATATGAATTTAAGCCACAAAATTCATATTTACCTCCTAAGTGCAGATCTTTTTCATCCATTAGACTTAATCTTCTTCTTTTCTCTTGACTAATTAAGTCCTTTTTTACACCATTCACTTCCGTTAATCTTGAAGCAATTGCATTCAAAGTGTTATTCTTTTCAATTGCCGATCTATTAATATCGCTATCACTCGTTCTTCTAATTTCCCCAACTTTCTTCACTGTACTGAAATCATTTCCACCCAAGAGTGTATCGGACTTTCTTATGGACTGACTTGAATCACCTTTGTAATTAAGTTTTCTCCATTTTGTTTGGTTATCTAAAATTCTACCACCAGATAACAAATTTTGTTCACGATGTAAGCCATCCCCGGACTCCGATTTCTTTTTAGAGTCTCTTCTTTTGGTTTTGCCTGCAGAAAAGTGTGCAGAAGCATTAGAAAAATATTTATTCATTGCAATTTCATATATGTGTTAAAATTACAAAAATAAATAACATTCTTTAAAAGTATGAGCGTAATACACTATTTTATATTAAATTTAATAATTCTGTAACTATAACACAATTTCTCTATTAAAAACGACCCCGAAAAAATAATAATTACTTATATGTATATTACCTCCTCCTATTTTATGCTCTTGCATATGGTTTTGAACATCCATTTCAACTTGATTTTTTGTTAAAGACTGTTGTGTGTTCAAAGGGTGATTTAAAACAGTAGACTTATGCTTCGAAGGAGATGGTATTCTGCTGTTCAATGGTATATCATCGACATCGCTGCTCTTACTGGAACTCGGTTTCGTGATACCAGTTTGAACGCGTACAACATCTACTGGTAATTCTTGTTTTAAGGCATTAGGTTTCGAAACGACAGTTTGAATTATATTGTTAACTTTGCTAATAGCATTGGTGGTATTGATTATTGTAGAATTGGACAAAGGTAATTTGGACAGAGATGAGGTACCTATAATCATGCTTAAGGATGACTTCTTTTGCAATAATTTGTTCCCGTCTATACACTCCTTCATCTTTTTTAGCTTTCCCCGTCTTTTTATACTAGTTGAATCAGATTCGCCGTCTTTCAGCGATTTCTTTTCTTTTTTTCTGATTTGTACTACCGAAGCATTACGCCCTCTTAAAGAAATGTGTAGCGGAGGCACTCTTGGCTCATCACCAGTTCCTGAATTGGGAATGCCAGTGGTAAATATTTTATTTACTGATTTATCAGCTTTTCTAATCGGTGGTGTGTTAACGAAAGAAACATCAACTTTATAAGCTGGCGTAACAGGCTCAGATTTTTCCAACTTTAGTCTTAGTTTGATTTTTTCGCCAGGCATTGGACTCTGCGCAGCTTCTCTGCTAGATTTTACTCTACTATGCTTCAAGCTACCCTCGCTGGCAGTAGATTTTACTGTGGTTTCAGAATCCGATTGATCCGTGTTTGTTGTTGTATCATTTCTTCTTGAGAAATTACTGTCTGCATCGTCGTCGGAAAATATGGAATTTGATCGGTCATTCGATGGCGATGGAAAGGAAAAGAAATCATCTTGGTTATCTACCGCACTTTCTGGTTCCGAATCCGAGCTTTCGCTAGGCATTGGTTCCAGATGCCCGGTTAAAGGATTAATGAGAAACTGTCGTATTTTACCAGTCGACGTGTATTCCGGTTCAGGTGTCTCTTCTTCAGGCTTAGGAGATTCAGAAGCTTCGACCTTGGTAGCGGGCGAAGCGATATTGTTGTTAGAAACATGATTAACATGAGATCCACATTGCGAAAAGGCACCTGATACCTGATTTGTAATAGGCAAACGCATTGTATTCACCTGAGCACCTTGTGGAATAGAATTATTTCGTGCGTTCCACGTGGTCCCATTAGCGTTACTTGCTGCAACCTGATAATTTCTGCTGAGAATATTCTGACTCTGTCCGTAACGGAAATCAGTTGTAGCACTCGTATTAACATTCATATTTTTAAGTTGATTATGATGTAACTGTTGTTGCACATTCAGCGCTTGATTTTGCTGTCCTATGTGAGGCTGCGGTGGAACCGGTTGCCGTGAATACGGAGGAGGAGTTTGCTGACGTTGATTATTTAAGTAACTTAGCCGTTGTTGTGGAACACCCATGCTCACGGTTGAGTGTTGCATTAATGGTTGTTGTTGCAGAAGTGGTTGAATTGAGACTGGCGTGGATTGCAACGATGCATTTATGTTCTGTTGTTGTATTAAGGATTGTTGTGTAAGCAGTTGCGGAGTATTTATGTTCTGTTGTTGTTGCTGCTGCTGCTGAGTTAAAACTTGATGATGATGCTGCTGCTGCTGTTGTTGTTGTTGCTGCTGCTGCTGTTGTTGTTGCTGTTGCTGCTGAAGCAGTAGTTGCCGTTGCTGTAAAGGTGTTCGAATTTGCTGTCCATTAACTGGATGTCTGATTGGAAGTTGACCCTGCAATTGCATCTGTGAAGGTCTGTAAGCCAATTCTTGCCTAAGGGGAAACTTTTGTTGTATTTGTACTTGAGTATGCAATGACGATGCTGGTTGTTGCATTTGTCCACTAGTAGAAGTTTGATGTACTACTTGTGTCAAATTTTGCCCAGCCGCACCAATTACATTAACTGGATGCTGTTGAGGAATAGTCGAAGGTTGATTAACATTAACAGTTGCAAATGCTGATGTAGAAGATTGAGATAAGTCAGGAATGACTGTTGTTCCACCAATGAGGTCTTCCGTTCTAAGTGAATCTAAATTTGGTGGCGATTCACTAGGCGAAGATATCTCTTTCCTTCTGACTGTTGGTTTTTTAGTAGGTCTCATGCGATTAGTAACTCCAGAACTATCGATAACAGCTGGTGGTAACATTTTCTGACCGGATATCACATTGTTTGGATGCGTGCCAGCATCATTTTGTAAAAGATTTACGAGAAGTGGACTGGACAGAGCAACCTGATTTCCATTACCATTTGAATTCCCTGCCAGATTATTATTGTTTGGTGACAGACTAGATGCGGTGGTAATCGAAGACTTGTACTGATTCGTCAACTGACCAGCTGATGCAACTGATTGAGTAGTAGTATGACCAGCTGTTAATGTTGTTACTGTCGTCAAATTCTCTTGAACAGGATAAGGCGGAGGTGGTTGCACATGATGCTTGAATTGCATAGCATTTTTAATTGTTGTTGCTTGGGACTCGCGACTATGTATCGCTTGGGCAGCATGTGTCATACTAGCAAATGGGAATGGGCCATTGTAATTATTCCTGGGCGATGCACTGGGATTAGTTACTGGTTGATTTCCAGAGGCACCAACATTGCTATTGCCCGATGTAGACTGTACGGATTTTGCAAGAAATGGTGGAATGGGATCACAGTCTGTAGGTGCGACTACATTTGGAGAACGAAATTGTGGAATTTTCTCTGACGATGTACCTGAAATAACATAATAAGTATTGAAAGACGCGTAGTATCTAATAAGTCAACGGGAATCACTCTACTCTTATAAAACATCTAGAAACATACCAGCTGCTATTATTTGAGCCACATTACGTAACGCTGAAGAAATGCTGGATGTGTTACTTGGACCAGGTAAAGCTGTCTGAGCATCATTGTCAGCATTAGCTGTATCGCTAGTGGGTTCATTTTGAGATTTGGCACCATTGTCTTGCGACGGTCCTGAATGTAACACAATTTCCTGTGCCTCCCCACTATAGCGATTGGCTATCCGCAATGATATTACCTAATACACACAATTCATGTATTATCAAATCATTTATCAAACTTCTTTTCGTTTTATTTTAGACTGATCAAATACGCGTACCGAATAAAAAGAAATTACATTTATAAAATGTGCATAGAATAAAATCAATTGACATTTTAAGCTGATAATTAATATATTAATGAGCGTATATTACCTGATCTCCTTCAACCTGCACCGAAAGAATTCCAAGCTGTGTAAGTGTTGGAGAACCCTGAGCTGCTAATTCTCTAAGACGTAGTGCAGCTTCTCTGGGTATCGAAAATGTGACTCTGACTGAATTCCATGGCTCTACTTTATTTACTCTTAGCCCATCCCCGTTGTCTATAAACCATAGAATAATATATATCTTAATTCATATCGATGTCACAGTCAGCGCTTAACGTTAATGTTGTTTTTAAACTTTAGACTTAGGATAGTTTTGATTCCACAAAATTTACCTTTGCAAAGCAAAGATTTAAGACGATCAATGATAATTTTAAATTTATGTGGAAACTCAGGATCTTCTAGGTTACCCTCACATGTTACCACCGTCTCAATCAGATCACCATCACTATCAGCCGCCATGACTAGAATGTACAATAAATTGATACTATATCCTCTTCAACAGAAATATATTAAATGAATTTATTACTGCAATGTTACTAAACAACTTCTAAATCAACTTATTCTAAACGCTACTTAGAAATAGAAAATAAAATATTCAATCTTGCTTGATGGACATTCTTAATATCTACTAGATATTATTTAACAAAGTAGGTTATTACAAGTAGTCATTATTTCATTTAATACAATTTACTACAAATTAAATAGATTTAATTACTTACCAACTACAAATCACATAACTACCCAGAGAGCTTACAAACGCCTCAGGGTATCACTACAGTATGTGGCCACAAGGTGTTTGTCCGTCGGTTTTAAACCGACACCTCCAAACCACTCCAGCACTAATAAATATGCTTAATGTTTCTATGGGACAAAATAAAACAATATCTATTAGATAACGTTGAAATGCATGAGGGAAAGATTTTTAGCATATATTTTGTAATAGTTATAATAAGCTGATGAAACATTAAAAGTGTGAAATCAATCATCATAGCAAAACAAAAATACTTATACGTGGGTTTAAACTTTCGTTCGACTAATACTTGATTTATAGAATGTAAAATAATTATAAATAATCCTATATTTTCTGTTAGGTACATTCCTAATCAACTATTCAATATAAAATATGATTATTACTCTATAAAAAATATTAATTCATTATTTATCAACAAACTATAGATTAAAATATATAACGAATAAAGTTTGTTTGTTAATCGCAATCTGATAGTATGATAACAACGGAATAAAATAAAAAATTAAAAAATAACAAAAATATATTATTTTACAATTATAATAATCGAAAAATGAATGTACTACTATATTTCCAACTTATTTAAGCACAGTACAAATAAATGTATCTGAGAACTTAATATAATTATTGATACATATATGTTTATATTAGAATTTATATATATATGATACAAAATAATATGAAACGTGTCAGGAATAATCTTGATCCAAATTCTGTCCACAGATATTATATGAAAGTAAAACATTACACCATGTATAATATAAATAAAATTGCAACAAGAAAAGTTATATAAAATATTTGAACCTTTGGTATTGTCAAATTATGTACTACCTACAATTGAATTGTTAATATGAATTTATTTTATAATGCATTTATTTATTCTAATTTACAGAGCTTAATATAAAAAAAAATGTAGGTATATTTGCACAAGAATGGGTTTGACACTATTGTACAGATATATAACTTGTATGTATATTTTGACAAAAGAATTTACTAAACGGAAATTAAAATACTGTTGGCTAAGTAAACAAGAACGATTGCATATAGGTACATACCTATGTAAATGCAATACCAAAAACATCAAATCTCAGTATAAAATTGACAACTGTTATCGAAACAAAACACTCACGAAAACATAGTGCATACTGCATAAACAAAAAGTGAGACCAACGGGCATTACTAGGTTATAATTTGATCGCGATTTTCGTGAAATTATGGAGATAGGTGAAGAAAAAATACGGTGAACAACGATTATTTCGTCAATATTTACCAAATCGGCGAACATATATAAAGCAAACAGTTTTGGATAGAATCTCACCACTCACGAACTTCAATTAAAATCTTTTGGGCCATAAGACGGGGGCACAATTTCTATATAGAAGAAAATAGGTTATAGAATACTTTTCTCAATCAGACGCGAAATTTGTATTGTTGCGTTATTCGGAATTTAGTATTCTGGTAGGAGAATAGCTCATTTTCATGATTTCCATAATGATTTTCGGCAAAATAAGGCATCCAGAGCACTGGATATCGGGGGGCCACCATTTTGTCCGTCGGGGGAGGTGTACGTGAAGTGGGCTCAAGCATGCTGAAGATAGACCGTCAAGTCTGAACATTTTTATTTTGCAGCTCTCCTGTATACTTCGTAACTACATATGCTTACCAAATTTAATTTAAAATTTGATAACGAACGATACAGTGGCCAACGAGCCTCACTTCAGTCTTTACACAGAACGATTCGATACCGTATGAACACAAGAAAATTTTAACGTTACCCCATTTCTTTCCAACTTCGTGCTGGATTTTTCGCGTTCAAAATGCACGCAGCCACACCACGGGACCACTAATTTTAATCTGAAATACGCTGCGCAGATCTTATTTCACTTTCTGCACACAGCGCGCGATAGGAATCACGAAAAAACTCGACATAATCGGTAATATAAAGGGACAAGTCATAAAACGCCATGAACAATAACAAGGAGCCGCCATTTGCAATGCGAACAACTGACATGCGCAAATCAATCGCGCGGGGCACACTGGGTATTTTGAGAGGCGCCATCTTACCAATCGTTTTAACATTGAAATTTCATAACCTCTCATTTCTTACATTCATTATATTTATAAATATTGTATTACATTCTTGATTTTCCTACATTTTATATAAGAGAAATACTCGATACGAATTGCAACGGTATTTGTAATACGATATGTTTTTTCGCCCTTATTAATTCACAATCTTGTATGATCTGTTCGAAAATAAATTTTGCAAAAATAATGAATTATTAGTATTTATACATATACAGGAAATGATTAAATCATTGAAACCAAAGTCTTAGATCCATGTATATACACTGTAGGATATAACCAATTTAAACTTACTCTAATTAAACATATGCGTATCATTTCAAAGATAAAAGAAATATCTATACATATTAGATGAATAATGAATTTTATATCGTAGTATAGTTAATATACATAGTTGTGTTTATTTCTTAAATGAATTATTGGTATAAATAAATACAATGCACTTAAAAAAATAAATAGTATTTAATTTACTAGAGAATATTTTAAACAAACTGAAAATGTATTATTCCACGAACTTTGGTTTACTTAAGCTACCTATACAAGTCTTTCACAATGTTAAAAGCGTGATGATTTTCTATTGCATTTATTTATTAAACACATACATGACTTTGTGAAGGAAATTCGGTATTACCACTAATCTTTTATCTGTGTACATGATATTTAGTTTTTGGGACAAGACTGCATAAGTCCAGCATTGTTCATTACTTCTAGTGCTTTCATTGGGTCGTAAGTTCTACAATAAAAAAGATTTGGGTCATAAGTTAAAAAATAAAAAAGTAATTACAATCTTCATATGATTTTAATTACTTGTAAAAGTTTTCGATTTTCCTTTCCTGGACGTCGGTCAGGAAAAATTTTAAAGAAAAAGTGACAATCAAAGACAGTCCCAATGCTCCTACTAAACCTTTTTTAACCTGAGCAATATGAAGATTACGAAGTTGAGGTTTTGCGAGACGTCCTTCTGGCATCTGAAATTCAGACATTAGAGTAGATATAAATATATAATGAAGGACAAATTTGCTTACATACATAATAAATAACTTTTAAGTATTGCTATTTTAATAAACATTTATGTCTATTCTCCTATTGTTAATAAATATATTTACAATGTATTGTCAGCAGTTATATCAACATTATTTTTCATAATATACAACTTTAAACAATATAAACCAGGGGATCCATCTGGAATCTAAGCTATGCTATGTTGTCTGGTTGTGATATAAAACAAAAACCATAGTACAGCTTAGTAAAGCTTTTGGTGGGTATGATTCGATAAGGATGTATGGAAACTAACTTTTTATTAAAACACAGCATAGCATAGCGTATCTTAGCTTCCTTGTGGATCCCAACTTTATAGAGGAAGCAGGTCAGTATGGTTTATATGAAAAAAAATATGAATGAATTGAAATGGTTAGAAGAAACACATCATCCAGTTCTTATTATTTTGTAACAATCAATACCATCGTACCATGACAGGTTAACACAAGATTCACAAGTATGAAATAGATATTATGTAACACTTAATATTCTTCCAAATAAAGGTAAAAACTGACTCAAATGTAAGGGAAATCGGTAAGTATAATCGTAAAAGTAATACATACTTTTGTAAATTATATAGTACAATATTTTAACGAACTTTAGAGTATATAAGTACTTCGTTACGAAACGTTGTCAATGGTATATCCAGGTATATCTGAGTATATCTCTGGTAGGATGGCGAGGAAACTGACTACCAGCGGTAGCCGGGTGAGAGTGGGTCCGGCTACCCATGTCCACGCATGCGCGGGATGACGCCACGCACCAATCAACGCTAAAATGAAAATGATGGAAAATTCGCCGACGTCAGCGCGAAGCCAAGCCATGTAGCAAAGAGGAGATATAAGAAATCACTAGACAACCAATTTAAATGCCCATTCGGCAATGATCGGTAAACTTCGGCAATAATCAGCCAATTGCGTTAAGGTACATTTTGTCGATTTGAATATCCCACTCAAATAGACAACCAATTCAAATGCCAAGGTCAAGTAAGGACTTCAAAGGTTCCGCCCGGAGTGACGCCTCTTATTATATCTCCTCTTTGTTTAAACTCTGGCTAATTATCATGGCAGACAACCTTCTAGCAAGTCTTTCTTATAGTGGAAAACGCATTGTTACCAATTCCAGGTTGCGCGGTACGCAACAACTTTAATGGGTGCGTTCAGCAGACTCAACTGTTGAGTGATTTCACTAGATTTCAGTGTTGGGTAAAGACACGAATTTTCGATTTTATACACGACACGTGTCATAAATGTAATAAATGTCGTAAATGTCGTAAATGTGTCGTAAATGTCGTATAGCTGAAATGAAAACAACTAACCTAAAATACATTTTTCGTATAGGTTATGAAGAAGTGCCAATTTATTAATAATTATAATTGTGATTAAAAAAGTTAAATTAAATTAAGTTACACTGACGAAAAATGGATATTGATAGGTTAGTAAAAGAGAAATGCATTGCGAAACCAAGAATTTCGATACGCCAACTAGTGACAGAAAATTGAATTACTGAGAGTAGGTCGAAATCCGTCGAAGTCCATATGATTATCAGTGTTTAAATAGAATAGATATGTTGTGACAAACGAGTATTTTTAAATTTCTTTGAACACTAAATTTTTACTTATTCGAATAATATATACTTATTCGGAATGTTTGGTGGAACCGGATCTACTTTCAATAGTTTGCCAACTTACCATCAGAGGGCTGAAATCTAAGCCACGTCTCCACTAAGTTTCCCAATATAGAATAACAAATATAATTTGTTTAAATTAAAAATTATGTTAATAGAAAGACTATTTTTATTTTAGGAAAAGAAGCAATCAATTAAAATTACAGCACCTTACTGTTCATTTTGTCCAATGGAATTGTATAATTGTTCATATTGTAGATTTAAATGTATTGTATTTAATGTTTTCCTCGATGGAACTACATAGTCCTTATTTAGTACATGCACAAAAGCTTTAAAGTGGCTTAATTCCATCACGCTGAAAGGGATATTGCGCCAAAAAAAGAAATTTGTTTACAATTTATCAATTTCATTTTTTCTGAAACAGATATTTTTATTTACATAATTTTCAATTCAAATAAATTTGATTTTTCATCGTACATTTATTTCTAATTACTTTACCTTTCACGATTCATTTTTTACTAGTTTTATCTAAACAATTACAAAACAATAATTAAGAGTATTAAGACCAAGACCTCGCTTTGGAATACTTTTTTGGGGTTATGAACGCGGCGATTATACGTAGTTTTCGACATTATTGACGTATTCTACAGTATTCTATAGTATTCGCATGCAACCAACAAGCGAGTCAGAAAGAACTATATTTTTCCAACACTTTAATTGTTGAAACCTTAAAATAATGAATATTTCTATTTACGACATTTGCGACAAATGACACGTATAAAATGGACTTAAAAACGACATATTATACATACATTTACGACACGTCGTAAATACATTTACGACGCGGCGTAAAATACACGACCCATCACTGCTAGATTTTACTCGCATCGTCCAATGAATGTGCAGTTTCAGAGTAAAATCTAGTGAGATCACTCAACAGTTGAGTCCGCTGAATGCACCCAATGCCACGTTAAAACGTCCCTTAAGCATTGACAAATGCGACATCGGCGCTGCTCACGACTTGACTTCGAAGTTGTCTCTGACCACGGATTTTGGTGGGAGTGACCAGCCAGTCCCTCATGCTATGTTATGTATGTATGTTGATCACCAATGGTGGATTGGTCAGAAAGAAACAAGAACGTCAATTTACAGTATAGATAAAGTATGTATATTGTAGGAGTTAAACGTGTAATTCGATAATATTTTATTTATAACTGTTCTCTGTTAGTTTCGCTTTAAAATGTGAAAATATTTCTTAATAACAACTCGTACGTGGCTAGATCTCAGTGTTTATTAAAAGTGCAGTGGTACTGATACTGACAGCTGATGAAGCGCCGAATTGTTGCGTAGATGGCTATAACTGCAGTGGAGATTATTTTACTGCGTTTGTATTAAGAAAAAATAAAAGTGTCAACGGTAAATTGTACGATTGCACAATAGTGAGTTCAGGTGTACCAGAGTTATTATTTTCACCAATTAATTTCGTCGTGTTTACTCCTCTCTATAATAATACCTACTCAACTTTATAATAATATTTGCGAATATTATTCCCGAGTTAATTTGGTGGTATGTAGTAATAACGTGTTGGGCGATGTAATTTCGTAATCAATAATTACTATTAAAGTTTTTCTTACTGCTCAAATTCGTATGATCATTTATAGACTGTAAACAGAAAAACTGTTTTTTCTTTAACTTTTTATCGTCTTTTTATAATATTTACAAAAAAATATTCTAATATGTATATCAACGCGAAAATAATAAATACTGAGAAATATATGAATAATATAATATAGTATAAGTCTTATACACACAAATTTGTGATGAAAATAAGAATATCGTGACTCTATCTGCAAAAGTAAACAAAAAGTGCAGAATAAATATTTTTACACACTTTGTTTTTGAGAAAATTAATTTTGGAAGTTTGCTAAGCATGCATATACTTGTTCATCTTTTTAAGCATAGGTATTCAAATGCTTAAGGTATATACTATGTAGAAGTCATCAAGTTGTATTTATTTGCCATACTTGATGAGTAAAGTACAAGAGAAGTTAGATCTGATACCGATACGAAACAATTTACTTTTATTCTAAGGGCCAAGTGAAGATTGATATTCATTAAATAAGATGTCTTATTTCCCTATCGTGACAAAATAAAGCATCATCTTTTCATAGACTAATTTATTCAATTTATATGCCTCATGTACTCAAACTGGATGTGAAGAATTAAGGTCTGGATTAATGTTGCTCTAACTCAAAATTTATAAACCATAGCTGATAACCTCGTAAGAGACTATACAGTTAAAAGAATTAATACTGCTTCCGAACATTATTGGTGGTTTTATGCCTCATTTTCTTGAAAACAAAGTTTCGATGAAAATCATCTCGAATTTTTCGTTTGTTAGTCAGTTTTACTATGAAATTGTCTCTACTCTGTGTGACACAGTATTGTATTTTATTGTTTTGTATTTTTTATTGTAATACTATAGTACTTTGCGTTCTTGTAAATTTTCCTATTTGCTACTATTTTGCAGCGTTCTTAATGCATATGAAATATTGACACAGATATCATTCACATCTGTGTGAAAACAGTGAATTTGACATATAGCGATCATGGAACAAATGATTGCTTTAAGTACGCAAAATCCATTGACTTTATTAGTAAAGTTTGGAATGATGGCGTGGAACGACACTTGTGGTCAAGAAAATTGTTCTGGACATGGAGAATGCCATAATGGTACTTGCTTGTGCGAGGTAATATTCTTAATAAATCTAATAAAATTTGTATTCTCTTCTTTGTAATTATAAATATCTTTTTATCCTCTTTCTTCATAGATTCAATTTGATGGCTTAGAATGTCATGTTCCAAATTTGAGCTATTACATTGCATTTGCAACTATATTCTTTATGCTGGCATTTGTGTGCCTGATACAACTTATCATGTGTATCATTGCTGAATGGCAGAAAATGAAAGCACCATCTTTTCTCAGAGCTTGTAGAGTCACGACACAGAAAGTTTTATATTTTATTGTGTTTTTGGCATCGCTAATTCGTGGTGCGTATTTTACATCTCCGGTAAGTGAAAAATTACTATTAAACATTCATAACATTTGTTGAAGCGTTTTAACTATGGTGATCTTATTTTTCTTTAGACTGCATTCAAGGAAGGATGGTCTAAAAGTTTATTATCCGCGTATTATCCACTTGTTTTAAGTGGATCATCGTTAATCGTTTGTTTCTGGGCTGAAGTATTTCATTTGAGGAACATGTCGTGGGACAAGCCGCAGTTTCTTTCGAAATCATTTATGGGTTTTGTTATATTTAACGTGCTGACATATTCTTTGCTGTTGGCAGAATTTATAACAGCTCAAATATATTCGGAAGAGGATCAGGTATTTTAAAGAAGGGTCTATTAGTCATTTATCAACTTAATTATGTTTCCTTATTCTTTAACCCTTAACTAGTATACTGTTTTTTTCAAACAGAACTGGTATCTTGGCGTCGTGACTGACCTCAGGATACCAGTTAAGGGTTAAATAAAGATTTTCTTTGGAGAGAAATTTCTTTAATATATGCTGTACTTATTCTCTTTTCAGAGCTTCTATACTCGTGTCTTTAATGGGTGTTACGCAGTTCTCTTATTCATTGTTGTGATTTTCTTCTTAATCTATGGAGTAGAAGTATTTTTTAAGGTATGTTAGTTTACACACAAATTAGGTCTACAAAAAATAAAAATACCGAGTTAGTAGGTATATAAATGTTATATTAAATCAATTTTCTTTTAAGATTCGAGGTGGATTTTTGAATGATGGTCAAAGTGGTATACGCGTAAACAAACGTATGGTCGCTGACTTGAAAGTTAATGCCGAAGAACAAGTTACTGCGAAACTGTTTGATCCAATTCCAAGTACATCGAAATCATTGCAAGTGCAGGAACAAATAAATCTTTCTCAGCTACATCAGTCTCGTGTTGGATTATTATCACAAGCATTCATGCTTTTCATTGTTGTTGGATTTTTGTGCAGCGAAACACTTAGTGAATTTTGGAAAACTAAGTAAGTTCGAAGATTATATATATATATAAATAGCTATATCTCAGGTACTCAAGTTTCATTTATTCATTTATTTTTATTACAGGGTTCCTTTATACAGTAGGAATTGGCATGACGTTGTTTTCCGTGTGATTGAAGTTGGCGTAATACTGTGGTTCCCATGTGTGTTATGGAATTGTTTTAGGTGTGTTTTTTATATTAGCATCAAAATTGGCAGTACTCTCAATTCAAGTTAAACTTTGATTTTTTATATTACGAATTGGATGTAATTGTTGTTTCTATTTCAGCCCAGAACAACTATGGATTTTAAATCCAAAGCGTATTTTCAAAAGATTAGACCAGTCGAAATATGTGAAAGAATTCGAATTACACGACAAAAGCGGAGAACAGGATGCTGCACTTTTCTCAGATGGAACATCAATTAGTAATAAGGACTGTTGGATCTGTTATGATAGTGATAGGCAAGATGCTGGCCCATTAATACAGCCTTGTCAATGCAGAGGCGATGTTAGCGCCGTTCATCATAACTGTTTACGTCGCTGGTTAGTCGAGGTAAGATAATAATATCTTAAGTTTTCAAGTGTTTTAATATTTTATTATGCTGTTGTACACGATGTCGTTTTCTTTTTTGTTTTTTTAGAGCTCTGTGAATGCTGATAATCTCCTCTGCAAAGTATGTGGCGCAAGGTATAATGTCGAACATGCAAATCGGCTGGATTGGCAGAATAGTATAACATCGCGTCATTGTTTGCAAACTATTGCTATTGTCACAACAATGTGTGGATCATCAGCTGCTGCCTGGACACTCATTCAATTAGTAGAGGGTCCCATTATTAGAATGCTTGCAGCTGGTACTGCATTGTTGGTAATGTATGTTTGTATAAGGTAAGCTACAAGTGGTTGTGAATTTTAATACCCAATATTTTTATATTAGAATTATATTAATCGAAAAACTTATTTTTAGGTTTTTAAGTTTGAATACAGTAGTGGCATATCAACGTGCCAAGATCTCGTCTTTAAATATTATTAGTTCTGACAATAATGGAACTGCACACGTTTCTACTATCAGTCACACGGTATGTGTGGACTTGGCGAAATCTGAAACAGCTACGATATAACCAGTTTACCCACTAAATAATACAAAATTCATTGCGTTTTTATTTACAAGGACATTCAATAAGATGAAGTATATCCTTAAAAGTTTAAATAGATGTAAATAATGTGTGTAAGACACGCATTTATCTACGATTATTTATATCACATTTAAAGTAACTAATGTTAATAGTGACTATATGAATCGTGCAATGATTTACTGTTTTGAAGAGAAATGATTGATTTCGACTAATAAGTCAAGTTATCATAAATTTAAGAAAGTATTTAGTTGTATTTATGTTACGGTGGTACTGGTGAAACATTTGTATGTATAAAAGTTCATACTACTAAGACTTGAAACACTTCAGACTGTTTCATTGATATGGATACGTAACGTGATACCTTCGAAAGTGTAATTTCAGGGTAATACGAACTTAACATTGTGGGTTTAATATCAATATGATTCTATTGAGATTATACAACAAAAGAACGTGATTTTTATAAATGTTATTTGTAGAATAGCGTTAAATAACGTGCCTCATTTGATCCGAAAATTTTATTTCTGGAGTGGTAAATATGCAACATTAGAATTAGTATTTATGAATTAAACTAGGATTATTTAGTAGTGTCAATTTCGAAGGGGTGAATAATCGTAATCTTGGACAGAAATGTTACCAGCATACAAATGTTAAGTACATGCTTAATTTTGTATCGTTTTCGAAACTATCATATCCTTGTAGGTGTAAAAACGAAATACTTTTCTTTTATCTTGTAATATAAACATGGTGATCATGTTGTTAAATATGTATGTAGATGTATAACGTAGATAATCTAAAATTGCAAAATTAAATTTTAACGTATAGATAAGATAAAAGGAGCTTGTCTCGTTACAATCATATATGGGTTTACGAGAACAAAAATACTGTGCATAGTGGTGTATGTTTAAGAACAATTTATTAATATGTAACATTTTTAAAATCATAATAATAAGAGTTACGTTGTCTTTGCGATATATAAATTTTACATCAGAAAATACTCGTATTTCATATGACTTTTAGTTCTGTAGAGTGTATATATAACCGTTATAACAAAAATATAATATGTATATTTCCCTTTTTTATTATGCAATATACAGTGTAATACCGTAAGACTAGCAACTGTGATAAAAAAAATTTTACCTTTAACCCTTTACTCTGTGCTACTATAGTGGCTTTCCGTTATGCATAGCACTCTGAATTATTGTCTCAATTAACAAGGTAAGTCGCCAAAACTTTTTAATAGACTATTTATGTAGAGCTTATAGAAACGTAGGGGATGCACAGACTTGCAAGTTGTCTGGAGAAGGTTCGACAGAGAAGCATCTTCTTTCGCACAAGTTTCTGGAAATTTGTCAAATAAGGTAATTCGACAAAATTTTTCAAATTAGCGTAGCATTAAGAATTAAGAAAATTATGGCGTACCAATGTAAATACCCATTGTAATTGACGCAATTTTCGTATATCATTAGTTTTGTAAAGCTATTAATTTACGACAATGTTTTTAAATCGGATCCTTTTTATGGGATTATATACTTATTTACGCTCATTTTTGTACCTTTTTTAAAAATGGTATTACGTATTAACATCAGTCATATGCAAGTATGTCTATACAAAACCAAATAGTTATAAGCTGTGGTAATAAAAATTGTATAATATCCAAATCAGTTGATTATTAAATAAAAGTAGCACAACGGAAAATTATATATATTGATTATTAATTTTATTATTATGTTTACAAAGGAAATACTTAATAATGTTACATGTATATCAAATGAAAACACACATTACCAAAAAGCAGAAGTAAAATTTTAATGAATGTGGAAGAGCTGATTATAACGAGGTGTCTGAGTTTAGGAATGATTCTGAGGTGCTGTTTATTATTATTATATTATTTTTCAGACAATTACTTAGATAAATATAAGAAATACATTTTACCAAATAAATTGAATATTTAATAAGTAATATAATTATAGATATACAGATACAACAGAACTTAAAATATTGTTTAATACGAACTACTAATTTCAAGTTTATATTTCTTGACATTAGATCTGCTGTGACTGTGCAATAATATTACCTGCTACCATTTGTAAGTGTAAATATTATGGCAGGTTACTTCTTGAGATTGAGGTTGAATATTGATGGGTAAATTTGAAATGCGGTTCTTTTTGTTCAACCTACGCTGAAACATAGTGTAAGTTTCATGACAAATACAAATTCAAAAATATTTAGCAAAATGAAAAGTATTCTCTTTTGAAACAAAACAGTTTAATTCGAATCTAAAATAAAGAGAAACAACGAATAATTGATGTTGAAAAATATATATTATCAAGAATAAGATGTAGAACACACAAAAATTAAAAAGCTATTTTTAATTTTAACAAATCTACTAAATTTATAATTTGCTTCTGTATGTTGTATTAAAAATTTTACCTGCAATGCTTGCGATTGCTTCTGAAGCAAAGTATTTCACATCGACATCACTATCTGTATTGAGCTTATCAAGTATTGGCTTGACCTGAGTTTGCACTGCAGAAGGCTCAAGATAAGGTCCGATTTTCTGAAGAGTTTTAGCAACATTAAATCGTACATTGGCAACATTGTCAGTGGCCATTCCTAGGACAGTAGGAAGCATCACCTTTGTTGTTATTTCTGGACCACATACTTCTGCCAATACCTGCAACAAACCAACCAAACCAGAAATAAAAACATGAAGATAGAAATATAAGCAAGACGTACCTTTGCAAGTACTCTAATAACATTACTTACGTTAATACAGAATAGACAGGTCATTCTGTGAAGGTAATTTTGATCCCTTGACATTGCTAAAACTTTAGGTATTACAGTATTTTGTGCCCATTCAGGGCCAAATTTTTCTACTAATTTTTTCAGATTTAACGTAGCCGCTTCCCTGATAGCATAAACATGATCTACCAACCAAGTCATACACAAAGAATTTAATTTCTCATCAAAGAATTCAACTCCAAGCTGTCCAGCTAGTAATGGCATGTATCTAGAGCGTATACGTACATTATAAATTTAATATCATTTTATGTTAATCGTTTCTGAACTTATTATTTAGAATGTACAAATTTATAAACAATATAACACGAAAAATACTTACTCTATGATGGCTAATCTTACTCGCCATTTTAAATCCTCAGCTAACTCTATAATAGCTGGCAAAAGAGATTGTGAAAGTTGTTGTATGCCAATAACTTCGTTCACACACTCTAAATTACTGATAATATTCAAACGCACGTCTGAACATTCATCTCTGAGTTGTGACAAAAATAACGGCAATAGATGCTCGATTGTTCTGTAAATTTGAAGTTTCTGTTATAATTCACTTATTAATATCAACTACGTTTGCATAACTATATTTAAATATTTACTCACTTGTGTTTTCCAAGTATTGGACTTAGGCCCATTATAACACTTGCAAGAGCTGATTTCACGTGCGGATTTGGATCTGATACAAGTTCTTTAACTATCGGCAATATATTCGTCATAATGATAGACTCTTGATTGAATTTATCCAGATTTTGGCAGAAATCGCGAACTTTATCAGCCGCGGCAGCTCGTACTTCAGCTTCTACATCTTTTAATACTACTTGAAATGATGGTACAAGATCCATTTTCGTAATTTCGGGTCCCACAGCTTTTTGAAGCTAAAAGAAATGAAAATTTAAGTTGATAAACAGTCAATATTAAATAAACGCGTATAGCGATAGAAGAAAGTATGCATACATCTCAGCTTTTTAATTTCAACCAAAAGTAACTTTTTTATATAAAATTCTAAATTAAAAATTCTATACATATGTATCATATAAAGCCACTTACTACAAAATTTTGAATACATTACTGTCGATTGAAATCACAAGGTTCAGGTGTATGGATACTTTTCTCTGGGATTATATACTTCGAGTATGTATAAAGAAAAGTGTTTAAAAATCTTACATCGGTGAATTTATCAGCCACCATATAACGGACGCGCCATGACTGATCACTTACACATTGTCGAAGGGTGGGCATAAGTAATTGTTCGACATCTTCCTGGGGTAATAGAGCTGCAATGCTAACGCAAGCTTCAACAACTAAAAGACGCACTGAATCCTATGTAATTCAATATACATGTATTAGTAGAATTATAAAATTAATATAAGTAAGTTCTATATCATCTTACTTGTTCATCTTGAGCTAAAATAACAAACATTGGAATTAAATCTGCCTTCACATGTTCAATTTCCATAACCTTTGCAAATTCTCCCAGATTTGAAGCAGCAGATCGACGTGCCATTGGTGTGTCATCTTGACACAGATTACGAAAGTGACTTCGTAAACAAGCTATAATGGCAAAATAAATAAGTCAGTATTGATACCATAAAATTGTACGTTCTTATATTTTGTAAGATTTAAATTATTTTTTGCCCGCCTCTAGTTTGTGGGCTGACTCTTGGGTAACAAATGCTGAACAGGCTACATGCAGATGTTCTTGATGTAAACCAATCTCCTGTGGCTAGGCGATGTATCAAAGGAACGAATTGCTCTTCCAAATCTGTCGGGCTGTGTTGAACAGCAATAGTTCTTAAGGACTCAACTGCTTTATCCCGAACTACAGTTTCTTCGACTGTGGCTAAACTCTCTAAAGGTTTCTAAATTAAAACAAATTCCTCGTTATAATTCCCTTATTAATACTTCAAAATTGCTTAATAAATTAATATCAAATCACACCTTTGTTTCGAATATATGTAAACAGAGTATTACTACACATTAAAGAAGAAAAGATCAAGCATATATATTATCTCTGCTCTAAACTCTGTTTTACATGTACAATATAAAAAATAATTAATACCACTAATAGTATCTAGAATTATTTTTTTAAATTTTAATTACTCGTATAAATTATGTTCTTATACACATGTACATATATCATACAATAATTGTACCAAATAACGTTAATTCAGATAGAATATAGGATGTACTTCTTGCATGAATCATACTTCTCCCGGAAAATGTATTTCATCATAGCAGAGAGATTATCAATTTGACATTTATAAAACAACTGTGCAGTGGATAGACATGACATTTATTTGCAAATCTCAAAAATGCTAATGTTAATATATTATTGCTACCAATTAAAAATATAATTCATTTTAATGTTCTTTTAAAAGATCCATTTAAAAGTAGAAAACTTCTACTTAATTACATTTTTAAATATACCTGAATAACATTCTAAATAATGATATATACCAGTAAGCAATGTACATATTCCGGGCCTCCTACAAGAGGAGTAAATTGTCCAAGTTGTTCTGCTAATGCTAGTAGAACTTCATCTTCATCGTACATAGATTCCGCCAGAAAAGGTATTAATTCACTACGTGTCCGTTCGATGCCTAAAGCAAGAGCAATCGTGGATAATTTCTTTATCGAGTTCAGCCGTAGCTGCAAGGAAAAAAATTCTGTGAAATTGCAAGTTAATTGTAAAAGTTCTCTGTCATTAATTTGAATAGCTCATCAAATGCTTTGTGCCATCTAAGCAATGGAATATATTTCGTTGAGCCTAAGCCATGTATTGTTAAAACCTTGTTCTCGATACCCGGGCAGGTTATTATATTAGACACGTTAATATCAGAACTAAGTGCTAAGAAAGCAGTTTATTGAATAGTATGCTGCCGCTCCAGCCGCCGTGACACTTTGTTTTCTCCGGTGGTTGTGAGCGATGTAACTACTCGATTGTTTCGCGATCGTAAAATACTACTTTCAGATACATTTAAAATTACCTGTACATCTTCGTTTTTTAGTTCGTCAATCAAAACTGCAATCGGATAAATGCTGTCGTCTGTAATAGAGTCACTCGCTGCCATTTTGCTGCCGATCACAAACCACAGCTTGGAAACTCTCGTGCATTCAAGTAGGGTTTAAATTACAGCGCCATCTGATGGATACTATTATTACAAAGAAGAAGAATTAATGGCACATGTATATAAGTTCCTTATATATTTCATATCGCGATTTTCAGTCATACTAGAAACTATTTACATTGTATTTCATACGTAGATAAAACTTATTTTACATTCGTAAAAGGTTATGTCTTTCAAAATAAACTAACGAGTCCTCGAATTTTTTACCATATTACGCATTTCCGTTATGAAACTGTTTACATTTTGTTAGTATGCCTGAGCATACTATCGAATTTTCCAATGACAAAACTGTTTAATCAAATCGAGCATTGTCCACGATTTCTCATTGACAAAACAGTTTACTCGAGCAATATGTAATCGAGCACACTATGCATATCGCCACAGCACATTTTGTTGTTGAAACGTTGCAGAACCGTGGCTGCTATATTGAAATGTAGGTTGCATTGCAATTTTGCTGCAATATTGTGGAAACATTGCCGTGTAATACTGCAATTGATTATTGGTGTTCAGGTATTGGGACGTGTCCAGCTATTGGTACTTTTACCTTACAAAAAAAACTCTTAACATGGAAATGATAAAAGTGTTCAAACAAGTGTAAGACCTCGATATGACATTAAAGATTTCATCAATGATCCAAATGTAATTCTGTCATTTACAGGATTAGAAAATTATGAAAAATTTATGACAGTTTTATATAGCCTTGGTCCCAAAACCTATTCTTTAAAATATACCAGAAATCGTTCTACAGGATTTTTATCTATTAAGAATCAATTATTCTTAACATTATGGGAACTAAGAAGGAATTGTACAGATCGCGAACTCAGTAGACATTTTTCCACATCCGAAATTGCAGTTGGAAATATTTTCAAGACATGGATCATTTTTATGGACAGACAATGGTCAAAAATTGATATTTGGCCAAGTAAAGAGTTGATTAAATATTATATGCCTGAATTTTAAAGCTGATTTTCCTTCAACGCGTATTACTATTGACGACACAGAAATTGCAATACGGCGACCTCGTAATCCTAGGGCTCAGCAATCAATATTCAGTTATTATAAGAATGGCACAATTTTGAAGAATGTCATAGGCAACACACCAGACGGGTTATTTTCATTTTATACTTCTTCATTTGGTGGTTTAACCAGTGATCGTCAATTGATAGAACGTAGGTCGGTATTCATAGTCGCTACTTATTCTTAAGCAAATGGCTGCGTTCAGCGGAATCAACCGCTACGTAGCCGCTGACTGAGGTCAACGGTGATCGGTCCTGGTTCCGCTGAACGACACTTCGGAGGGTAGCGTTATTTGTAGCAACTCAACACGTTCCGTAAAAGTAGCGGAGTTTATCTACGCTCGAAAAAATGGCAACCGCTCACTAACTAAACGTGTTGAGCGGTGAGCAACCTAGCGGTAGCGTTCAGTGAAAAATCAGTGAGCGGCTACGTAGCGGTTGAGTGCGCTGAACGCACCCAATAAGTAGCGACTATGAATACCGGCCGTAGTGTTCGTTTCTCGCTTCTTTCTGGCCGACGGGGGAACGAAATGGAACGCTTTGCGTGCGCGGCGGCCATGCGCGACGGTTGCGAGCGCTCAGATCACTGATAGTAATATCAAATATGTAACACTGGATGCGGCATCGCCTCCTATAGCGTCTGAAGCCAAAAAGGGGGCAGCCATGTTTGAGAACGAACTACATGCGCCGCCTGAATGACGTCTCAAGTACTACGCAGCTTTTCGAAGACGTCCTCCTCGGCGTCCTTTGAAAGGACTCCTTTCCTCATTCTTATTCGAGACGTTGTGTTCTACGAAGTAGAGTTTGCGTCTACGAAATATGTAAGAAAATAACTTACATTGAATCCAGAAACGATAGTTCTTGAGACGCTATTCAGGCGGCGCCTGTAGTTCATTCTCAAACATGGCTGTCCGCATCCAGTGTTCTATATCAGTGGCTCAGATGGAATCGTGACTGCTCGACGCATGCGCGCGACGGTCAGCTAGCCAGGCACGGCACGAGTCTTTTTTGGCGAACTTGTCAAATTTCGCCATTTATTACCCAGATAGAACAGGACGTTTTAAAAACGTCCATTTTACGTCCATTTTAGGTCTGAACGTTCATGGCTTGATTTGTGAAGATGGACGTCTTTAAAACGTTTTCTGGATGGGTTTAAAACGTTTCCTGGACGTTTTAAAGACGTATTTTGCAAAAGTTTTCAAGCCGTCCAGAACACGCTTTGGTTACGTTCGAAACAGGCGTTCAAAAGAGGCTGTGCGCCATGCGAGAAATGTGGATAGATTAAGATACAGTAGTTCAAGGAAACCAGGGATGTACGATATTGCAAATCTGTGTAAGAACTGGTAGCAAAATAACTTGAAAAGACCAATAGATTCCATTTTGGTTTGGATCTGGACAGGGTAAGGAGCAATTAAGTTTAACAATGGAGGGGGGAAAACACCTCCAGAGTGGTGGTTTCCCCCCTCCATTGTTAAGCTTAATTGCTCCTCACCCTGTATCTGGATTTTCAGATAGAACCAGCTTAAAAAATGAACAAAGTTACTCAAGAAGTTTATTAGTAATATGCGAGTTACTTCGTGTAAATCCGAGCAGAACGGATGACAAATTGTGCTAGGAAATACAGATAGATACCATCAAGATTTTTACATGCATATCCGGTTTGAAACTAATAGAAAATATTTCATCTGGTTCAATCTGCAATTTAAGGGAAGAAAACCGTATCAAACCGGATTTAAAAATTTTTAATGCGGTTCTAACTGCCAGTTCCAGCAGGGTATCCTACATCCCGTCTTTGGTAAGATATAAGACGTTTGTATATATATTTATTTGCACGATTGATTGTTTGTTATACATTTGTATGAGTACGCGTATAAAAAAAAAAGAAATATTTCTCATTTTTACGCGAATACTAAAGCGTACAAATGAATGCTTCGTCGTCACCTCTTTATGTGTAAAAGTAGATTGTGAATGGAACTTCTAACGTTTCTCGTTTGGAATATGCCTCTGTAGTTTCTCAAAATTGTATAGCTTTAATAGATAAAATCATTATAGCACATTGGCACGCATTATACAATTCAAATTGACATTTACTTCGTTATACGTTTCCAATATCCTTGTTTACAGTAAAACTGGGAACTCAATTTTTTAACATTCCCTCTTTTCATCTCATTTCGCGTGCCCTCTTTCATTATAACTTGCAATAACAATCATTGGCGGTTCACCTTGAATCGGAGATCCAATTTTTAAACAAAAGAAAAAATGAAGTAAATACATTTCAACAATGACAGTAACGAAACTACAGATTTATGAAGACGAGCAAGTAAACCGATTGCCTGGAGCCAACGATTGATACCTTTCAGGGCGATCACGTTTAACGATCAATGAATCGCCTGCTTCAGGATATTAACGTACTAATGTACAGTAATTCTAAATGCACTGATGTCGATGTGTGTCGATGGTCGGAAAGTCCTAGGTACCGTTGGTAGCGCAGAACTTCGGTTCTCAAGTTATGTAGTTTATTTCGAAACGAGATTGATGGTAGGATGGAAACCATCCTTGTCAGCTGTGTAATCGACCCTTTAAGTAATGATCCTTATTTAGTATTATTAATTATTCTTATTTATTAGAATTCATTTTAGCACTAATTTTCAGTAATAATTAATTTTTAATACATATGTTACCTGTAAGTATGGCCATCTGGCGCTGTAAAGGAGAAACTACCGGTAACATCGAGGGACTCATCATCCGTACCCTCGTTTTTCAACTCTGCAGTTTCTTCCCTCTTTTGACCGTCGCTTTGCTCGTAACTGAAGTGATATCCACCTACTCCGATATTATTTTGCTCCTCCTGCTTTGTAATCGTGATATCATTTGGATTAACTTGAGGCGCTGCAAGAGCTCCCACTATCGCTGCCACGAAGATGAGGATCTGCGCAACAAGAATTACTTAACGACTTTGTGTGATTTAAAATTTAGCCATTTTTATTTTCGACAACGATTTATAGAATTAATTGTATCTTAGTAATTATATACGGACATTTCAAAGTTCATTTCAATGTTTACGAAAGTAGTTTCTTACTACCGGAAATATTTAAATAATAATAATATTGTCTAATTAAGATGTAATCGATCGATCCGGTTCCTGGATTGGTAAACGAACTCTGATCTCTCATTACTCAGTTTATTTTACTAATTGTATCATCTGATAGAACCATCTGCATATTTCAAATTCTAACGAAAAAATTTCTAAATCTCAAGTAATAGTTAATATAATTTTAACTAATGTAGTTAATATAATTTTTGCATTATTCTGATATTTTTACCCTTTTGATCTACGTATTTCGAAATATTCGAATTTAGTAACTGTTCAGTACAAGAACTCGGCTCCGCTTAAATGTTCATAATAAAGCTTAATTCGATTTTTCGAATATCAAAACAGCTCTTATTAATTAATAACAAATTTCTGCATCCGAATCCTAATGGTCGCAAATGGCCACTGCCAATAAACAAGTAGAGGCTAGTCACGATACGATTTCATCGAAGCACAAGTGCATAGAAAATAGGATTTTGGTTGGTTTGGAAAATAATGTGACTCGCTGATCGGTAATACTGTCGCGAACGACACGCGAAACATTTAGGATTAATCGTCGGGTGCGTGTAACATCGCACACGCACAAATGTCACAGTCCTCTTCACTTTCACTGTTACGTAACAATGTCGGAATCTGAACCCCGCAGCCGAAATCCTTGTTCATCTTTCCCTCTTCGATTCGTGCGAACGATTACGCGACGGTTTTACAATACGATACGGTTAGTTTTCTCCCTTTTCGTACGGTTTCTTTGTTCTGGATGTTCCCGGAACCCACCGTCTTCATTGCGAGGACTCTTCGTGCGAACAATTCCTGTCCCTTCGTCCTTAAACGACGACCAATACGTGATACCAAGGATGTGCAGTGCCACTGCCTTTATATAGTCGGAAAATCATAAGCGTTCCATCCCCACCTGCATTAGAGATCTTCACGGAGATTCACGGATGAGTCTCTCCCCTAACCGAGCTAGGATGCATCCGCGATACAACGGTGCAGGTGTCCCCTCTTGCAATTAGGAGCGTGTTTGCATTCTTCACTATATGCTGCTTCTTCACCGCTTTTGATATTTTACTATGGGATGTGAAATCCCCGCACGCGAATGGCTCCATAATGTTCACAAGGTTTGCAAAAGTACCATGAATATTAGGTTAAACGTTCGCATTGTCAGATATGTACGAATGTTATTGTCTACATGTAATTATATCGTCTCGATATAGAAGAATACTTGCGTGACGTATGGATTATCCAAAACACTGGTTCTTTTATTATCATTTATTGGTGAGGTCAATTTTTAAACGTAATCTGAATGACAATACGACCGAATTAAATTGCACAGTACAATCAGATTCTGGTTTCTTCATCTGGTATCTAATCATTTTAACCCGAAATACTGATCTGAATTTTGTATAAACTTTATTAATAATAATCTTTATTTTGTCATTCAATTTCGAAGGTGTTTTTTCTCGAAAATCTCAGGAATCCATGGGTTCTACTTTCATGAAACTTAATTACGGGAATTACACTACATTGCAGGAACGTATTTTTGGTACAAAGAAAGGAAAATTTATGGATATATGCCATGTGCATGTTTTCCACTGAGCTCTCAGCTTTAAATGTTGAAACCTATATATCATAATAATACGGGGTGAGGTTTCGTTTGTTATTTTATTAGTTTGTTAGTGTATAAGCGTTCATAGATCTGCCTAAAAGCAGGCAACCCGCGTGCAGTGGTGCACGCGAGACAAGCCAGACGAGTGGTCGGGCAATGACAGTTAAAGCCACTGCCGATGAAGTTTACGATACTCGACGTGGCGTCACACGATTCAACGGTAGTGTATCCAAAATTAAAGGGTATAACTGAATTATATCAAACCTGCCTACTCGCTAAAATCCACGCGGGCAAATCAAAAGACGCCCTATGAGATTGTCGAGTAAGTAGAGAGGGTTAATGTTTTCATCCTCATACAAGTATATCCACGGCAGAGTTGGACAAATTTTATTTCGAATAACGAATAATGAATAACGAATAAATCCCCAAGATTTTTTCGTGAATAACGAATAAATCCCCAATATTTTCGTGAATAACGAATAAATCCCCAAGATTTTTTCGTGAATAACGAATAACGATTCTATTCGATGAAAAATTATTCGTGAACGCCAAACTCTGATTAGAACCGAGCGCTGTGGTTATACGTAATTGTTATTCGGGTCTGAGAACCTAAGGAGGTCTGCGACTCCCGATTAAGGAGACCTGGTGTACGGAATCCCGAGACATGTTCGCTTGCTTACGCGCGAAAAGGGAATAAGAGGAGGACAGAGAATCACGGTTTTCGGTTCTCCATCAGTCACAAGAAGGGAAGGGGTTAGGAAGGAAAGGGTGGGGGGAGGGAAGGGAAGGGAAGGAAAGGGAAGAGAAGGAAAGAAAACGAAAGAAGACGCCTGAAGAGACGCGGTCGCCGGAGGCGTCCTCAGCGTTTTCTTCGTTCGCGCGGCGCATCTTCTGAAATGGCAAGGTCACCGTTAGTTACGTCACTAACTTTCCTTGCCTTCTCTCTGTTCGTATAACATACTGAGAAATCCAAATGTCACAATAACCAAGGACGCTCCACCGCGTGTATAACGCTTAGAGGTTCCACGACGAATCAAAACGAAATAACGGGGGTAGGAATCCTCCGTTTCACAGATTCGGCTTTCACATTGGACTCGCTCTCGCTTTAACGACAGGTGGCCGGTGTCTCTAACTCCTAGGTATTTGCGCGTCCGAAGATTCTCAAAGGATCATCCGGATGATGAAACCGCTAACATCTTGTAATTGACTGTTCCATCTTTTTCTGCCAAAAAAAAAAGAATCACTGTTACGCGGCAGAATACCGTCCGCATGAAAGTGAAAGTAATATAATTTGTGGGAGTAAATTTTGGTGAAGAGAACATTGGGTAAAATAACAAATGTACCTAATGCAAAAAAGTTACGACTGCGTAATGTATATGTACATATAAGTTCACAATTAAGTTTCAGAGTCAAAAGGAAACCACCATTAAAATTGGTCATATATGTACTTTAACTTCTTTTCAAAATCATTTCCTAAAGATGCCACATTCCTTTTTGGTGATTGGTAGATTTGATAGAAACATGCTTTGAACTGATTTACATGTTATGTCGACATGCCTTTAACATTTCTTTCAATGTTCTCCGTGTCTTCAACTCTTCTGTGTTCCAGCGTGTAAATCAGGAGAATATGAAGAGTGACTTCATTCTACTTTCTAAATTTAACCTAACTTCCTTTTTTCCGAAAATGAGATTTATTCATCTAACAATAATAAATTGAAAGTTGTTCCTGCTTGTTTTGAGTACAGTAATAATTTAGTACAGTAATAATAATTCATAATTCTTTATAAGCAGAGGTGCGTCGAAGATTTTAAATGTCACTTTAATGTTTTTGTATATAACATGTTATATTTTTTCATCCTTACCTCTAGCACAGTCGTATTAAAAAAAATAGTAAAATAGTGATTCGCATTCAGTCTGCCTTACGCTATAACAGGTGCTTAAAGCAATGTCTGTTTACATCGATATAATACTGCAATGGTCGAATTGTTCGTGAGAGATTCTATGTGGGATAGTTCGATTTACACTATACATGATGCATTATTGTGATCTAAACACAGATGAACTTGACGTGACTAGACTCATGCTGTGAGAACAGGAACAATCGTCTGTGTACAGAGACGAAAGGTCCTTGGCATTGCCGCCCATGTTCTTACAGCAAAGTCCATCTGAACGATAGGCATGAACAAAGGTATGAATGCAATATCGACTGAGAACCTGCGAACCCGGTGATGGTGCACTAACAATTTTATTGAATGGTATGAGTGGTATGCACGGTCCAGTTTTCTTCAACAGTTTTCTAAATAAATCTTGCATATGTAACGCAAAAATAATGACATATTATGCCTATTTCCGATAGAATATAGGGGAGAGTCGTGCAATACCGATCTCTCTAAGTTTTTTTGTTATATCTCGGGGTAGAGCCGATAAAAATCAGAAATTCAAAAACGCGTTTGTAGTATAGATAAAAATTAACTTTAGAATTAACTTTAAAGAATAAAAATTAACTTTATTCGTCTAATAAAAAAATTAATTAAATTATCATCGAATAAAAAATTATCTTTATTCGTCAAATAATCTAAAGTTAAAGTAACTTTTATTTGATCCTTATTTACATAATTTTTTATTTAGTTAATGCCCAATTCTGCTTGCAAATAACACACTGGATAACTTCTTAATTAAATCCTACTTACTTCATCATTTCAATATCTCTGACAGGCAATCATTATTTTCAAAATTATTCCTTGAAATAAAAGTAACATGAATATATTTGAACAACGGAATGCCATTATTTAAACAATGGTCAAGCTGTTGCACAAAATCATTACGCAATCACATTTTCCGCGCTGGCTATTGGTAGCGTCCCATTAGCATCTTTCCAATTTGCAATGTACATAGGAAGACTAAGGACTTAATTTCGCCGTGCTTACTGGCTTCGTAACTCGATGACGTGGCACTAGTTGCACAGTTAATTTGCGTAGCCGCATATAACCGTAAAAAATCACGCAAAAATGTAAACATATCAACCAGCTACCGATTCGAAAATGAGGCACCCCGTACCCCGTCCACGTCCTGCAACGCGTTCCCGAAGTTAACAGCTAACAGTGGTAGTTAGCCCCCTTGCTGGCGCTGTGGTCCGTGCCACAATATATAATACCTATATGATAGCTATATAATAGCTATATATTATAGAAAAAGTCATGCAGTAAGTTCAAGAAAAATGAAAACCTGGAATTTAATAATTTTGTTAAAGTCTCAAAAGCGGTAATTTGATCGCTCTGGTAAGTTTAGTGTTACTAACTGTCTCCTAGTGCGGACGCATTTGCTTTTGACAGTTATTCTATGGCTTTGTAGATACACCCACGATGCACTATGTATTAATACATAGTGTATGTATTAAAGCCTTTTAATTTATTGAATATCATCTTTGCAACGAGGAATTACGAAATTTCTGATTTCCATAATTGTATCTCTGCGTTTCTTAACTCTAGTAAATAATAAGTAGTACGACTTATATTACTTTTATTTTCAACAAATTTCTTTTGTACCGAGCCGGTATCATTTTCAGGGGAAATAACCCGATAAATGAAATCAAGTATAGGTACATAAAAACTACATACTATTATATATCTACATATACTAAATTTTGGGTAATAGGCTTAAATGAATGAAAAGTTATAGCGGGCTAACCGTTTTATCTGAGGACTAGTTTCACACCCCTACTTCCCTTTCCTAATTTCTTTTTAGCAAACTTAATTTGTGCACGAAAATGACCTGAAATGCATAAACCTTTTTTGCCAGGTAATCAATCGCATCTTCCTGAGACGATGCAATGTCCTGCCTGTGCTCCAACTCCCCCCCTCGACACATTCCCTCGTTCTTCTTCCTTCAATCGCGCAACTTTTGCAGCAAAGGTCGTAGAGCCGCATCTACATGAGAGGTGACGAGGAGCAGGACTGTCGCAATACCAAGACAACGCGAGTCACGATCGGTCAAGAGAGTTTCGAAATGAAATGCCGCTCTCGGGCGAAACTTACATTTCCGCAACAGCCATCTCTCCTGATCAGAAGGACGATGCACTTGCCCCTGTTGTCCGAGGAAGTCGACCAGGTAAAAGTGATTCTGACCATTCCGCGTGATGCGAAGTGGTAATTCTCGTTTTGTTTTCAATACAGAAGCGAAATAGTTTGGCAAAACGCGCGGTTCCGCAAGTGATAGGTAGTCAACGTCGACGCGCGATCCACTGCCGCTCAGCGTAGTGACTACCTCTGTCGGAACCGCGCGTTTTGCCAAATTATTTCGCTTGTGTATTGAAAACAAAACGAGACTTACCACTTCCGTTGACGCTTACCGACTTTTTGCAACATGACTGATATATTTGTAAAAAACTAATAAGACCAATTACAGTAATTATGGCTAAAAAGGAAGTGTTTTCTGACGTTTGAGAATATATGTATAGTCTTTTTATCCTCAAGGTAAATAGATAGTCCTCAATGCTGGACCACTTACATCTAGAACTCGCTATATAGACGTATATAAATACTGTGGCATATAAATAAGGAGAGGAAAGCGAATGACAAATGGAGGAAAATAAATAAACCAAGTGTTTTTGTGTAAAATTGATTTAAACTAAGAATATGTACAGTTTAAGCGGGGATGTGTTCACCCTGCGGGTGGAAACCATTCTCATCGGCGACGTAGTTGACGGTGTACCTGACGTTGGTTTGCGGGTCGACCCAGGTGAAGCTGCCACGAACGGCCAATGCCTCGTTTTCAGTTCCCTGGTTGACTACCTCCGCTGTTTCTTGATGAGATTGACCATTCGAGAGTTCGTATCCATAGTTGTAACCGCCGACGCCAATGTTGTCAGAAGGTGTCTCTTTGATCAGCACCACATCGTGGGGAATGCTCTGAGTTACGCCCTGAAGTACGCCCTGAGGAGCGGCATAAGCCACAGCAACAACGACGGCGAAAACAACGAACTGCAAGGAAAGGAAAACTGTTAGCGCCTCGATCAGGAACTACAATACATCATTAGCGAAGAAATCTTGTTAATTGACTAGGTACATAGCGGCCTCTGATATCGCGTATTCGAAAAGAAGAGCTCGTTGTCAGGAAATGTGCGCGTAGGTGGTGTGTAAACCAGGTAACTTCGAAGAATGTAACTTCCGATAGTCGAGGCCGTCACTATTTCAACGATATGAGAGAATGTGTTGATCTAGTGATATTCCTTTAATCGTTGGGTGCGATTCGTCACTGTCTTCTTATCGCGAGGACGCTACTTTCCGCGGTTATGTAAACCGGAATCCGTTAGCCGGTGGTTTACTTAAAATAAGTCTACGAAACGTATTTGCATTTCAACGGATAGAACAATGATAACGATTACACGCAATTGCTACGCGTATCTTTGTATCATGAATGGTACATAACGATCCTAAGTGGACGTTAATTGCACGCTCCGTAACCGTGATCTCACAAACAACGATTTCCAATATGAAGAGCCTCCAGTTAGGAAACGTATCGCGATCGTACGAAGAAATTTTGAGTTCCGTGAATCAGAAGGTGGAAGCATTCAAACTTCGAGTTGGGCACGGTTACACTTGTTATCCGGTTAAGAGAATCGTTATTAAAACGAAGGCAGCACGCACCAGTTTCATGGTTGGTTTTTGGATTGGTCTCCTTTTCGTTTCTCTGAGAAGATGAGACAGGTGATACTGTGAGTCGAGCTAAATCACGATACTGATTCCATGGTGGTCCAACAACGATTATATACTCGGATGTCGATATGAATCGTATCCCTTCCTTCCGTCGGGTTCCAAAAATTCTGCTGCGAAGATGTCGAAATCTTCGTCGAATGGCATTGGCCAATCCAGAGATGGTACAACGATGCACGACAAAGAAAGAGGCGGTGAATGTTAGGTAGGATTCGAGGAAGAGTAGCTAGCAACGAGGATTGATGTTTCACTGTGTGAATACACCTCGACGAATCTCCGGGGGCCTTACCAAAATTGGTTGGTATAATGAATGCTGGCTAGCAATATCAGGAAATCTTCATAAAACGTGTGTAGGTGAACTGTTTGGTTCAGAGTTCTGGATCCAAGAAATGATTATTTAACATCTGATGCGCCATAAGCGCATGAAATGAAATCGAGTTCAGCATCCGATTAAGTTTCACATGTGGTAAAAGGTACAAGTCCAGCTTTTTTTAAGTTAAATTTGTGTGGTAAAAACATTATTTACAATAGAACATCGATTATACAAACGTCAAATAATCGCAATGTCGATTATGGAGGAATTAATTATGATGATTAATTATACTTCATATTGTATTAATTCTTGGTAGAAATATTTTTATCCACTAATTTCTCACTTCTGGCTTTTATGATGGGTTATCTGAAAAATTTGGATTATCGGAATTTTTTTGCTTCGTTATTACTTCAGGTAATTAACTTTCAATAGTATTGTGAGATTATTTCGTGAATGTGTTTTTTCAGACGATTGCATAACGATTTAAAGAGACATGTTCTCCTACATCAGTCAAAAAATCAGCCCTAAACATGACTGATGTAGGAGAACATGTCTCCTTAAATCGTTATGCAATCGTTTGAAATGTGAATGTGTTTTTTTCATTCACAGTCGCCATTTGCCAGCGCCCGCACTCGACAAGAGGACAGTTGAGTATGCCTGTCCTAGATGAAGAGATGCTGTTCAAAGTAAGCACACTTTAATGGGATGCAAATTTAATTATTGTAAACATACATTCTAAAACTCTGTTAAGAATAATAACAATTATGCAGATGTCAAAATATAAAAAAATCACTTCTCAATATGAATATGGCATATTGAGTTTTCGGGGCATTAAGGATATAATCTCATATATGGATCATGTTCATATTGACTTACCTTTATACAAGTGAAAAACAAAATTTCAAGTAATATTATATTTTGACTTATATCTGTCATTAAAATTAGTATAATACTATTTGAAGTATTAGGGTGAAATAAATGTTCCAGTATACTAAGTTCCAAAAGTTTATTCTATTTTTAATTCCGTCAAGTAAATAAATCATATCCTTATCAACAAGGACAGTAATTGTAGTGCATAGTTGGCCGTAGTTCAATTAAGACTGAAAGACGAAAGAATTGTGAATAGTTTTTTACTAAATAAATACACTATTCCGTTCAGTTCGTACCAAATTTAATACCAGAAATAATTTTCAATTAAAAATTGTAAACCTAAATAGAATATTTAAAAAATTTGTTTTTCCAGTGCTAAATTCATTGGAAAATATTTACTATAGTAGTTAAAGTTTCTAAAAATAACACGGTAAAATGTATCCTCATTTTATACAGCCTGTTCGTCAAGCCCATACGGCTAATCAAATATTCACGGTCGAACACTATGAAGAATGGAGACAATTATTTAGTAATTTAGTAAGGTTCATCTTCAGGGAGCACTCATCGATATTTCACAATGTCGGCCTTGCGTTACACAATCGAAGAAACTCCATTAAATGAGAATATCAGTAAAAAACCGGCTGTGTTCAAAGTATCAATGTAACTTATTACAAACTGAATATGGGCTGCCGATTTACGACACATCCTTCAGTGTTCTGTCATTCTTATTTGTTACAAATTGATCATCCATCGTGATCGTAAAATCCGAAGGTCACGCAAAACAGGTACTCGCCTTCCCGAAAGGTGGATCTTGATATCAAGTTGAAGCAATTTCGTCCAGCATCCTTTGACATATATCAATCTTGCGTCTTTATTCATTGTTTAACATTAATAACAGTTCCGCAATCCGAGAAACCGGTTCACCGATGTTTCTTTTAGCTTTGTCAGGTGCTTCTTTTTTTACCGAAGGTTAAGGGAGATCCTTGAAATCTGCTGGGTGACAGAATCCATTCGAGCGGATTAAAACATCGTGGTTTATGGAATCAAGCGAGTCGACGCGTGTAAATCTTGCAAATATATTCAAAGCTGTAAAGGTTAAAGACAAAGTTCGTGAAGAGGGACGAGGAGGATTGCGTTCAAGCGACCTTGCCTCTAATTGTGAGTCGCTGATTCTTCCGCAAGAAAAAGCAAACACATTTTTGCCGCTATTGTCTAACTGTGGAAGAGAAAAAATGCCTGCTAGGCTTTGTAAAAAGAAAGTCTCTCCCAGTTACATAAGCTGATCGCTTATGCTAATCCTCGAAAGAGCAGGCATCGCTGCAGAAGAACGATCGATCGGACGTAGAAGGGGAAGAAGACGACTCTTCGATGCGAGAAGATCTATGTTGGTTGTGTCACGCGCGCGTGTACATTTTTCCATCGTTTAATATCCTTGTAATTGATCGAAAGTTGTGGAATGAAGAACGACGTAATCGAAGATACGCTGGTTTTGTCCCAAAGGATTATTGCCGCTTGTACTGACGTAGCATAGGTACTTGACGTTCTTATAATAATCTTCTTGTCTTTTGTGGGTGCAGCTTCTTCATTTACCATGGATGGAAAATTCACCGTGTAAACAGGCGATTACGCTCTTCGATTGCTTCGCAACGTCTTGTGCAAGTTGTACAATAAAACGAGTTGGTTACTGTTGATTTAATTTGGAATTTTAATATCCTGAACGTATTTTTTCCAGATGAAGAGGAACGACAATATAAGCATTATAGCTATTATAAACCATGTGAAGCACATAAAACATTTCCTTAGGCTGCTTTAGGATAGATAGAACTTAAATTACTTTCTTAATTTTATCTATATTACTGATAATAATTTAAGATAATAAAATATCGAAATCTTCGATTTCCCCAGAGACTCGTACAACGACGAAGGTCAAACTATCAACGATGGTACCTCTATCATAATGAGAAAAGGTGAAAGGTGAATTTATCGCGAAATCATGCGAATTTTGGCAGAGGGAGGGCCACTATAAAATTACAGAACGTTCTGAGAATCCACATCAGTCTTCAACACGAGACTAGTACCACATACACCTATCTCCAACATGAAAACCGTAGGTATCACAGAAATTAGAATAGTGATAACGAGTTCATTAGATTTTAATAGCAAATCGCATCATAAAGTAATTGAAAATTACAATCATTTACTTTCGTTTGATGTCTAATCAATAACGGTATTGTATTAAATTGCTAGTTTTAATTCGTACTATTCACTTTTCAAATTTACCTACTTCATGTGTCGATACAGATTGCTTATATCGCTCTTTTAACATAATGCACAAATACACTCGTGTGTTACATTGTTCATTAAATAATTATTGTCTCATGTACGACAATAATACTGAATGAAATTTGTAGTTAGAAATAATGAACTATATACGACAACAGAACCAGAGATTAGAATCCTAAAGTTTGCTGTTGATATTTAAATGTTTACAACCTACAAATTTAGAGAGGTATGAATTATAATATTATGTAATATCATATACAATTTAATATTTTTCAGATCATTCTTTTCGCCGCCCTTATCGCTGTCGCTCTCGCAGGCCCCCTGACTCCGCAACAGCAAGCCGTACTCGTAAAAGAGACTCCTTCTGATAACGTTGGTCTTGATGGTTACAATTACGGCTTCCAACTCTCCGATGGGCAAACCAAAGAGGAAACCGCAGAATTGGTTCCGGGCGGAACTGATGGCCAATTCCTGAAAGTTCGTGGCCATTTCTCGTTTGTCGACCCAGTTACCAACGTCGCATACACTGTGAATTACATTGCCGACGAAAATGGCTTCCACCCTGAAGGAGAACACTTGCCCCATGCCTAAAATTTAAAACGACCGCTTGACAGATTAAAAATGAAAACATCCCTGGACCTACCATGCTGCAATAGCCGAAAGTTAAATCTAAAGAAGAGTACGACATATTTTGACTTATTGTTTTTGACGAAACAATAACGGTGACCACAGTTTTGTACAATACAAACATTTGTTAATGTTAAATAAATGAGATGATTTTTAAAAAATTTTGCCCACTTTTCAGTAGCTATTACTTGAATGAAACTATTATGTTTGCGAAAACTTTATGTTTATTGCCATAAATGAATTATGAATCTTAGGGACTAAAGCTACAGATACTTATGTACTATTAGGGTGGAATTTAACTGCTCTTGACGAAAATTATTTTGCGAGATACTTTTGGTCTCACCGTCTAGAATTGTGACACTTGTTGCGAAACTTATCTGGAAAAAAATTGAGGTCGATTGAACCACAGAAACCCGACGCGCATAAAATTTGAAATTTTTTAATTTTTTAGAACTTGACATAAATATACATTATGGTAGGGGAAGTAGGGGAATAACGGGGTATCGATGTAAGATGGGGTATCTCCCTAAATCCTAATGAAAACATGATAGGCACGTGACAAATACATCAATAAGAAGCAGAGTGCATGAGAAAAAATCTGACGCAAGAGCAATTTTCGATTTGAAATGTCGCACTTTTAGGTCTTCCAAAGGGGATTTATCGCAAAAAAATAATAAAAAAAATTCTAAAAAATCGGTTTCTCCCACAACCATGGAAAATCGCTCATTTTCAACTACAAATTTTATCATATCAAAATTTATGTTTCTAGAAAAAGACTATCAGACCATGACTGTATAAGTATTACGAATGTACAATTATCACTAAAAAGTCAAAAGATTAAAAAATACGAAAGTGGTAACTCAAAAAATGATGCTAGGGTACAGTGAACCCTGTGTGACCAATGTGTGATTATAAGAAGGTTTGACCACGAAGGGTTAACCTAACATGTTTTAATTTGAATGAAGAACGGCAGAAAGAAATAGTACAACTTCAGTTTTCTCAGTTCTTTCAAAATGTGCCCGCCAATTTATGACTTCCGCTTTAGACCAAAAGGGTGGAGACATCTGCCGATCACTACCTAAAGGATCACTAGAACATACCAGTGGCGACTCTCGGAACTAATTTTGTACTAAGTATTTCATGTTACCATAGGAGAATAGAACAGCACAGACCAGGTATAGAATACCTGGTACCGCAGACGAGGTATAGAATAGACCTATCACCTAATGGAACTTTGTGTCACCACCCGAACTGTGTTACCGACCCATAATTTGAGGATTGAATTTAGCGACCTCTGCCCATGAAGAGCGTCCAACTCAACAAATACTCTCAAATGTGTTGAAATGCTGAAAGGTGTTTTGCGTGCTTGTATACGTGTGACTTGTTTAAAGTGTGAGTTTGACATAGGCTTTCGCTACGCTACGCTTTGACTCGGTTTGTCAACGACTCATGCGGATTTCTCTTCAATAATCCATTTCGGGGATCAAGACACTATGGCGCTCAAAATCTAATTCTTATAAGCCTCGCAGAAAGGTGCATGATGCATGAGTGTCGTAGGGTGCATGGATGCAACTGCAAATCGAGCATTGTTTAATTTCACAACCATACGGGATGCTTAATGTGTCGAATACGAGTTACATTTCTGAAGTTGAACTCTCTCGTGTGAGTTCTTTCAAATCTTCTCTCTTAACAGTAATTATTACATTCGAGTCATTAGAAATTGAGAAATTTCAACTTGCATGGGAAACAGTTGAGGTCAATGGCAACCTCTACCAATGTGACACATTGACGAAAGATGTGAGCTATCAGTTCGACTTTATCCGCGATAGTGATCGGATCGGTGAATATCTGTGAATGTTACAGTGTTATTTCCTGATTTCTCGATTCCTACACCAATTAGTTTGACTACTGGACTAAATAGAAAACCGTTTAACAACATTTTACTGAATATACCTATCATCTAGAAGACTTTTTGACGAAGCGTTGCCTATATAGTGTTTGATCATATATCGCAGTGATAAAAATACGTGTAGAATGTACGGAGTGCACGACCGTAGTTGTGAAAAGTGAACATTTTGCAATGGACATTGCTATATAATATTATATTTTTGATTGCTTGATATTTTATATTTATCATTGCTATATAATATTTCTGGCCTTGATGAATTTCCTGTTAGCTGGGAGTCGGCCTTTGTTAAATTCAAAACATTGAAATACGTCGCGTCTTGGCCAGTCTGTCGGCCGGTATGTGGGAACGAAGAGCGGGGAAGCAAGTACTGGAAGGAGGAAAAAGAGACAGTATACAGACTATGTAATGGGGCTAGAGAGAGGCTGGGTCACATGCTACAAGACTGTACGGATCTGACAAGAGAAAACTCAACGATCAGGGGATACTAAAGCGAGAAGAAAAAGGAGCGGATTGGATTGCGAATGGATCTAGAAAAAAAGAGAAGAAAAGAAGAACAAGATGAAGGAAGAAGTCAAAACAAAAGCACAATCTTGAATTAACAGTCCCAGAACCACTTACACACATAACACATGTAACCCCATTTTGAGGCCGAAAGGCGAAAAATAAACCTATTTACTACAATTTATTAAAATAGATAGATAATTGTAAGAGATTCACTTATTTTAATTTTTGATGTGTAGTTGTTAATTATTCTGGTAAAATACAAAAATATAATTATTATCCCCCCCCCCCCAACAATTGAAATAAAGATAAGTTAAGAGAGAAGATTTGGAAAAACTCACGCGAAAGGGTTCAACTTCAGAAATGTAAATCGTATTTAATACGTCAAGCATCCCGAATGATTGTGAAATTAAAAACAGAATAGTTTAGAATCTTAAAGGCGCGATATGAAAACATTTTTCTGATTTTAAAATTAATTTATTCACGCATTAATGACACTGTTAGCAACTGCTAATGATAAGTATTCGTGGTCACTATGCTCGGTACAGCAATTATTTTACTTCATAGCAGGCAGAATGATTGAAAGAATTAAAAGAGTGTCACTCTCCGTTCGTTCAGAACAGTCTCACTGCTATCCACGCAGCCAAGCGAAAAGAGTTTTCTCAAAAGTCTCCGAGATTAAGGGTATATCACAGTGATATCATGTTTAAAGGCCTCCCATATAGTGCAGTAACCGATGGAATTAATGCACGAAGCAAGATATTACGAATTAAGATTCATCATGACACGTTAAACTACTTAGTAACTGAGAAAGGAGGAACCGTTTGGGAAATATGGCACCAAGATTGCTATTGGAGTCTTTTTTCTTTAATATTATTGGAGAAATGAAATGTAATTGTAGAAGAAATATTTGGAATCGAATCTGGTCGGATGGAATATAGATTGACGAAGATAGATGATCGCAGCCAATCGGCTCGTATTACTTGTCACGTAATTAATAATTGTATTACAATGTTACTTGTCATACGATTAGTAATTATAGTTCAAATACTACAGATTGCCCAGGTCTCACCACGAGGAGGCGCTGCGAGTGGAGACCCGCCCTAACCGCGGCCCATCCGCCCTCCTTTTATGCAAAATTTTATTTTCATTTCCATAGATCCCCCTGATGCACGGTTGCAAAACGATCCTCGATCGCTCGACAAGCGGGCATCAGAGGGAGTCCTTCTGTAAAAAGCTACCGCGATAAAGCTAAGCTGAATTTAAAATATTTCTTTGTTTCTTTCATTTCAAATTTTAAAAACTTTCTGGTATATTTCTACCATGATAATTATTCACTAATTGCGAATAAAACAAAGAAAAGGGGGGCAAATTTGAGGTAAATTATTAGGGAAAACAGTGATAATGATACATCATTATAGGATATGTTATATGATATATCATTATTTAGCAAAAAGTTTTTCCCTTTTTTCTTTATTTCATTCCTAATTAGTGAATAATTATTATTTCCTATTCATTACTAGGAAATATGCCAGTGTATATTTGCTATGCTTAGGTACTTAAATACTAATAATTCCTACCTACACGAGCGCTCGTATTTAATAATTGCTACTTATATTTAGTTATATACTACTTATGTTTAGTTATATTTAGTTATAAACACTGCAGTGTTTAATTATTTCCTTAAAAACTACTTAATTTAATGTGGCCACTAAACACATTACCTCAACATATACATATCTACTTAAATTTAAATAATGACCTGCCTAATAAAAATCTGAAATTGTCATGTGTTTCTTACTTCCCTCGATGGACCCACGATGTTACCTGAAACATTCTCAAAAGTATCTATTAATAAAAATTCCTTGAGATTTTGTTTCTCAAGGATGATGAATCTGAAATCATATTTCTGAAATAATCTTCACACATAATATATCTGTAACAGTAGTCGAACTAATTGGTGTAGGAATCGACAAATCAGGAAATAATACTGTAACATTCACAGATATTCACCGATCCGATCATTATCGCGGATAAAGTCGAACTGATAGCTCACACCTTTCGTCAATGTTGTCACATTGGTAGAGGTTGCCGTCAACAACAACTGTTTCCCATGCAAGTTGAAATATCTCAATTTCTAATGACTCGAATGTATTAATTACTGTTACGAGAGAAGATTTGAAAGAACTCACACAATAGAGTTCAACTTCAGAAATATAACTCTTATTCGACACATTAAGCATCCCGTATGATTGTGAAATTAAACAATACTCGATTTGCAGTTGCATCCATGCACCCTACGACACTCATGCATCATGCACCTTTCTACGAGGCTTATAAGAATTAGATTTTGAGCGCCATAGTGTCTTGATCCCCGAAATGGATTATTGAAGAGAAATCCGCATGAGTCGTTGACAAACCGAGTCAAAGCGTAGCGTAGCGAAAGCCTATGTCAAACTCACACTTTAAGGGGGGAGACCACTGTCTCAAATCTGAATTTTTTTTTTCTTTTTTACATTTTTTGAAAGACGTATGTTACAAGAATGTTCTCTCCAAATTTTATGAAGAAATTCGCAAAATTGACGGAGATATGGTGTTTTTCGTGAAGCGGTGTCAAACGCGCGACTGAGCCACGCGGAACATTGAACGCGATTTCCTCAGAATGACATTTTTCAACCGCGTTGACAGTCTACAGAGAAAACTATATGTCCAATTGGCATGATCAAGGACATTTATTGTACGGAAAACCCGTCGCTATTACGTGACGATCAGACATATTCAATTTTCGACCTGCTTCTATTTTTTTTAGCAACATTTCCCCAATTTTGTACCCCGAAAATACGACTTTTTTTTTCAGTGGTCCGCCATTTTGTTATTTTTTACAAATTCGACATTTTGCGATCGTCACGTAATAGAGGCAGGCTTCTAGTTTCTAAATATTATTGTTTTTTTTAATTTCGATGAACCATATGGTCTGGGGACTGTCAACGCGACTAGCATGTTTTTTCCGGAGCGCAAATTTTGACGGAGTGTATACAGAAAACCGATTTATGAATTTGATTAAAAAAAAAATTTCTTACCCTTCGACATATACACTATTGACTATACTAAGCAATAAATTGATTTACTTGCGTTGTTTGGTTGAAATAAATTCCCGAAAATACCCTTACATTTCGGGCCGAGACAGTGGTCTCCCCCCTTAAACAAGTCACACGTATACAAGCACGCAACACACCTTTCAGCATTTCAACACTTTTCAGAGTTTTGTTGAGTTGGACGCTCTTCATGGGCAGAGGTCGCTAAATTCAGTCCTCACATTATGGGTCGGTAACACAGTTCGGGTGGTGACACAAAGTTCCATTAGGTGATAGGTCTATTCTATACCTCGTCTGTGACAGTACATATTGCATCGCGTAACCGTGGTATTTGACACGTCGAATCTAGTAGGTTTTTTGAGCTACAACATGAAAAGGTTTTTTGTTTATTTTTACTGATATTATGACTATATTAAACTGTTTCAATTTATAAATATTGAACAAGTAATCACAATGTTCCATATTAAAATTAAAATGATTTCATGTGTCGCAGTGTTTTAGTAAATATTTTAACCTACGTTGTCAATTGAGGTTACAATCGTGTACAGCGATTGTGCGATGTGACTGATCAAAGTTGTTCAAACATGCCGAAATTCAGAATGCTCCCGCGAACATCGCGGATCGTGGCATTGTGTTCTGCCGCGAATTTCATAAACGCGGCGGATCGTGTTATAATGCCTATAGCGATTGTTACGATGACTGACGAATTTAAGTGGAATTTACATTGGCAAGGCTGGATACATTCAGCTTTCGCATTTGGATATTTTACTAGTCAGGTATAATGGAAAATTCTGCAATTACATTTCTCCCTGTCTTTTAATTTAAAGGATTATTCATTCTTTACTAGAGAATAATGGCATATTGCTGTATATGATACCATATGTAACACACTTATTTCATTCATTCTTTAAATCAGATTATTGGTGCAAATACAGCAAGCCGTTTTGGATGTAAAACGGTACTAATGTTAGCTGTTTTACTGTGGTCCATTAGTACGGTCATAACTCCGATCCTGGCGCAGTCGGTTCCATTGCTCATAATTTGTAGGGTTGTACTAGGACTCGGGGAAGGTCTAGGTAAAGTATTATAGAGAATATAACTCTATAAGATCTTTATTTTATGTAATGTATACTATGTGGATCCAAATTCAACCATGTATCATTTCTAGGTCTACCAGTTATTTTTCACTTGTTTGCTCACAGTGTTCCTGTAGAGGAACGTTCTCGAGCATTTGGATACCTTGTAGCTGCTGGTTCAGTTGGACAAGTAGTTGCATCTGTTGTAAGTTTAATCTGTTTTATACCGTGTTATTGTTCGTTATGATAAGTTTATTTCTTTGTATTAATCGATTGAAATTAAATTGTACAAAATATTTTCAGCTGTGTCCACATTTGTTGTGGCAAACAGGATTCTACTTATTTGGAACAATTGGTATTGTATGGACACTTTTGTGGCTAATACTTTATCACGAGACAAATTCTCAAGATGAAATTCCTTTATTTGTGCCTAAGGTAGACACATTTGCGTAATTGAAAGTAGATACAGAAATAAAACTTAATAATTAATCTGTACTGATATATTTTAAGGGAACGCAAAACAGGAGTTTGTGTTGGACTGAATTTATTTCGCATTGGCCTTTATGGGCGTTGTACATAGCACATTTTGCAATGAACTGGAGTAATTACATAATAATGCAATGGCTGCCAACTTATTTGGCAAGAAATTTGTCTGCTAATTTAGAAAGTATTAGTTTGACAGCACTTCCATACATTGTAAATTCTCTCATTGGTATTGGTGCGTAATGATACTAAGTATGTTTGATCGAAAATTCTGTAGAATCTCAATTGATGAAAATATATATTTCTTTACAGTTGCTGGACATAGTGCAGACAATCTTATACAGAAGAGATGGTCAGTCTTATCTGTAAGAAGATTAATGACGAATATAGGCCTAGTAGGTCCAGGTGCATTTTTGTTAGCGTTTTGTGCCGTGGACAATTTACTCGCTGCAGTAATGTTAGTAATATTTAATTCACATATTATGTCAAACAATTATCTAGTTAAATGTTACAATGCAATCTAACTGGTAACTATTTTTTTAATAGTTTCGTTTCAATATCTATGGGCCTTTGTGCGTGTAATTCTGCTGGCCATCTTAGTAATCATGCAGACATAGCACCTAATCATGCCGGAGTTACGTTTGCGGTTTCGAATACTATCGTAAGTTTTAGATTTCTTAAATTTCATCGATACTACCCAAGGTGATTTTAAAAACTGGGCAAGAAAATTAAGTAAGAAAATAATAAGTAAGTAATTGGTCTAATTATAAAATAACCATTGTATATTTGTTTAGGCAACTATTCCGGGTATTTTGTGTGGTCCATTGACGGCCGAATTGGTGACTGCGTCGCATGGTCGTTGGATGCCAGTTTTTGTTTTGGCTGCAGCAATTAATTTTACGGGGGCCATCATATACCAAAGTCACAGTTCTGCACTTCCAGTGTTGTGACATGTTCCGTTGGAAAACAAGTTCGCAAACCTTTATCATCGAAGTCAAATTACACGATCTATAAAAACTTGCCGTGGACATGTACCGGTAATCGTGTTTATCACGCACTATTTTTTTTATATACATATATATGAATAAAATCTGAATCATTTATAAGATATACAGTATTGTCTCCGTATATGCTCGGTGGTCGGGACCGGCGATGAGCCCGTATTGGGTACATGAGCCCTAATTTCGAATGTTCGTTTCCCGCTTCTTTCTGGTCGAAGGGGGGGAGTGAGATGGAATGCTTTGCATGCGCGGCGGGTATGCGCGACGGCGCGAGCACTCAAATAGAATCGTAACTGCTCGGCGCATGCGCGTGACGGTCAGTTAGCCAGGGACAGCACAAGACTTCTTTGCGCCGTATGTGAACTTGCCAAATTCCGCCATTTATTATAATACAATTAACTGAGCTTCTTCGTATCCTTACTCTTATAGCGAATTCGGTACCTCGCACTGACTCTGCACTGGTGCCAAAAAATGACTTATATAGATAGGTTGATTCTTATAGAGCTATCTTCGTTTCTACCAGAGACAACCAATCCAAGTCATTTTCTGGCACCAGTGCAGAGTCATTGCAAGGTACCGAATTCGCTATTAATTTTTACTCGTAGTTTAAAACCGTTGTAGTACAATTTGTAGTACTTCATTTAAAAATTTATTTTCAACAACGTCTACAATGAAAAGACCATTTTGGCCCTTCTTGTCAACCTTACGCCCTAGCCTAATTTTGCAGAGTAAAGTCATAAATAATCTTAAATAAATGTATTATAATAAAGGGCGCAAATTGACAAGTTCGCCTAGGGCGCAAAAAAACTTGAACGGTTCCCGTGGTTCTGTAAGTGCTTACAACCATCGCGCACGCCCGTTGCGCAGGCAAAGGACGAAGTGTCATGGCGCTCGAAAGACGGAGTGAGACAAAATATCCACGCGTCGTCTGTCTCGTACCGTCTTCGCTCGCTTTCAATGGTTCTCGCTCGCTCTCGTTCCATCTCGCTCTCGCCTTCGCCGGACAAGAGTGAGACAGAAGCAGTGATGCCAGAATCGTGGGACGTGGGACAGAACGCTTACCCCCACTATGACCTACCGTCGTCCCCCACTTTCTTCCCACCGCACTGCACACAAGCATATTTTTACTCCTGTCCGTGTGAGCTGCTTGTTGGGCTGCCGTGCACACGGAAGGGTAGGGATATGCTTGTGTGCAGCGCGATGGAAAGAAAGTGGGGGTCGACGGTAGGCCATAGTGGGAGACGATGGTAGGTCATAGTGGGGGTAAGCGTTCTGTCCCACGTCCCACGATTCTGGCATCACTGGACAGAAGTGATGGGGATAGCGACGAGCCCGTATCGGGTGCACAAAACCGTGCATAAACGGAGACAATACTGTAAGTATGGCATATTTATATACATCATGCAGTTGTTAATTGAAAATACATATCAAAGTTTTAAACATACAGGGTGCGTCAATAAGAGCTACCACCTAAAATACTATGTTATTTATTGATTTTAGTAAAAATTGTTTTATGTAGGGTGAAGGCACCAGTAGTTGACCACTTTCAGAAAAACATGAAAAATAAGGTTTTTAGAAGTGACGATCTTTTGAACAAAGTGCAGTTCTCTAACTGCACTCTAACTGCACTTTGTTCAAAAGATCGTCACTTCTAAAAATCTTATTTTTCATGTTTTTCATGTATTGAAAAATAAGGTTTTTAGAAGTGACGATCTTTTGAACAAGTTCTCTAACTGCACTCTGTCACTTCTAAAAACCTTATTTTTCATGTTTTTCTGAAAGTGGTCGACTACTGGTGTCTTTACCCTACATGAAATATATTGTATTTAGAGGGGCTCGTCGAACAGACAAATTTTAAATTTTTTATATCCTACAGCATATTCGGACGGTCGCATTGGTGCGAACTGAGTACGAATTTTAGCCAATCAGAAGCGAAAAAGTTCACACTCAGTGTGTACCAATGTGACTGTCCGAATGTGCTATTAAACTTTCTGAGATATTAAGACGACCTTAAGATTTTTGAAATGGCACTATATATTTTTGTTAATGCTGTGTTGTAAGTGGATAAAAAGACGAATTCAGTGACATATAACAAAGTGACTTTGAGCTGATCTTCATCCTCGAAACAAGATGGAAATTTATCAAGAATAACTATAATTTATTTCCAATGTTTGTTTTCAAAGTTATCGCCGTTTATATCTGGACATTTTTACAAGCAATGAATGACGAATGGTTCGGTGTGTATGAGGCGTAATTTCCCTACCAGCTCTTTTAATACGCTCTCTTGTGGAGGTTGAAGGTTAGCTTAAGGTTATTTTGTTATAAGTCACTGAATTCATCTTCTTATCGACTACGACAAAGATACTAAAAACATATGCAGTGCTACATGAAAACCTCACAGTTACCTTGCATACAAAACAGATTTTACTGAAATCAATAAATGTAACAAGTTATTTTAGATGCTGGTTTTTATTGACTCACTCTGTATAATATAAAATTTCATATTGTTGATTTTGCCACTTGTTCTTCAATGTTAGAACAGATTGCACATAACACAAAGAGTGCCATAGCCTCATTCGCATCATAGAATTAGTTGAATCAACTTAATTATCAAATATAAAATATAGCCTAACTGAGTTGTTCAATTTATATATCTTTTCATGATATTGACCTGAAAAGAATTTTGTGATACGTTCTGAAATTCGTAAGAAATTCTTGCTTTTTCATATAGCGAATAAATGTATATTCTGAATAATGTAAGACTGTACATATATATATATATATATATATAAAAAATTAATTTTCACATAATAATACATTAAATCTCTTCAAAGCACCCTTGACATAGAGAGATACTATTAATGATTAAGCAAGCAATGTATTAGAATGAATGAAAAAAGTATGTTTTTTATATAATCATATTAACTATTGTATTATATTATTAATTGTCTCTGATATATCGTCCTCATCCCACTCTCAAAATTTCAATATATGTATACTGTGTATACATTTTGAAATCTATATTGAATACTTATAATTTGTCATTTTGCTAGTTTTAAGTATATTCCAGAGCTACATAGGTTTCAGTGATTTATCTTTCTTTAGATATTGTGATTGAAGTACACGCGATAATGAATTTTGAGGAATATTGGTATTCAATGCGCGTAATCCCATTTCTATAAAAGTGGTATCTTTGAAAGAAGATTTGGTGTTAGTTTGAATCGAAGTATTGGAGCATAATGCATTATTTTTTTGCATCAACAGGTTATCTCTAATTGGAGATAAAGCTTGCGTAGTAAAATCCTTAGCCACTTCCGTATTTTCAATTTTGTCATTTTCTTTTGCTTGGACAAAATTTTCGAAGCTTGTGTTTCCAACATTTTTTGCATTCTTTAACGGACAATCCATTTTGCCATCATCACGATACTCTGCAATGTCGTACATGTCGAAAGAATTTAAATCAAATTTTTTTAACATGTCTACTACATCATCAGAGGATGAATATAAATCTGTTGTGTTCGATGCCTCATTGTTGGTAAACTTCTCTTCCGCGTCGCTAATATACTTATTCAAATACTTTTCTATATCGGAACTCATCTCTTTCGAAGCTCTTTGATTGTTTACGAAACCTGATTTTAAATGAATCATATTCCGCTTATTAAAATTTGAAGATAAAGTGTTGCCAGGTTTAATGGCAGTCTTCATGTTTCGAGCTCGTGTATTGCATACCAAAGATTTTAGTTCCAATCGGTTATTTGTATTCGTGTCTTTTGTCGACATTTCACATGGCGAAGTGGCTCTCAATGTATCGTTTGGACAACTTTTCGAAATTTCAAGCATTTTCTTGGCAGCAAATTTTTCACGGAAATTTCCTTTAGGGAAAAGTACATCCTTTATTCTATCAGCTTTTTCCTCGAACGATGACTGAGGAACATCCAACGCTTTGCTCGCGCCCCGTTGCAAATATTGATTTGATTTCGGATCCAAATATGATTTTTGAATCCTGTCTATTTCCAGTGTCATCTTCTCCAATGTATCGTACAATTGTTTCGTTCGAGTGTTCGTAACGAAATTTTTGCCTCGTGTCCATCCTGCGTCCGTCCTTAGTGTTCGCCAATCCGACTTCACTTTTTCTACTTCGCAGTCGATTTCACTGATGGGATTCCGTTTTCCTTGAAAAACAAAATTTTGGTGCGATTACATGATTGAAACTATCATTCACGTCAAATATATGAAAGTATTGATTAAAATCACGAATAATATTGTAGGCGCATCTTATCCACGACGACATATTTTTTAATTTAGGAATGGGTATATTAGAATGGTCCTTATTTCTCGACCTCCGATTTTTTTTTGGTCGCAACCTCTAGAATGTTCCAATCCATAAAAAAAAAATATGTATGACAGATGGGCTCGATCCGATAACGAGAAAACGTGCCACAAGTGCCCCGAAATCATGTAAAACCCCATAAGCGCGGCTCCGCATCTACTGAAATTCCTCTAACAAAGTTGTCCAGCAGTGGCGGATTTAAGAAAAATGGCCCAAGTGGCAAACGTTTTGAAGGGCCCATTTTTTTCGGGAAAATGAGAAGGTAGTTGGTGAATGGCAAAAACCAATTTAAACGGATAGTAGTTTTGCATTAATCTAATAATACGCAATAGAAATCTTACGTCTCTCATTCCGATCTCTAGCTAATATTTGACTCTTTCCGACATCTTGCTTCTTTATATTAGGTAAGTTCATGTTTTTATTGTAATTTGTCATATCTTCGTGTTTTTCCAAATTATCAAGTGTAGAGTCACAACCCGTACGCAATTTTGGTAATACAGCTGATGAATGTACTTGAGCATTACTGGAATTTTGCTTGACGCTCAAAGGTTTTAAGGAAAAATCTGGATATATATATACACATATAAATATACTATACATATATGTATATCAGTTCAAATGTCTGACAAAAATCGATTCTTGATATTGTAAAATATGTACCTCCTTGTCCAACATTAGAGAAGGTCTGCAATCCTTTTGTACTTGCTGCAGTGTTGGAATCTAATACAGAGTTTCCGAATGGATTAAACTCATACACAAAATTGTGCGTCGCTGGAATCCTTCTTAAAGTCCTCTTCACTTTCTTTGCCTCGTAATCTGCAAACTATCGATATTTTTTTAGTGTTATAAATGATTTTGAGTTAGTTTCATTTATCTAATAAAATCACAATAAAAATGTAGTATTCCATTGGAAAAATGCAATGCTTGAACCTTAGAAACGAAAAAATAAAAATACCTTTTTTATTCATTCAGATGGTACGTGAAAACTAAAAATCAATAATAAGCAATAAACACGTTATGTATAGTACTAATCGACAGTCACCACGATACACTCTGTATTGTAATACGGAGCGTTAAGTTTAATACAACACATCTAACTTCGTTCAACCTCCATCCCGATATCTTTCGTTCAGTAGTATCCAACAGTATCTGCGTCTTTTCGCATTGAGAGTCCTGCTTCAACTTGTAACGATGGAAATCCACTTCTGAAGAAATTTGTTTATCGAAACTTGTTGACACAGACTCTAATTTTTCTTTCTTATTAATTTTGACCAAACGCGTCCTACGAAGTTCCAGACAATCATACTTTCTTAGTTATGTATTCTGTTGTGTGCAAACATTATGAAACTCTATTCACTTAACGCATTTCGTTGTTCAACGTGGCAAAATAAATATAAATTAAAGTTATATTTGATTAATCGTATGTAATTGACAAAACGTGTCTTACTTGTTATAAATATTGGCTCGAGTATATTTCTCAATATTTTGCTCCGGTACGACGAAGTGTTGAAAAGTAAATATAGGTTTGTCTCCTCTCTTGGAGAATATTGATCCGGTTCGAATAGGTTTCCTTTTGGTCGAGCTCCAAATAGATTTGCACCAGTTTTTACAATCGCTAAAACATGTTGATCACTCCGAATTATTTTTCTGTTTTTCAATCGTGTCACTTCACCGATTCTGTACCTATCCCGTCGACGTGGCGTGATTGTCTCTTTAAATTTGTCACCCTTCTGCGAACACTCTTTGCCCTGTACTCGTTGTTCTGTGGCTCCGATAAAGACTGATAACCCGTTAATACGCTTGACTTCTTCTCGATTATGTACCTTCGAGGCTGATGAAGGACTGAGGTACAATGACAAAAACGTCGGCTCGCAATGGGATCTGTTGCAACTTGGAAAACCTTCAAAGATCCTCGCCAGTTCCGGGAACAGTTGTTGTATCCCCTTAATCCATGTACCCTTTCAAACGAAACCTCATAGCTCGTTCGTAACCTGCATAGAATGTATTTTGTTGAAAATATTGCCTGTCAGAAACAAAATAAAATTGAATACTGATGTAGTTATGGTTTTTGCATCGACCGTTTTGGTTGTAAAGGTTTCGATTACGGCTAACGTCCGAATCATCGTGATTTTGCAAAATTCATAAAATAATTATGAATGAATAGAGACAAATGAATGTAAATTGAGTTTCATATATGTACTCTGAAATGTGTTGAAATGCTGAAAGGTGTGTTGCGTGCTTGTATACGTGTGACTTGTTTAAAGTGTGAGTTTGACATAGGCTTTCGCTATGCTACGCTTTGACTCGGTTTGTCAACGACTCATGCGGATTTCTCTCCGATAATCTATTTCGGGAATCAAGACACTATGGTCCTCAAAAATGATATTTCTTCAAAGCTCTTGCAAGATATAAATTGCAAGATGACAAATTGTTTTGTTAGTACATTGCGTGTAGTAGAACCCTTTCACGTATCATACGCCGAAAAGTATTACAAATTGACGCTGTTACTGATATTCCCGCAAGTTTCTAATGCATTGTTTAATTATTTCGAAGTGAAGTAATAATAATTGGATTCTATTTGCCCCGAGTATTAGTTCACCGCTGACATTGAAATTTACAGTAAAATCTAATTCTTATAAGCCTCGCAGAAAGTTGCATGATGCATGAGGGTCGTGCAACTGCAAATCGAGCATTCTTTAATTTCACAATCATACGGGATGCTTAATGTGTCGAATACGAGTTCCATTTCTGAAGTTAAACTCTTTCGTGTGAGTTCTTTCAAATCTTCTCTCTTAACAGTAATTACCTATTACATTCGAGTCATTAGAAATTGAGAAATTTCAACTTGCATGAGAATGTGACCACAACTCTACCAATGTGACAACATTGACGAAAGGTGTGAGCTATCAGTTCGACTTTATCCGCGATAGTGATCGGATCGGTGAATATCTGTGAATGTTACAGTGTTATTTCCTAATTTCTCGATTCCTACACCAATTAGTTCGACTACTGGAATAAATAGAAAACCGTTTAACAACATTTTACTGGAATATACCTATCATCTAGAAGACTTTTTGACGAAGCGTTGCCTATATAGTGTTTGACCATATATCGCAGTGATAAAAATACGTGTAGAATGTACGGAGTGCGCGACTGTAGTTGTGAAAAAGTGAACATTTTCCAATGGCCATTGCTATATAATATTATTTCTAGCCTTGATGAATTTCATGTTAGCTGGGAGTCGGCCTTTGTCAAATTCAAAACATTGAAATACGTCACGCCTTCGCCAGTCTGTCGACCGAGCGCGACAAAACATCAACAACCTCTACCAAAGTCACTACATCGCCGAACGGTGTGCCCTAGCACTTCGACTGTATCCGCGGCGGTGATCGGACCACTGAAAATCTGTGCAGCCACAGTGAATATTATTCCGTGATTTCACGATTCCTACATCAATTTCTTTGATTTCTGAACTAGTGCATTAGACTCAGTATCTAGAGGACTATTTTCGAAACACTTTACTCGAGTCCGAACACATCTCCCCGCTGTTGAGAGATATTTAAAAGCGTGAAGAGCTTTTGTAATCGCGTGCAATGCGATTGTAGAGTCACTGCTTATTTCGCGATAAAGTATTTCATAGTGGACAATGATCGACCTGCGTGTTAGTAATGTTAACACGAACGTAGAGTCAGTGTTTTTAACGCATCTAGAACTATTTCCGAGCACAGGTGCTCTTATTGCTTCTTCGTCGCGAAATTAATGCGACATATTTGACACGTTCTATTCAGTACTGACGCTGCAGCTGCGGGACATTGGCCTGCAGATTGAATAGCTACTACTGAAGGAAGATGCTTGTCTGCATGGATAGCAGTCAGACTGTTTTTAATGAACGGTGAGTGATACTTTATCATTTTTTTCAATCTTTCTGCATGCTATCGAACAAAATGATTGTTGTAGCGAGCATAATGACCACGAATACATACTTAGTACTCGCGATTAGTAACATTAATGCGTGTGCTAATAAATAAATTTTAAATTCGCGATAGAAGTTTTAATTTATTTCATTTCAAACATTCTAACCTATTTTTCTTTAATTTCACAATCATTCGGGATGCTTAATGTATCGAATGCGAGTTACATTTCTGAAGTTAAACTCTTTCGTATGAGATCTTTCAAATCTTCTCTTTTAGTAACAGTAATTACATTCGAGTCATTAGATTCTCTTAATAAGGCGCTTATAGAAGGCATTAATTTGGTATAATAACTAACAATGACAATCATTGGTGGTACTACTGCTCACTACACTCGCTATTTTTGCTCGACCGTTGCATCTGCTAAATATAAAGAGATACTAGTGGCAATATTACGAGAAATAAAAAATGACACATTTACCGTATAATAATAAATGACAGCTGCCAAAGTGGCTGTTATATAAACGTAAATTTCTTTCTCCCTTCCATTAAAATAATTTTAAGCTACTAAACCTAAAATTTTATACATCGCGGAAGAACTTGCACGAGTGCTTAGTTTTAACCAGGGACCCTAACTGTTATAACCCAAATTTTAAAAGTTATGACATAAGAATTAATATTTTTGTTTAAATGATTTTGGTTATGAATTACCATTATCGATGCCGGATTTTGGTTACGAATAACCATTATTGTCAACAGAAATATTTTTTGATCACTAATAATCATTATTGACGACGGAAATATTTTTTGGTCACTAATAACTGTTATAGACGACGGAGTAGTTGTTTTCGGTTACGAATAACAATTATCGATGAACTAGGTAGTTTAAAGAGCCATGGTGAATCTTAACTCGCGATATCTCGCTTCGTGCATTAATTCCATCGGTTACTGGACTATGTGGGAGGCCTTTAAACAGTAGAAGACTTTTGGGAAATTCATTCTACTTGCATTCATGAAAATTTTTCACTATTCACAACTACAACTGTAGTGGCGAAAAGTGAATTGGTATAATATTATTTCTGGCCGCGACGAATTTCATGTTAGCTGGGAGTCGGCCGAGCGCGGCAACAACCTTTGTCAAATTCAAAACTTTTAAATACGTCGCGTCTTCTCCAGTCTGTTCCCAAACGCGATCGTGGTCGGACGTGAACTAGTTTAAAGTACCATGGTGAATCTTAATTCGCGATATCTCGCTTCGTGCATTAATTCCATCGGTTGCTGGACTATGTGGGAGGCATTTAAACATGATTTCACTGTGATAGGTATACCCTTAATCTAGAAAACTTTTGGGAAAACTCTTTCCACTTGGCTGCGTGGATAACAGTGAGACTGTTCTCCACGAACGGTGAGTGACACTCTTTTAATTCTTTCAATCATTCTGCCTGCTATGGAGTAAAATGATTGCTCTACCAAGCATAGTGACCACGAATACTTCTGCCCTTCTTAGTTAAACTGTCCTATCTAGCATTTTTTCCACACGTCTTTTACATTTTAAGTACAGTTAGAAAACTCTACGTGCTTCGTAAAGATTTATAAACAGTCTAATGTATTTAACCTAATTTCTTTCAAAATGGTTAAAGTATCTTATCTAAAACAATGAAGTAATTGGTACGGTAATAATACATTTCCTACTGGTACACCTATTACAAAAATTATATTAGGTTATTATGAAATAATGACAACTATGTCTTAATTTGAATGAAGGAAAATAAGTATGGTACAAAGTAAATGATAAAACTTCAGTTTTCTCGGTTGTTTCAAAATGCTAGATAGGACATTTTAAGTAAAGACGGCAGACTTATCGTTAGTAGTTGCTAACAGTGTCATTAATGCATGAATAAATAAGTTTTAAAATAGGAATAAAAGTTTTCATATCGCGCCTTTAAGATTCTAAACTATTCTTTTTTTTAATTTCACAATCATTCGGGATGCTTGACGTATTAAATACGATTTACATTTCTGAAGTTGAACCCTTTCGCGTGAGTTGTACTAAATCTTCTGTCTTAACTTATCTTTATTTCAATTATTGGGGGGGATTATAATTATATTTTTGTATTTTACCAGAATAATTAACAACTACCCATAAAAAATTAAATGAAATGAATTTCTTATAATTATCTATCTATTTATTATTACACTATTTACATTAATCTTATATATATATTTCTACCAGACCACCCAGAACTTTATTTAAACACTAAATTTAACTGTAGTAACATCTTCATTTACAAAATTTATCTCTACGCCCTAAGACATTAGTGTAACAGTAGTTACAATTTTAAATTTATTATACCCTTTAATTTGAATTAAGTTTAATTTGTGACCCTGTACATTACGGTGGACCTTATTTTTCAAACATTCTAAACTACTTTTCTTTAATTTTACAATCATACGGGATGCTTAACGTATCGAATACGAGTTACATTTCCGAAGTTGAACTCTTTGGCGCGAGTTGTTTCAAATTTTCTCTGTTCACAGTAATTACATTCGAGTCATTAGAAATTTAGAAAGTTCAATAAAAAAATCGAAATTAAAGATAAATGTTAGCTCTATAAGAGCTCTTTGTTGGATGTACCGGAAAAAATTTCCTTTGGCCCGTGCATACGTTTAAACTTGGCAAAAATTTCTGAAACTTGGTTTCCAGCGCTTGATCTTGATAAAACAGTATCATAATGGATGAACAAAAAATTGAGTCCTTGAGTCAAATTCTGGAAACTCGAAACGTTCAAAATCCGTTTTTTGAATATTTTTTGGACCATTTTTCGCAGAGATACAGCCGTTTGAAAACGACGAAAATTTTTGGGAAATTATAGCGTTGCTTTAATTTTGACGCAGACTGTAGTTTGCCATGAATTTTCATTAATAACAAATAAAGGCACGAGAGAGAGAGAGAGAGAGAGAGAAAGAGAGAGAGAGAGAGAAAGAGAGAGAGAGAGAGAGAGAGAGAGTGTGGCAGGTGACTCTCCATGGTTCTACTTCAGGGTTTCTTCAGATCTACTTCAGATTAATTAATCAATTAATTTCAAAGGTCGCGAATCGTTTGAAATCTCTGCAAAATCGACAGTCGCGAATCGTTTAAAATCTCTCTAATTTCGATAGTTGCTACACCTTTTCAATCACTACAATTTCAACCGTCGCGAATCGTTTAAAATCTCTGTAATTTCGAGAGTCGCGATTCGTTTACAATCTCTACAGTTTCTTTATTCGCGAATCGTATAAAATTTCTGTAATTTCAATAATCGCTACTCGTTTACAATCTCTCCAGTTTTCTTAGTCGCTACACGTTGTTTGGATAGAAATTTTCCACTTTTGTTGTTCCACTACTTACTATTGTGATCGAACAAAAGTAATTTTGCAATTAGAATTTGTTTGGAAGCAGTTATATCGACTTTCTTCATTGTGTTTGAATTTGAACTATCACAATTATTGCAAGGATCTTTCAGATTTTTGCATCCTGTGAAATCGTGTTTTATTGTACCTTGAAATGCAAATGATTTTTTATTAATCTCGGTCAGTGCAAGATGGACCACACAATTTGTACCGATATTACTACTTGTGTAATTTCACGTTAAACATCTTAATACCGTTGTTATTTCGTGTTGTACCGCATTCTTTTCATTATCACAGAGAGAGGTAATAAACTTAGTTGCATCATTATACCTTCTCTATTTGGCTGATAATAATTTTTTCGCCACATTTTAGTCACATGTTAACGTAGAACTCGTAGGAATAGGGTGGCCTTTTGCGATAGTAAGCGTAGGAAACTACATAACGTGTTAGAAGGAGGTAAGAGCATATGGCGGAAAGTCTTGCTGCACGAAATTTAAATGTTAATGGTAGTTTAGGGAAAAAGAACGAAGAGATGCAATATTTTTAACGCACAATTTATCGGCGTTGGAATAAAATTAATCGAGTATGTTTATGGGTGAATCAATATATTGTTAATGGGAAGCTAATAAAATTAACGAATAGTGTGGGAACTATCGTGGATTATAATGTATTACGAATATCTTTCATAAAAGATTGCAAGTCACTAATGTGACTTGCTCTACACTGCAAGCAGTCGACCATAATTTTCTTAATTCTTTAGGTAGTGCTATGTATTTTCACAAATTTTGTCGATTTACATTATTTGACAAATTTACAAAAATTTGTGCGAAAGAAAATGCTTCATTTCTATCCAAGTCAGTGCGTCCCCTTCATTTCTATAAACTCTACATAAAAATTTTCACTATTCACAACTACGACTGTAGTGGTGAAAAGTGAATTGATATATAATATTATTTCTGGCCTCGACGAATTTCATGTTCATATTCCCGCGCTCGGCCGACTCCCGGTTCCCGCGCTCGGCCGGGAGTCGGCCGCCTCCCGGCCGAGCGCGACAACAACCTTGGTAAAATTCAAACATTGAAATACGTCGCGTCTTCGCCAGTCTGTTTCCAAACGCGATCGTGGTCGGACGTGACCTAGTTGAATGTGCCATGGTGAATCTTAATTCGCGATATCTCGCTTCGTGCATTAAATCCATCGGTTACTGGACTATGTGAGAGGCCTTTAAACATGATATCACTGTGATATAACCTTAATCTAGAAGACTTTTGGGAAAACTCTTTCCACTTGGCTGCGTGTATAGCAGTGAGACTGTTCTCAAGGAACGGTGAGTGACACTCTTTTAATTCTTTCAATCATTCTGCCTGCTATGAAGTAAAATAATTGCTGTACCGAGCATAGTGTCCACGAATACTTATCGTTAGTAGTTGCTAACAGTGTCATTAATGCGTGAATAAATCATTTTTAAAATATGAATAAAAGTTTTCATATCGCGCCTTTAAGATTCTAAACTATTCTTTTTTTAATTTCACAATCATTCGGGATGCTTGACGTATTAAATACGATTTACATTTCCGAAGTTGAACCCTTTCGCGTGAGTTGTTCCAAATCTTCTCTCTTAACTTATTTTATTTCAATTGTTGGAGGGGATAATAATTATATTTTTGTATTTAATCAGAATAAGTAACAACTACCCATCAAAAATGAAATGAAATGAATCTCTTACAATTATCTATCTGTTTATTATTACATTATATATATTTCTACCAGACCACCCAGAACTTTATTTAAACATTAAATTTAACTGTAGTAACATCTTCATTTACAAAATTTATCTCTATGCCCTAAGATATTAGTGTAACAGTAGTTACAATTTCAAATTTATTATACCGTTTCTTCAAAATAAAAATATAAATTTAAATTTATCTTTTCGATAAAAAAGATTCTTTGTTTAATAATTTAATAACATCACTAAAAGGTTGTAATAACTCTGCCGCTCCAACCTTATTTGGCCCCTTTCAAACCTGAATATACCCCAAAATTTGACGTCTAAATAAAGTTAAAAAAACTATACCAATTATTATCGGCAACAATAAAACAATTATATAAAATGTATTGAGAAAAATATGTAATTAATGAATAAATTACTACCAATAATTTATATACATATTTTAAATTCTAAATTTGGTTTCAGGGTTGCTGGTCCGAGGAGTAACAAGTGTGCAGCGATGCAGTACTCTTGATGACAGCGAACGGTTCATCATTTTATAACTTTTTGCATGTGGGTGCAGGCAATAGAACAAAATGGTTTCTGTAGAAAACGTTGCGTAGCTAGCTCTTTCGATTCTAACCGTTCCAACACAAATGCGCGACATGCGGGAAGACTTGTGCAATATGTCGTGAAGTAGCCTCGTGACGTGGCTCTTGTCTAAATCATATTCACGAAATATCGCAGAAATGTTCCTGAAACGAATGCCAATTATATGAAACGGGCCACTAACCGTCGCGCATATGTGTTGGAAAGGGAGCAAAATCCAATGAGCTGACCATACAAGGTACTCGTAGATAGTGACATGCATGTGTCTGTCTAAATCAGAAAATTAAATTGATACAACATTTGCTCGCGATTTTAATAATTCCGATTAATAATTCGTATTTAAGATTCGTTCAGAGCACCGAAGCTCCAGTTGAATTTTCTTCGCGAAATTAGAGCCAATTTTTTGCGCATACAAAGTTCCTCCAGAGCACCGGTGCTCTAATTGCTTTTTTAACGCGAAAGTAGAGTCAAATTTTCGCTTAGCTTCAAGTTTCAGCTTGGACTTGCCAACGAGATTCTAGGCCCTAGAGAAGAGGGCCAGAAAATTAAATCAATACAACAGTTGCTCGCGATTTTTACAATTCCGATTAATAATTCGTAAAATAACGCGAATCGATCGAGTCGAATAGAGTCGCCGCGAAAAATTTGAAAAGGTTCCTGAAGTGGAACCTCAGTCTCCCTAGCAATCTTGCAGTCTAGCAAGATCTTTTTTGATCGCGCGTAACGCGATCGTAGAGTCCCCGCTTTTTTCGCGTCCATCTACATATTTTGCAGAGCACCGCGGCTCTTACTTAGAGTAATTTTACCGCGAATCTGGAGTAAAATTTTTGCGTATCTAAGACTCGTTCAGAGCACCGAAGCTCCAGTTGAATTTTCTTCGCGAAACTAGAGCCAACTTTTTGCGCATACAAAGTTCGTCCAGGGCACCGGTGCTCTAATTGCTGTTTTGTCGCGGAAGTAGAGTCCAATTTTCGCTTAGCTTCAATTTTCAGATTCTAGGCCCTAGACAGGGCCTATCGCGTGGGCCCTAGAGAAGGCCCAAAGCATGATGGACCTTAGAAAGGGCCCGCAGCATAGGCCCTAGAGAGGGTCTAGGTCCGCAGGATGGAGGACCGTATTCGCTGACCGGCGAATGCTGTTTCGGCACTGACGCTGCAGCTGCGGCACATTGGCCTGTTGATCGAATAGCAATGGCGAAGGGGGATGCTTGCCGCGTGGATAGTAGTGAGACTGTTTGCAACGGTCGGTGAGCGTCTGATACTTTTTCATTCTTTCTTTGCGATAGTAGACACGAGTACCTTGTCTGCCCTCCTTAGTTAAACTGTCCTATCTAGCATTTTTTCATTTTTTGAGATATTTTGAAATATTTGAAGTTCCACACATCTTTTACCTTTTAAGTAAAGTTAGAAACCTCTACGTGCTTCGTAACGATTTATAAATAGTCTAATGTATTTAACCTAAGTTCTTTCAAAATGGTTAAAATATCTTATCTGAAACAATTAATTAATTGGTACATTGATAATACATTCCCTACCGGTACACCTATGACAAAAAATGATATTAGGTTATTACGAAATAATGGCAACATGTTTTAATTTGAATGAAGGAAAATAAGTATGGTACAAAGTAAATGATAAAACTTCAGTTTTCTCTGTTGTTTCAAAATGCTAGATAGGACATTTTAACTAAAGAGGGCAGTTGTATTTCTGATACATTTTATCGTCACATTATTAAAATGTCTGTGTATATGTATTTTTGTCATTTTTATTTCACATGTGCTTTTATATTGAAATTGTTATTATCTTCTATTCTTTTGTGACTTATTTGATAATAGGTATTCTTAGACATTATTAAAATGTCTAAGTATATGTATTTTTGTCATTTTGATTTCACATGTGCTTTTATATTGAAATTGTTATTATCTTCTATTCTTTTGTGACTTATTTGATAATCGGTATTCTTTTCCACGCTCTACTTTTTCACGTACTTGGCGTAATTTTTTAAGATTTTTATGAGTTTGTTATTAATGAAAATTCATGACAAACTATAATATTGCCATCCACAGGTGTCTAATTACGGGGATTTCGAATTTCTAATTACTTAAATAACTCAGTCCAACAAAATGAAACTTTTTTTCTGTGCCGCAATATCCACTGCGTGATTCTGGTAGAGTTTTTCGCAACGAACACGAATCCGCAAACCGTTTGTGGCCATCACCCTCAGTTTTTGAAAAATTCGATTTTGAAAAGAACTGCAAATTTTCAACTTTCAACGTCTTTTGTGTCGAAACTGTAATAGTCATTCGGTTGCTATAATACAACGGTATAAGTTATTATTGCATTATGAACATTTAAATATGCTTAAACAACGATCAAAGGGAAAATGACACCCGAAATGCACCCATTTTTGAAGATATCTTTAAATTTATGTCCAAGAATAAAGGGTCTAGGAGAAAATCTTGACTATTCCACACGATGCAGCAAACACTTTTCCATCAGAAATCATTAACAGAAGTGGTAAGTCGCGTTTTGTTTTCAATACAGAAGCGAAATAATTTAGCAACATGACAGTGGTAGTCAACGGCGGCGCGCGATCCACTGCCGCTCAGCGTAACACAATCACTTAACGCGCGTGACTACCACTGTCGGCACCGTGAGTTTTGGCAAACTATTTCGCTTCTGTATTGAAAACAAAACGTAACATACCACTTCTGTTCATGCTTTCCAAACGAAAAGTGTCTGCTGGAAAGAGCAACCGAATAACTATTACCGTTTCGATACAAAATATGTTCAAAGGTGAAAATTTGCAGTATTTTCAAAATCGGTTTTTTCAAAAACTGAAGGTGATAGAGCAATTCTGCTTGCGGATTTGTGTTCAGGGCGAAAAACTCTACAAGAATTACCCAGCGGATATTGCAGACCAAAAATCGTGTTGGGCAGTGAATTTGTCAGAAACTCAGAAAATAAGCCTCGGTCTCCTGAGCCTTTATTTGTTAATAACGAAATACAAATCGCGAATTCCTAAATTCGTAGGTACCTCTAGATGGTACCTTTATAGTTTGCGTATAGTATGCTTTAAATTTGCGTTATTAACAAATAAAGCCTCAGGAGACCGTGGAATGTGTCTCGGGTCGAAGCTTATTTTCAAAGTTTCTGACAAATGATTTAAGTAATTAAAAGTTTGAAATCCCAAACACGCAGATCTACCTCTGAATGGTAGCGTTAGGTATAGTTGCTAAGATGTGGTCCTACTGGACTTCGTGGGGGCCTGGTCAGGGTTCCAAGCCCTGATCCTCTGTGCACTCCCTCGGCCCCCGGACCTAGGTTAGCTTATTCGGTTGGTACCGATGAAATTTTCGGGTTCGTTAAAAGCCATTCAGAATGTTATTATTCTGCCAAGGCCAAAACCGATTTCTCTTCCTTTTTAACTGATTTCTTCGATTGTTTTTCATCATCTGTCCTATTTCATACATTCCTTCGTGGATTTTTGCATGAGTCGTTCTATATTGTGTATTTCTTCGAGGAGTTTGCATAATTTATTTTATTTCATGCATTTATTTTAAATGATGCATTTCTTCGATGGGTTTACATGATATATTTTATTTCATGCATTTCTTTGATGGGGTTACATGATCTATTTTACACGAAGTTAATAAGATAATATATTTTAAAGAAAATAATGAAAAGTGATTGTGAACAGTGGTAGTGAAAGAAGACATCTAAGGAAGCCTTAGGTTAATTTATTATAGCATCAAGTATTTAAGGCCCCATGTAAAATTGCCAAGTAGTCACAGAATTTTATTAGCTTAATAAAGCTAATAAAATTCTGTGACTACTTAAGCAAACATGTGCGAAAGAGCAACATCTTTTTCGTTAGCTCTTCATCTCTGATGAGGAAGTAGCCGCTGCTTCTGTTCCGGAAGCAAGCGACTGAGCATGGGTATGGGTGGATCAGTTTCACCCCCCGGTGTTCTTGTCGAAAGGGAAACGTTTCGGGCGTAGGAGGTGTGTATCTTTTGGTCCACTGTCTGTGTAAGTTACCCGGTCTGATTTCCCAGTCTACGTGATAGACGGCTCGAATCGCATTCGAGCAAGAGGAATCGTCTCGGAGACGCCGAGCGCTTTTCCCGTTCGACTCGGACATTAGCATTCGGGGCGATTGCATAGGTGAATACGCGGCTTAAACCAAAACGATCGATGGAACTTTGTTTCCATCCATCTCTTTGGTTTAGTGGGCTAAGGTGTTCATGTACAGGGAGATCGATGGAACTTTGATTCCATCTATCTCTCTACGGGTCTCGAAACGCAGCAACCTCCCCGCGGTGAGACCTGGTAATCGGTGAGAACCGAGCCGATAGCTGTGCTTGTCAAATATTCTAATCAGATATAAGAATTGCTCTAAAAAATACACGCATGCTGAATACTATGGCATTTTAAAGGAAACACCATAGATATTTGAAATTGCAAGTTTGGAATTTGGATAGGAATATGTAAAAGGTATTTCTGAATTGTAATACAGTTTATTTCATTTTCTCTCAATTCATTCGCCTAAGAGGCCTTTACAGCGTTACAATAAAGTATAAACTATATAAAATCACTATTTTCAGGTGTTCCTTGTTGGAGGTTTCCATACTTTGGCCCACATAAAGTAGCTGTCCACGTCGAAATATTCCCAAGTTTCATCTGTAATAAGAAAAATATTTTTAGTAGCCTGACTTGTCTATTATAGTAAATAGGACAAATGTTACAATATATTTATTTCATGTACGAAAATCTATTAGTGAATGGAATTGTGCAACATGTTTTTTTAAATTAGTCATAACACTATAAATTTTAATTTTAATTCCTACCACTCGTAGCATTGTAATCGTATTTTAGATTGAGTCGATAACGTTGGGTGTGACTCGAAAATGGTAAGGGGGCTTGCGAGCCCCCCGAGCGTGTGACACAAAATTACATTGCGTGATAGGTCTATCCTATACTTCGTCGATGAATTTACCAAGGCGGGCCCAAATACCGACGCGGACTTAAAGTACTTTAAACATCCAATGGGTGGCGCCAATACCAAATGCGCGCGATGCCATTTTAAAATTTTGAAAATCCACAGTAAAATAATTTTTATTGCAATGAACTTCAAGAAAAATGATAATAATTTTATGCTTCTCGCTAATCGGTATCACTCATTAAATTTCCGTAGAAGCATCATATCTCGTTCATACATATATTGGCGACCTTGTTTGAAATGAAAATGAAATCGTTGAGTCGCAAACGATAAATTTGTGATGTGCGAAGTAAATAAATCAACGGATTTATAATGGAAGACACAAATAAATAAAGCGGGAAGGTAAAGTAATAATGAAAAGAATGGAAACGAATGTTATTTATTCGTAGGGCTAGTAAGGGGTTGGGAAACCTGAATACTGGGATAAATAAGGTCTTCTTGTATTTTATTTGTAGCAGTCTTTATAGATTAAAATGTAAGACGCTCATTGTTAGCGGAAATCTGTAGGGCAAAAAAATATGCATTTATTTCTATATCTACTATCCATTATTTCATGTCAACAACGGGAAAGAAAACATAACCGAAGCAATGTACAATAAATTTTGTGACAGTACCACGTGAACGTGTCTCATATTAGATGGCGTCACACTTCACAATGATGTTTCCTCACAGAATAGAATTGTTCTAGACGGGAACCTGGTTCGAATGCCATCGAATCTCGATCGGCCACAATCGTTTGAGCCGTGTGTACCTATCTTATCGTATATAGTTTCTAAAATCATTCCGTGTAATTCTTGCGATTTAATTCATCCGGTTCTTGCGATAGTATACGCACACTTCCGCTAATTAAAAGGTAATGCACTGCGTTGTACTTTGTTACGTGTCATTAATAATACACTGCTAAACAGTAATAATTTCCGCTATATGTATATGTATTAATCTCGAAAAATTACTGCTACGGATATCTTCAGTTTTGGGTTTCCTTTTATTCATATGATGCATACTCTGATCATTTTTCAAATTTTCGAAATGGCATCTTCTGTCTCTAATCTTTGCAGTTTTAAAAACATAACAAAAATATATAATAAAAATTTGATGTTAAACGATTTCATTTAATTTGATCAAAAATGCACTAAAAACTAAAAAATAATTTAAATAAAATTGTGGGGCAGGATGAAGCAGGACCATTATGTACCAATGTCTATTCGAACAAACACGTGGACTCTTTATCAATAAAACAGGATTACACAGAATTGGTAATATTCGTTTCGCATATGTTCTTGATCATTTAAAGTTAGTCACTTATGAAGAACATGTGAAAGCACAGATGATGTTGTCGTTCCAAAATTTGCCTTAACCCTTTTCATTTCGAAATTATGTTCTCTTCAATACAAAATAATTCTTAATGTTTTATTTATCTTTATTTTGTGAGTCTTTTACGTGACGTTGCGATACCACCGTGACAATGAATTCCGTGCGGTTGAAGCCTCCGTTCACAAAGTTCGATTCAAGCAACATAAAGTACAATGAAACTTTACGTTCCGAAGCACGTTTCCTCGAAAAACTATCGAAGATAAATGAGTTTCACGTAGAAAATCTCAAGCTCTCAGCCAACGAAATACAGCAGGAAAGTTCCAAAGGAACCTCTAAGCTTTCGCCAGAGAACACAGTGCGGATAACAGTGTCGTCGAATGAAAATCTTCCCCCAGGAAAAAGCCCGAGGAACGAAACGCAAAACATTGAAATACATTTACTGGTAAAGTCAAGAAGCGTTTCTTGTCTTCGGGGAAAAAATCTCTCCGCAAGTACCGCTGTATTAAAAGTACATTCAAAAACGAACTTAAAGAAGAAAGACTTAAGGAGTAGCAAACACCCTGACACTAACATTAACTCTGAGAAAGGTCGTCCGTCAACACCCGCTGGGAATTCTTTAAACACATATGATAACGTTTTAAAAGAAAATGGCGAAAGTGATGTTAAATTGAAAGCTTTTACTCCCATTAAAAAAACAAAACGTATTTATTCTTCTAATAAGAAGAAGAAAAATCAATCACCCTCGAATACATCACGGAGCGCAGAAGACGAAACCATCGGTGACTCTCTTTTCCATTGCCCGTTTCAGTTAGTAGAAATTTATTCTGCTCAGAATGAACGTCCGTTAGATTTGGGTAGGCAACTATCAAATATAAACCGAAAAAAAGACTCCATCAGAACTCTTCCAGAAGAAGACGGTGAATCATCAGAGTCTGCGATTCTCAAAGAATGCATTTGCGCATTTCCTGGGATAAGATCAAATAAAATCAAAGAGGAAATACGGGCGATCGATGCTGACACAATATGTATGCAGCAAAGTGATAACGAGACTTCAGTCGAACCGACTCGCGATCGTCGAGATCCTAACAGCGTGGAAGTTGATGTAGATCTTACGAAAATCAATCAAACGACGCAGTTGTATGATCTAAGTGACGTGGGCAATACATTTGAACTTAGTATAGAGCAATATGAAGCCCATCAAAAGTTCAATTTTACTTCGACTTCTGAAGAGAGTTGGAAACCTAATTTAAGAAAAAAAGAGGTGAAAACGGATGAGAAAATTTACTTCAAAAGGTCTGAAGAACCCAAGGGTGGTTTGAGATGCCACGCCAAAGATTCATGGGTTCACCCTTCTTCCACGATCAGAAATAATCCTCCAGTGTCAAGATTTGGAAAATCATGCAGGAAGAGTGATGAAGCACATTTGTCGACCGAGATGAAAGGTGAAAAAGTGCAGAGTCAAGGTGTCGATTCGTCTAACAAGAATAATTCATGTAATCGAGAATCCATAGGTTCTAGCGAAAGTGAATTTTCGAAATTACTGGATTCTAGACGGTCTGACACTAGCAGCTCTGAAAGTGATTCACCCTTGCTGGAAGACACAGTAATCAATCTACAGAAAAAGAAACCCTATTCTGGAAGTAAAAATTCAGATAACGAATCACTGAGGAAGAAGAAGATGAAAGTAACTATTGCAAAACGGCGAAACGAGAAGAACAATGCCAATGTGGAAGCAACTACTGACAATGAAAGTGGTTCTTGTGATGAGGATACTCGAATGTCAAAAATCGACGACACAGAAGAAGAACAGCATCGAATCCCTGAGAAGAAAATGACGAGGATCGAGATTCAAGATCCTAACAGCGGAATAACTAAATGTGAAACAGAAAGGACAATGTATAATTACGAGGACATAAAGATATGCAAGGTTTTAATGAAGATCCATGCGCACTTGTCTTGCGATTGGCAGAAATTGGAGTGTATTCGGATGAAGCTACGAGACGCAGTTCCAATTGATACTACTGGTTCAGTGATAACGTTACAACTTTTAGACAAAACTATTGCGAGGTGTGGGAAACACATAATTAATTTTTCTTCTCAACGATTAGTGGTTCTTTATTTCCTTGTTACTTAGTTAAAAGTTACGCTAAACAGGTGCAAGAGCTACATTCACGGTTCCAACGATAGCTCCAAGGCTGAATCAGAAATTACCAAACTTTTATCGAAGTATGTTGTCCAGTTAGTGAAAGCAGTGAATAAGAATAAACTGGTTGTAGAAGAACAAGGTGTGCACCCTTTCAAATATATTTGAATAACATACATAATTTTTCACAACTCTTCGTGTTATTTCTTTCTCGGTTACAGAACGACATATCAGCCGTGGACAGTCGAAATTATCCGAAGACCAGGATTTAAATAAAAAAGTGAGCTTTAAAATGCAATAAGGAATTTAATATCATTTCGAATTAACGATAATTGTTATTTATTTACGATGATTACAGAAAAAGATTTTGGACGAACTAGCTTTGTCCTCCAATATCTGGATACAAGAAATATTCTGTTTAATCGAGACCATCTCGAGCTTGATAAAGAATATAATGGCTGATAACGAGGAAAAGGAAAACGTTAACACTCCACGAAAATATAAGTTGATGAATCGACGTATAACCAATATGTTGCCCACTAATGATACTAAGTAATTTTAACAGCGAATACATATAAGTGTGCAGAGGAACGTGTACTCTGTGTTTAAAGCCAATCTTACTTTTGCTATACTTTATTCTTTTATTTTACTTTCCCTCTTCTTTCCCATATTCTTACAGGCATGGACCTCTAGGATTTTTTTCGTAATTTAGGATTTTGTAGTGTCCACTAGTTAAAACCATTTTATAGAGAATTAAGTTCCAATGCGCAGCAGTTTCTTTATAATATTCGTTTAATGTTTGTCGTCATTATATAATTATACGTAAGTAGGTACTTAGTCTACCGCACAAGAGGTCCGCAGGTTCGATTTCCGACGTATTCAATAATTTTTTTCCTTGCTAAAGAACTAGTGAATGTTTATTTCCGTATTTAATTTCTATTTAATTTGATTTATTTCGGTGACTTTCTAATTTGATTTGTATATTTCTTCCATCCAAACCAAACATTAAATCAATATTATAAACAAACGCTTGAGCGTTGGAGCTTAATTCTCTAAAAAATGATTTAAAGTAGTACGCTATAATATCCCAAAATATGGAATAAATCCGAGTTTTAAATGTGTGTCACGCTACACGTGTCCAATGTAATTAAAGTATTAAGGTGACTCGGTATAGTCTGCCACAGTTAATTCTGAAACGTGATATATCGCAACTAAATAGATACAGGGAGAACGATCAACTAGAACTTTCCTAGTTAATTCCTCTCGAATATTAGAAACAACATTAAAACGAAATTGATAAAATTTCAGGCAAAAGAGGGGAGTTGTTCGATCGAAAATCATGAAAGCAAATTTGGCGAAAAAGGGGAACCACATCGAGACTCAGATATTCAACCCTTTAAATTTGATCAATCCAGTGAAACAATCTAAATCAAAAACATCCTTAAAAGTCGAATATACTCTTAGAAGCAGAGACGAAGAGAAACTTCTAGATGCCGCCCAAACTAATCTCGTTGAAAAGAAAATGAATGATAATACTCGTCACCCAGAAAAGGGACGAATTGCGAAGAAACCAACGCAATTAAATGCAAATGCTAATCAGTCAAAGCAATCAATTTCTCGACAACGGTGTCGAATCGCTAGCAATGTACAACCTGTTTGGAGGCCAGGTGGAGCGGTGAAAATTCCATCTTCAAGCAGCGCAACAATGTTGACCCAAAAACCTCGCCCGCCGATGCATGCCAAGGAAAAAACGAATCAACCAATAGAAAATTCAAAGTAATTATTTTCTGAGACTGTATTGAAAATGTGCAATTTTAATGAAAAGGTCGAGTGCTTTATGAAACAGAGGAAAACATAACAGTTATGTTTTTTTTTAAAAGAACAACCATGAAGTTTCATCTTCAAAAGTGTAATTTATTGTAATTCGTCAGGACGTGTTCTAATAAACGTGGGAATTCGTTAGACCATATTACGGCCAAGAGGAATCTTTGCACTGCCGAGAAAAACGTGGACGATAATCGGAACCGTGCGGCAAGGATTTGCAATTTCCTCACGTAAGATTTTTAATGAAACATTCCTTTTCCATTAAAACGTTTTTGTTCGTTTTTATTAATTCTGCTAGCCAATTACGGTTTATGGTTCTAAAACATTTCGTATATTTAGACTATTACTATCTTCCCAGTTTTCCGTTGCGTTTTTTGTAAGCACCATAAGTATCCTCTTCTATGACCGAATATTTGCTTAGTTCTGAAAAAATCTTATAATCTACAACTATAATTATAAAATCTACAATTTATGAATTTATCGTCAAAGCCCAGAAATTTTAATTAAGGCCTACATAGCGTGATTATTTCGAAATTCTGCTTTCACAGAGAGCCAAAACAGGAACGAACGACAGTGGAAAGCAAGAAAAAAGTCTTTACGGAAACGTATTCAGTAAAAGATATTCTACCTACGCGGGAAATTGACAATTCCAAAGTTTGTAGTAAAAGGAGCAACACAAGCGTGAAGACTAGTTCCAAAGTAGGACCAAGATCAGGAACAGCAAGAGGTACATCGAAAAGCTGTAATGATTACCTCCAACATGGTTCAGAATCTGCAAGCTCAAAGAATTGCGAAAAGACATCATATGATAAGATGGCTCGACAAAAGACCTTGAAGGAATCAAAAATCCTTCGTGTATTGGAAGACATTATAAAGACTACGCCGATGGAGAAGATGGGAGACAAAAGTGCTAGAAATCTGGTGGATTGTTACCACTTTCAGTCTGAAGCGAATTCTGTTCACTTCGAGTTACAGTCTGAATCAACTCTGGATAAAGAGCATGTGAAGATTAACGAAGAGGAGCCAACAAGAGACATCGATACGAGTGAATTCGTTAAAGATCGCCCTAAACTAAGTGAAATGGTTCGCGAAAATCCTCAATCGATTGAGGAGTTTCCACAACGGCCTTTAGCACTATTGCCGAAAGATTTTCCTCCATTTCCCATTACCAATCTCAACGAAGACGTCGTAGATGTAGAAGGAAGCGCCAACCTTGAAATCTCTCAACCAAACTCTCACTCCAGTTCTGTTACTGTAGCTAACGCAGGCTGCATGGTGGACTTGAGCTCCAGCTCAGATTCCATAGTTAATATCGAGCACACCAAATGCTGTCAGACGTCCTTGAACTCTATTTCTTCGTCGAGCACTTCGCATCAGGAACAGAACAACGAAAAATACGGAAAGTGTGATAATTGGCTAGCATGCAGTGGCTATTGCAATCCAGATCGACAAAAATCCAAGAATCCATTAGATATTAAAGAAGAAAGGTCGAATGGGAATTCACATCCAATGTCCTTGAGCATTCTAAAGGAATTTCTTTGTGACCAAGGTGTTCACGTCGATCTGGTAGATAGGGCGGAAAGATACTTGAAACAGAAGCAGAAAACTGTTAAATGCCTGAAGAAGAAGCGTGTACACTCAATCGATGTTCCTCCTAGTGCTCCAAACTTGTCAAATGAGTGTTACTGTGAGGATGAGCTGAAGAGAAACATTGAAAATCATGAAAAGGAATCTGTCGAGTGTAAGGAGAATCGAAAAGACTCTGATAATACATCGAATTGTCCTTCATTACAGCCTCCACCGGATAGAAAAGATGCTGCAACGTGTACGATTAATTGTAGTAGCGACGCTTCTTCCCAGACGGATCTTCAGGAAGTTCAGGGGAAGTTCACAAAGAGCTTGCAGGCTATCTTTGAGCGCGACATACAGCAGAAAACCACAGAGACACAAACGGAAATGGCATTACCCAAAGAAATGAATAATCTGATAGAAAAAAACAGAGATGCTTCTGTGATAACGGAGTCACTTCTAATTAGTGACAGTTTCACGGAAACTGTACAAGTATCTTATGCTTCTAAGTCGGTAGAAACTGATCACGTCGATCGTATTCAAAATGGCCCTACGAAAAATATGCAGGAATATGTGCCTGAAAATGGTGATAATTCTCCTGAAATGTCGATTCATATATGCAATGCAAAATGTAGCGGAAACAATATAAATAACGACGATCAAGATTCGACAAAAAGTTACCATCATGCGTCCAAAAAATTGTCGAACCAAATGTATGAATGTCATGATGGTTCTTTGACAACTAGTAAAAGAAACGATGAAATGTACGAACTATATTTAATCAAATCAAATACGGCTGTGTCATTCAGCTCCCCAGATGTGTCTTCTGTTTGTTCAGAAAACTGCGTTCGCAATGAGACAGTGACACACGAAGAGTCACACGAGCTTTCTACTAAAGTTATTTCCAATGAAATGTTAGCAGCTCTTCAGGTCGCTGTTATTCGCGCCTGCAATGTGTACCGAGCTTTCGACTTGTATAAACGAAATTTGAAAAGAAAGTTGAAGAAACTCGAGAAGCAAAAGAAACGGCAGAGAACAGCGAGGAAAAATACAGAAATGCGCAAAAGTACATTAAAAAACGTGTCCAAACGGAACAGTGTTAGTGGTATTACTATAAAACACTGGAATCTCTTCGATGAAAATGGCGTCGCGGAAGTGTTGAGGGTTTTGAGGTGTGCGGAAGTTGCGACGGCTTCAAGCAAAAAAACTCTTGTTTTTCACAATGAATCTGAACACGAAATTTCTAAATCTGTTTCGATGCCAAGTACCAGTACTCCGTGCAGTGGAAATATCTTTGAAGCGATCGAGCCAAAAATTCTCAAGAAATCTTTTAGCAGCGTTACGTTGAAAGACGTGAAATCTGTAATGGAATTCTTGATTTGCGAAACGGAAAACGTAAAGTTGGAGCATACACGCTGTGTTAAAAAAATATGGAACCCTACAGGTCCGAGGTTTGGTAATAGAAAAATGAAAATTGGAAGAATGCAAAAGCAGGGTGAGTTTACAATTTTCTCAAGAGAAAATTTGCTGCCTCTTGTTTATAGTGTCATGTGCTGCATTGTGTTCTGGTGCTTACAGTTTACAATCACCTGCGACATTATCTTGTGATTTGCATTGTCTTTGTGTAAAGTTATTTATGTTTATTTATGTCCTTTATTAGATTTATGTCTTTTGTTATCATTTGTATTGGAAGAAGTCCTGGTGTATTGTTAGCTTTGTATTCCGCATTCGTACTTTTATGTTGAATAAAAATGTACGGTTATCTGAATTATTCAACAGTTCATTGGAAGGCTACAAATTTTTTAGGTATATTGTGAATGTATATGTTTATTGTATATAAGTGAGACCCATTTTAATGTATTTACTTTAGTTAATAATTATGAAATAATATTCCAAGATCTAGATACACGTATTTAGAGTAATTTGTTCACAAATTACTCTAATAAAATTATAATAAATACAAAAGAAATTGAAATACTCTGTGGTAGTTATGTGAAACAGATCAATATTTCTTTTTCAATCTACGTGCCAGTTGTAAGAATTTCGCCAAAGATTTTCGCCAAAAATTCGCGTTTTATTTGTTGAAAAGCAACGGTTAAAATCAATAATTTTGTTAAACGTTGTGGTTCATATTCTGAGGAATATTATAAACTAAACGTGTGCAAAATTTTAAGTTGATTGGTCAGATTGGTTACGTGATTGGTTTACGTGCGATTTTATTGGATTGATTGATAACTGATAAAAATTTAATGGAGCAACTAGAAGATTGGATCGATAGTATATGGATATTTATTCAAACTTATTGTTACAAGATTGCGGAAATATTATTTAATAAGATTGCACTATTACATAAAACATTGGATTTGAATTTTTCTTTACGCATAATAATATTGTTATAATATCATAATATTAATGTATTTGATGAAAACTGAATATTATAGTATATTCATAATAATATTCATACATAGTAAAATATTCTAAGATAACGTGACTGAGAATAATCTGTAGTTGAAATTTCGACTCATATTTAAAAAAAGAAACTTATGCAGGAGAAACGCTTGCAAATGTTTGATCATTTAAATGCAAAAATTACCAACAATGAAATAAACGACTTTTCTAATAAATTAAACCATTTATAACATAATTAAAAATAAGCAAAACAACATTCAATCGTATCAAAATTCTATAAAAAAAAAACGTAATTTTTCAGGAAATATTAAAAATGTAGAATTGTCTGACTACTTAGTACTAGTCAATGTAATGAAAAGGGTGATAAATATCTTAACATCCTTCATGTATTATTTTCACTGATTTCACATGCAAATTTATAAGAACTTCCGTGTTCTTAGTTATTTTTACCTTCTCACTATGCTCTTCGATTACGCAATCACACATCTACGGTATGATCTCAACCTTTGTTCAGAAGCGACTGTCATTGATAATCCCGGTATCTATTTATTCGGGTAATGTAGCATTAAGTAAGATGTTTTTAACTTGGTGTGCGTCATCGACCGAAAAAGGGATAGGTATGCACTTCTGTGACAGTGAATTACGATGAGTCAGTACACGTGTTCGGTGTACATTCAATCCTCCTCTACTACTCCCTACAGCAGGCCTGTTCTTTAGGGTGCAAATACCTCATCAAGTTCTGCGACCCGGGCAACAGCTCAGGGCTGAACTGTTACCTTGCTAACCGTTACGCGGGTTAGGAGAACTGCAAGAGTGTGTGTGTGCCCACACGCGTGAGGCCCAGCTATATAGCTTCGTGGTACGAGCTAGCGTTGCAAAATCTTTAACAATGTTTCTTGACCAAAGGGTTGGTTTGCGACATTTTAAAACAAAAGTTGACATTACTACCTATTGAATGCTATAAACAATTTTGCGAACATTTTTTCAACAAATGTCTACCGATCCAGATGTGTAGATTCGGCGCCGAAAGCCAAAACAAATAATTTCTTTACACCCTGTACAATCATGATGGCTTCCGAAGATTTTCACTCATCCTCATCAAGAACGTCGATGGCAGCAGATCCTGTAATGTCTACCAGCTGCTTCGAGGTAAAAGTGGCAATGATCTTCTGTTGTCCAGACTTTTGTGGGACTAATTGATGTTCCACGTAGACGTCCTCTTCTGGTTCGACGTCTCTGAACATCAACGTCTTGTTCTTCGAAAGTCCTGGCCCAGCGTAATTGAATCTGCACTCCGTCAGTGTCCTCTTCAAGGGATTCTTAAAACTGAGCGTGATCGTCGATGGTTTTCCAACCATGGGTTCGTCATCGATCTAAGGAAATGTTTTATTTAAACCATCGCACCATTAAGAAAATAAAATGAAGAAAACTAAAACTGCATAAGGTCTATTAAAATTCATATGTATTTTTGAAGTAACGAATCGAGTATAACTCAAAATGGAAATATACAAAAACAGGTTTGTAAAGTCTTGTCTCTTTGCTGTAGTGCCAGTCTATGCTTTTACCTTGATCAGGATGTTTGGTTTTAGGACCTGGAAGTCATCTTCGTCGGCCCACGTTTGCCTGGTTTCCTTCACCGTGGTAATGCAGTACAGCTTCATAATGCAGTATTCCACCAGCTTATCCAAGTAATCATCTACCGTCACTGTGAGCCTTAACTGTTCGGCTGCATCCAATTAATTAAAACGTGATTAAGATATGGAAGTTTATATGAATACTAGGGGTGTCCGGGTTACCAGAAATGACGGGACCCGCACACTCCTAATGAATACCTATGTATAACAAAGTCTAACACGCACAAGTGCAATCTGGTAATGAAAGATCTCTTATCCCCCAAGTGCTCGCTAATAAATTTTAAAAAAGTCTAGTCACCCTATTACCGAAAAACGATACATGAAAGTTTAGCCACCGCGCGCGTGACACATGTTCGGCCGTGACGATGACGCCGTAACGTAGTCACAGCGCGGAGCCCCCTACTCCGCAAAAATCGTTCGATCCTCTCACGTGAGGCGCGAACGCGGCCGCGACCGAAGAAAAGAAGGATCACTTACAAAAAGAAGTGAAATCCCATCAAAAACATTTCATGTAAAAAATGAAGCCGAGTCTCGTGAGTCTTTACCCATAAAATGTTGTGAGATGTCATGCAGAGTCGAGTCTAGCGCTCGCATTAACTCTGACACTTTCATTCACAAATCACTCCAAGTCTACATCTTTAGTTAAATAACATTTTGTGACTTGGCAATTACGCAGTACGAGAATGTGACGAAAGTTGCTTACATTTTAATATTCACGTTTATTAATAATGTATTGGATAAAATAATATTTATACAAGTATGTATGATACTTACTGGAGTTTGGCTGAAGGACAAAATCGCCGGATGCTCTCTTCACCAAGTTTGCCTTGACTCCTGTATAATAGACGCTACCAGCAGATAAGATGGCTTGAATGGTTCGTGGTTTGTCCGATTTATTCTTTATATTCACCGTCACAACAAACGGTTGTCCAATGTTCACGCGTTCGAGGTCCTCAAGATCGAACTCTACGTCTTCTTTTCCTGGCGAAGGCATAGAGTAAAATCTCTTCGCGACGTCAGTGCTACGTACAGCCCTGTACAGCGTCAAACGTTCAGCTTCGGTTCCTAGATGTAAAACAATCAGATAGAATAGTAGATAAAACATTATTCAGAATACCTAAGGATTTGTAGATGATATAATATGTATAGGTTTTCAGGTTAAATATTTAGAGTAGAAAAGTGCAAAAAACATGAGTAATTGAGTAGTGAACAAACTAACCGATAAAGAGCAAAATAATGAGGAAGAAACGTTATTTAAAATGTGTGAAACTAACTAAATATAAGTGAAGATATTACGCTGCTGAAATGCAAGCCAAAGAGCTAAGTAAAGATGAATATGCAGGAAACGTTATTTGCATGTACATTTATGGAATACTTACCTTCTTTCGCTTTGTACAACGACGTTATATCTTCTCTATCTCTGTCACCATTGGGATCAAAAATCCAAGGAGCTTTCGTCAAGATCATGCGACCTATGCTGTTTGTAAAAATGATTATTTAAATTATCTTTCAACAGGAAAACAAAGTATCAATCTGACAAAATACATTTCACGCGTTCGCAATGAACAAACGTATCGTAGGTCAAGACGTGCCAAACGTAGTCTTGCAGTTTTAAATTACGGAAACTCCAAGTGTTTGCATAAACGTTTTGTTGTGGATTATATTTTTACCGGTAATTCGATAAAAAATCTACTACGTTACCAGTGAAAAATACTTCAATTAATAATAGTGACGAAAACCGAAGTATCTCATGAAGAACCAACTTTGATCCAAAAGAAAACTAAAAATCTGAATCATCCCGTATGTGACGTATTTGCTTTTATTCGTCGTATTTAGCACGAAAACAAATATATTATCATTGATTCAAAAATATTGTTAGCCTTAAAAATATGACCTACATCTTTTCATTTTAACTTTAGCACATGTGTAAGTAACTTAATACTAAATGACAATATTGTTCTTTAATACGATAAAATTCATTTTGAATCTTTTATATATTATCCAAATCATTCGAAACTACTCACTGATACTTATTACAATCGATCTTCGAGTACCCCAGATCGCTCTCCGGGTCTTCCTTCCATCTCATAAGGTCAGCGTTTACGGAAGCCACCATGAACGTTACGTCATAATTATATCCAACAGCTCCTTCTCGAATAGCTTCAACAGAAGCGGGACCACACTGATAGAAACCCTGCGAAGGTTCTTGAGGTGTCGCATCGATTGCTTGCCAACCTCCATAGCCTTTTGGCAAGTCTGGCCTGGCCATCCAGACATCATTCCAGACGTGATAATTCCATATCGAATCCTCGCCCTCAAAGTTATTGGGATCATACTCAAGCTCCTCATTGTCTTTATCGTAGTAACGATCCACGGATAGCGAAGCGTTTGCGTCGTGGGCTGAAACTAAGTTTGAGACCACCCTGGATGGTATTCCAAGAGCTCGGCACACCGTGGTTACCGCGCCAGCGAATACCCAACATTGTCCATATTTCACTGATTCGCCGGTTTCTAAGAATTGCTCTAGGATCGGTACACTTCCGGTCCACGCGGCGGGCGCAGTTCCGTCGGTGTACTCGCCATCCCAGCGTCCGGTAATGACGCCCTTGTCGTCATTGGAATTTATCTGAAGCAATTGTTAATTCTAAATTAAATTGGGTCCAACGTCGATGTTTCTTCTTCATTCGCAATTATAATCCATGGTTGTAGCCGCATTATTCTGAACATGTACACAATTCAGTTGTAAATCAAACCAATATCAATAAACCTCTAATACCCTTCTTGCACCCTGTGTCATCTCGCTAGACATCGCATTGTCAGCAATGCACAGTACGCACATATATAAAAATTCAAATGATAGCAATGCCATATATCAATAGAAAGCTCATTGTCTATACTTTAAATTTGTATATGCATGTGCCCCAATCATTGAAAAATTATTTATTAAAATAGTCCCAAACTGGCTTTGGCCTTTCTTTGCGAACATTTCTACAATATTTTATAAATATGGTTTAGGTCATTGCTACCCATAGGTTCGCGTCTGAAAGATTTCCGTGTCAGTGTCAGTAATTGACACGGGCAACTGTGAAATGCTCTACATATTCCACAACAGGGAAAAGACACTTTTTACTAGTGACGCTGGTGGCACTGAATCGTTATAGAATTAATATGTAAGAATAGACCTTTTATCGGTTAGAAAGTGCGCCCTTCGTAACCGGGCATTAACTAGTAATAAACTTACGATTCTTGAGATAGCTCGACACATGTTGACGGGGTCTCCTCTGGAAACAGCCTTAATACCGGATCTTTCTAACAATAATTGGCAAGCTGGAAGTATACAGGCATCGAATTGACCGAAGATCCATTCTCTGCCTCGGGAACTACCCCACGGACCGACCCATACTTTCCCAACATCATTTAGAATATACTCATCTAGAAGCTGTTCATCCTCCATGTATACTAGGTCCTCTACAATCGGAATGAACACTTGTATAATAACAAATAGAGAAATCAATAGGGATGCACGAATGTCAGTGCAAAAAATAGCTAAATGTCATTAAAATTACTAACGTAAGCTCTCAATATCTTTAACTCCATCTCAATCCCAAACATCTAATTTTCATCACCAATTTGAATATCAAATACGCGATTAAAATTAGCGTCCAACTTCTATTAGACAATTGAATATCATATTTTTAGGCAAAATATCGCACCTTTCATCCATGGATTGAAAAGTAGGTAAATATCCTTCTCGTAATTGTAGGTATTTGGGGGGTTTCTTCTACCCACGATGGTAGTCTCCACATTTAATTGCCATACGCCTACAGGACTATCAATGGGACTTCTAACTTCGACAGACAAATCTACGCCGCTGGCACCAACCATTCGTACGCCCCATGCCTCCAAATCAGTCAGATAACTGTCCCTATTGGTAACGGTGTTGACTCCCCTGGTACCCTTCATGACGTTTGGATTCGGACCGAAACTGAACAGTAGCCTGACGATGTCCGTCTCATCCACATATTCACGATTAAATCTCAAACCGACGTTAAAGGGTTGACCTCGCCTGAGGACTGGAATTGCTGGATCGCTATGCACCAGCTCATAGTTGACGGTGTGATGTGCGGTGGCGTTCTCTTTCTCATAGAAATGCACCATTTCGACGACAAGTGGCTCATTTGACGACATTTTTACGTCTGTAATGGAGTTGTTCCAATACAACTGATATTAATTATTGTGGGCACAGCATAGTTGTTTAGTAACAGTTTAGGATATAATAAAATTTCGAATAATATGTAACCTTATTTGAGGATTGCATCGATTTAAAAATATAATTATGATATTTCATTTTGAGAAATAGTTTTAACAATAAAAAACCCCATTATAACACATATACGAGGGGGATTGTTTCACAATAAGTATATTTTATTGATACGTTTGAATATTAGTATTTATGAATTATTGAAAGTTTTTATGCTTTCAATTTTTTAATTAAGTTCGAATCTCCGGATTCGTTGTGCGCTGGCTATCTGCCTTAGCCCCCTCGGCTACCGTCGACTCCACAGATCTTGGGTTATTCCATAAAACTGTTATATTTTGTAGCTGTAGTTATTTAGGAATTAATGACTCAACCTCATCGCTGTATTTCGAAAGTAAACGTGGCTCAAGTTTCCAAGAACGTTGTGCAACGGCGATCCTGAAGATGTAATTATCATGGTGGACAGGTTGCACCCGAATACCGGGCGCGTTTTCCATCGCACAGCTACTTGGAATTTACCTTTGATTCATTGGGTGATTGCGTAAATATCCGGAATTCATCCAAGAACGTGAGTTGCCTCGCAATGGATGCAGTTCACCCCAGAATGAACCAACATGGTATGAGTCAATGGTAAATAGGTACAGCCAGTGATATAAGGTCGTACCCATTGCACGTGTTTACGAATAATTGCATGCAGAATGCGGTAATAATGATAATCTACATATATAGAGTGATTTTAGAAATTGGAATAGGTTGCAGCTCTTTTCTACGCGAAGATACAAAAAACTAATAGGGAAAACTTTAAATGTTATAAAGGAGACTATCTATGACTATCGTTTTTTCTTCGATGCACCGGTAAAATAATTTAATGATTTGTATGAGTTTCTCGTCTTTTCTGTGGACACGCTAATTGCTTATCGAAAGTTCTTATAAAATATTATGACAGCTCTTTCTTGACAGAGTACCTCTGTGAACCATATTGTTAATTTGGAAGAATTATAATGCTACTCACTTTTACTCGTCCCTTGTTGATCCTAAATAGTGTCTTAATGGAGATACCTGTAAAAAGATTACAAAATTGGAAACTGGTATTTGAAAGTCAACTACTTTACTGCTTGCTTATACTTAGTTAAGGTATATACTTATTCAAATTATTGTTTGTGGCAGTTCAACCTTTTTACATTTCACTGATTCACAATTCCACAATTGTGATTTTAAATGCAAAGCTGCTACAGCAAAAAAAGAATGTGGCTCATTTTTATCTTACGCCACTAGAAAAACACCGTAGATTTAATAAATAAGTTTAAAAAAAATAAGCAATATAATTTATCGAGAGTAAAAACTTAACTGATATTTAAGGTGTTACTCGATTTCAGAATCGTCTTCTGACGCAGCGGCACCGATTAAGAATGAACTTCACTTTCGCTAGAGTGACGTTCACAGAGTCGCGCTGGCTTTTATAACATCCACCACTCTCTTCGTGTTAACCGCAAAGTCCCCACTACTGTAATCGACACATGTGAAAATAATGTTTGCTTATATTTGTTCACCGTTTTACAGTGTCAAAACACTCTCTATACTTAAAGGAAAACTGATTCTTTCTATACATTTTTCGTTAATTGTGTATAAAAGGGTACGCCTCACTGATTTCAATTATCTTGAAATATGTTGTCCAGGACATGATTCTGAATAAATGTTTCCTATATATGTTGCCGTTGCTCGACTTTAATTTTCGAGATATTCGGAAAAAAATTTAGTTAAACTTGGTTTCGAGTAGTCGCTCCTAGATTGGTTAAACCAAGCTAAGGGGCCGTCCTTAAATTACGTAAGAATAATTTTGGCAATTTCTTACCCCCTCCCTCCCCCAGTATAAGAATTCGCAAGATTTTATATTGCAACCCCCTTCTTACGTAATATTTTTTACATTGAATTTTTTCAGTTATTAAAATTCTTTTAAAGGTTTATATAATTCATTTAACTCGGTTTCGGGAAATTTAAACTAAAACAACTTTTCTGGAACATTAATGATAGAATTTGTATTTATTGAATATTAGGTTAAAAAATATTATGTAAGACACTACCTGACTTCCCCCTCGCCCTTGTAAGAAAACATAAGAAATTCGCGACCCCTCCCCCCCAAAAAGCCTTACGTAATTTAAGGACAACCCCTAAGACACAGCTCTTGTCATGTGAGCAAACCCCCTGTGCTTCAGCGTACCAAGTTGCCAATATTCTAATAGAGTACTTCAGTAGGTATACTTTAGGGTGGCTCTCGGTTTCTCTTGTTTTTTTTTTTTTTTTTTTTTTTTATTATACCAGCGGCCGTGGCCGTGATGGAAAACACCGGTTCCCGTTAGATCACCGAAGTTAAGCATCACGGGGCGGGTATTGGGGAAAGATGGGAGACCACCTTTCCCCCCGTACGCCGCTGCTGCTGGGACTCGAAGGAGAGAGAGGAGGAAAAAGATAGGACTATAGTTCGTTGGGTAGTATAGAACATATATATATGTCACGACGTGAGTAATCACACACAAATCGGTAGTTGATTGGGGTTAGATCTGTTTAGCGGCCAACTTTTGAGTGTTGATTCTTGTTCCAACTTGTGGTCGGAAACACATTTCTTTATCTAGAATCTGTCAAAAGTTATCTTAAATCTGTCTGAACCAATCTAACCCCAACCAACTACCGTTCACGATTTTTTTGGAATATCTCGAAAACTTCATCAGCTTCATCATTTCTTCTGTTTTTGACAGTCGTGATGTATTTATAGAAACAGTAGATTAGCGGTTGGTCCCATGATGACGCATACGCTGCTACCATCGTATAAGTACACGCTGAATTCATTGAATAGTAGCAGCAGTACCTATTTCAGAATGTTGAGTTTTACAACATATTTAAATTTCATTAAAATCGGCGAGGTGTTTCCCTTTATGCACAATTACCGTAATTATCGTAATGCACTAATGGACCTCAAGACCGGTCTTCTGTATAAAGGGGCCCGAATGAAGAAATGTTTTGGGATCCCTAACAATTTCTCAACGGTAAAAAAGTATAACATCTTTTCACGGAAAAAGAATGATAATAACAATAATAAAGAAAAGAAAATAAAAAAAAGAAATAAACAAATGAACATTAACATAATTGAATATATGACTTTTTCATGGACATATCATTAGTAATATTAGACTGTTATATTAATAATAACATAAGAACCTAGATCTTTACCGATTACACTTGGCTCCCCCTAAAAGCAATATAATCCACTTACAAAACAGAATCATCACTTCAAGTGTCGAGAGTTTCGAGTTTCAAAAGTATCAAACGTTTTAACACCTTACAAAGTTTCGGATTCGAATTTCGAGAATTTAAAAATTAAGTTCAAACCCACCCCCAGTTTATATGAATACTGTTTACAAATAAAAACCTGTCGACTGCACTGGGACTCTGTAATTCGTCATACGAAGGATCAATTAAATAATTATCTTATCGTTTTAGTAGGCATTATTAGTAGCGTGATAACGTTGCAGAAGCATGGATGTTGTGGTTACCCGTATGATTAAACCGTTCTATACCACGTGGAATCTCAGATATTTCTCAGACGGGAAAAGTAGATTACGATATTCCATTACAGGAAAACACATAGAGTAGTTCTGTTATATTCTTCATAATTTCAGACCCTTTTTGCTATATTTTGATTTTGCAACTGAATGGAAATACTTTTTCTTTTGAATTAAGGTTGCAATTACGATGAATTTCGTGGGCTACCTACCGATTGCCGACGTGACACGGGACATGTTTATTAATATCGTCAGGTTGTAGCGAAGGGAAAACAGCGTCAATTTTTCATAAATTTATTTGCGCTCCGTCTTATCGAACTACACAAATTACGTTGTAAATCATTAGTCTGTCCATGATTTTCGGTCTTCACAAGCTCTTTTTTACCTTCACTTTTTCCTCCTTCTCCTTTTTTTTATACTTATTATTAGTCTTTCTCGCGCGCAAAATTGTCCAGTAACCAACATTCGTGTTTAAATGTATTTTATAAATGTTTCTCTCGGTGTAACAAATTCTTGTGATACTGACACATAATCGATAACAAAGTTATACAGCACTAAATCTAACCAATTTAATATAATTAAACAGACAGAAATGAATTAACGTCTTCTGAATCCGTTACACGTTGTCTAACAAAAAATGGCACGTGTTAAAGCAAGCAGTTAGTGTTTCTTTTTCTGTTTTGAGTATTTTATAGTAAATGTAACTCAAGCTTTAAGTTGCGTTCGAAAGTAAGGTAACAATCAATATAACAATAAAATTATTTGCAAGCAAATAGAGATTCCAAAGTTAACATAAATATATCGTATAATGCTTGCAAAGTAACTTAGGTGGCTCCTAACATAATAACGATCTTAGTTAGCATTCGTATGCCTCTTAAATGCTTAACATTAAACATTACCGGAAAGTACAAACATGTAAAATGTTCTCCGAGATTTACAACGGTTTATAGAAGGTTAAACATCGACAAATACATCTGCTTCATTGTTTTTTGCGGGTTACTTCAAGTTCATCAATTTTGAGAAAACAAATGGCACTGGTTTTACAATGGACAGAGTTCAATTTAACATGTCATCATTAATTAGATACCTGATTTAATTAAATTACTAATTAGTAATATAAAAATTGTTGCTCTAGTAATGGCAAAAGAAGAGTCATAAATATCATATATATTTCTGCAATCAAACAATAGGTATCTTAGAATTAATGTTTGCATGACTCAATTCAACTTTGTCCATTATGCTATATACCGCTGAATCTTAATAAATCAATTCTGTTTAATTCAAATGAATATCAGATTTTAAAAAGTACAGCGAAAGATTCGGTCATCTTTACAACGAGTTCGCAGGCGATCATCAGTTACCAATCAAAAGCTGCCATATACGTATGCTTTCACCTTCTAAGAAACAGTGGATCGTAAGATGAGCATCAATTTTAAATGTTTAAAAACGTTACAAATTAAAACAAATCATATTTGTACGTGAACAGAAAGGGAAATCCATTTGTCTCTGTACGGATTAAATTGTTAAGGTGCGATCCAACGGCACGTGGGTCGCCGAGTTTCGCGCCGTACTCGCCGAGCCACGCGTGCTGGAGATGATGAGCTTGTACTCGCGTGGTTCGGCTTGGGCTTCCTGTCCGCTGTCGGTAAATGTGGCACGAGTCAAAAAGAAGCTGAAACGCTCGCCAAACAGACTTGACGACCCTACAGCCTAGCCGAGCCACGCGACGTGGGCTTGTACCTTTAGTACTTTTATTTAAGTTCCCTTTGAGAGAGACAATATCAAGTTAGATCAACTGGGATGGTTATCGCCGCTGGTTATCAAGTTACAGTAAGTACCATTAATTTTATTAGCATCTTGGTACTATAGGGTCTATCTAATCTTGTTAAAAGAAATGTTTACAAATAAAAGGCATGTAGTACTTTACTATTTTTATATTTTAATTGTAATCATCTGTTTCTCGCTAGGAGAGTGATCCACCTCAGTAGGACGGCTTGAGTAGGCTAAAAGTGTATTTTGAGGAAAATGTACTTTCTGTGTGTTTTTACATATATCAGAGGAATTATTTTTTTCATTTTGTTTACTTTATTATTGTTGTAACCAGTGGTGAATTTTAGGGAAAGGGGACAGGTGGCAAACGTCTTGAGGGGTCCATTTTTCGAGAAAATGAAGAGAGTTTACTGAAAACAGGTTGAGTGCAGTAGTACAGAAAAAAGTAGTGGTTTTGGCCATGAGTCTTCTGGACCTAAATTCGCCACTGGCTGTAACCAGGCTCGGATTAAAGGAGGACTAGGGGTGCTGCAGCCCTGTTCTAAGCCTTCAGTTTTAAGCGATTAACTCACTCTGTCTTCATTCGAAATGTCGTATCAAATAAATTGTCTATGAGTGCCACAACTTCCAATTTTATGTTTTTATTTTAATATTTCATTGTTTAAACCTCCGTTATGATATCTAAAATTATACAATTTTTGAAAATTATATATTTTTAGACATGTACACAATATCCCACTTGAAATTTCTCACGCAATTACAGTGAATTCTCGTTATACGAAAATTTAAATTCGTTAAATTGTTTGAATTTTTACACCCCCCCCCCTGCTTTTGAACCACGGGGTCCTCGAAGGTCTAATACACCCGGGCTCCAAAAATCTTAATCCGAGCCTGGGTGTAACTTACCAATATCTTAAGTAAAAATCTGAAAAATTAAACGAATAATATCATTGCACAACTGCTTGGTCCCTCCCTCGTTTCATTATGCATATCGTAAAATATAAAGATATGTACGATGTACATACCGATCTTCCTTTAATTTCTATGCAAATATCAATTGGGTAAAAAATTTGAAAAAAATCATCGCTAGTATATTCTGTATAACAGATAGTTTAATAATATTTCGAAAACAAACGTGAGACACCTGCTTAAAAGAAACTATATGTACAAGTAAAGATTTGTCTAACATTAATTTTTACTAATTAAAAAAAAATCTGGCTTCTGTTGGCAGTCGGAAATGTACGAAAATGTCTAATGTAAAAAAAATTGTAAAAACAAGGCTTGGAGGGATATTGTTAATCACAAAATTGCTAGAAAACATCGAGAGTATAGGCCATAGGGGATTTGCATCCTATAGATTTCACATTGATGAGTTCTGGAAAGCATAGAAAGTATTGTTCGAGTACATATACCTAAATGTTTGCTCGAATCGAGTTGAAGAAAACTTTCTCGGCAAAAGGTCTGATCGCCTTGAAGTGTCATTTCTTAAAACTTTGCGCCACTGAAGTGTTAATACAAGGAGAAGTATGCAATATTTTGTAATATTCATCGAATAGTTTCTTTGCTCGTCACACTTGTATTCGATGCATTTGCCAGATAAAGACATTACAGACAATCGCACAATTTACACCCCCTTTATATTTCACAATGTGCATAATAAAATGCGGGTGTGCCACATGTGTATGTGTGTGTACAGTATGTGTATGACTCAAAGGAGCATCCTTTGTTTCACAAAAGCTTTATCTACAACTGTAACGATTTAAAAACACTATCATCGCTCATGAACCAAAAAATAGCAAGTGGTTGTAGGTATTCAATTTTAAACCACTATGTATAATGAATTAGACAAATATTTGTTATGCTCTGGAACCTAAAAGACCCCACGGTACCTGCTGAGAGTTAACGCTTGTATTAGGTCACTTGCAAATATGAATTTCGATGAATCGTGAATTTCTGCAATTAAAAGATAAAACAAACAGACACCATTTCTCATTTTTAAACGAGAAAATCAAATTACATGAAAATTTGGCACAACCGTTGGCGATTAAGTCCAATTTTTCTGAACTGATTTCATTTTATATGTGCATCTGTAATAAGGTTTTAAACGTTCCCAGTGGCGATTATCGTCCTGGTTTCGTCCATTCTACATGTCGCGTTATGTCGTTGAAGTTAACTGTCGCGATAATAGCATCGTTTAGTGTCAGAGCTTGGAAACCTTCGATCCAGGAGGAAGATATAAAAACAAGGTTCGATAAAAGTATGCAGCGAACAAATCCTGCTATTTATTTCGTACGTGAACTTGCATTATCTTATTATTTTCGTTTTTTCTTCATACGTTCCTTCTCTAGAATGCAACCAATTTTCCTTCTTATGGCACACATGCCAGGCACAAGTTTCTCTTCGACCATCACCTCGAGTTTACTACCCACACGCTAAAAGGCATATCAATTACAAATGTGTAAATCCAATCAACGCACGTAAAATACACAAAACTCAATTAAAGTGTGAGTGCATACCTACTCCAAATTCACAAAGTCTAACACATAAATTAAATACTCCACTAAATCGCCACCCCATAAATATATCCCATCGTTTCATAAATGTCTGCAATTTTTACAATTTTAGAATACGAATCCGCGAACGGCGTGTTTTTATACAATAAAATGTAGAATTGTAAAGGTATCCTTTCAAAATGATAAAAAATTCATCGTTATTTAGTCGCAATGCAATCACATACTTAATTGTTACTAATAAACGATAATATATCGCAAAACAATGTTTAAGTGAATTTCGCTTGAGGTACGTACAATTTTTTGTTTATAAATATAGCTAAATAATGTAACAGCACTTCTCTTAGATCCCCATGTGATCTTGAAAAAACGGCCGCGCTTACGCCACAAAGTCGTTTTGGTCCGATCGCATAAAACCAGCCTCTGTCTCTTTCAAGGAGCAACGACAATCCAAATAAACGTGGCCGTGTTTCAACAAAATGTGTCCTCTCGATCCTACTATCACAGTCAAATCTCCTCGGTTTCTCGTATCCCATATTTAATCGCAAATATATAATAACGCTTTGTCCGAAACGTGTCTTGCTTATCTCACACATAGAAGAACGTATGTATGTGCAACCGTATCGAAACTCGATTTTAAAGTGAAATGGAATATTTCGCGAGCACTTTTCCGCCCAATATCCTCTGTCTTCGCTCTGTCGGAGAGAAAAAAAGGAACAAAACATAAGCTATCACCTTAGTGAGCATTCGGAATGAACAGTAAAACATTTCTTTTCTTTTCGTAGGAACACCTGTGTGTGCAGGAAATGCAACTTTCGTTTGAAGACGCGCGGTAGCTCAATATTTGTAGACAAGGAGTGTCTTATATTCCAAACGATGGGAATATCGCACAAGCTCGTCTTTCGTCTACCAATTTTTTTGCTCACCGTATCGCGATAACAGAGAATTTATTTTTCTTCGGTGCAGCATAAACGTAACGTTCGTTAACTCTACGCTTGCAATTCTGCAGATTGTATCAATTCAAATGGTAGTGTCCCAACTAGCTCAAATACTTGATACTCAACAAGTAATCGCGAAATATGCATTATTCTATGTATGTATACATACAGTATATAGCAATATATTCTTTATATCATTTATATTTATATATACCACTTTGTTCATTATGCCCTTGTCTTATGTGAGGGCATGCATGTATATGTATATATATACACGTGACTAGTTCGAAAAGAAAACAATAAAAAAAACGACAATACCTTCGCTTGCCTTGCGCGCTCGAATATTTGAGCATTTGTATTTCCCAATTTACCATCAATACGTCGTAGTATCATTTGTAAGCGTCGCCTGTCCCTGCCCATATGCATATAAATAAGAATAGCATTTATACCAAATTTTTTAGGTTTCAGCTTTGAAGCATGTTACATAATGGATGCATGCATGCGCAACTAAAAATTAAGGAATTGTGTTACACATGTCCGATCTAGAAAATATTATAATAACCCTTTCACGAAGTTTATTTTCCTTTTAATTTCATCGTTTTAAGAACTGTGACTATCTTCGAGCCTCATGAGTCTAGCTACTAACAACAATGTTAAAATGCCTATTTCTGAGGTTACCGTCGAAGCGACATCGTCAATCAATCGTTTGAATCGTTTTCGGTACGCCGCACACATGCGACGCCGATACTGAAAGACGACGTATTAATACGAGACACTTTGTACGCTAGAGAGGCGACGGAGACTCGTATTATTTGGTTGCGTTAAATTATTCAGCCTCGCCGAGGGCTAACTCGGGGCGTCTTCCGGATCTATCGCCCCGCTAGTCACTGCTGGCTCCGTTTCGCTGCTTTGGCTCATCGTCACGAATTGCTGTGACAACGTCTGCAAACTCTGCCGCACCTGAAACATCCAACTCTTGTTGCAACCTTACTGAAAGTAAGATTTCAATTTAATAGTTTGATACCTACATTACAGGACATAAACTTGATGGTAGCATTACAATTATTACTCTACAAGTTATACAGAAATACAACTCCCAAATCACAATCCCACACAAACAGATAATTAAATACCTAGGCCTACTTTTGAACCCTCAATTAAAATTCTTCACACATATAGACACACAACTCCAAAAAGCAAAGCAAGCATATAAGAGCCTCTCCCGGCTATTCCACTTCAGAGACCTAAACAACAAATGCAAAGCCCTTAGCTACATCACATTAATCAGACCAATCTTAACATACGCATGTCCTATCTGATACAATATCCCCAACTCCAAAATGGAGAAATTACGCTTATTCGAGAGACATGTCTTACGCGCATGCCTATCAATGTTCAGATCCAAACATTCGAACATTTATTTCGAAATAGAAAATTACATAGGTACTGTCTTAATAAATATTGTTTATCGCTGTTCGCTCTAATTAAATTTGATGGGCTATTAACAGCGCTAACAGTATTTTCCACACGGTCAAAGAAAAAAACATATAAGTTACAAAATACACTGAAGTCCACCTCTTTTTGTTACCAGCTTGAAGATTGTCACATTTGACAATGTTTTTACGAGTCAAAAAATATGTGTAGATAAACGTTAATACAAAGTTAAATTCGTGTAACTTACTTTTACATTCAAAGTCGTTTATCTCGAGAACGACTGCGTAAATAAAAAAAATAATTCCATATTTTTAATTTATTTCTTGGGATATCACGTCTTCATTGATTTATTTACGATGTCCCAAATATCCTATATAAACTACGTAATGCCCCCAAAAATTTTTACTCGTGGTCCACTAAACAGTGGTTTCAAGTTTATGCACTGCAATATACCATCATCCATTTTCGTGACACGAATACAGTACCTTTATTATTTGATCGAGGTTCGAGTTAAGATAATGCAAAAGCCGTTCTTGTGTGAACCGTTCCGGCGAAACGAGGGGGTGGTTGAGATACGCCGTGTGCAACCTGTCGATGCGAACCATCATCAGAGCCGCCGACACGTAGAGAGCTGCTAAAAGGGTTATCAGGATAGTTATCACTGTGCTAGTTTTCAGTCCACCCGTGAACAATGAAAAGAGAATTCTGGATTTGCTGGGCGCAGCTGGAAGCAACGGTACCGGCGGTGGTTCCAGTCTAAAACAACACAAAAAAAAACAATCAGTAAATAATTTTTATACTCCACACAACTGAAACAATCCAACGAATTCATTAATTCGTGATACTTAATAGCATGCTAGTGATGGGATCTATTAAAAAATTCGCCCATAATCGCATGTATGCGTATATTTTGATTCATTTAACTTGCTCATCATTCCCACAGAAACGATCTCTAATTGTAAGACCGACAACCTGTCTTATCATATTCCAAAAAAGGGCACGGAAAAATTTCATCTCTGACTCGAATTCCCGCGTAAATAGATCACTTTCCCCAAAATTCGGCGAATTTATTTGCACATCGAAGAATTTTTTTCGATAACACGAGCCTCTGACGCGCATACATATACATACGTCAAAGATGGCGAATGTTGCACGCGGTACGCAACCGAGCGACGCGGCAGTTAGTATTCCGAGGGTTAAATCTATCCCAGACCTAACTCAACCGTTTTTTCGATGCGCCTTGAAACACGTTAAAAAAAGAACATTTATTTACATTATGGGAGGCGATGGCAAACTCGGCCTGGTAATTGGTAGTGAAACACCGGAAACGCCGTCGGTGTCGGTACAGACTGTCGGCGGCCTCAAATTGATATCCGTCCCGCTTTCGGACATACTGGAATCGTCCTCCTCCGGGTTCACCTCGGAATCGTCGATCACCAACCCATCTGGGGGGAGTAACTTTTCCTCGCTGGTGAGGGGCAGAATCGTGGGCAAGGGCTGCGGTTCCATGGCAGCGTCCCAAACCTGTTTCATCAACTTGAATGTCGAGTCCCTGGATAGAAGGGAGCAGAAAACGTGCCTATCCTCTTCGGTGGCAACTGCTACCGCATTCGGTATAATTCGGGCGGTCTTCTCCTTGCTGATCTTCAACACGGAGACTGTTGGTATCAATAGCTTTGTCACGTATCCGAACACGTTGCTGTAGAAGGCAAAGTAGTTCGGCGTGATATACAGGTGGCCCTGCAGCAGGATATCGCCTACTAGCGCGCAGCTGTAGTAGTTCAATACACGTTCGTCCGCAGCAACCTAACGGACATAAATATTGAGCTTTGTATTTAGAAAAATCTTCAAATCTGGTAAAAATACTGAAGGCTATGCCGCGTAAAATGTTCAGACATCTGTACACTACCAAACACAGTCCGCTATTGCGGTTTTAATTATCAGCAGCTGAATTCGTAGCACTTCACATTTGATAAGTAACTGAAAGAATTAGGAAGATTTCTATCCACCGCACAAATGAAAATATCGCTTTACGTTTCAGGAGTTAACAATTTTAATAGACGAATTCACGTTACGAACTCGGCAATCACACTTTCACATTGCAATAACAAAGCTGTCTTTACTTTTAAACACAATATGTACATTGCATAGTGTTCTCCATGCTCATCTGATCTGTACGATAAGACTACTTTTAAGTAGTCTACTCTTTTATGGAATCCAGCTGCCGATAACGGGCAGATAAGATGTTGAACGCTGCCGTTATCAATGAAAGAATACTTTGAGCAGATTCATAGCAAAGAAGAAGCTGGTACGATAATACTTTCAATGTTATAATGAAATACCAAACTTAGGTAATGCGTATTTTATTTTACGCTATGGTACTGTATACCATGAAAATGACAGACGAAGAGGCGTGGGTGAAACTTTCATACAATTACCTGAGAGAAATGCCTGTGGAATTTCTTCTGTCTTGCGCTGCTGGTAGTTGTTGGTGAAGATGTTGACGAAGATCTGCTAACTGTTGTTGGAGTTTGTGCGGCACTGCCAGCTGCCATGGATGGTGTGCTTCTACTGAGCGGTTTGGAAAGATGGCTAAAAAACAAAAAGTAAGAAGCTATAAGTGAAACGAGTGTGGCTAATTTTCAAAAAGAAAGAATTCATCGGTTCCTTTGTTTCGTGGCAAAATAGGAAGCATTATCGTTAGAAATCTTGAACTCTCAAAGTTAATATTGAACGTCTTCGATAATGTTCGATAAAGATAAAATATTTTACGACTTATTTCCTACAACGTATTACTAAACACTGAAAATCTAATGCCCCGTTAATATGGAAAGATATGGACTCGTTAATATGGAATGAATCATCCCCACCACTTTAGCCCAGGTCGGCATCAAGCACGACTTGCCTCGCCGTCGCTCGACACGCGGGCCGCTAAACAATATTTGCCACCATATTTTGCTGCTCTCTCATTTTTCTTCAAATCATTTTCGAGTTCGCATCTTGGAAAGGAATACGCCCTAGAACCCCTTTTATTATACTTCAAGTAATGTGGGAAGCATGGCTTCGACCAGCTAGACGAGCGAAGATCAGGTGGGCGGTCCGAGGACGCTATACTGAATTCATCCTAAGAAAAATCCCGTTCCGCGCAGGGATGATTCTGAGGAGGCGCTGGTTGGTCCGACTCCCCACTTAACCGTCTACGTTATTCTCCGTCTTATCGCCTGTTACCTCTCTGTCAACCGATCCGCAACCTATAATGTTTACATTGACATCGGTCACGTCCCGCCCTGGGACGGGTAGGGAAACCGGCAGGTAAAGCGTTACGAGCAATCGTCTGCGTTGGGCCCATAGACAGTAGTGGGGGCTGCGCAGAACGGTCAGAAAACGGTCTGGGCGTAAGATTTTTCTTAGGATGAATTCAGTATAGCATCCATAGCGTCTTCTACGTGCTGCGTGGAAAAGGGTGCCCGAAGCCAATGAAGCGGCGGGCATGCCACGGATATGGAAACCTCTAGTAGTGTGTGTGTAGGCTTGTACCCTTAAGATGAAGTTCCACGACGAGTGGCTCGCCGACTCGCCGAACCTGGACGAGCCGAGCCACGAGCCGTGGAACTTCACCTTTAGGGCCCAAGAGCGCACTACTAGAGGTTTCCATATCCGTGGCATGCCCGCCGCTTCATTGGCTTCGAGCACCCTCTTCCACGCAGCACGTAGAAGATGCTATGGATGCTAGCGTCCTCGGACCGCCCACCTGATCTTCGCTGAGCTAGGCAGCAGCTAGAAACAGGAAGCGAGGACTCCTAAGGATCTTCAGTAAGTATTTATACGTTGGTCCTACTCACCGATTTTGATGACCTTGAAGTATGTTGTAAATCTCAACAACTGAACAACTTTTTCTTATACCTGCCTGTCAACCTCGACACTGTTCAGCGATGCCGGCGCCGCTGGATATTAGAATGACTCTGGTTCTAATACATAATTTTTTTGCTAGGTGGAGGATGCTGTCGAGGGCACCTGTTGGGTGTGTGGGAGCTCCCGTCAACACCCCGGCCGAGCGGCGACAACATGTATACTAGGGTGGCTCTTATTTACTCTTGATGAAATTTTTTCTAAGATTTTCTTCGCGGCACCCCTTAGAATAGTTCCAAATAATAAAAAAAATCTGCATTTGAATCCCTCACTTCTGATGTCTATGTATACTATATAGGAAAAAGTTGTTCAGAATGATGACCTTGACAACATATTTCAAGGTCATCAAAATCGGTGAGGAGGACCAACTTCTATTGGGTTATTGTAAATTATTAATACTAAGACAATTAACATTTTTTCGGTTATAATACTCTTTTTCGTCCTTGATTTTTTCATGTAGGGGAAGGTGGGGCAAGACGGGGTAGTTAAGGTTTGATGATGAATAAAACACAAGTTTTCATAATCAACTAATCAATTTTATGTCTGAGCCATTCTTTGGTAATAAGTCTCTCAGTTTAACTATGAATCAACCTAATCTTTACAGGTTTTAATCGAATAAATAAAAAAATTCAGAAAAAGTCCTATCCCCCCGTCTTGCCCCACGGGTGGGGCATGATGGGGTACCAATTAAAAAACAATATAAATAAAGTAAATATATATAAATTAATTATTTATTGGGTTGACAGAGGCGGCACATATGTATGGCTTCATCGTCCTCGTCTCCTACATCAGCACAGGAGAAATGAAGATGTTATAATTGCGGTGTTTCCAGTTTTCTCGACATACGAGTCTTTTGCTTTGTGATTGGGACGAGAATCAGTTCTTTTGGACTAATTAGTAGAAAAGAAGTATCATTTTCCTCGGTCCGTCTTTCGTTTGTAGTTTCTAACTATCCTGGGACAATGAAAAAGTTTGATTTTTATTTCTAGGTTTGTGAGGGGCATGATGGGGTAATGAAAATAAGAGGTACCCCATCTTGCCCCTTCTCATCTCACTACAATCATATGAACACTGCCCGAAACATTATTTGCGAAAGGATAAAATGACACACGTGCCTTATAGCCAGCTAAATTCTGCCTCAGAAACATATACATGTACTGAAGATCTTCTATATTATCATATCATTATCACGGGTGCTAAAAATAAGGAAGATATTAAGAAATCCCAATAAATTATAAATTCTGATCTATTTTTTCTTATATATATATCTTTGTCACACGTCCACGTGTTTCACTGACTTGCTGCTCACTGACGGTGTCGGTAACGACACGTTTAACGCGTATGCTGAATTTTGATTAGTGCGTTTGTATCACGAGATAGGGGGGGTACGCCGTCTTGCCCCCCACCCCGTCTTGCCCCACCTTCCCCTACTTGACGTAATTTGTTTGCTTTTTCAAAGTTTTTTTTTACGGGGATCTCACTTCTTTTTACAAAGATAATTTGCATAGAGAATGAGTTCACTCATCAACGAACTTTCTGATTCATAAACTGACAGTATCTACCGGAAGAGGAAGTTCAAAGCCAGAAATTTACCGGTATCAAACTACAAAGTTAAAAAGCGAGTCCATTGGACCCAGTGTGAACAGGAAGGGTTAAGAGGTGTTTTCACCCTGAAGAACCGAAAATGGACACAGACAAAAAACCACCTGATACTTCTATTGAGGTCCCCTACAAACCTGCACAGTTTAAAAAAAAAAGGGAATACTCGGGTAACCGAACTTCTCTTGTAAGCACAAAAATGTCAACTTTTTACCGTAAACGCGAGTCTATCGCTTTGACAGCAACATTCAAATATTCAAAAGTAATGAGTAATAATTTCGACGATACTTGCGCGATCTTGCAAAAGGAGATCATCCACTATAATTTACCAATAACTCAAAGACTTTATGGTACAAGAGGCAGAGATCCTATTCACATTCACAGACTTCTTGATCACGGGAACTACGCCCACATCCAACTACTACGTAATGTTCCTTGGAAGTAAGAAAACTTCATAACCACAACAATTTTTGTATTACTCATAGATCACGTCACGAATGAGCACCGTTTTATTTTAAATGATTACATAAATCCCTGTGGTGTCACACCTTATGGACCTCTTCCGAATCCTCGGGCTCCAAATGTCGTTGCTCCAGATATCGTAGTGCTGTACAACCATCTTGCAACAGGGTCGATGGAGACGTGGTAGACCTGATAGATCGGACAAATCTTAGAGACTAAGACTCCACAGATCTGCGGATTCGGATCGAGTATCTTCTGTGGCGTCCCTTTATGCACCCACAGTTCGATGAAACCACTTAAGCATCAGCCGCCTCTCGCGGAACAGGAATTAACTCATTAACTGTCAAAGGAGGGTTTATTTCGATCGTTAATTGCAGTGCGTCTACAGCCCAGTCGACTTAATATAAATTAAGGTCGAGCAAACGATCAAAGTCGACCGAGGATGTAGTGGCAGTAATTGAATCTGCTGGAAAACATCAGACGTCATCGTCTTTCCTACGGGTTCAACGTAATCGAAGTTCGATGGACAGGAGATACAGGAAGAACACATTGCAACGAGGACACAAAAGGGAAGTGTTCCTCTCGCAGTGAGAATTCGTGAAAAGTCTTGTTGGGATAAAAACACAGAACACACACAATGTAACTGATCTTCTTGCACTAAAGAACTCTTCTCATTGGAACGAAACCGTTGGTATTCGGCGTGATAGAAGAAACACGTAGAAACGCTCGACATTCGTTCAACTCTATGAACTTTTGCAATTCTAACTGAATTTTCTGCATTTTATAACGATTGAGACGACAGAAACCGATGTAACGATTTCAAGCGCGATCACGTTCGGACTATCGATCAGGTAACAAACGAGTCGCACGTCACCACGAGTGTGACTGATGAAGATGGAATCGTAGAGCGATATCGATGAACTCCTGTCGCTGGTAATATCTATAAGACTATCTCGACTTTCTTCTATAAAGTCGCGTCGATTAAGAAACCGGACAAAGTAAAATTTCGAGATAAGACAGACGTGTCGGAAAAATCCTTAATGACACGTTGTAAGTACATGTTTGTAATGATAAATGTAAAAACATTCGCGATACGCTTTTCCGCTTTTAAAACAACTAGCACTTTTCAGCAGAGAATAATTTTATAAACAAATAATCGATAAATAATCAAACCACTATTTTTCCACAGATGGTTACAATCCTCGTAATTACTAATTTGTAAATTGGAAAATATTAAATTTGTTAAAAAAGAGGAAACAATTTGCAGATAAATTAGTAGTATCTAAATTGTTAATTGAGATTTTTGCTTGTATATAACAGATTTCCATTGCTGGCAAAATTAATATACCTACTATAACCATACTGGATATGAACTATAAAATTTTATTTACTTGACATAGGTTTGCATATAAAACTACTTAATGTATGGTATAACTAAAATGTTATACATTATCATACACTTTTTCAAATCTATGCAGGCACTAAATTTAGGTTCAGTAACAGTTTTATGCATAATAGATTTTAGCGCAGTGTAGTAACTAGTAACGAAAAAGTTATTTTGGAAAAATTGTACATATTTTGTCACTTTCTACTTTTTTTCATGATAAATCATCTGCTATGGAGGCAGCAAAGTATGCAGCGACCTCGGAGCTCGCGTTGTTTTCAAAGCTTACATTCGGAGACGCTCGGACAATACCTTTGATTCTTTCCACAAAATATCGATGTGAAAGCACGCCAAAGCCAAACAGAGTTTCGAAATTCTTTGGCACGAAAATACATCAACGCTGCTCAAAGCGTTTAATAATTGGAATTATGTATACCATACATTAAGTAGTTTTATATGCAAACCTATGTCAAGTACCTAAGTTCAAAGTACTCGGGCATTGATGGGATGTAGGTATTTGTAAACAGAAACAGCAAGGTATGGTCTAGAGTCTAGGATATGATTTACTGAATTTGCGAAACTGATTTGGTGCACATTCGAAGTCATTTTTCTGAAAAAAAAATGGAGGCTACTTTTCGACAACTTTACTACGTACTTTCAATAACCAGATTTCCTTATTCTTCCTCTAATTTTGTGAATTACAACACCTTACTCAAACTTTACTTCTGCCTTTTTTGTTACAACCGATCATACAGGGTGACTCATTTACGGGAGCATAGCACTTTTTTTGCACGAAAATTAAGCATTCTTTATGAATTTTCTTTTGTATGAAAATAAAAAGCTAGAAAGGTGGTGTTTATTGCAAATGAAAGATCCCTGTTTGAAAGTATTAAAATAATTTTTATTAAAAAAAAGCAATCTCGCTATAATCACTGAAAGTTGGTCCCCCGTGGAATGAGTAGAATTGCGGTGCCACAAATTTCGTCTTCTATGCTTATTTGAAACATAAAAACAAATCGAGACATTACAATTTATTACATTTTGTTGTCGTTGACCGATTCGATTCTCAAATTTCGCATTTAAAACAAAATAGCGGACTGTCAAACTGTAGGTATCGATTTCGGCACTGAAACTGTAAGTTTGACAGCCCGCCATATTGTCTTAAATGTGAAATTTAAGAATCAGCTCGGTCAACGACAACAAAATGTAATAAATTTGAATGTCTTAATTTATTTTTATCTTTCTGATAAGTACAGAAGGCGAAATTTATGGCATCGTAATTCTGCTCACTCCGCAAGGGATCAACTTTGAGCGGCTATAGCGAGAGGAGACTGGGTGCTTTTTTTTTTAATAAAAATTCTTTTAATAGTTACTTTCAAACAGTGATCTTTCATTTGCTACAAACCCCATCTTTCTAGCTTTTCATTTTCATATAGAAAAAAAAATCATAAAGAATGCTTAATTTCAAATGATGGTTTCAGGTTGTACATTATCTGATCTAAGTATAGAATGTAAACGTAAAACCTACTTCATCCTGAATTATCTTGCAGGTGGCGAATGACTTATATCACGTAAATATCTTTTGCTTTCCACTCTTTGTCTTGTATGAACAGGTGTTCACGCTATCTTGCGATACGTTAACAAGTTACTAACACAATGAACGAAGTTAAGAATATTCATATCTAAACAATTAATAATAATACCTAGTTTTTGAAATGTAATTAATCTTAAATCTCCCTCGAAATACAGTTGTTTCCAGTTTCGCAGGATCCGGAGAATATCTATTATTCGGAGATGTGGGCGAATTTCACTGAGTTTTGTGGCTTTTGGAGTACGCGAATAGGGGTGGGAAGAAACAACATGACACTAGTCATTAAGAAATGAAGCTGCCATGTTCCCCATTTCACCAATCGATTCCTCGACTTTTCTCGGTTAGAAGACATAAAATACAATAATAAATTGTGTGTATTAATGTTTTATGTAATTTCGTTAATTGTAGTCCGATTTACAGAGCATTTTCTGTTATCATTCTCTTTCCCTCATTTTTCTTCTTTCCCTGTTCCGCCTTCATTGATTTTTCAAGGTCAGACCAGTTTTGGGAGCATCTTTAATTTACATTTTTGTGACCGTGGTGACATATACTTTCGATCTATATAAAAAAATCTTCGCGATTCCATCATCAACCGAATAGTGCTCCTAGTAAGGAGAAACCAATTCGAGTCGGGTACTCACCTATCGTTACATCTCAAGGCCGCGTGGCTCGGACTCCTCGGAGGCTGAGAAGTATTGGGAGTAGTAGCAGCACCAGTGCCAGCAGCGGCAGCAGCAGCAGCTACTGTAAGCTGAGAGCCGCTAATCGGCTGCTGATTCGCTTGTTGCCCACCAGGGACTACTTGAAGAGGCGTGCTGGGCGCCGACCGTGCTCCTATGGACCCCGCAGACCTGAAACAGCAACGATCCATCGATTGGAGTGTCGTTTGTTGCAAATTTTGCAAGATAAAATTAATGATTCATTCTTTATTTGGTCCCTTTGATGGAACAGTGGTAGATGATGTGAGTAAGGGAGACCGGGGTTAGTTGATACAGGGACAGGTTGATACAAACGAATTATCTTGATACTTTATATATATAGCTCCATTTCAGCGAGATATGTGAAGTTTGTTGTTCAATTATTTACTATGATCCAGCGTCCGTATGTGTACCTTGACGTTAACAATCGTTTTTAACTGTTTTCATTTATATAGAGAAAAAGTAAATAGTTTTGATAGGTCCAAATTAATCGTCCAAATAACATTTTTTCATTCATTTTGTATGTATTTTCTTAAGTTTTCGCTTGTTATGTATTAAAGAGGAAGGACCAAAGTATATTTTGGCATATTTGTTATTACGTAGGGGAGACCGGGGCTAGTTGGCTAATGAGGTTAGTTGACTAACTCCCCATAACTATTATATTATAGAATAGATGGTGCTTTGATTAGCGATTTTAAAACATATGAATGACTAGCCAGCCATTCCATGTGTCGCCGTGGTAGAAACTCGCGTGTTGTATCAGTGGGAATAAAAAATCTAAAAACATCGACGGTAAGTAAATATTTCAGTTTTGACTATTTATGTATTTTTGTCCAGTAAGTACAGCTTGATATTTTTTTCATGAATATATTGTGTAAGTGTGATGCATTGACTATGATTTACGGTATTTTGTTTTATCCGGTGCTTGGAATTTTGCACGTAGGACACCTAATATGTTAGCAATGTCGGATGGGGTTACTTGACTAAGCATATGTGGGGTTATTTGACTATTAGTCTAGTAACCCCGGAAATTATTTTTTTGTTTTTTTATCCAGGTTTGCTCCTATTAATATACATTTGTTGCAGAAATGAAGATGAGAAATTACAAACGAAAAACTGAGAATGGCAAAGCATCTGCTGATACTATTTTACGGGCAGTCCAAACTGTCATAAATGAAGGCAGGAGCGTAAATAACAGACACACCTATAAAAGAAGCATTACAGCAAGAAAAAGAAAGCATTCAAAATAAGAAACGTTCATGTAAGACCAAAATGATTGAGAAGAAAAATACGAAAAAGAATAAAGCCAAAAACGGTCGAAAATTTCATTTCCGAGAAGAATGTCCTGCACCATCCACGTCATTCAAGAAAAATGTATCGTCCTCAGAGTCAAAAGATGATGCCAAATGCTTAGTATACAATGAATCTTATACCGATAGCGTTCGTGGTGAGAAGTGGTTGCAGTGCACACGTTGCAGCAGATGGGCTCACGAAAAATGCAGCAGCTCTAATATAGACTATTATGTGTGCATTAACTGTGACTCGGATGATGATTTGTAGGCCTAATTTGACCTAATTTTGAGCAAATAAATGTTTAATTTCTGTTAATACCGCTATGTTTTCTTACGAACTTAAAAATAAATGTCAAGTCAACTAGCCCCACCATATATGTCAACTAGCCCCGCAACCGGGGTTTGTTGACTTACTGGACTCACTCTTGTAAATATAATAAAAACTATAACTTAGACTCAATTAAATCGAATTTCAAAATTAAGCCTGTATACCCAAGTAAATTTGTGAACTTTTGGTATGCGGTAAGTTAACAAAATACCAATGGTTGATTTACAAAAAATAGATATGTAAAAAATTAGTCTACTAGCCCCGGTCTCCCCTACTTAATTCAAATAAAAATGAAAAAAATTCAAAAGAGAATAACGTATCAACTAGCCCCGGTCTCCCCTACCGTCGTGCAAAACCAATTGAAGAATGTTTCGATGAAGGATTGCCTGCTACTGGTTGCGTGAATAGTAAATAAGATCAACCTTTAACCCTCAACTAGTGTCTAGAATAGATAATATAACTGTAGTATAAGTAATATTATAGAAAAGAGAAGAAGAATTGGCGAATCGGATTAATGAACGAGACTTGGCTCATTTTTTATTTTCAGCTATACTGGAAACATGAAAGTGACTATAGAAGCATTTAAGTAGATGTTATAGAAATTATTCATCTATTCGAAACTTTCTATACTCTAACTTGTAACTTGAATATGTAATTCAATTTTCACGAGTTGTGATATAGTATATATTAATGTCCGTTTTTAACACTTACTAGAACAAAGTTAAGGTGACAATTATCTACTATAAAAATAATAGGTGAAGTTGAATAATTGGAATGTAATAAAAGTGGTGTCAAGTGTTTCGCCGGAAATTAGCGAATTTCTCTGAACATACCTAGCTCTGGTGATCGGACCCGAAGCGAGGCAAAAATCGATCAGGCCCCGCGTTTCGAACTCCATCGTACTAGGTATCTTTCGATCTTTCGCTTCTAACGACTAATTTGAAGGCGGATGTCTCTGAAAGACGATGTACTTGAAGCTCGTAGGTGTCCAGTATCAACGACGATTTTCAAATTCTCCGAAAATCAGGGTGAACTAAGATTCACCTACTTATACTGAATTAACCTTCAAGCTGCGTTGAAGGCTGTTGTAACGTGCTATACTGTTTCGTGGCAATAAGAAAGACGAGAAATCGAGAGAAAGGTGGTACAGTGATCGCGTTGAATTTCAGGTGGTCAAAAGAATTTTGTATTATATAATACGTTTAAAAATTAAAACAAGATCCTCCGTTGCTCCTCGCAATTAGTAGAACTGAAGAAAGTGTATGATCATTGCAGCTTGAGTTATTGAAGAATTTCAAGTTATTAAAGAAACGAAAGGTCAAGAGGTGTGCTCTTGTCAGAAGAAACAAAATTAACAGGCGGGTAGTCCGAAGCTGACCAATGTAGTTTTTATCCTCCAATTAAGGTAAATGTTGATTTTGATACAACGAAAAATGACGAAAGCACCTTGGCTCTTCTTGCTTTCGAATCCCACGCTGAATACCAGAAAAGACGAAAAGGAATGTTCCAAGGAAACAAAAAGCCAGAAAACTATAGAACTTCGAGATCAGCTAGAGTGATGTACCGTTGCCAGCAACGATAATATATGAATGGTCCAGTGATCGGTCAAACGTTTCCCATAATAGAATTTATTGTTGAACCAAGCGGTATCAGTAGAAGCCACGCTGGTATCGGTGTTTTTTCAATATCACTCTGGTCGTGGTTCGCAACTTCGCTCCCAATGAGCTGAAGGCTAGTCGAGCGAGAAAGAAGATGCTCATTTCTGACGAAACGGGCTGTTACGAAAGGAATTTAGTTCGCGATCACTGATTCAGCAGCGATCCAACTTCAGACTGGATTTGTTTGTTGCTAGTTGAGGTTAAATTACGACGAGGAGTAAGCGATGATGAAGCTGATGTCGAAACAGAATTTGAAGGGTAACGCGTTCGAACGTTACACGAGTCGTCCACGGACCAGCCGCGAAAGTAGACTGATGGCTAGGCTGACGATGGAACACGGCACACGACCTAAACCACCGATGTCCTTACGATTCGCTGAATATTTAATAAACGCACTGTGACTTTGCACATACCCTTAGCTATATTCTCGAGGCTGAACATAGTAGGAAACACGTTTCAATCCGATTGATTGTTGACTGAAAATATACATGTCATGGGAAATGAAGAAACAACGCGCAGTGCGAGAAAAATCGAACGAGCAATACTTTGAAGAGTATGTTCTAGAATCGAAATGATGCATACTGAACGCTTTAACTGCAACTATGGTTGGGTAGAATTATGGATCGACTTTCACAGCATGTACGAGTATTTTAATGCAACTTTTTTGTGCAAGAATATCTACAGAAGAATTCAATTAGCAAGATAAATTTCTGCATATCGAAACTCGTTTCGTTGCTTGAAAGTGTTTGGTCGCCAACAAAAACAGGGCACCTCGTTGGTCGCCGCGACCACTTGGTCTCCCGTGCGGCGCTCACGTTTTCGTGGTTGCCGGCGACTCGGTGGTCGCTGCGACCAAGTGTGTACGAAATCATATGTCCCCGTGTGTCTCGTGGTCGCAAATGCGTAACGAGCCTAAAAGTTAAGTTGTGCAATAAGTAGCAGTGAATGCAATTAACCATACAAGTTTAGGATAGGTTTTAAGAAACAAAATCTTTAAACTTCATTTATCATAGATGTTTAGGTATGAAAGTCTGATGGCTTAAAGGTACATTTGTGAAAAACGGTTTATAGAATAAACACAATGCCGTTCAATTCGGCATAGTATGCAGAGTTGTAAAAAATTAATGCATGGCATTAAACTCTCAAGACTAGGACAATCAAACGCATATATACACATATGCCATTGATAACGATTCAGTCGATTATCTTATACCACGTGGAGGTCACCAAGCGCATATTGTACAGAGTGTTAAAAAAGTAACGGTCACTGCTTTCAGAAGGTGAATCTATACGTTATATATAAATTTGTAAAAAAATCTTGCCGTAGAATCGTTTATAACATTGAAAATGAATGTTTATTTTTTTAACATCAACATATTTTGCTCGTTGAAAGTATTAAAAGTTTAAAAGGAAACCATATGTCACAAACGCACCGTTTCCTCGACAACAAAAAAATTAATGAAGTTTTGTTATGGATGAAGTGATCCATGTATCGTCAAATAGAGATGCTGGGGTAACTTTGACCACAAAACTAGTTTTGAAAGTAAATTCCCCTAATATTATTTTCCGACCTGTCAAGGGTATATTGCCCCTTAAACCTATTTGATAAAACCATTTTCCACATTTCTGAGAAAACGGCGTGTTTCCGACATATGGTTCCTTTTAAATTGTTCTCTTTTCAAGAAGCAGAATGTTGATGTAAAAAATATTAACATTAATTTTCAATGTTATAAAGTATAAACAATTTTGCGGCAAGTTTTTTTTTACAAATGTCCGTCGATCCAGAGGTATAGATTTACCCCTGAAAGCAGCGACCATCACTTTTTTAACACACTGTACAGCGTATGTGCTCTTCAGAATGTCAGAATGTCAGAATGTCAGAACATCAGTAAAATAATCCCCACCGCCGTGACGTATTTCGTGCATTATTGAAATGCAGCAGCTGTATTTTATCGCGACTGCTCTTTGAAGGTCGCCAACAACAACGTAGAAGTAAGGTACCAGTAATTATATAGCAGATAATTTGAAACATCCGTAAAGACATATGTACACATTACACGACTTTACAATGGCATGTAATATAATAATGCACAATTCATTACCACTTGTGCTTAATTGCCTCCGGAGTTGATAGGAAAACGCTTTTAATGCTGCTATTCCGTTCGAATTTGTATGAACAGAAATAATTTTCATTCACTTACATAGGCCCCCCTTAAAATAGATGATCAAATTTTCTGAATGTATTCTATTCATTTTTATAATGAAAAAAAATCATACAGAGAATCCCAAAACAAGAGAAAATCCGTATGGGATCTGGAAGGATTAGTAATTCTAACGATAAGTACGAATCTCCGAACAAACATACATATGCTCGTAAACGTGTCTATGAAACGTTATTTTGAAAAAACTTTTTGTATCATACTTTTTCCTCAGGAAGCTAAAAAAACACAAATTAGCATCGACGTGTTCTCACATTGGGGAATTTATACACTCCATAGCCATGGTGTTTTCTTCACGCTAATGTTGTCTGGAGAGCATGAAAATTATTATCCGGGGGTCCCCAAATTTGTTTTGGTAAATGTTCACTTTAGGGGAGGCATCTATGATGACTTTACCTTGACATATGTTGTCTAGGATACTATCCTGAGTGACCTCCAGGAGGTTTTAGCCGTCGCTCGTTATTGTTTACAAAGTCATTAATTATTGAATATAGAACATAGAAAACATTTACTCGCTCTACTCTTTTGTGATTCGCGACTTCAGTGCCCCTCCGCCCGAGTAGGTCGAGCTCAGGACGAATCATCTAGGTATTTCTGAAAATTTATGTTTTCTAGTAGATCTTCGTGGAAGTACATATTACCAGTAAATTGGCAACGTTTCCTGAAGAAAATAAATCTAAACTCGACCTCACATAGTCGAGTGAAGTTATTTTTAAGTATACAGAAAAATTCGGAAGTGATTACGAATCAAATTACTTCTGAGTACAATAGCCTGAATGAGGTCGTATTTGAACTCATTTTAATCGAAAAAATTTCTGTTACCTATTGCTAGTATTCTCGTGAAAATGTGATCGAAAATATAGGAATTTAAATTTCCATTAGTAGATAACATTCTTATAGGCCTGGGTAACAGGCGAGCCAAGTGTCGGTAAAGCGGCAAAGTATATACAGGGTGGGTCAATTAAACCTGATATTATCATCTTGATTTGCGTCAATATTATTATCTGTAGAGAAAAATGGATTAAAGTAAATTTGCATGATTTTCAAAGAGTATGTATGCATGTGCAATTATGCAAATGTGATTGTATACATTTCCTCCTTATAAACGATGATGCATTTGCGTGTTTTCAGTGTTTTACTCACTGGTAACGGATATCTGATTGCCAGTCATTCCACGATAAATCACACAGGCTTTAACAACAATGTGACCGCCTTTTATCACATTTTCATTACTCATTTATATTCTCAAGAAACTAACTCGAATTAAATTTTCGTTGCAATATGTTCGAATTAATGCCTTCGAATGTTAATATTGAAAAAAAATATTCACAAATATAAACATTCGTAGACCATTGCATGAACAAATAAATCAAGCCCACTCTGTTTATCATATAAAAATGCCAGTGAATATTAAACTGCAAACAATATTTTGTCACAATCTTTACTAGCCTCGGAAAAAGAAAATTTATTACCTTAAGTGGGGCACCCAGTATAATACATTAAACTGATATCATAATCTCTGTAAAGGTAACGACTTTATTAGCACGCTGATTGTGAGCAACAAATCAGTTAGAACTGTTTTATAGGCGTTTGTAGATAATCATAAGAATAACTGCAACCTTGAAGAAAGCGGCCACCTGCCTAAATAAAACGTAAACACGGGAACCACCAAAATTGCGGCAATGCGAGCCGACTTTTGCGAACTCACTCTCTATGCCGAAAATGTCCGGAACACGACTCTGTGCAGGCCAACGACGCCGACGCTGCGACAAACATTCGTGTATGAATGGGCCAGTGAAAGAGTGAAAGAATCAAATGCACGCTTCATTAGACAAATAACTTTCAACCCTCTGTCTGATGACAAATCGAACAACTTCTTTTGCACCACCCCGAAACCCCTTCGACGGAGATACATTCGGAATCTACTTTCACAAGAGCCGGCAAGTACTTAGATTTGCCTCATCATTTGCAAAATATGAGAGTCGTAGATTAAATATGGGATTAAATTATTTTTTTACTTTTTAGTGCATTTTAATTTTTTTAAAGTCGGTTTTAATTTTTTTAGTTCTTGTCTTTTTAGTTTTATATATATTGACACAACATGCTTGGCAGGTATGCGTGTCGGTACATAAAATAATAATAATTAGGTGATAGTAGTCTTTATTATTAACCAGAACTGGCAAAATATTCGGTCAATATTGATGCAGTGTGGGATAGGACCACAGGGCATCGCCCTCTTTCGAATAAAAAAAAAGATTATCAAAATCGGTTCATATGCTGAGGAGTTATGTGTATGTACAAACATAAAAAAATATACATACAGGGTCGAATTAATAACCTCCTCCTTTTTGAAGTCGGTTAAAAAAGAAGGATATGTTCATTCACTTAGATTCTTCGTGACAAATGGAAAAAATCGTCCCTATATCATTATTTCCTAAAATCAGTAGCTACGGCGTTTATTTCAACAACACTTATCTTGGAACACCCTGTACATATATCAGGCACGTGTATGTATGTATCATTTAAAAGTGTGAGTGGGTTGGTTGGTATCGTGAAAAAGTCACTTACACCCTCGATTATGCGCCGGTTCAACGATTTATATGGCGGACGTCTCTGCTGAAAGAATAAAAAAACATTGAAATTTGCAACTCGCCGCGAGAATACGTGTAAGTAAGTACTTTTCTTGATGGTTGCTTAATTTGCATGCAGAGGTCAAGGAATCAATCACGAGCTAGTACTCGTAGTGTGGAGTGAAATTTATTCGACACCGATCCGTCGATCGATTCGTGGAAAGCTGCTCGAACGAGTCGATTATGCACGCGTCTTCGACGGAATATTTTATGCTGAACCATCCTGAGGGCTTATCTATTTCGTGGCATCGTACACGTTAGTCGCTTTTCTCGCCGGATAAAGATCGGAGGGATTGAGTGTTGTCGATGTATGTAAATGCCACGATCTGATGGTATTGATATTCGCTTATGTGACACACGTTAGTTCTTATAAACCGGAAGCTTATAAAATGTTTCTATTCCTACAATAAAATATGGAAGATAAAGTTACTGCACTGTATCTTTATGTATGTATGTATATACATATAATATGTGTCTGGTTTAAGTGTACACATGTAATTATTACTCAAGGTATTCAAGATGTCCATGTAAAATTTGTTATTGAATTTAAATTTTCTGTGAAGTTATTACTCATAAAGACTTTTATGTCATATACTGTTTTTAATGCAACCAGACATTTTTATTACATCACGGGAAAAAGATAATATTTAAATTTTAAAGCGGACATATTGTTTATTCATTCTGTATGGACACAAAGAAAATTCTGAATCATTAATTATTGAATGAAATACTTAAATGATGAAAGCGGCCAAATACACTGTTACCATTTTTATAAAGTTGGAAGTAATAACCTCACAGCAAATTGAAGTCTAATAACGAATCTTCCCATATATTAAACAATCAACGTTTATACACTTAAACAGAACGTATTCAACGAACTCAACGTCATGTAAAATCGCTAGAAAGGCTTAGCAGGTAACATTTTAATCAGGCATTTAAAGTGAAACTAATTTGAGGGTGAATATTGTAACAATGTTTTTATTTACTACACATTACTTTTTACAGATGAACAGATGAATGATCAAGTGGTCAGTCCGTGTCATAAAGAAAACATTGGATTTTTAATGTACCAACGCTTTGCTCAGGGTTTTGGCATCGTTTTCCACTGACAATGAGCCTGCTGCAAATGTCGAGGTGATTGAGAAAGGCCACGCAAGAAGCACCTGTTTTCACGCGCTCGAGTTCTGAGTTAAGTGGATAACCCTGTATATTTCTTAATACTTTCTAGCACGTGAATAATCTATTTAATTGGGGCCGCAATGTTGAATAGACAACGAAAAAACAGGTCCTGATTTTCCTAAGTATGTTATTAGAAATATTCCTTCAGTGTACAATCGTCTGTTAAAAGGATTTGAATAAGGAATTAACATTTTATTAGTACATAATTTTATGTAGGTACTGTGAACTTATCCTATCGTTTCAAACATGCACTTTCTATTTTACTTATAATGTTTATTTTTTCTTTCTTCTTTTTGCAATTCAATTGTCACATCTCAAAGACGTTGCTTTTTGAAATGTTAAATCAGCTTATACCAATATCCTAAATATGTCCTATAGATAACAGTAATGTTTGATCGTATCGTTTGACTGATATTCGCCACCGGTTTTAACGCGAAAGCTGCGCAGAAACCGTTCGAGATTAGAACTAACAAACCGCGTAAAAATAAACGGGGTCATCACCATTCATGCTTCTGTCCCTTTCATTGTAGTCTCGTACGTTTTGGCACATGTTACGAATATGTCTAATTCTTAACTTCTCACAATGTGCGACATACTTGGTTGATAACTTCTGCAGAATTATTCACATGTTCTCCGAAAATAAAGTTACACAAATTTCTCAAAATAAGAACGTATCATGTAATAAACATGCGGGGTATAAAAAAGATATTTAGTTGAAAAATTAGTGAGTAATCATTGTGAAACTAAAGTGTTTTTCTGCTTAAATTGCATATAAACGCACAACACAATCACTTAATTACACAACACCAATTAAATACTATTCTTCAATAGTCACTGCCCGTAGGGTAACTCTTGAATATTAAAATCCATACAAGAACATTACATAAAATTTTGTTCATAATACATAATAAATTTTTTTTTATACCACTCTTCCAATTAAAGCCACGACAATAATCGATAAACGAATCACTTTTCTCGTAAACATGGAAACGAAATAAGCTGATAGGTCATTAACAACTGCACGTGCGCGCTTGCAGATATCGCGGTAATAAATTTTATCGATATTTGCAAAACGTCCCGAAGCTTGGTCAATGATCTCCAACGTCCAACGCCAACAACGCGTCTGCCCACGGCCGTGGTCTGCCACCCGCATTCGAAACAGTTAGCGCACAATCTGCTGGATTTAAAAGATATAACGTCTGGCACACATTCGTGTGGACCCCACTGTACTTATTCGAAGAAACCTCTAGACAGTACATAATGCAATTTTACGGTGAAAACAGATACGACAATAAATCTACTAGCACAGCTAGCCACTAATTCATATAAATTAAGAATCTCTTTTCCGTTTTGTGTTTCGGATAACCCTTACAGTACTCTTCGTCAACGTCAGGACCACCTGATTATTTTTCAATGCTCTCTTTGTATCTGCCATGTTTTTTCACGTGGAGTGTAAAACGCTAGATCATCCAGTGTATACCACTGAAAATGGCACATAGTATGGGCTCAAATCAAGTTGGGAATCCCCGACGTTAATTTAATCTTTAAAGTCTATCTTGCCTATTCTCTGGCAAAGTAACTATTAAAAAAACTATAATCCCAAGCGTCAGTCTCGCCAGTGTTAACATGCTCCTCCATCTGAACTCGTTTTTCAGTTCTCTGTAATTCGGTCAGCGGCACAAACAACGAACCATGACGTCACAGAGTTCCTTTTTTCAGAATCGCACATTTTTTTGCGATAAAGCGAGCTTCACACGTGTCTGAATGTGACCCATATAAGATTTCATGTTAATTGACGTGACGTAACGAGCACGGGCATCACGAATGCGTGAATGGGAAGCACAACAGCCGTGTCTACGGAAACGTTTCAGTTTTGTGTTAATTAAACCAACGCGGGTGCCACGGGTGTCAAATATCGTAAAAGTGGCTATCATCATTTACTTCCTGTCTGATGAGACGATACTTGTAACAAAAGAGGGGAGAAAGAGATAGAGCATGCTACGAAGACAATTTATGTCCTCGACGGCAATGCCAGATTTATGTCGATTCAGGTGCTCAGGTGTTTGCGTTGATCAACAATTGATCATGTTTCAACAACTGAAATTCCCTGAGCGTACTAGGGGAGCAATTCAGCGTTCGTGAAATTTGAGCGTATGACTCAACGCAGCAGAACAAAGAAAAATAAAGGAATTGATTGAGAGAAATGTGGAGTGAAAAGTTGTTTATAAGCCTGTATGGTTCTATTTAAAAAAAATTTGCTTACTTTTGCGTACGCAAAAAAAAATACATATTTATATATCCTCTACATATCCTCAGTTTCATAATTTTTTGAATTTCCGGGGTCGATATCTTCCTTTGTAAGTAGTGAAATTTTCTATACTTTAAAAGTATTTTTTTTTCTACTTCTTGAGGGTGTGAACATATGTTTAGCAATGCCACTTCTGTAAATAAATAATGAATAGAGTTACCTTTCAAAGGTCACCGTAATAATTATAAGGACAATGATACTTAAATGAGGAAAAAGTAAAGTAACTCCAGCAGACACTCGACACACGAACCTTGAATTACGAGTCCAGTAGGGCGCCCACTCTGCCGAGTTGGAATACGATATATGTAGCATCTTTCACTTATATCTATGTATATAGTAATCCAGGAGCATCTTCAATTTATGAAACTTTAACGTTAAACAGACTCTCCCGTAAATAAATAAATAATTAAAAATGTCGCTAATTATGCGATTTAAAAAATTTCGTTAAAATGGCGGTCACATACCTATGTGACCAACATTTGTAACAGTAGTTGGGATTAAAAGAATACTTCATTTCGCAAGGGGTTACTCCTATTTAATATTTTCATAACTATATTGTATTAGTTGAAACACATTTCAATAGAAGAAAATTTACTAATTGTCACATGCACACACGTGTGTATATGTATGAGTAGAAAAGGAGAAGAGAAAGTTTCCAGAATCCTCAATTTTGTTCGTAGGAAATGTAGTTACACAATACGTAGGTGTAGTATTCTTTTTCTGCATTGCTCAAGAAATAAATACCTACATATTATAATTACATTTGTGAAAGTTTTTTATCATTCGAACGAAATTATCGCAGGGAAACTATACATTCTATAATCTTCTTTATACTATTTTAGTTTTCCCTTTTTCTATTTACTACGTTCCTCTGGTTCTATTATTGTATATTCATAATCCAACAGCTCCCAATGTTGTATTTTCCGATATTTCTACTATTAATATTAATAATATTTCTATTAGTAATAAATATTTTTGACGTACATAAATCAATCTATTTGAAAGAATTGATTTGAAAGAGGCTATATCTCGAACAGTTGGAACAAATCGTTCGCATTTGATAAAATTTACTGAAAAATCTCCTTAATCAATTGCGTGCTCCCGGATTACAGTAATTTGGGGAACAGTCACGCGCATAAGTATCGACGGAACCGCATGTGCACGTTGGTCGTATATGTACGTATACCGTTGGTCGAAGAGCACAGTATGAAAGAGTTACGGCGATCATAGTATACAAGCGGTGCTAAATAAGCATCGTGCGTGCGAGCACGCTATGAAAACGGAGGAACGAACCAACAGTGGCAGCTGCTGGCTAATACGACCACGACTCATTTCATTCGCGAGGTCGTCGTTCTGCCAGGCAGCAGTCTATACACTAACAAGACCATAGAGTTTAGCGGTACTTTTACACGAAACCGACAGAGCTCATTAAAGCACATGCCTCGTGACCTAACCAATAGTTTAGCTTCCCGTCAATGCACCACAATCGTCCTACACTGATGGTATCAAGTTCACTGTATAGTGTATAGAGTGTGAATGAACTATAGGTATAAACTCCAAAAGGTGATTGAACTTACTGAAGGAAACAAAACACGTCTTCTGTTCCCCGTTAATAGCCAACCGTTTCTACAGAAAAATCGCTTCAATTTGAACATTCATTTATTATCAATAAATATATAATAATATTATCAAAATAACCAGTACCAATTTACGGTACATACACTCCTATATTAAATAAAATGAATAGTAAAAATAAAATTAAAAAGAATAAAATAAAAGTAAGAGACAAAATAGTGACAAATCGAAATTGGTGCAAGTAGCGAGTAGCGGTTATAAAACGTTTGCGAATTGCTCGCGAGCATTGTTTATGAAGAGTGTTCAGGAACTGTTCGCTAGTGAGTACGCACCTTGACAAGTACTCGCGTATTGAGTATAAGTGCCGCCAATTAAAGATACTACCACAGACGAGGTGTAGAATAGACCTGTCATCCAATGCTACATCTGTCTCACGGTTTTGGGGCTCATGAGCCACATTACCATTTCCGTGTCACACATCCAATGTTAGCGGGTAAGCGTGAAATAAGAGTGCAGCACTACAACTGCTAGGAATTAAAGTTGTAATAGCGGTGAAAGTTTCAATACAGAGTGTCCCGATGCTAAATCAATACAGCATATTCAAGAGGTCAAATAATTGAACGAAGTTCATATCAAAATAAACATTTCTTCATTTATCAATCAGCAACTCTACAGGTCCATACAGAAGCATTATACAACTTTGGGATAACGAATCTGTTATCTTATTATTTCTTAATAAATTATTTTCGTACTTGGATTCATATGAACTGTAATTTTCTATACCTCGTTAGTGATACTACAGTGGTGTCCCGTTGTAAGCACGCCGCTCGGGCAACAAGCTGGTCTCTTAACGAAACAGAATTCAATTCGACTCGCCTTTCGTCTTTGCCGTCATCTTTTAGTAATACGACACCGCCGCTATCTCGAACGAAATTTATAGCTTGTCGCTGTCGCGTGCCCTCTCGCTTATTGCCAGTCTCTCCCATTCGTCGCGGCGATAACAGAAGAAATAGCGGGGATAGAAATGCTCTCTTAACACAACGTAGGAACCATACTCTTAACGGAACAACACTGTACTTGCCAATCATTAATGCAATTGACATTAAGAAATTTTACGGAAAGTTTTATTCCTTTCGAATTCTTTGACTTTAGTATACGAGTTTACTAAATTTTTATGCTAACTACAGGCATACATCGCGTGTAAACTGTGGATGCAGAAAAGTTGTCAACAGAACAAAACACCAAATACACAGTAGATTATAAAATCATTAGTATAGACAAATTTCTTAAGTCAAACGCTTTTTTTCCTTCCCTCTACGTCAGGGCGCTTTAGTGTAGGGGCCCCTCACGCGGCTGCTTCCCCTTCCAATCTTTCTTTCGCGCAGCGTGTCTTCCGTTGTCAAGGAGACCGCGCGACGCTACGAAAACTGTCACGCGGTATTCTCTGACAACGCGGACGAGAGTGGGAGAACTCCGAGCTTACGCGTAAGCGATCTTGGAGAGCCCTGCTCTACGTTATTAAAATTCTATATTTCTGTCATAGGTACAGCCTATAATAGTCCGGCAGATATTATTTATATTTGCTTTCATCAAAACATATAATTCTTTGTTGCACTGAATATTATCATTGTACCAAAAGACAATAGGGTTATTCCATTTCAAATGGATCATCTGCAATTTGTGCCAATGATTTTGATCAAATTTAAATTAGCTGTAGTCCACGTGAAACTAGGGAAAGTTTAGATCATCATTTTGCTGGGCCTGACTTTATACAAAAAATATAAGACGTTAACTTTACGACTTTTGCTTTTTTTGGGGGAAACATTCTCCATAAATGAATTCTTATTTCCACTACTATCAGCCCTACGAAGATGAAGAACTTTCGGAGATTTAAGATTTTGAATAAGAAGATATAGTCGAACACTAGCCAGCTGATCCAACATGACACTTTAAAAAGGAGTACAATAATTCCTTTCCCATGCAGCATATCTGGAGATACAACGAAAGTGGCGGATATGTCCATTGGACAGAATTTGTCAAACATATATAAGTACAGTTAGCATTACGAAAAAAAAAAAACAAAAAGGATCGCAAACAAGAGAAGCGCAAGCCGATAAGATGGACAAGATATCTGGGTTTGACTGCCGACTTACTCCAGCCTCCACTCTCTTTTCCACGTGTAGCTTACTATATACGCACGAATGCACGAATACATGCATACAAGCGGTTATGATATGACTTCAGTGACCTACATGAAACAAACGCGAGGCGTTCGAGAGAACCGGAAGCCTCGAGAAAGAAAAAAATCGCCGCGCCAGTCGAATTTTAATAACCCACACATTCCGACCTTTTCACTCTTCTCGCTCCTGCCCTTCATCAGAGCACTCCATACAAGCTACGAAAAAAGAAAATAGCGACGGTGCTCGGTTGTGAGTTCTGTTTTTATATACCCGTCCATCGACGCGCGGATTTCGATCCAAAGATAAAGGTGGATTCTTTCTAACCGTTAACTGTCCGCCCTAACATATTTTAATGGATTTTCCATGGTTATATCACACTGTTCGTCGCCGTTCGGTTCAAGAACTCATCGATGCATTAGTCATAATGTAGGTATTCGAAGTCAAAACACGTGTTTATAAAATTGAAGGCGGTTGCAAGGAACGTATTTTCGCATCGGTCACGAAAAAGTCACATCAAATTACGTGTTACTTTGCACACTTTTGCTATTAAAAATAAAACAAATATTAATATTTAACGTAACTAGAGCCGGGCATGTTATATTGCTCCAATTAAAACTTCACACCAAAATAATTAGTAGATTTTTAGTTATAGCCAGGTTCGTAAAGTGTAATTTTAAATTGAAACACAAGAATTTTCATCGATGTTTAAACAAGTTTCGTAGGTAGCAGATCCTACGCGAAATGTGTTAATCTTTTGAAACAAAAGAAGACAACGCGTTTGCTGTTATTACGAAGCATTATAATATAAATATAAACCCTAATATTTAATTTCCTATCACTTTAACGCTTGGTGTCGTTACAGTGACAAAAACTTCCACACAAGTGCGCTTAGTGTAACATTTTCCTTAATTTACAAATTTTTCTGTAACCGTCAAATTTTTTAAAAATCTATATATAAAAATCTAATATAAAATCTATCCACCTGCATTGCTCAGACAAATCAACTGAATTGTTCAATAATCAAGAAAGAACGTATACCGAACCTATGCTCCATGCGTACAAAGAAAAATAAATAAAAAAGCAACTGTTCTTTTACCTCTTGGAGCGACGCAACTTCGCATCCTCCCGCGAATAAAATCCTTGTACGAAGCACAGCATTATAGGTTTTTTCAAGGGAGCACTGACTTCCCCCATGCACGTTTTGATGTATGTAGCTCCTTCTTCAAGAACACCACTTCTGTGCAACTTTTCGCTGGTTCTCCAGCAATATGGCGCCGAAGAAAACTTATCCTTAGCCGAAGTTCAATGCTTCAGTATCCATGGCACGTCATCGGAGGCACTGATTAAGTATTCGCCGCGCGTGTTCCAGACAGTCGCGATCTTAAGCCAATTTCATTTCTAATCATACGTAGAAAATCACTAACGCTACCATCGTCAATCCCGACCGGTCAAAAATCAAGAATTGTATCGTTCTTCACATGATTGAACGACTGCTTCGACGGTGGTGTGAAAAAAGGAACGAATCGCTGCATATCGGCGGGCATGGTTGTCATGGGTAGCAAAACGACCCTTAAGGGTATCGCCATACGGTTGCCAAGTCAACAGACACGATGTAAAGAAGAAAACACAGTCCCTACATTATTTCCCCGCTGAAGGAAACAACCAGCGGTTCATCGATCTCCCGTGTTTGTCTATTTCCTTATCAACCAGTCAATTGCAATATTCATCAGTATCATAAATATCCTTCCTCTATTGCAAGCCCTTAAAAACTGTACTTCAATCTGATTCAGTCAACGACAGAGGGCGGTAACACGGATATAAATCGAAGGATCATTGACACTTTGAGAGAGGCGAGCAATTGCTTCGGCAAAATATATACTTAATATCCCCTTTGCCAGTGTGGCGCTCGACGAATCAATCACGTGCAGTAGCCGTTTATAGATATTCGCCGAATGTGCTTGACAATCTGTGATCAATGATATCCGCAGACGGCGTACGCCCAGCGTTGAAGTCTTATCGCAGGAAGACTTAAATAATAATTGAGAAAAGATCAATATTCCCGAGCTTCCACGAAACTAGCTCGATCGAGGATCAACAGCAAACTGATTGCTTTTCTCCAGCGGTAAACCGTGAAACTGTGCGAGAGACGAACGGATATCACCACCAGTGCGAGGTTCCCTCTCACTCCGTTCCTCACTTCGTTCTTTCGTGTAAACAAAAGGAGAAAGATTCCCGGAGAATAGGCCTGGGTTCTAATTTCGCGAGAACGTGTCACGGTAGTGGCTCGCAGATCATGGTAGGTATGCCAGCAACAAAAGGATCGCGATCGACACTAGCGCGTCGCATCTTCAGCTGCACCGAACACAGTCGACGCGAGAGCCTCTTTCCGCACGGAGAGACGTGCCGCGATCTTTCACCGGCAACCACGTACCGTGAGCGCCGCGTTGTCGATCGATCGGAACGATCTTCCCGCACGAAGCAGCACTGGAACAACGCACAGGCAGCAACGATCAAGATGGCGGTGGAACACTGATGGATACAGCATGGGTATGATTGGGAACCGCGCGATTCTAACCTCTCCCGTAGCCCGGAGAACGGTCGCGAACGACGGGGACGACAGAGCACCGCGACACGACCGAATCGTGTCTCTGTCCGACACTGGCTCCGACGACCCGCCAGCGTTCCTCTTTCTATGCCGGCACGGCGGCAGCGCTCGTCCGTCCGTTTGTCCGTTCATTCGCCCGCTTGCTCGCCCGCTTGCTCGCTCGCACTTGACGCGCTCTGCCTTCTCACCTATCTTCGTTCTACCACCCCTCTCTCCTCCATTGCTTCCTCCACCTCCTCCTCCGCTTCGTCGTCTTTGCCCGCTTCCGTCGGTCGGGGGTTGGGGGCAGATAGTTAAACGTCTTGAACACTGGGAACAGGAAAGAAGGGAGACGCGAAAGGCGGAAGGACCAGCTTAACGTAAACCGACTGGAGCAAATACAGTGGAGAACAGTCAGAACCGCTGGGAACCGGGTGGGGGATAGACAGGAAATGGAAAAAGACAATGGGGGAAGTTTTGGTAGGCTATTTTTAATTTTGCCCATCGATTAGTGTTAGAAGAGTTATAGCGCTAATGTGCGAATCATAATCATGCCAACCCCTCCCTCGAAAGTGCCCCCCCCCCATGGTGTGAAGATCTTGTAAGGGGCTACGGTGAGATTTTGTTTTGTATTGATACGCAATGTTGATGCGGCAAGTTTGCTAAAAAGAATTATAAGAATTTGAGGCTTATGCGGAGTTCGATTGCCGAAGTATTGATTTTCATAGTATAATGATAATAGAGAAATTAGTAAAACTAAGACATAACTTAAATTCATCATTTTGTTGAATTAAGTTAGTATAACCATGGATTTCATGTATGAAGGATCTTAAAACATTTACCCAGATGCACCTGTGTTTGACTGATAAGAGCAAGGTTCTCTCAGATTTCTTATATTTGTCATCACTTTTTTATAAACCGTTGATGGATTTACGTTTAGGTACAATTCTGTTCTTATTTGTAGGTACTTTTAGAGCAGACTACAGGCGGGCTGAAAAGTTCTGTGATAATCTATAATACGTACTTTCCATTTTCGATTTATTTTCACACGAAGAATCGCGCTAAAAAAGAGTAACAAGAGACAAAGTGTCCCGTTTCTTGAAATCAAGCGCTAATCGTACTGTCAATATCTCGCAAATACCACTTAATTGACATCTTATTGAGCTGAATACACACTTGACGAGTTCGATCCATTTCATTCATTGCGATTGCAGAATGCAATTGTATGCGCAATTTTACTAATACATTTGATTTCTAATACATAAAATCGTTATTGCGCAGATAAGAGCGACTTATCAATGCGAGACGGTCGAAACAAATCTGGATAAAAGTGCACTGTGACACTTATCCCCTCGCGTTCATATCTATCCTATCAATTATTAAACATAGATAACGATAAAATAAACTCCAGCCAAGCAAAAAATTTTATTCCGAAAGTTGGAGCTTCCTTTAATTTCATATCTTCGCAAGTTTGCGAGCAGTCAGAGCCGGATTTACCTTTCAGGGGGCCCCAGGCTGAATATTTGGTGGGCCCTCGGTTAAATGTAAAAAATAAAATGACGCTGATTTGATTTTTTTTATCATAATACTTGTATGATCTAAATAAGAATTAGGATAAGAATAATTTCATAATAATTTCAATTTAGTTTTAGTAATTTGTACTGTAATTCGTGTGTAACGTGGCCATTTTGTCATACTTTCTTGAATGGAACGTAAATAACGATAAGGACACGTTATCAGAAGCTGTATTTTTAAACTATTTTCGCGATACACCACTGCCATCGATGGATTGCGAACGCTTTATCGTTAACTCGTACATTCGATAACAGAAATGTACCACTAAATATAAATATAATTTTATGCCCCATACGATGCGATTATAATGTTTTGCATTATGTGTCCTGGGATATTAAAACACATTTTCGACAAACATTTTAAGAATAACTACCAGGGGATGAAAGTGATTTCTTTATGAGTGCAATGTTTGTGGCCTTACTATATTATATGATTTTTAATAGATAAAATCGCACAATAGTATGTTCTGGATTAATACTCCTAAACAAGTATTGACAATATTGTCTTACAATTTATTAGAATGGAAGGCCCTTTATAAAAGTCTCATAACAAGTACAATCACCTTAGACCTCGAGCGCCACGCGTCATTTTTTAGTCGCCTCAATATGGTAATACTGTAACAAAATATATATATATACAGCTGTGACCATTAAAATAGCAGTACTTTAGAGTAAATAATTAAAATCGTTTTACTTAACCCTTGAGTAATCAATACATGTGCTAATGATAAAAGTTTTGTTACTGTATTATTGAGAAAGACGATTTTAATTATTTACCCTAAAGTACTGCTATTTTAATGTTCACAGCTGTACATATGTATGTAGTGCTAGAACACAACCACATATTGCAAAATGACACATGCCACTCGTGTGCACCGTGACTTAACACGCCACCGCAAGATTAAGTATTCTTGCAAACTCTTTATCCATGGCAAACATAACGAATATTATGTGATTGCGAATACATATATATACAATGTATTGCACAGAATATATAAAGCAGCACCTACCACCTCAAGCTACTCTATCAATCAATAAGGGTGAAATAAGTACTATTTACTTCTTATATCTTTTTTTTCATATCTCCTACCTAATCCATCTGCCTGGATCTTCCATAATCGTTCTCGAGGACTCTTTAACTGTTTCTAGCAATGTAGACTTTACGATTAAATAACCATTGATTTGTCGGATACCTCGAATCCTAAATGAGCGTTTAAACATCCATTCGATGTGCTCATCAAGAAATATTGATGATTATCAATAAAGAGGATGCCAGTTCAATAGCATAATCTTTGGTATTGACGTATGAAATTGAGATCGCGATAATCCGCGAGAAAGCGGAAAACTACCGTTTGAATGTCGTGTAAGAGGAAAACACGGTATTACCTGCTGTTGCAGACTCGGCTGAGAGCCATCGGACGCTTTTTCCGTTGTACGTGTCTGTTAACTCGCAGCACCTTCATAGAATCACGTGACGAAAGATCGAATGTGAACCCGTGAATGTTGAACGTACATATGCACGTGAAAGAGGAATCTTCTCTGGTCGAGAAAGCGATATTTGCAGTTCACTAAGCGACCTTATCTTTTTCGGCGGCGACTGACCACCGAGATACGTCTCTCATGTAAAAATTATGTTAACATTTGCGCTACAGTCTGCCGACCGTAGAGAGGAAGCGGCATTTATGTTCGCGTATGAACATCATAAATCAACCATTTCATAGAGGCTGATAATTATCTGGGGTCGGCTCGAAACACACTGAAGAGCGAAGTTCGGGATCGCTGCATCTGTACGGGTGAATGAGGACGAAAGTATGATAATGTTGATGCCAATCTTTCGCCTACTAACTATTGGGAGTGTGTCGAACGTAATGTTATAGAACATAGGGTAAAACTATACAATACGCTCCATTTGACAAAACGCTCCACTATTATTTTACGCACACAAACAAGGATGTATCGACGCGATCATCAGATTCGAACTTGCCTCAGTCGCCCACAACTGCCGCAATAATAATACTGAGGCAAGTACATAGTCAATGAGCAACACGGCTTTGTAGCTAATCGCCCAACGATCACTAACTTAACACTACTCCAGTACTATATTTCGCACATCTTTGAATATGGTCACCAGGATGACGTCATATTTACTGATTTCCGAAAAGCCTTTGGCACGGTTAATTATGCGATCATTATAAATGAACTGTCTTTTCTGGCAGCATGCTCTTCTGGATAATCTGCTATCTCATGGGCAGAAGCCAGACCATCAAATACATACGCATAAAAACACACGCTCCAGACGTTTGTGCGTGCTATCTGGACTCTGGACCCTGGAGTACCCCAAGGCTCTCATCTCGGCCCCGTTTTATTCAATTTATCTGTTTTCCAATACTGCAACTGCTTATTGTACGCTGACGATGTTAAAATTTTCCTTAAGGTAGAATCTTCCTCAGACGCAGTTCGTTTACGACATGATTTGAATAATCTTGCTATGTAGCGTAGAACCAATCTCATGACCTTCAACATTGCTAAATACAAAGTCATGCTTTTCACCCGAAGAGGTGGTAGGTGTCGTGCTGAACGAAATTCATAGTGTAGTTATATGATCTCGGGGGCTCATTCTCCCCATCCATATCATTTAAAGAGCATTATGACAACATTGCTCGCAAGATCTCTACAGCACTTGGTTTTATCGTGAAGTCGTTCTCTGAATTCAAAAATCCTTCTACCTTTAAAATATTATACTGAATCCTAGTGTTTCCTTATCTTAATTACTGCTCTTCATTATGGAATCCTCTACATCAAGTCTACTAGAGGTTTCCATATCCATGGCATGCCCGCCGCTTCAGTGGCTTCGAGCACCTTCTTCCACGCAGCACGTAGAAGACGCTATGGATGCTAGCCCCCTGAGACCGCCCACCTGATCTTTGCTGCCTTAGCCCGTTTTGGGAGATTTACACATTTTTTATCTTAAATCTCCCAAAAGTTGGCGGTCCACAGTGCACACGGGGGGGGGGGGGGGGCTAAGCAATCTAACACAAACTAACTACCGATCACAGTTTTTAGCAAATATCTCGAAAACAATTCAGATTGATGACGTTTAGACATATTTGAAGGTCATTAAAATAGGTGAGGTGTGCCCTCTTCCATATAATTACCCATATCGTACCCATATCGTCGAATACACGCAGTTTTAAAGAAAATGCGTGCCTCTGAGGCCAAAGATTTCAATACTGGCATAAGAAACAAATAATCAAAGAAAAATTTGATATAGGTAGGTACTCTGATGTAATACTTCCGACTGTTCAGTTCTCCCTCCGATAACGACGTCTTTTCTTAGATTCGATCGATAGAAATATGATAGGAAGCCCATTCTATGTGACGCAAATCCATGTCGGTTGTCGTACGAGGCTTCCACGGGCTCGCGCTGTCTGTCGGATTAATTGCAGGCCTTCCGACGGTTACTGGCCGTCTTCTTGCTTTTTAGGTCCTCGGTTAAATTCTTGTAACACGACGTGCTCGTGGATCAGCTTCGAGACTCGAGGCTCTGCGGCATGCTCCGAGTGCTGATGCACATGACACGTGCGTATGTATACTATATTTATGTACAAGCGATACACGTGCTTCCGTGCACGCGTTTCCACACAATGAGACTTCATTTACTACGTAGTAAGAGATGATGGAAGAAAGGGAAAGGTGATTGAGACGCTAAATGATTTCGACGGGCTAAATTTCCTTACCCGAGCATCGTTATTTACGAGACATGGGGCGAGATGCTTTATAGTAAAAGGGACAGCGGTAGAAAATGTGTGATTTCGAAGGTCATTGGAAAAGAATTTTAACAGCTTAATTCGGTATGCTTTAGGATATCAGTCACTACAGGTCTACATTTATATGGGCGACGAACAAACTTTTTTCTATATTTTAGGTGTATTTGGTACATATGTTTGGGGGCTAAATTCGAAAAACACAATAAAAATTTCATATTCTAATATCTCATATTCTAATTCCCAAGTGAAATGAATTGAAAACATTAGATAAACTCTTTTTGTCTGCTATACAAGTTATTTTTACTTGTGTCAATAATTGTAATAGTAATTTGTTGTGGAATTTTTTAATATTATTTGTTTTTTTAGTATGTTAAAAGTTATTAAAGTTCTACTAGGCGAATAAAAGATACTAATGCAATCTATACATGCAATCTTTCGTTTTTTGGTCCTTTAAACTCTTACACATTATTTCTTCTTTTTCGTGAAAAGATCAATCAGGCAGTGTCACATTCGGCAATTTTGGAGGCCAAAATATTTTATCTCCTCAACCGACTCGACCTCGACCGAGTTAACCCTGATCGAATCTGAAATACTTTAAACCCCTGAAATATTTTACCTGCAAAAATCGGGCCCAATGAATTCTAAATATACTGAAATGACAGATTTATTCCATATCCCCCGGTCGAGATTAATTAGAGGGAAGATACGGTTGTGAAATAAAAGGCAAAAAAGGTGTTGTTTGCGGTGCTACGGTATCGCAGATCTTATCGTCTCGTCTTTACGCGTGTGTAGAAGCCGGGGCAGAACTGTTTTTCTGGAGAGGTCTAGTCAGAAGTAGTAACACAGCAAAATTGCGTAAGATCGGTATTTACTCAAGTTTTACATACGCCACAAAATCACACATACAGGAGATAATTATTTTTATAACAACCATTTATCTCAGACACTGAAATTGTTTGCTCTATATAGATATTTGCTACTTTTATACGCGTAAACGGGGGTACCGATACGTAAGGATTCTCAGTGAATTATAATACCGCTTCTGTTCTACAAATTAAACAAATGTTTCCTTAACAACTCAAGTGGCGTTGGCGCGTATTCACGGTGAGCAATTTCTACTCTGAAAACAATTTTCTCGTGTTTCTACGTTGATATTTTTTGCGAAGTATCGCTGATATTATCCGAGAGTTCCTGAGCACCTATGTACATATGTACTTGCTTCGAAAACAAACTGAGATCGAAGTGCTCTTTATACATGGCCGCGTCAGTGATTTTTTAGCCACCTGCAGATCAAACTAGCGATAAGAAATCTACTTAAGAAAAATAAAATTTTTGTTTTCTATTATATCTTCACGGGCCATTGCCATTGAATTGATAAACTCTGCCTGATTAATATTTTGAGTGGTGCAAAGTTTGATAAAAGTCGGTCAGGTTAAGAGCGGTCACTTTTGCCAGCAAAATTTTGTCTAGCTTGCTCCTCACTTTGAACATACATATGCTAATACTAATGAAAATTTAAACTTCTGTATTTTCTACTCGATCTTCATGAGCAGGATGAGTAGGGTGAAATGGAAAGCTTAACTTTGGAGGGTGATAACTTAAAAGCGGGAAGAAAAAAAGGCACGGATCTTCAACAGGAGTCTTAAGTGGACCTTAGACTATAAGAAAATCAAAGCCTTTGTTAAGAAAAATATTTGGTAACAAAGGAAAATGAGATTTACCGGAGGTATTGAAATCTTCGCCTCGAAGATAAACTTGGAAGTATATTTTAAATACGATTCTGTACAACTGCTGTTTGACAACAGACGTTAAATGTAACCCCAATTTATCTTTTAAAGTAATTGGTCTGCATATTAACGCAGTTCTACGTAGAAAGTTTGAAATATAGCGACTCGACCAATTCTCCGGCCGGACCGCGTCTCCCGGATTTATCCTATATTTTGCACTCGCAAATTAAGCGGCTTCGAACTGAAGGAAGATAACGAAAATACGATATAACATCTAATATTACAATAACTACCAGGCCGGCTAAAACTGGATCACAGGGATTAACCTTAATATCAACAGCTTAAATAAGAAACCTTAGAATGTCATTTTGTGCTAGAGAGGCAGTGAATCACTGCCAGAATAGGGAAGACGTTTGTCCCACTTTCAAGCATCGATACTTGCCCTTTATCTCAGAATGGGGAAGATGACGCAAAGCTCGGCGCAGATGGCGCCACTAGCGCAAGTTTTGTGGTTGTGCCCGAGTGCGTATGTGTGAATTCTTTGCGCGCGAATTTTTCATTTATGTATCGTATAAATGGGAATGCGTGCTGGTGGCGTCACGGGTGGAAAAAAGTTGCAGTCATCTTCCTCATTCCAAGAGGTCTAATAACAAATATTTAAACTTCGATTTTGATACAAACATTGTCGTTAAATTGGCTACGACACTAAAACAATTTTCTCAGCTAGTTCAACGGTCCATACCTATTCTGTTTACGCTTCTTTCATGCAGGTACATTCGAAAATACGCGTACTAATCTGAGGGAATTCACTAAACACATTTAAGAGGAGAACTTGGTTTAGGACGCTGAAAACACGGTGATTTTTAAGAATTATTTTCTTAATAAATATAAAATGAATCTTTCAAAAAGTCTTCGTCTCCCTCACTGTTTTCATAGAATTCATTTGCTACTGTGTGGGCTGGACGGTGATGAATCAAGTGACACAACGATTATATAAGTATAGATTACAAGATATTGTTACAAGGATTTTATGGAACCCGTTGATTAAATTTTTGTCAATGCCTAATATTTTTTATGCTGTTTCAACATTGGCAAAGAAACGGCGAGTAGTATTACCATCATTAATGTTTTCGAATTCTTGTTTCGGGTTATCAACTATGAGGTTCATTATGAGTTGCCTAAAATGTGTACTTATATGAAAGCAGCCGTCTAATAGTAAACACAAATGTATTTACTATTAGTTGCTCAGTGACGAATTACTTGGGCTCGTTCGTGCCCAGATGTCTTAAAGACATCTTTGTCACAAATCAGGACATTCAGACGTTCAGACGTAAAACAAACGTAAAATGGACGTCTGGAAGACGTCGTGTGCTGTCTGGGGAGACAAAGACATAATTAATATTGAACGTAAACAGCTCACATCGAGGGTGAACGAATCGGTAATTCCGACTGAAATGAGCGAAACTGTGACCGTAATTCAGAGACAAACGGTCGGATTTTGAGTTCGACTGAACTGAATAGACCGGGAAGATCAGACTTGAGCAGTAATTTCTAAGTTATGTATTATTTTATTAGCAGTAGTTAATTTCAATAGAATATATTAGCATTAATCGATTATCCTACATTAAATTATTCATAAAAATTAACAAATTAATAAATATAAATATTTATTTTTAAAGGTTTATTATAAAATGAATGAATTAATATTATTATAAAATTATTTCATGTATGCTATGTATTTCGTCGTGGGATGCGAAGGCTTAAAGGTCAGGTTACAAACGTGATAAAATATAAAATAATCTACAAATTTTAATCAGGAGCCACAACTTGCGAATTGTGATCGTGATCGTAACAAATTCTCTCACAAAATAGGCCGAACTCATATCTATCAGGAATTCTTGTTGCCTGTATTTCTATCTCTTAACAATTTCGGTTAACTCAAGAATTTCGGTTAATCGTAATTCTGAAAGAAGCTCTCTCACCAATTTCGGTTGAGAGGAAACTCTGGACTGTTTGTTGCTCATCAATTTCGGTTAAGAGGAAACTCTTGGACCGATTGTCGCTCCCAAATTTCGGTTGAGGCGACCGTAAATGCCATTTCGGTCGTCTCACTGACCGTGACCATAACCGAAATTATATCGGCCTCGACTCCCTGCAAAAAAGCGATTTGACTTAAGTAAACGTCAGCTGTTTTAGGATATACTCAGACAAAATCTACAAGGGCATATTGCACCAATTAAACATATATTAGTAAGGATAAGGATAAGGATTATATTCATTTTACACATTATTATATGCCTGTATCGGCGAATATATTTAATAACATTATGTATTTACATAATAAAAAGTAAATGGAATTGGAATATGTAAACTTATGAGTTGAATATTTACGGAGTAGTCCAATAACTGCGTTATGGTGGTTTTGAAGGATCTGTCATAAACAGAAATGCCAATGAACTTTTTGCAAATTTCATCGGCTAAAACGCTTTTTCATAATACATTTAACAAAATTTTTAATTTTTCGTCACGATTAAAAATTATACTATACGATTAATCCAGGCATCATCCAGATCTAATCTAATTATAAGTAAGAATCATACTAACAAATCAAACAAATCCATCATCCTCTCCTGTTTACGCACGAGGAGTTTTATTTGCATTTTAAGAACACCATACTTATCTGATGCTAATGGATTTACGTGTACCTACGCTGCGAATCGAAAATCAGTAGAGGGGGATCGATACCTCATATAAAAAGGAATTTCCGAGCGACGTATTTTTAGATTAAGCAGATGCCACAACCTTGAGCGTATAGAAGTTGATCTAAAAATAAGTGACTAATCCCAAATGCTTATTTAATAATGGGAAATCGGTTCATCGACGCGTAACGGTAAAAGTGCAAATACCGTTTTAAGAATGTGGTAAGCAAACTGTCTTCTTTTCTCACGAAAACGAAATAACAATTTTGTTTTTCTGGTGTCGATGGCTTCTTTACTTTTCCTTCTTTACTAAAAGAAATAAATTTTTTTTTTATAAAATCAGAACCTAAATTTCGGGCGAAGCCGAGTAGTAAAGCTAATACTCCATATCCTTATTGATTATCATCGGCTATTATTAAAGTATATGAAATCGATAAGGAGTTCTGAAAATACTATGTACCCTCTTTAGAAGTAACCAAGTGTCACGGAATATAATATGTGAAAACCCTTATCATCTCTACATATTTCCTTCGCGGTTATTATTCAAATCTTATCGAGTTAATATGCATGGAAGTTCAATTAATACGTACAAAAATACGTCAGTTTACGGGCTGAAGTAGTACTTTAAAGATGAAGTGGCTGCTGCGTTTCAACCAGGGAGTCGAGACCAATATAATTTCGGTTACGTTCACGGTCACAGTCAGTGAGATGACCGAAATGGCATTTACGGTTATCTCAACCGGAATTGGCAAGCGACAATCGGTCAAGAGATATTATTTTAAATTCTACCTACAAAATAAGCTCCTTTGTAAGGAGAAATTTTCAGAATTAACGTCGCAATAAGCCTTTAAAGACAGATGTGCGCTTCGTTTCAGGACTTTCAGGTAAGCACGCCGCTATGAATTACGGTCGACTGGTCGTACGACTCGCACCCTATATTAGTTCAATGAGGCCTAGAAACAATATCGACAGGTCTCGTATCCGTCTCAGTGGTATCATTTATACGTACGATAGAATTTTACTAACCCACTCTTTGCCAATAACACTTTTTTTATAATAATCAGACTTGTAAATTATTATTTCGGGTGTTTGCTCGCTCTGGTTTCTTTTCAAACCCATAAGCCTTGCTGTCCCCTTCAATTGTGGGACAGCTCATAAACGGGTGACCCTTTACTCCAAAGAACAGGGTGATCCTGGGGCCACTAGACTCAAAGAGACGTCGTCTGGCACCCCGTGGCGAGGACAATCCTCGCAGTGCCTCACCGAATTTTATGGCTTTCGATTCTCGAAGGGGTTGGAGAAACTATTAAAAAGTGAGAAATCTTAGAGTTCCGCATTTCTCATCAGATCTCTGCGAAAACGACGTCAATCGATTCCTTATGTTTCGCCGATGAAACTAACACCAAGAACATCGCAATTCGGAGCATAATAAAGAAAATCAAATGAAAAATTGATTTCCATAACCTCCATCTGACTTCGTAAAAAATAGTCCGATTTACATGAAATTTGGTATGATTTTCAGCGGAAAAACATAAGGAATCCAATGGTGTCACTTCCAGGTCGATACGATAAAGAATAAATGCAGCTTTTCTGAAACAGATGAATCTGAGTATGAATCCTCGGCCGACCGCAGCGAATCGAGACCGGCGCTCCGCAGTTGAGGGTGAAAGTGTAAAATATTCATTTCAGCGTATTAAGAAATTCTTTATTCTTCACCGTATCAATATAGAAGTGATACCAATGGATTCCTGGCATTCTCCCGATTAAAACTGTCCCAAATATCACGCAAACCGCTCTAGCTTTACACAAGCAATACAAATCACGAAAACAGTAGGCATTTTTTTACCGCATTCTCTTATTTTTGTGAGCAGGGAAAGGATTAACACAACACACCGTTAAGTGATTTTTTAGCAAATAATCGAAACAAAATATCATTTATTAATTTTTATTCGTCATTGAATGTACGTGCTATTTTTTCCAATGCCGGCAGCGATTTGTAAATATCACGACTAACAATATGTTCCAGTAACGGTGATGCTAATCATTCAAAAGGAGTACATAATGTATAGGATACATAAAATAGAAATAGTTGATGATGCTAACACTGTAACAATACTATTAACAATAGTAATAATATTTAAAAACATTTCTAACTTTCCGCATGAAAATTGTAAAAGACTTTTAATAGTAGTAGGGGTAGAGCAGAGAATATGTGCTCTTAGTTTTGCAATATCCCTTATCGCCCAAGTCGAGCTTTTCCTCAACCCCATAGTACAAACGCGATCATTTTGGGAACTAGGAAGGACAAACTGGACTTACCCATTGATGATGGAAGAGGATTCATCATTGTTAAATGGTCCTGACACGTGGACTTTTGGTACGTTGAGAACATCCACTTGTCCTTGACCATGACCATGACCCACTTGCTGCTGCTGATGGCCGTGAGATGTCGAGTATTCATCGCTGTCGCTACTCTGCGGAGGCTCAGAACCTATTCCGCCACGAGGTCTAAACCAATAGAAATATATGTTAGCTGACAGGGGTACACTCTCATCGTAGTGTAACATATAATTACTTAGTTCGTACTCTTGTTCGTACAAGAACCATTTCTTATAAACGTTTTTTGGCGCAACGTTGCTACCTAATCTCCGTGCACTTTATTGATCAGAATTTATCGAGCGGTGGGATTTAATTACAAACACGTGAATCCGCTGCGTTGATAACGTCTTCTTAATCCACCTTGTTTCAATGCGAAGATGGCGCTACATGATTTTCGTAATTACTTAGTTGGTCGAATTTTATATTGAATTCATTTTCGCCGGGATATTTCGAAAGTTATCAAATTAGTTATTAATGTTCACGGCGTCTAAGTAATTTAAATTATTTGGTTTGTTGATTTTAATTGTATAGCTGTCAGGGATGTTTCATAACAATTGCTATAGTCTTCGTGTGATGAGTACATACACTCTGAATGATATTCTCGTGAGAATTGAAACAGGATTGAAAATAACGGGGCAAATAGAAAATGAAAGAAAACGTTACGAAATAATCGGTGCATAATTCACTAGAAAGCAACATTTTCGGTACTGATGTTACCATAACCTCGACAACACTTCCTGCGCTTCAAATCCATATCGTTTTCTTCAATCGCCGATATATGATAGGTACGACTGGAAATATGAGAGAGATGAAGATTTTTACCTTCTTATTCGTAAGATGATAAATCGATCTCAACATGGTAAGCCGACAATTAATCAGGACACTAAACCTGATTTTCAATAACATTCGTGACTTTCGATATACGAGATTCATAGAAGAAAGGACCATTACACATTTTAAAATTCACTGACCCAAGCGAGAACGAGTTTAAAAAAGTCACACCTGCGATGAGTATTGTCGTAGCTAGCAGTCCAGTAGAGTGGCGCCACTGTCCCACGTTACTGCTGTACAGTCGCATGCGAAAAAACCACCTCGGAATTGGGTCTTCTCCCACGAAAATCAACTCCAATCGTTGTACACTTCCCGTGCCCTCTTTCTGATCCACGTTTTGCGTAACACAAAGGACCTCGGCGACTTTAGAAATCGAAGCACCCCGGAAGCTCGTTCGGTCAATACAGTCACAGCATCGTTCTTCTTAGAAATGGACCGGAAGATCAATTAAATCTTTAACCGTTGATATTCGAATGTTACTTATTTCCTCATAGATCCTTTTCGCTCTTATATTCTCGATACGGTTTAGTGTAATTAATGCACTTCTTAAGATTCTTTTCTTCCAGCACAAGCAGTTTGGATACTTCGGATGTAGCCGAGGGGGATCTGAATCACCTTCAAGGGAATGCGGAAACTGTGCAATGCGAGAGTGACGGGATATTACACAGACGTTTACAGGAAAAATACGGCAATGCGGTGCGTGGAGCGTGCTGCAGTCCGCGCTCGTGCAACTCCTCGCTAGTCGACGACACTTTCGCGGATGTACAGCACCAATTGTACAGCAACATTGGATGTACGTGAACGCACACTCAGCTGTTTCGGCGCGTCTGCGCCAGTCTGCCAGCTATTGACCGAATAGCACGCTTGCTAGTTATGTATATCCAGCGAGTCTTGTGAACGCGTGTACGATCGTGTGCACGCATACCAACGCTAGCGGGATCGCATCGCTGCACCCGGTATCCGAGAGACCACCGACAGAGGGATCACGGTGCCGGTCAGCTGATCCTACGAATGTTGTGGTTCCTGGACTGGTCTAATCCTTTCTTCCTGTATCTCGCACGCGAGATCCACAACGGGACGGGCGAAACAGACCGATCCACGTGCGCAGCTCACGCAACACTATACAAGGTGTATGCCTTATTAGTACTCAGCGTTTTTCTTATAACAAAAGTAATGTGTAAAATACTAAACGTCCCCATCATAAACCTCAACGCTCGAGTAATTGTTTTTTTTTTCATTTAAAAATGGCATACCGTGGTTTATATTTAAAATCGACCACCATCTTTGCCTTTCCATTTTTGGTCGTTTATTATAACAGTAACACAAATTTTTGTTAATATTCGTGAAGAATTAACACGTGTAATATATAAAGGAAGAAGTCTTGACTGACTCATCAACGCCCAGATCAAACCGTTTAACCTAGGAACGTGAAATATGGAAGGTACATTGTTTTTGTCACGTAAGCGCTTTCTAGGATTCTTGGAAATTCCGTCCCCAAGGGGGTGAAAAGGGGTCGAATGTATTTTCTCAGATTTCGTAATATCTCTTAGAGTACACATCACGGCCTTTTGAATGGTGTCTATATGGTAAAAAAATTTAAAAAAAATTAAAACTGACTTCAAAAAATAAAAATGCACTAAAAAGTAAAAAATAATTTTTTCTTTTATTTAATTTACGATTCTCACTTTTTTTAAATCGGCGCCCGATTTACACAGTGCAAATAATGAGGCGCCGACATAAAAAAATTTGGGAGCCGTAAATTAAATAATAATTTTGCCTTTTAACCGCATTTTTATATTTTTAAGCTCAATATCAGGGCAAAACCAAAGATGCTGTTTCTAAAACACTCTATAATCAACCTCGTGTAGCGCCATTTGGAAATTAAATATATATAAAAAGAAAATATTTTTTACTCTACGTGATAGTATATAACATTTCACAGAAGGAAAAGTCTGTGCTTGCTTTCATCCCCTTGTAATTAATTCGCAAAAATATCTGATATTCGAGCAATTTAACTACCCAGTCCCTTTAAACCTACCTTCAATCATCAAAATCTATTGTAGATTTTAAAGAAGTAATGTAAGCTATCATATACAAGTCATACATACGTATCACAAACGGTAGATACTATGCTGTGTACGGTATAGTGACGCGTACACCCTGTACGCTTACTACTGTGGACAGTTTAATTGCCCTATAGGTCAGCGAAATAAAAATAACTTCCTCGTTAGGAGACTACCGGTATACAAGGTGATTCCCGAATGATGGTCGCCGTGATTTCTTAGCCGTTTTCGATAGTGTGACAGAAACATTTTCAACAATCATATCTCTTTGTTTAACCGACAAGAAATACTAGTACTAAAAATAGCATGAACACTTCTTCCGAATGAAATTACAACGTTAATTTCATTTTTCTAAATGGAATCATATACAGGCCAAGGCCTCGCTGTATTAGGCCTCCAGCTGTTTTGGTTTAGCTGTTACTGTTTTTAAACAATTACATTTTAACGTGCAGATATGCATTTTTAGTTAACCTTTTTGATTGCAAGAAGTTATGCATTTATAAGTTGAGGATGAATTATCAGACTCTAATAAAAATCGATCATTATTATGAAAACAGACGTATATAATAGGTACATATGTGATTTCATTTAAAAAAAACCGAGATGATACTTAGGTTTTCTTGGCAAATACATATTCAATCATTTCATTAATTGAATATTTTTGTTGTTGAAAACCTTCTGGAATAAAGACCAAAAATAAGCAAAAACTATGGGAAGTAGGTGAAAAATATTGGCGACCGTTATGTGGACCAATCTATACACCAGTGAGTATATCAGTGGTGTAGCGAGCAGGACGGGGATCCTGCAGCAACTGAAACTGCTCACATTAAGTATACACGACGACAAGATTGATGCTCCTTTTCGTAATGATTGTACTGATTTACACAATTATATAATTCGTTGAGGATACACTACTCTTCTATGATAAAATCAAAATTTCGAAATACAGGAGACCAATGAATAAATGCAGACCAACAATTCTACAAAAGAAAACATGATTCTGATCAAGGAGACACTAAAACATAATCAAAATTCAAAGCGACAGAACTTTAAGAAGTACAGAAAAATAGTGTAACGTATCACCTTGTTCTCGAACTTATCACGGTATTCAGAATGCTTTCTTGCACTGTCGACATCACGAACAAATTTATTCGGTATCGTACGTCAGTTAGTTAACACACCCTTGCGCATGGAGCATCGCACCACACCAGCCTCTCGCCGAGGAAACGCGCGCAGTGCTTCGATTCAATGAAGCACCATCAACAATGTTGGATTCGCGAGAATCGTTATCTCCGCGCAGATGTAGCCGGAAGAATCCAGTGACCCGTTACGGACGCACAAGGAATAGATCAGAGAAACTTACGTGGGCATTGACACGACTGAGCAGCCAAGTTGCAGGAGGTTCCTCGCGAGGTATTCTGGCGCAGGTGCGTCGATCGCAGGTGCGGAGTGCCTGGCGGGCCGGGCTGGCGTGGCATCGGATTTATCCGGCGTCCACGCCATGGATGAAGATGCTTTTCCATCGCACGACGACACTTGCAGCCTATTACCCGCATTCGAGGATTTTGGTATCCTTAGGGAGCCACTACGTCGAAGCTGAGTGCCCAGTTCACTGTCTGAAACAATGTACCCATCATAATTTTCACTGTATTGTCTCTTAACGGTTTAATATTATGAGAGGCTTAAATTAATTGAATGGGTCCACACGTTTAAGGGGGAACACCACTATGACGGCCGGAAACGTAAGACATTTTTAAGAATTTTTTTCAGGAAAAATTTACGGTTTTAATATAAAATTGGGATTACCTATTTTTAGTACAATGTCTTGAGAGACTATAAAAAATAAATAAATAGAAGTTTGCAATTATAAATTAGGTGTAAGTTAACAGGCCAACTTTTATAAAAAGCTTGGGCCATCTACACAATTGTTTATAAGTCAAAATCAACATCAGCTGAAAGTATTCATATTGTCATACAATTCTATCGTAGAAAATTTGACGAAACTTCCACACAAACGTAGGTACTGTAATTATTACCTTCACCAAAAATCTTGATTAAATTTACGTAAAAATTACTTTATTAAAGGAACGAAAAATAGCATAAGTGATTTTTTCAGTTTCAAAAGTAAAACATTTTTCAAAACAGGAATTCCAGTGTTATTTGAGAGTCATGGAAAAAACGTATCGAATAATAATGGACCATACGCGTTAGGGTTAATTGAATATGTACATACTACTGATTGCAATTCGCACTGATATGAGTATCAAGTATTTCAACGAACAGAACTTTTGCACTTATACAATATTTAACATGCCACAGTATTATTTATTTTGTATGCATACAGATGATTTTAATTTTTTATCACCTGAGTATCCACGTCTCGACATATTCAGTAGCGTGTTTTAATTTACAATGCTAATGAATCGAGCCACACGTAATAAGTATGTAGCTCTAGGCAGTTGGAGCTGGCTAGATGTTAGGCTGAGTGTCTGTTGAATGAATAGCAACTGACGTTTAAGAAACAGGTGTGGTAATATTGGGAAAGAAGTCGCGATTCTAGCTTATTCTTGGCGACGATGCTTTAATTCGTTTAAAATCCCTCTTACATCACGTTAACCTTACTGTTCGTGTACTGCCTTTGGTATCCCGTGAGTTACGTGAGAGCATTAAACACGTCTTTCTGTAATCAAATCAATGCTGAAATAGCTCGTGTCCATTCAGACAACTTACCTCGTATTTCATAAATGCGCAATGCCATATCATTGAGAATAGACGTATACTTATAATCGTTTCATAACACGAGGATTAATGCAAAGATCCCGAAACAATTACGCGAAATTAATAACAATTAGTAGCATCACGTTTACACGATATATTTAACGACACACCTATTTACGAGACAAAAAAGCGAATCACAGGTTTCCCCTTTTCCATTTGGAATATGAAAAAAAATGCCCATTTACGAAACATGACCCCGTGCACCTGTACCTGACGACTGAAGAGTCTAGTGTCTTGCAAGTACAAGGACAGTCGCGTTTCTGGCAAGCAGCCGCGCATCCTTGTCGGGAATACTGCAATTTCTTAGAATATTTGTCACATGTGCCGACGTTACTTTTTTATGGATTCTACTGACTTCAGTACTATATCCCAAAGTGACCGAGTCCCGGGAATTTCGCGATGTAAGAATACGCTTTCTATGCAAAAGGAGATTCTCTGTGACTCAGACTAAATAGCATCAATAGCAATAGGTATGACTGAAGCTCGAACAGTAACACGTCCGAGTTACTTTTATCCGTATGCTCATTATTTCACTTTCAATTAGTATTAAGTGACCGTATGTACGTGCACGTCCGTCCCATCGAGAAGGTCATAAGTTCAGATCTATTTGGTGGCTAGCAGGACAGGCTGTAGGGATAAATGATTTTTCATCGGACAGCATAAAGATACTAGCTTTGGCTACGACCAATATGTTCGTTCGCAGTATTTTGCATTGATACGAGCGGTTTTTTCGAAACCACGTGCGCCCAGGACAAATTACTTGTTTACTCAGCTAGAACGTAATGACGAGAATGTTTGAATCGTAACGAACGTGTTGGTCGAAGGATTCTACACTGTGCTTGCGATGACTATGCCAATAACAAAAATAGAGTGTCGGCTACCTTTCCACCCGGAATGCTAACATTTATTTCCCGCCAATTACTATTTAGGGAACAAGTACATACATATACAGTAGATGCACCAACTCGTAAACACGACTTACTCGTTTTCTAGTGTTTTTTAATTGAGTAACCATCGACTGATAAAGGATGGATTATGATACGCTCATATCTAATGCTGGGTCTTTCAACACTTGCTGTTTACTTGCAATTAAGGATTTTAATTTCGTTGTATAATAAAAATATATTTTCCAAAACATGATCAATAGCGAGAAGTTACAAGTTACATATGTACAGGGTGTTTGGCTACACGTGGAATAAATTTAATGCCTGATTCTAGACACCAGAATGAGACGAAAATCACGACTAGCGATATTGTGGCTGAGGTTTCGTTTGTTAGTTATAAGTGTTTAATAATATTCCTAAAAGCAGGCAAACAGCATGCACCACTATACGCGGGGCAAATCAGCCAAGTCGCCAAGCAGTGGTAGTCAGAGACGTCAAAGCCACTGTCGCACGGGGTTACTGACTTTGGATAAGCTACAACGAAATTTAGCGACAATCGACATGGCCACACGATTTTATGACACTTATGGTGTAAATTTCATTGTAGATTCTCCGAGGTGAGTGACCCCGTGCGACAGTCGCTTTAACGACCACTGCTCGACCCCTCGCCTGACTTGCTCTGCGTGCAACGGTGCACGCGGGTTGCCTGCTTTTATGCATATCTTTAAACGCTTGTAACTAACAAACGAAGCCTCAAACGCAATATCGTTATTCTTGATTTTCGTCTTAGTATTGTGTATAGAATCACCCCTTAAATTTATTCCCACGTGTAGTCGAACACCTTGTATATTTATACATACATATCGATGGCTTAGTGCACACATATTGTATGTCCACTGTTTGTGAAATTTGACTTTTCATATGCAACAAATACTTCGTGACTGTTTCTTTTTTCTGTATAAAAATCATATTTATATCTACTTCATAAATTTGTCAAAAATGATATTCTAATTCATTGTATGTCCCTGAATCTTATGTACCATTGTTTAAACCCGTTTTTCTCGAAAACGGTAAAAGTGGACATACAATATTTGTACACTGAGGCATCGGTATATATTTATTTTAAAAGAAATATAGAATGATCGACATTAAAACAACAGACTTCATAAAAGCTCCAGATCTCAGACTCGCGTTTATTATCTGAAAAACACGTTTCAGAAATCATCTGAAAGATGATTGGAGATGCGTCAACCCTCTTGAAGGATTTTTGCCCGTTTAACGAAACGCGACCAGCACCTCTGTGTTGGTTTACCATTTGAAAAGAATTCATATATCTTCGAGAATGATAAATACTACGCGAATGTCGCTTTGAACTCTGCCCCTCGCAGTTATCACGCAGTTTGCGAATAAAGGACAACGAGGAAGACTAAATCTATACGGTGACTAATTGGGCAGTAGTCCAAGGTTCAATAATTGTCTACTTTCGTATCTAATTTTTATTCTGCTACATCGAATCCCAATTGTTAAATTACATTCTAACGAAATCCTTCCTGTGTATCCAGATTTCAATACAACTGTGACACATCTTATAAGAGCTGAATGTTTGTATGTCATTGTTTAGTTTATTAGGAATGTCAATTGAAATAATACAAAATACACGTACAAACTGAACTTTACCGAGGCAATTAATACACAATGAAAAAAAAACATTTACATCTTTTATTTGTCCCCAATGATTACTGCAATATGTAGAAGGGAGTGGCTAACTACGTTTAAAACATAAGTGCACGTAGTGTAGTGTTTGCGTTACAGCTCATTATCAGATGGTACGCAGTTCAAGGCGCAAGATAACTGTTCTATCACTCACAATCAGAATAAGTACAGTTGATTACTACAACTGTTTAACTGCAGAAGAAATACAGACTCGGTACTTATTGTTACGTAACATGACGTAGGTATCTACAAATGTAAAATTTTATGAAGACGTCACAAAATCACAACACTTTTGTCCCTTTAACTACGGTCCTCGAAAAACAAAAACAATAAGCTCAATGCTAGAAATGACAAATGTGTGTACTACCGTTCAAAAGTATGTTTTATCCACCCAGGATTACAGCAAATATAGTGAAAGCAACATGTAGATATGTAAGCAACATTGGCTATATCAATTAAATATTACAAAATCAGTTGAAAACACATCTGTTTTGTTGTGTTACATAAGCACGGACTGAAACGAGTCTCGATGATGACACCGTCGAAAGGAATTCAGAAATGAAATTAAAAAATGATTTCTAGGTAGAAGGACAGCCAGTTTTGACATTTCCATATAATAGTCGTTGCAGTAAGAATTTCAAAAAATTCTGAAACTTTGTGAACATGTAGGGAATTTCCTCCTGATTACAACGCAATTTTTGTTTGCTTCCCAAATTTACTCTAAGAGGGTGTAATTGACCCCTGAAAATCTGGTTATTTTGCGATTTTGTGTTATAACTCGTGAACTTCAAAATAATGTTTTACCAAATGATAGATCTAATTAAATGAAGGAACTTTTGTTTTGAAACTTTTTTCTATCTCTTACAGTTCGCGAGTTATAACACAAAATTGGAAATTAATTTCACCCCCTTAGAGTGAATTTGGGCAGCAAACAAAAATTGTGTTGGAATCAGGAGGAAATCCCCTGCATATTCACAAAGTTTCAGAATTTTTTGAATTTCCGTGTTCGGGATCTTCCCTTGTTCGTCATTTCATCACTCATTTTAAGCGCTAAACTTATCGCTCTTGGTTTTCGGGCGCCGAGCGCTCGACTGCACTGGGCCTCTGGATCAGCATGAACAAAAAATGTGTATAAGCGATTCGCAAGACTTAAATTGGACAGTATCCATCGCACTTCCCTATATCTATGGCAACAACACAAATGAATTTCACCTTGTCAAACTCTCTGTTAACGAATCAACGTATGTACATATATTAACTTTTAATCAATGTGTATTAGCACAGTTAGCGATAAATAAACATACTGGGTTACATATGTAAACAAAAAATAACAATTACCTATCTACTACTTAGAATGAAAAGCACACTGTACAGGAATTATAATATTTCCCTTATGATATTAGGTATATTTTATAATAGTAAATATAATATACATTTGCGAACTATTTAAGTAAATTTCGCGGTTGTACTTCCCCATCAAAGTACGCTCTTCGTCACTGTAATTGCTACTGTAAAAGATTTATTTCCGGGTTCTTCGTAAAGTTAGATATGAAAAAATAATTATAATATTTATAAGAAATAGCTGTATTCCTAAAAAAATAATACAGCAATTAAAGAAAGAGACGTTCGTCTTACCGTTTTTTTGGAAGATCTGCGTTTTGCTCAGCTCCGATGAATTTTTCAGACTCTTCTCAACGGTGGATTCAGTTTTGGACGCCATCGAACAGACTTTCAATATCTTCAGTTTCTAATAAAGTAACGAACGAAGAAAAACCTTGTCCGACCCGCCACTGCACACCTCGTCAATGCCGCCGTCTCAGCGTGTCGTACCGATGGAATTTCTGAGGATGCCTATCGACCGCCTCATTCTACCGCGTCGTACAATCGAACCGATTAACCAATAGAAGTAATAGACTATAGTCACGTGCCAGTTTCGACAATATATTAAGAACAATCCGTCAGCAATGTTGTATTCAGCATGATGTCCAAATTTTTCACCTCGATTAATTTAAATTCACGCAAGCGTGCACGTCGCGCACTCGGAAATTTATATCTTCGATCGATCACTGAGCAAACGAAATCTTTACTTATCGACCGGTTCGTTTCGTTGCACGCAAGTCAAAGTCACACACGCGATACCTATGCCTCGCTGTGGCGCGGTACTTACATACACATGCAACACGCCATCACGTTACTTTCACCGTGGAACGTCGCGCCGGCAAATTCGTGAACCAATGTTTATTATTCGACTAGTAATCTATAACGATACACACGGGTTTACATCTTTACGTTAGTGGTACGTCGATCAATGGTATATTTCGATAGACATATCGAAGCCTAAGTTCTGGGGGAAGATACGCGGCTAAGGTTATCGTTTGCTTTGGACATTGATGAAACTTTCGAGCTTGTCATTGTAGGACTGAAACATGTGTCGTGCCTCGTGGTAGTCACGTTCTGTCCTCCGCGTTAAAGTTAATGCCCGGAATTGAAGGATATTGGAAGATTAAGGTCAAGATAACTGGAACGTTGTATTAGGGCCAAGATTTAACGTGAAAACGTGAATGCAGGCGGATCGGTGCCTTATGCAGAAAAATAAACGATGACAGAGTTCACTCAACTTTATTAACGTGTAACAATGAAACGAAAATTGTAGGTCTTCGTGAACGAGAAATCTGACTATCGCTCGCGCTTTAACGACCGCTCCTGGTCTACTGAGAACTTCAGTCAAAATCCTAAAGGTTTATTTTTGGTCAGATTGTCACGCCAACAGAGAACAACGTAGCCAATGTCACGTGCGTGTGCGGTAGTTGCGTCAAAACGATTGGTCCGGGCGATATAAGCTGACCCCACTGTTCTAACGAGATGAGACTACGATCCAGGCGAGTGCATCAGGTGGGACCAGGTTCAAAATGTGCCGGACGATGAGTATAAACAAATTCTCGAATATTCGTCGCTAATGGTCAACTCGTTTCATAAACGTACCTTTAAACATTTGTGTACCAGAACTTAACCCATTCACGTACAATTTCCTTTTAAAAGGACATTAACGAATATGAGGACATTTTACTTTACACAGTTATTTTTATTTTAATGACAAAATAATTTACTAAAAAGATAAACCTCCTGATACTTTTAATAGAAAAATAAAAAATTCATTAATATTATGTACCTTATTTAAATTCTTTGTTAAAATGGATTTTTTTCGCAAAACTTCTGTTTTGAAAAATATTCAACAAAAATTTATTACGATATATTTATAAAATTGGAATAATGGAAAATTATGTTATACGAGCTAAAACAATTCGGACGTTATTTGTTCAAATAATTTCAAATTATCATTACGGATTCGGTGGAATTGTGCCGAATCATGATTTGACAAAGTACGTGTCATGTTACGTACGACGTCTAATCCTTACGATTTTATAACTTGATGCCTCAATACGAAGAATCGAACTTGATGATCGAAATACTATTTCCACAGGTTATTTAAGAACACTTATATTTGAAAATTTTTAAAAAAAATCGAATGTTTGCTTCTTGTATATTTAAATCCTACGTTGTTTCCCCGAATAAATGAATTTCTGTATAAGTGGATTAAAAAACAAAAAATGACGGTTTATCGTGAACCTGAATTTTCCAAGAATCGCATTTTTTATAGTATATGTATAGTTAAGTATACGAATCTCGAAAACTATTTGAGGTAGAAAGCTGAAATTTTCTGTAGTATATTTTACGTATGATTGAATAAATGCAGGCCTTTATTACGCCTCAACCTTAAAATTTGTTAATATTTCGACTAAGGTATGGTACGAAAAAATCAAAATTCTATGTCGTATATTAAAATAAGTATTTGTATAGAAAATAGTAAATCTGAGAGCGTCATAAAGGTCTATTTTGAGCATATGCATAGTAGGAACATGCAGCAAAAATTCCGTACTTCTAACACAAATGCTTTTTGAGAAATGTGTACCTAAATTTGTTCACATCATAAAATTTCCACTTTTCAAGGTATCATATAAATTTAGTAATAGCTGTAGCAGAAAAATAGAAAACTTAACATTTGCTAATTCACTCACATACAGGTGTCCTTAAAATATTCACACTTATTTACAGTTTTATATAACTACAATAATACAAGAAACATTAATAAACATAATGAGACGTGATAATAAATAAATATAAATGTCCGAAATAATCCTGTGGAAATGATATTATTTTTAACTTTCAAGTCCGAGTTTTTGTCACATTAGAATATTAAAATGAAAATTATAAGCTCATATTAAGCCGAGTACATATGAACGCAATGCAACGTGTAGTGACGTAACGTAATGTGAGCGATTAGCAACGTCTGGAAGTGTTACATACAATGCTCGACGAACAATTTGCGGTACATATCTCATCTCTAGACGGTTTTTATTGTGCGAAACAAAAGGCATTCGTTATTTCGTCTTCAGAGTTCAGATGTGCTGTTGCAATTTCGCCTTGTGTACACATCAAACCGAACAGATGCAGTGAAATTATTCGTTGCAATAAGAAAAGTGTGCGAACATCGATGCATTTTTAAGCAGTTTTGAAAACCGATAGCTCACCTGTATTCTGCTTTCGAGCGATTTATGATAAAGGATTTAGGCTGAGTGCATTTCTTAAGGAAGTCTCACAAGTGTTTCATTTTTTTTTAATTTTTGGCCCGATTAACGATAACAGATACTTAAACTTAGTTGGTGACGCCCGTGTAAAAATTTTATATTGCTGACTTATTTGACTGACCCAGTAGAACTGGCACTATTTTCGAAGTAATAAATGCGTGATTATAAAAGAAGCAAACCGCAGCCATGTCTTGTACGTTCGACATGTTCGCTGTAACTGGCAGCACGCTACGCATTCTAATAATTCGCAGTTAGGTTCATGACACGTGTGTAGTCCGTGTTACATTACATGATGCATTTTTCCCGCCTGTACCCGGCCCAACATAGGAAGTACTGCAAAATCAAAACAGGGAAAAATCTCGATTTTCACCCTCGCTGTGTAGTTGCGAGTCACCCCTGTCATTTTTTTTTCGTCTCGTTAAACGAGTAGCTACCTCCGGGCAGCTTGAGAATAATGAGCCCTGTGCGCGAGGTAAGTCATCCACTAATGAGTCAAAAGTTTCTGTTTTTACATGTTTCATTAAATCTTCACGAGGTAATTATCAATAGACTGGCGAGGTTTTCCCAACGAAAATGATTCTTAACCCGAAGTAATGCAGCATATTTATGATTATACGTAATGTGTAATTCACGGCATGCTTGGGCTTATTTTCATGGGGAAAGTGTCACAAATCCGTAGGTAACACGACCGCGAAGGTTTAATGAAAAATTTAAAAATGTAAATCTTGAGAGTGGGTGATTTATCCAGAGCCCGGCTTACTACTTTCGGCTTCCGGGCGTCGAGGATCTCGTTGTTGCTCTATCTCGTTCACTTTCAGCGTGTTCCGTTCATTCTCCCAGTTGAATTGAGGACCCAGCGAAGGGCGAAACAATGAAGTGCTAAATAGGCGACCGATTCTCCCTATAAACACGGTGACGGACCCAATTTTTTATAAAAATGGTTGGCCGTTACCGGCTAATATTCTAGAATCATAGCCTCTCCTTGCAAAGTATCTAGAAACATATGATTACAAAACTAACATTTTCTTCGCCACTCAACACATTCGTTTATACATATTTATCTGGCGGCAACGCTTCCCTATAGCCTCAAAAGACACTTTTCTTTTGTATATCACGCAATTGTACTATTTCCCGTAAAAGTCGGGCAGCGTTTCGAATATCAAACGCTAGCCGATCTCGTTCTCCCTCAATTAGTACGCGTCAATATCGCGTTCAAACGTTTTTTCAAATGATACCAGGTAAATGTTTAAAAAATAAGTATCAGTACTCGTTCCATTTCAGCTACGTCTCGTATGTGAAATCTTATTAAAATGACCCCCATTTGCATTATGCGCTGGGCATTCGCTGTGCAGGTGGGTCAGAGCACTAAAGAACACTACTTGTGAGATACAATAAGTAGTATAACGTCTAGAAGTAACGTCTGCATGGAATACAAAGAGTTATTGCGTGATTTTTTTTAGTGTCACTTGATTTCATGCCCGATACGAGTAGAATTAAACAACTTAATGCACGCGCATCAGCGTTTATTTAAAAGTACAATTCCAACAGCTAATAGGATCACGACCTGATCTCGAATCCGATATTTCTGACAAACTTGAAGAACCTCTCGAGGACCGGGTTTTCGTGTTGATCTCGTTTCGTCACGACGTCAGCGATCTTCTCCGTACGCGAACGGAAAACTTTCATGAGAGAATCGTGACACAACTTAACGTCATCGTTCATTGTGACTAACTTGTTCTGAACATCTTTCGTATCGCTGGACTTGTCGGTAGACTCGTCCCTGTCACAGGAATGCTTTAGATACGCCGCTGGAAAACGCACGAGAACATACGCCAAGAACCTACGATGAGACCAAAGAACCTCATGATCCTTGTACATACAGATGGCTTCCTCATTGGCGCGGCACTCTTCAGCCCAGTACGACAGAGCGTGGAAGTAAACTTGTTGATCCGTTCTCGACGAAGTTGGCCTGAATTCTGCACGCACCGTATCAAGCAGCCTTTGCGATTTATGCGTGTCTTCCACATCACCGATATTGGGCTTGATATAAGCAAACAGTTCCTCCATACGTTGCTCGCCGACGTCAGGAGACTTTATCAATGCCTCATCCGTCGGTTCCTTGAACTCTAATATACATTTCTTCAGTAAGAATTGTCGATAGGAAAACCCGCTGTAATCCGATATGTGCCGTTGACTCCATGCGAGGGAATTCTTCCATTCGTTCTCGAACGTCGGATAAGCGAATCCTCGGAACTCGCGCAGCATCATCACATGTCGCCTATGACTCCACGCCTCATAGTTGTTCGCGTATCTGTCCGCGCACATAGCCGCCACGTCTAGTTCCGTGCAGAGCGGTGATTCCGCTGAATTGAATTCGTACTGGCTGTCCTTAGCGTTCAGCACGTACGAAAGTAACAAGCGTCGGTAGGCGAACGCGTTGAAACATTTTGGCTTGTGATAGAGCACCAATCGCGAGAAAGCAAATTCATCCGATACTTCTAATTTGTGATGTCTCACTAACTCCCGTCGCATGGTCCAGAAAGTCGAAACGTCCGGATTTAACAACAGAGCGCCCAGTAACCATCTTGCTACAGTGCTGGGCTCCTCTCGTCTATGTTGGTTCCGGCGAAGTTCAAAGAGTCGACGATAAGCGTAACAGTAAAGAGGCTGCACGCACCACGACGCCAAACCTAGGCAGTCTTCTTGATGAAATACTGGTGATTTATTTTCGTTATCCTCCGCAGGGACTATTTCGAAACTTTTCCTGAAATACACGCAATAAGTATATTATTCTCCTTTTTTTATTGTTTCTTATTGATCGTAAAGAATTGAAAAATATGAAATAAACGATCAATTATATCGAGCGCTATTTTGCGTTATCATTAAAAAAATGGAAAAAGGGAGCGTGAAACAAATAATTATTTATAAAGATTTCAAAGAAAACTTTAATTATCACTAGGTATATAAACGTTTTAACATGAACATTTTCGAAAATTAATACCATAACCAGTAACACGTGTTCCAAAAAATATAACGAACACGTTATTAGCTAAATAATAATATACTCGTTTTTATACAATTATTTTAATTGTACTGTTAAAACTGCGCTTAAAAAATTAACGTAAATAACAGGCTACATTTAAAATTTCGAGATAAAGGTACATGGAAATTACATAATAATTTGAGAAAATAATAGTAACATATTTTTCATTGATATAATGTCAACTTAAATTACGTTATTGCTAGTAGTTATTAGTTAAATATACTGGGACATAAGTAAAATTGAGACTTCAGATATGTATATACCCATACGTGCAACGGACACACACACTAATCGCGATTATTAAGATTTAATAATCGCGATGGCGCCAGTTTCCTACGCAGGCATCAAATACCAACATTACTGATGCCCCATTTACTATCCAAACTTTCGCGAAGAGTCGTCGTACTCGTGCTCGATTAACGACATTGTTGTCATTTCGTTTCGTTAGAAACTTAACACACACTAACTGTAACGTTCCATTGTCGATGGAACGGAAACATTGATGCATTTAATCTAAGAACTCAGTGGCACGTTTCGCAGATATTTTTAAAGCCTCCGCCCTCGTAATGTATCTAGAAAAACACTCACAGTGACGAATTCTTCTTCACCACATTTTCAATGTCAGAAAGGATTTTCTCTGCGGCCGGGAAAATATCGTCTTGCATTGTAACCTTGTCACTATCGTTCGTTACATGTCTCGGGGAATCAAGTGTAAACTAATGCACGATTAACCCTACTGTTTCTCTTGCTGCACCTTTCAATGCAGGCACGATGTAGCGTTTTCCTGCGGAGGTATGTGGAGAGGGAAGGGGATATGCTGTGGTATCGTCTGAAGTTCCCTGCAAGTCTCGAACGTTCGAAATCAGACGGCGGGAAATTATTAACACTGAACTGTAATGCTCAAAATTAACAGTTGTATATAATTGATTTTGCAGGCGAATACGAGCTGAAGTAGTTTCGTTATCATTTCCTTTAAATTATAATCACTGATTCTCTTCCTCGTGTGCATATGTATTTGTAGATAATGTAACAACAATTCATATTGCTCTTATTACTGCGTATATATGTATTAAAATGAGTAAACATTTTTAATTGACACACTGCAATGATTAATGCCAAGTGAAGTAAAATGTTTACTATCGTAATACAGTAAACACTGTTTATTATATACTTATTACTGTGAGAGATGTTTATTACAGAAAATAAAAATCGTACGCATATTTAGTAGAAGTTTTATGGTTTTCCCAAAGAAATTTTTTTATTCCATTTTAGATTTTAGAAAGTGTTGAGTTTAATGTGAATAATCGATTCAAGTGATCGACATTGTGAGTGATTGTGAGTGGCACGTTATGAGTCATGAGGACATAACTTAACGCGGTACTACAAGTCCCTAACTACAAATCGGTATAACCTATATGTCACGGGAATTCTCTTCGACGTCGTTTATAGCTACTCATCTTACCTTATAAGGATAAACTTATAAGCACTTCATTTTCTGCGCACGAGGTAAAATATTTTAAATTAAAACAATGTCTGATCCTCGCATAAGAATTCTAAAAATTAAGACTGGAGTAGTGAAGCGTCTCGCGAGAGAAAAGATCATGTATGAGAAAGAAGCAGCACAGCAGCGTGAAAGGATACAAAAATTAAAGGAACAGGGTGAGAACACTTTGAGAGATGCGATCAGTAGCATGTCTTCCTTTTAAATTCGATCCTTTCGATAGCTGTGTCAAATCTAAAAAAGTTTTTCTATATTTTCGTGTTTTTCCTTTAAAGCATCGAAGTGATGCTTGTACTTAGGTGCAAACGCAACACACGAAATACTATAACAGAAAAGTTTTAATTATCCCAATGACTCACGAAAATGATAAATTTCGTGTCACTTTTAATTTCATTACAGATAAAGATGGTTACGATATAAAGAAACAAGAGGAAGTACTTCAAGAATCTCTTATGATGGTGCCAGATTGTCAACGACGTCTTGTAAAAGCATTCGAAGAACTTAAAAACATCTTGCTAACGGAACAAGATTTAAAAGAAATTGGAGATTACATCGAAGCAGAAAAAGTGTTAAAAGAAGCCGAAACTCAACTGCCTAAAGAGGGAGAGATTATGGAGATGTGTTAAACAGTGAAGGCTGTTACTTCGATTAAGATATTGCTATAAGTTATGAAAGAACTATATTTTCATCTAGCTGTAAACAAATTAAAATAAATCATTTAACGCATAAAGAAAGTGATAGTATTAAGGCATTCTATATTTTGCTGAATTAAGTATTTAATTTCAACTTACAATGTTTAATGATCAAAGTTCATTAGAAGGATCTACACAAAACTGTGGAGACCCTCGTTATAATATGTATCACCCAATGAATCAATCCATGTATAATGCAAATTGCAATATACATCAAAGTTATATTTATCCACTCGACACGAGTTTTAATAACGCTAGTAAGAATACCACACCGACAACGACGGCAGAAGAACGACAAGTTGATGAAAAAAATATTGAGAATTTCCTTTTACAAGTTGATCAAGCCAACGGCACGAATGCCCAAAAAAATATAAGTAAAAAATCTAAAATTGCAATTGCCAAAGATGCCATAATGTCAGCACATAAATTAAATGAAAAATTAAGAACGATTTGTGCGGAGATTAAAGGTGATCAGAATATGCCGGAAGAAGAATGGCAAGAGAAAATGAATATTTGTAATACGGCGAAAGATGAAATTGTTAAATTATTGGAGCCTATTAAAGATCCGAATTTTTTTAAGCAGTTGAAGAAGAATTTAGAAAGACGAAAGAAAAAGAGATTAAGAGAGAAAATTAAAAGGGAACAATGGAGAAACGAGAAAGTAATGAGTATGGAAAGGAGAGCGAGATTGCATGCACAGATTGATTCATGGATTAGAAAGGAACAAGCTGTAATAGAAAAGGAAAAGCAAGAGCAAAATTTACGCAAAGATGCGGACTTGATTTTGTCCGATGTCAGAGGAAAGCGAAGCGACGCAAGAAAATATCTTGGATTGTTACTGGAATTACGAAATCTGCGGAACATCAAGGCCAATATTGCCAGAGCACGGGGAGAACATTTATCTTCAGCAGCTGATAACGCATTTAATAATATAATAGGTACCGTCTTATTTTATCACTGATAAACATTCTTGAAGTTAGATTAATAGAAATAATTCCTACGTGCAGCGAAGTTAATAGAACAGTGGTCAACGCTTGATCGTGAGTATTCCATAGAGGAACAAGGTTTGAAATTAATGTTAAAGACTGATAACGAAGAAAGAATTGAAAAACAGAAGAAAAGTCTCTTCGACGAGTGGGAAAATGTATTATTTGGAAGAAGAATATTAGCGTCTGATCAACATAATACAGACATAGCTAATTTTATTACAATACGGTCCGTATAGCATTAATGTCGGGATAGTATTTGATTGTCGTAAAATTATTGTTGATATTAATTATATTAAAATTTATATTAATTATATTATATTTTGTTTTTAGAACTGCTTGGGATAAATATATAAATCCCGATAGCGATGCATCAACAATTCCAGTTGGATGGGTAATGCCTGATAAACCATCCTCTGCTGCTTGGCAAAAATGTCTCAAAAAAGAAATTTCATGAAGTGAATCAATAATACATAATTAATAGATTATAGCTTATAGAAATAATCGAGATTTGATACACACTGTATTAATTTATATTGTATGAACATAAACAGCCTGATGATTTAACAAAAATGACAAAACTCTGCGTTTTAAATACTTGTATCAGTTTTATTATCTAACGATTTAGATGCTTTAATGAAGAAAAGCGAACATACAATAGACCTACCAATTTTATTAAAATATATGAGAAATATGTACAGACTTTTCTATGATACACAATGAGGTGGTAAAATACGTTATATTCATGCTATACTCAAAATTAAACTTTTTTGAGCAGCACTCGAAGGTTCCAAAACTTGATTGTCTTTCACTGGTGCGGGGGGCACAGTTTCTGCAGCAGATAATATCATGTGCAATTTTCCTTGCAATTCGGATAATGCTAATATTAAGTTCTCCTCTTCTTCCAATTTCGATGCTAGTATCGTAAACATTTTTCGTGGTTCCGCTGCTAGGGCATCCAAATGATCTTCATAGACATCTATTATGCGATGATTATTGTTAATTAAAATACTCTTAAGAAATTATAGATGGAAAAGAAAGACGTTCGCAACGTACCCATTAGAACATTAGCTACGTGTAATAGCACTCTTCCAAATCGAACGCTTCCTACGTGTTTGTTCAAAAATTTCAGAATATTCACAAGGGCTTTGCCATCTCTACCGCCAAGGGCTTGTTTCAAGCCTTGCCGTCTGATAAGTTCTTGCATAAGAGCAACCGTAACGTTCGGTGCTTTGGTCACTACATAACTCATCAATACACAGTCTAAAGCTTTAGAATATTGGAATTTCCTTAAATAGGTGTCGTGTTTAGACATTATTTCTTTCATTTCTTCGTGTACAATGATATCTACATTCGGCGTGTGTAAATTTCTCCCAGAATGCTTATACGATACTTTTTTACGCTGTGGCTTTTCATTCTTTGCATCCTCCTCTCTTCTCCTCACAGAAATTAAACCGTCCACCATGCCGGCTACTATTGTTTCATCATTAGACTGAAATTACAAAATTATACTCCGTATTGAAAAATATTATTAAAACTATCGTAATATAAGAATAATGTCTTACGCTGATTCCTATGCTGAGAACTGAATTTGGATAATCCAAGGAATGTACAGTTTTATACGTTCCGGAATCATAAATTTTCACATGCCTGTCTAACGAACCGGACAAAATTCTGTGACCGTTCGAAGCTATTTTCAGGCAAGTTACGGTCTTATGATGTTGGGTAATCTTTGCGAGTAATCTGCCGCCAGCGAGCGCATCCCATACTCTAATTTCTGTTCCACCTTTTTACAATTATAAAACATAATTACACTTATATTACAATAACATTAAAAACAAAAAACTAGAATACAATTTAAAGTAGTATACCTGCAGACAAAAATATTCCACCAGACGGTAGGAACACTAAACTTTCAACAGGAGCTTCGTGGCTTACATTGAGAATCTTTTTGTTCGTTCTAGTATCGTACATGTATATGTGTTTGTCGTAACCTCCAGATAACAATATATCCTTGGAGATGGGGCTGACGGCGCCAGCCCTGATATAATCCAAATGTTCGTTGAAAAGTGCGATTTGCTTTTCGCTGGGTATATCCCAGACTATCGCAGTCTTGTCGTCGGAAAACGAAACAATGTGATGATTATCGGCGGTAAAGAATGTTCTATGTACAGCAGCTTTGTGACCCGAGAAAAGTCGAAGCAGACTTTTTGTATTAACATCGAAGAGTCTGACGACTGCTTCTTCTCCGCCGGCGCAAAGTAATTTGCCATCGCTTCGAAAGGAGCCACCGTAAGCAGCTTCCTTGAATCTGCTGAGGTTTTTTGTGACTAGTTTAGTAATTGGATTATACACTTGCACTCTTACCGAGCAAGTGACAGCGAAGTTATGTGGTTCGACGGGTGAGAAATCTATATAATCGATCGGTCCAAATTCCTTGACTAAGACAGGTGGCTGTTAAACAAACGACACACATTTTCATAAGTAATTAATGAATATCATACAATACTTCGGTCAATTTTAAGTATTGTTTGTTAGGTTATGTCATATACACGTGGATACTATTTATTAATCGATAGACTATAAGCATAGAAATATTCGTGCCATTTTCGCGGTTACAGCGTACTTACGGTGTACTTTTTCCAATATATATTATCCGGGGTTAATTCCGATCCCGGTCTCGCAAATACTTTGGTATTTATCTTCTTAAAGGACGCCATTTCCTGAAAAATGTCAGCTGTAATAAAACTTGGTAGAGGGGGTAAAGTTTTCTTGTTGACAATTGATGGAAGTTACTGTCTTCGCTGCTTATAATTATTTAAGAATCAATTCGTTCCTTGTAATTGTTAAGTAAAGAAACTCTTAAGAATTATCCCGCGAGAAGAAACGGCGACATGTTTAGGGAGTTTCAGTGTGGTTTGTTAAGTTTTATATGATTTTGTTGCTCGTTTCAATATGGCGATTCAATAGTTGCTTAGTGCCTCGAAGGTCTCCTTACTTATCATGAATATCGTGGCTTTTCTTTCCATTTCTTCGTATAATTTCGATAAGAAGCCTTGATATTTATATGATTATCTGTAAGTGCATATGAGTTATGTAATTATGAATCTCCGCATCTGACAAACAAAGGATTTCATCTGAAACTCGTTTTCCTCAGGCAGTCGGATAGTTTTGGCAATTGCCGTCCTTCTAGTAAGGTTTGTTATATTTTATAAATGATCGCAAAGCCGCGGACGCTTACGCGTGAATTCCGAGATTATTGGTTCCAAGAAAATGTTGCTCTTCGCAAAGAGAAATTGCTTGAGGAATTCATAGCTCTATTTTGTTACAGTTACAGAGGATTCGCTGCCAAGAAACTTGCTTGTTATTTCACTGCATACCAGCTACGTTTATAAATATTTCACCAGATGAGATTGGAATCTCCACTTTTTCTGGATACTTAAATCCTTCGACATCGCTCAGAGAGTTTATCGATTGTTACAATGATCATATTAGTGCATGCATATAAACAACATTCTTGAATTAACAACTTACTTCTGGAAGCCGAATGAATAAAGCTTGCTTTCCAATATAATGACAGAAAACATGTATTTAAGTTCCATCTAGATAGGACAATTTAGTTATATATAATAATTGAGAATATTTAATATAATATTCTCGAGATTGTATCAATAAAAGTAGTTTGAATTATTACATAGACAGGGGTAATTTTAATAAATCCCCACCAAGGATTTTATATGCAGCACTGTTTAATTATTCTAACGCACGTTAGTTCATAAATTATAAAATTTCGACGCAATGGCCGAAACTCAGAGAATGACTGTGTACGGCAGACATCCTCCTTGTGCTAGTGGAAATCGTTTAGAAGAACGGCGTGCTAGAAGGTAAACGAACAAATATATGTATATATACTTTTTAATTCTTGTTATAATTTTATTCGAAGAGGTTAAATAAATTATATTTTCTTGCAGATTGGCCTTAAGATTAGAAAGAAATCGAAAACCAGATAAACCGGAAGATTTTGTCTGTTACGAGTCGAGCGACGACGAAGCGGAGACTGTAAGCGAGGGAAAACAGTTTTTAAGAACTTCTTTTAATTTTGTGGATTATGTACGCGCAAGGGAGACAAACACAAAGGAAGTGCGAAAGATTAATCAAGAATACGGATTTCGACATATATTAACGCATGATTTATTCAAAGAATATTCGGTTAGCTTAAATAATATGAATAAAGTCTTTTGCTCTCAATGGTTAAGCGATAGGCAAGTAGTATTTGGTACCAAATGCAACAAATTGATGGTTTATGATGTAGCAACACAGAAATTAGACCAAATACCATCGCTGCATGGAAGGCAAATCAATTCAGGAAGTGGTGCTGTTCCTGAGCAGCAATGTGGTATACATTCTGTTCAAATTAATCCATCTAGGTACGCGAACATAGAGATTTATATAATTTTCTAACTAGTTGCATTAACTTCGGTTTGTTTACAATGTTTTGCGTCTGCCGTAGAACTCTTCTATCAACTGGGGCAAAAAATAGCAATGAAATAGCAATATACAGATTGCCAACACTAGATCCAGTTTGCGTAGGAGAAGGAGGCCATAGAGATTGGGTTTTCGATATGTGTTGGTTAGACGATGAATTTTTAGTTTCGGGCTCTAGAGACACTAAAATGGCTTTATGGCGTATAGATAATGATCTTGCGGAAGCTCCTGACAAAGAAGATGTGCCTACGCACAGGTTGTACAATGCGAAATATAAGTAATAAGGATATTTTACAGTTCTGTACTAATTCGTATTTCTACTTTGGTTTAGGTTGATTCAGCCTGCGAGTGTTAAGGAATGCAGATCAGCACAAAAAGTACGAGCTCTTGCGTTTAATAGGACATACAAAGAAATTGCTGCGCTTACTTTGAACTGTTTTATACACATCTGGTCTGCTGAGACTTTCAGACAAAAAATATCTAGAAAACTACCACCTTGTCAGGAGAATGTTTGCCTTGCAGTACAAGATGACGGTGTTTATGCAGTGGGATGTCGCTCTTATACATTACTTTTGGACGCGAGAACTCTGCAACCTATTAAAAAGATACCTTCGCGGTATGGAACACCATTACGCGAATATTTTGATGAGTAAATTTTGCAAAACTTCCTCCTACGTTTTCATTGTTTTCTGTACAGGTATAGTGGTTGCGGAATCCGATCAGCTAGCTTTCAAGGTTCTGTTTTAACAATTGGAACAGGCTTGGGGATGCTGATGTTTTATGATGTCAGAGCTCAAAAGTATCTTGAATCTTCAATTAATTCTAATAGAACTGTTGTACTGAAAGCTTCAAAAGGATATGTGGTATGCCTTGTGTTCTTGTTCAATTGAAATTTGAATTTGAATTGATTATTTCTATCAGAGCATGATACTCACTTGTACGGTGGTATTAGTTTCCAGATGAAGAATATATCGACGGATTCCAAAATGTAAAATACACACCTGCTATATATACTCATTGCTATGATGGATCAGGAACACGGCTATTTACAGCCGGTGGTCCTCTTCCTGTTAATCTGTATGGTAACTATGCAGGATTGTGGCAATAAAGTTAATCTTAACTAAATTCAGAACAGCATCGACTTTTACGTAAGTGATTATAAGTTGTACATTTAAAAAAATATCAAGATTTCATCTACGGAGGTATATACACCCGACCATTTCATTCTAGAGTTAAGCAACATTTTCTAGCGGCAGCAATTCATATTTTGGATTTTCTCTCTCTCTCTCTCTCTCTCTCTCTCCGTCTATCTTGTATTTTTATACTTTTTACATAATTTTCTCTCTTATGTTTCGATTCTTTATATGTGTGTACACGGAATTACGTAAAACAGTACCGATCTATTGAGATATGAAACATTTTAAAACTGAATGTATGCTGTTAAAACGTTTTTATACTTCACGAATGAATGAAACAATAGGTGAACACATTTTCAAGGTGTATGTACCTCGACCGTCTCAAAAGATAACTTAAACAAGATACAATATATCACACCTTTATCATTGCATTCGCGTATTTAACCCTTTGCACTCTTTACATTTTGTGCAAACCCAGTTGGCACTAGGAGTGCAAAGGGTTAACACTGATAGTAATTTTCATTGTTTAATTTTATTAAACTAAGAAATCATTAGTATGTTTATACATGTGTGAAATAAAGCAAAATTTTAATCTTGTATTTGAAATAGCTACCTAATAAATGCTATCATAATTTCATCATACTCATTATAACTAGCTCATCATAAAACTTGTCAAGATAATTTCGTTTTTGAATTAAAATAAAATTTCGCACCAATAATATTACAGATACGTACATGAAATTTAACAAACTGTTGAATGAGGACCTCTCTTATACTATAACGAAAATAACTTTTCATTAAAAGTTGCTTCATAAATTATTACTAATTTGAATTAGTATATTACCCGAGTATAACGCGATCTTTAAAATGATCCTCGTATCCTGTGTTATGTACCCATCTCTGTCTGACAGAAATGAAAATTTGGAAAAGTAAAACATTCAATTTTGCGAGATTCAATTTCTTGAATTGAAATGTACAACTGGCCTTAAAAGAACAATTACATACACTTCTTTTCGACACGCATTCATTAAAAATTTTACTATCTGTTTCTGTATAGTAAAGTGCATATAATTTGTGTAAACTTATGAAGTAACGTATGTATCTTGAATATGCACAGCAGTGGTGAAGATTATGTTAAACCAAAAATCGAGGAAATTTCCGATTCATTATCGTTTAAACATCAGTTTTCATAACGAACTTCTTCTGTTTAATATTGTTATGACTATAAAATATTAAATGTACTAATTATAAGTAATAACACTTGGAATACATAAAGGTACAGTGGCCACCGATTAATCACTTAGAAGAAACATAAATTCACGATGGCTCTTCCTAAGGCAATCGATCGTCGTGTATTTGTATCGAGCGGCGCGAATCATCGGCGATCGCTGTACATACAATTCAGATATTTTAAATGATAGCCGCTCATGTTTGATTGGATTCATTACTCTTATATTAAGCAATTCTATGATGTTGAAGTATTAGGGAATAGGAGCTGTGTGAATTTACTTTTTCTTTAAACAAATTTGCTGTATATAATTGAGAAAATTTGCTTCAATGAATCTTTTTCTCACTAAATAAAGGTATTATTACAATGGCACTGGGTAAAGTCGTCGAAAAGCTACTTCCTCATCGATTTCAATTAATACATATGTCAAGGTCATTGAAATCGAACTTTACCTGGCACTGATTGTGTGCGATTATTTGCAAGTTGAATCAAACACGTGTATATTTGATTTAGGAAATTCGATTCTATCTCACGAACTAATATTGTTGATACAGTAATAACGTAAGTGCAGTTTCAATGCTTAAGATAACACATTTTAATGAATCGATAAATTGTTTCCATGTAAACAATAACCAACTGGATTATCAACATTATGGTGAATATATGATAACAAAATATATTCTGTATGTACGTATATTAACAGATTATAGATTGTTAGCGTATACTCATAAAGTCATTATACCACCATTAACATATAAACGTGTGTGTTGTATCTACGAATTCATGAATAGACTATAAATATGTATGTGACTGTGCATAATGAACGAATAATACATTGAATGCATTTTAATATGACTATCGCAAGTACTTTTATTATAAAGACAACAGAAACAAACACTACGGAGTACCAATAATATTGTTTTACAGTAATCCTACAAATTTTGGTATTTATATCTATAATACATCTTAACAATAATTCATGTTAAAGTTTAATTTTTTTGAGTTCAGTTCTGTCATATAAAGCGTTTTGAACAATATTATGTAATTATTTTCATTGCGTGTAATATAATAATCATATTAAAATGTCCTAATTTTCAAACTACCATCACTTAAACAAGAAAACCTAAGCATCGTATATTTTAACTCGGAAATGCAATATAAAAAGTATAAATAAATAATTTTTATATTTAATGTGTGTGTGTATGAGCGCGCGTGTAGGTTATATAACAATTTTGTACAACTGTAATCACTGCATAACTGTGTCAGAAAATGTCCTTTCATACGATATGTTCATCATACAAATATTAGAAAATTTAAGATAGATTACATTAGAATGACTTCAAAATATTTGCCTTTTTATTTTTCAATCATTTCTCCGTCTTTTTTCTTTCTTTTTGTGCAATGTATTATGTTATGTGTATATTATATTTTTTCGTACTACAATGAAAGCAAAGTTTGTTATACATTGTATGCTGTGTTTGTTTTTTTATTGTATCTGTAGCAAAATACTGGTTCCGAAAATATTTATCATTCATGTTAAAGATAGAGAAGGACAATATATAAATTGTTTTTTAAGCTTTTGTATAAATTTCGTTTAAAATTATCTTTCGATTGTTACCAAATTTACCTAGTACAATTAATAGACGTATGGAAATTCTTTATAAGTTATAATCATTTGATTGTAGCTTGTTTGTGTTCTGTTCCATTAAGCTATTGTAACGATTGATTTTCAACAAATATATATATATATATATAAATATCTCGCAAAAAATTAATCATGACAAAGTAATTTATGTATTTTTATAATTTTATTTGATATCTCACATACTGAATATATCTTACACGCAACGTTACTCGAACGGTGAATAAATTACATTGAATAGATTTGCAATCTTGCGTGTGCGTGACTATGCTAAGGAATCTGTATAAATAAATATATTAAGTCATTGATCGAAATTGTATTTATTAATCGTATCAACTAAAGAGGCAGCAGATATAGAAAGTAATATGAAAAACTGAGATCTGTCTCTTTACAAATAATTTATTCATGGTATATCGATACATTTTTGTCTCATAGAGAGCCATCACAAATAACGTGTAAAGTGTATAATAATGTATACAAAACACGCGAAATCGCGATATACTTGTAGTACATGTGGTGTAAATGTTTTTATTTAATCGAATTGTTCGGGCTTAGCCGTGACTATATTAGATATGTCGTCTTTATTATGTATCTGCGTTCGAAATGTACCGAGGCGCAATATTGGTAAAAACAGCGGACCATTTGCCCCGCAATGCATTCGTCGATATGTTAGTGTAGCTCTTGACGAGTGATAGATTAAACCTTTAAAAAGGATGATCTCTATTAGCGCGATCTCAGCAGCGATAAATTGCTTCATTCACGCGTTAATTCCATCAGGATTAACGAGCCGTTTCTACGGCCATCACTATGAGCCCATCGTGGGGCGTGTAAATAAGCTCATTTTTCTTTTTGGTATAGATTGACAGTTGGTATCCTAACACGCAAGTACCGTAAATAAATATACATTGATCATACAATATACAATTCTGAAAATAAATAGAGTATTTCACAATTATTGCATAAATCAGTGAGCACTACTATGAAATCGATTCATTCTCGTGAAGAATGCCATTTCGGAACCACCTTCTCGTATCGTTATTCTTTGCAGACGAGCGTAAGTAACTGTACCATACGTACGCATGGATTTCATTCCCTTACGGTATACATAGATAGGAAGAAAACCCATCTTTATGTTCCCTTAATTGTAATAACGTATCGCAGCGAGTCCCTGCGAGTTTTTCATCCATGCTCACCACTGTGGTCACGAAAACGCGATTGTGTTAATGAGAGGAAACAAAATCAAAGATGCCCAGCATCCAAGGCCTTATTGACGTCGCTAACTAGCATCCCGAGGATAGGTCTGTGCTCGGAATCTTGTCTGAAAACGGAGTCTAAGAAGTCGGAATGCGTTAGGAAATCGAACACCTGGTCACATCGGTCTTGAGATTTGTCCGTGAGATGCGGCTTTATGAGCGCATGTATCGCGGCTCTACAACGTTCCAGAGACTTGATTAAATAAGCTTTGTCGAAACTGAACTCCAGCTCGTAAAACGACACCACAGACATCGCCACGGCTCTAAGAGCAGTCCTTATTTCAACCAGTTTTGCGTCGTCGGCCGCGTGTAATTGCTGATTACGTTGCAGGAGCCCCACCTGTAAAACAATATTCAACTTATGTACATACAGTGTCATGTACAATCGTACGGCTTAATGTTTATAAGTTGTTCGTCAGGTATACTAATTGAATGTTTTGCATATAATTAACGTATAGATGAATACTGCAATATGTCTGAAACAAATGTGATTTATTTGTAATAGTGATACAGCGGAAATTTTCATTCTGATTGGCAAATTACACATGTATATTTGTATTAGGGTGGCTCTTATTTTCGACTTTTGAATTTTCTTCGGGGCACCCTCCAGAATAGTTTCAAATAATTAAAAAAAAAATCTGTAATGTTTGAGCTCGATCGGATAACGGGAATGGGTGCCCCTTAAATATTTAAATCATTATTTAACAGCTAGCGAAGTCGATTTTATAGATATAGACTCTATATCTTCGATATTTTTGCGAATTTCGGTCCCAAATTTTCAGGAAACATTCATGACATATCAAACACTGAAAATAAAAAAAAAATTTATCTCTTTCGCATATTCCGGTATATGACCAATGGTATCTATGTTATTATGTACATAACTATAATTTATAAACTAAATTATCACACACTCTTTCATACAGATTTATACCATTGACATTATGCATATTATTTGTAAACACAAACAAATAAGTACTGATTTACGACAAGATTTACTACACCAATTTTTAGCTCAGTCCACCAATATTCGATAGAATTTTTAAAGTAATTTGTGTGAGAAAACAAGGGTTCATTTATGAAAACGTTATTCTTCCATTTCAATTGTATGACGCGATTGTATGCACCACCCTTGTGTTTTTTATAAATTTGGATCAAGTATTATCGTAATAGGTACCTTAATAGACAACTTTACGATGTTTTTCAGAACTTTCTCCGGCTGTTTTTTATCCAAGCTGGAGTTGGTTTTCGCAGCTCTTTCCATGAGCTTGTAGAGATTGTCTAAAAGCGAAGTGGTGGCATCGTCTATCAGGAGCGACCTCCCGGCTCCCGTAGATACCACTCTGCCGAGCAGTTTCTTCTGAGCACGAAGCCCTAGATCGCGAGCACGACTTCCGGTGCCTCCGGCGGGATAAGATCCGCCGTTCAGTGTAGTCGCAGACTGCATCACTGAAAAAAATTTTACAAGCTGTACAGCTGCTCGGTGAGATACCAGTCGAATAATGGTCGCTCTATTTAGCTGGTGGAACCGAGTCAAGAGTATGCTACACATAGAAGGTGTTTTGTGGAGTAACCGAGAAATTTTTGCAGCATATTCAGCAAGGCATTCTGATTCAAAAGGTTTGTTTCAAATTCATTCTTTCCCTAAATGAAATCTATTTAATTTGTTATGTTAAGTGTGAGAGGAATTTTTGGGTACAAAGTCTGTTGTCTATTAATCAATATTGAAAATAGTACTGCATTGTTTCATACAATACTTTTACTAAATTGGGTATGATAATTGTGGCCACTGTTGATATCATTGCGAGTAAACTGAGTGTATTGTTTCACAGTGAAATGATTTGTTTTAAAATTCTGGATACATTGTGAAATGTGGGTTGACGTGAAATTTTGTTTCAAATATGACTGCTATTATCCAGTGTTTTTTACGTTTGAAAATATACGAGGCATCGCACAGAGTGAATAAAAATAAACTAGTTAAAAACACGTTCATATTTATTGAAAACATGGAAAGTATTAAGTAAAATATTCTAGGAATTTACAAAACCTTACGCCACTCAAGGTGTTAAGATCAAACGACGTTAGTCTAAATTATGAAAGGATCTAAACCTATTATGTATAGGTTGTTGTTGGTTGATAATGACTTGCCAAATATGCTGGAAAAGTTTCTGAATTATTCCTTAGAACATCCCTTCGTAAATGAATCTCTCAAGTTTAAGAAATTTTGAAAGTAAAATTTTGGATCCGTCGAAGATTAATAAGAGTATGTTATCGTGGTGAAAATTTCGATGATTGTACAATATACATGTGAGTACTTACCATCAAACATTGGTGAAGACGGCTGTTTCCTCTAGGCGATAACGGGATTGTGAATGAAATAAAGAAGCAGTGTTCTGTGAGCACGGGTCGAAACTCAGGCAAAAGTAACTAAAATAACCAAGGGCGTACAATGTATTGGCGGTTGCAGAAAATGTAAATTAACATGTTAAAATTAAACGAGAAGGCTAGAATAATAATGCCTGGCGTAGTTTTAACGAGAGCATTCCAGACATGTGTAACGTTCGCATACCTTGATTGCAGTCGGTTACGGCTACAAGATGATAGAGCAGCCAGCTCTGCAATTCCATCACTGCTGTACCCCACGCCACCTGAAAAACGTTACTTCCTAATACTTTTTCAGCTCATTCCACAAGGTCGTATAAAATACCGACTATATAAATTACTTCATTCCTCTCAGGAATGTTTCATATAGATAGAGTGTTTTCAAACTCTCTACGAAAAAATTATCAGTCGATTCTGGACATGATTCTGAATCAGAAATGTCATACGACTATAGGGTCGCAACTGAATATTTAAGGAGGAATTTTTAATCAAAGTTGCTAATTTTAATCGATTTTGACGCGTCTTGGCACCTTAAACGAATTTCGATCTCCAGAACTATTGATGAAATTTAGATAATAGATTAAAAGAACTTATAACTTTAACCCTTTCACTGTAATTGTAAGGGTAGCAATAAGTACCCGCCGCAAACTTACGTTTTGATATGAATTATCGGTTTGTACAATATAAATATTGTTTTACTTATATCGATACTGTAAATTGGATGTTATAACATCACAACATTCTGAACCATTTTGTTTGTACAGTTGCTAACTACATTTGTATGTAGACACTGCCATAGTAAAAGGGTTAAGCGATGTTTTGATTCTACCGTATCGAAAAACGCGTCGATTTTGGGAATTTTCATTCCAGAGTCTGCAAGTCGTACATGTCAATCATGTACATGTCATCGTACATAGCAATGTTCTGGAAATTTTACAACTAGAAAGCTGATATACATTGGCGTTGGTACATTTTGACGTGCAATGTGATTATGAGAACATGCCCCTACGTTACAGCGTATGCTCTAACTTCTCGAGAAATGCCTCGAAACCACCAGTTGAAGTTAACTTATAATCTACCTGAACTTTTTGGGATATTGGCCCTAATCTTATGAAAACTTGATGAGGATTGACAAAATGGTACCACTTGAAAAAAAGAATTCATACTCTCAGAAAAATAATTTCTTTGAGACCTTTACAGTTGAAGGTATCATTAAGGTTTTTTTTCTGTGGATGTTAAAATACATTATCGTCACGATTACGATGAAAATTATCATCGATAATCGCGTCAGACCAGAAGATTAAATGGGTTGGGGTAACATACGCGCTTCCTCATTCGGGTAATTCGTATCATTCGCTGAGGTCAAACTCGGTATACTGGAAATGGAACGTAATGTGTATTGCGGTTTGTTGTCGCGGGATAAAATTATGTACAGGTGTATACATATGTGCGTACACACTCTCAAAGGTTATAGTCGCATGGCAGTTGGATCGATTTCTAAGGAGCGTCAAGGCAAGCCAGATCCTCTCATTCTCATTTGTCGAAGTAAATAGGGGCAAATGGAAACAGCGACGACAGGATGGACGTGAGCTAGGTCTCCTCTTCGATACAGCCAAGCCGGAGTGTATTTCGCGAATGCGGCGAACATCGATTATTGGACGTATTCAAGCATTTCAAAATATATATGCTGCTATTTGGCTTGAATTGCGAACGTTCAAGGATTTCGGCCATTCGAGACAACGATCTCATACTCATAGCTCGCTCGACGTATTTGAAGACGTATACGTATATATTGTAATGCTTGAGTTATTTACATGAGGTAGTCCATTCAGAATCGATCAAACTTCTTGAAATTCAAAGCCACTCGAATCGATTAATCATGACAGGTACGCGCAGAAAATGGAGACGAGACATAGAAATGAAATATCTTTTCGAAAAAATCGAAAATAATATTTTTATAAACCTGATACTGTCTTAAGTAAGTTAAAGGAAAAGAGTAGAAATTTCTACGTGAAGGAAGAAAAAAGAAGAGTAATTAAAGAGCCGGAGGAAATGGAACAGGAAAGCAAACGGAAAACTTTAAAAACCATAAAGTGTACTTTTATGGAAGTGTAAAAGAAAAATGATTTTCTCCACTATAAAAAATATTTCAAAATAATTTAAAATGTTGTTTGTCTAATAACTTGAAAGTGGTTGGTAATGCGAACATAAATGGTCAGTAATCGTTCAATTAGAACATGCAAATCGATAAAGGGGAGAAAGGACCTTTATGTACTTTCCAATATAATTTTTTACAGACATTCACATTACATTTACTTAAAACAATTAAAGAATTAACGTTCAGGGTAATCCACACTTGAAGCAAGTTTTGATATGTTTATTTTTAGAGAATCTTATTTTTATATGCGAGGTAATGGGGTGATTTACTGTATTCGAATTTCGAAAATATTCAATTTTCAATCGATTAAGTATGACTAACGTAAGTAGTAATGTGTGCGGTATGCATAATTCAATACCATTCTAATTAGAGGTCACCTAGATACTACTAATTTGTATACACTTCGCTTATGCAACCACGCGCCGCATTCCTAATACTCTCCATTCCTACTAAGGACAAAATTAAATTCCGTTAGAAACGGGTTTTAATTGATGTATTGCTGTATGCAGGTGCGCTGAAAAGTTATATGAGAAAATGAGTGATCGATCACAGGACTTTCGCTCTCTTTCCACTGGTTGTTTCCAAAGTCCGATCGATCGAGTTGCTACACACGCCAATTAAAGACGATCGCATTACAGCTCGAGTATATACTGGTATTAAACACTTTATTCGTTACTAGAATCGTTCACTGTGTAACGTTTCGTTTTTCGCCGTCGTTCCGCAAATTCTTTCACCAATTACCGAATAGCTCACTTTAATTATACGATTTCTATAATTGGAATATTTTCTAAAACGCTCCACTTTCTTTTATTTATACAAGAGATGCATTCCAGAGAACATGATTCCTTTAAAACAATTATTCCTGTCTATAAATTCATCCGATTAGTACACGTACATTTAACGGTATTGTTGTAATTTTATAGTTAACATATTGCATGCTATCTATCATCCGTTTAACCAGATCTTGGAAAATTCGATTGCATGAAACTCTATATCACGCTCGCTCAATCCTGCCTGCGAGTTATGGCTTCCGGTGGAAGCTTAAAAGTGGGTCAGAACATTTCATTTTGATGCGTAACTATGCGAAATTAGCAATCACACCAAATTCCTAGTAAGGTCACTTCTTTTTTCCATTCATCATCATTAGCATCACTTAGCACTAGAAAATTTATTGTTATCTCATAACGAGAGTCACCAATGGCTCACAGTGTCAAGTATATTAACTAAAACTTGCATTATTTTGAAATTGTACAATTACCACGATAAAAGTTTAAATATGGTATTTCAATATGTTTTCAAACACTGATATTTTCTACCAGCTATGAATATTTTATTCAATCTGTGATATGTACAAGGTGTTAAGAAACTAATAGACACTGCATTCAACGGTGCATCTACACCTCTGGATCAATGAAAAATAAAAAACAAATTATTTAGAATAGGGCACACATCACCCATTTTGATGATCTTAAAATATGTTGTCAAGGTCAACATCCTGAGTAATTTCACCAATGTATATAACCACCGCTCGACCTTAGTTTCAGAGGTATAAGCAAAAGTATTTTTGGTACTGTTGCGCCGGGGTGTTTTCTCGTTGGCCACCCCGACGCAAAGGATAGGATAATAGACGGGCGTACACACGACACAACTATAGCTATAAGTTTATATATTGTTACGACATTAGAAACTTTCGCAAAGTAATACAAGTAAAATGCATATTACTTTTCAGTCCTCCAACTGTTATACTAATTGTATTACATTAATACAAAAAGTTTGTAGGGAAAAAATACGCGAGTTCTAAAGTCCTACACCCCCTGAAGATTCACTCAGTTAAGAAGCAATGCGTTAAATCGTTGTTAACACGTATAACTGATCGTTGTTTAAACAGAATATCAATGTATTGTGGTTAAAACAATATTTAATGAACATAATAATCTGTATGAGGAGTTCTAATTTATACTTAACGATTATTCAGTGATAATAATCGGTTCAGGCATCCCAATTGCCATCTGGAGCGTGTATTTAGGGTATTGGTAGTGACAGAACTGAATTGTGTTTTCAAGCGATCTTGACTACACCAGCGATATAGTTTTAAATAGCAAATTCACCTGATTTAGATAAAAACTTTACATAATCCCACAATAATCCTTCGGAAAGTAAAAAATATGACTTACAACAGAGAAACAGGTATAAGCTAACCCAGACTTGGGGTCTCGTCATTTCTATAATTAGTTATCTGCTTCGTATTATCGCGATACATTGAAGGACACACCACCTATGTATGTTTCCTAGCATACGACAACCTTATTTTTAAGAAATCATTTGTGAATCATATAACTACTCTACTCACCCACTTCGTCTTATTTAATTAAAATCAAAGAGTGACTCAAAAATGAATGGACTTTTCGCCTGTTTTTGGTCCTACAATTTTGGAACTGAATTTTGTGCCAAGTGATACCTTATGATGACGTATGAATCACAACAGATGTTCAAGTTGAGCCGACAATTAGTTTCTCAGATGTGGGAGGCCAAAGAAGTAAAAATTCATTAACTTGTCAGCCCATACGCTTCGATGTACGGAATTTTATTTGAGAGGGATAATTTAAATCATTGGTCCCGGGGGTTTTGATGACTGCTAACAGCGAATTTGAACTAAGATTTTCAAAATTCACATGACCGATTCAATATAGCGGACCGTATGTTAAAACTTTTCTAACTTTCATAAAACTTTGGTCTAATATTCGTAACGTAAAAAAAGCATCACCACATTTTCGTAGTTATTGATCAAATTCAAACCGGGCGAGAATCAGTCACAGAATATTACTGCACATGCGAAAGTGGTGCTCGAATGTTGGCTGTTGCATCTTGTAGCCATATTATGACAGTTGTATGTAATTTATCCGGCACCATTTCCAAAAGTCGAAATAAAAAAAAATAAATGGCGGTGTAGTAGGTGTTTTCTTGATGTCAATCTTCCATATCTCAGAAACAAATTGTCGGCTCAACTTGAAAATTTATTGTTATTGATGTCTGTCATAAGGTACCAATCATTTGGCACAAAATTCAGTTTCAAAATCGTGGAACCAAAAACAGGCAATTTTTCGAGTCACCCTTTTAACATTGCATACACATACATTCCCCAATTTTAAACTGAATTCAGCAAACGAATTTAACAACTGAAAAATTCAGTTTATGTATACGAAATATAAGGTAATAATAATAAAATATGGAAGGCCTATCATCGGTTTAAACGAACGACTTTCTATATTTTTTTCAGACGGTCGAAATAACGACTGCTCGCTATTCTCACAAAACCATTAGGGGGGAGAAACAACCCCTGTTCCACCCTTCCCCCTTCGATTTCCTCAACGTTTTTCTTTTTACTTCCAAAGATGCAGCTGTCACACGGGCAGCTGTGCAACTGGCACGAACCTCCTTGTTAAACTGAGCATCTTGTCTGAGAATATACCCACCACCTGCCCCTGGCCAACGTGTTGGAACTACACGCACACGCGGAGCACGGACACTACGGCGATAGGCATTGCGCACGTGGTCACACCAGGCGGATCATGCTCTGTCCTACGGAAGTCACACGTTACTCTGTTAAATACGACTTTTAAGAGGTGCTCGTTCGCGATCGATGTAGCCCTTGCTATTTTACTATCGTATTAGAGCTTTTCGTCGATTCTATGAGTTCAGTAATTTATAAAAATTCAATTACTATATTACACTTTCACAATTTGTAGGGTTAAAGTAAACAAATGTTTCTATATACTTTTATTATATAATTTGTAGAAAACTATTTTAATTCATCCCATTTTTCTTTACAGATAATAATATCAACGTAAATGAAGGTGAAAATTTCAAGTGCCCCACCTTGAACATATTTTACTTTGGTTTTGCTGGGAATATCAATTTATACTGTCATTCAAACAAATCATGATGATTTTGACAGAGAATGAAGAAGATGATATTTTCATTGACTTGGTGCAATGCAATACAAGTTTAACGGTTGCTGCAGCAAATTATCGTGAGAAAATTATCGAATCTATCGAGCACAATTGGAGTGAATTGGAGTACTTTCACATGTTGGGGAAGATGCCTTATTTTTTAAGCCCAAAAGAGATATCGTGAAATCAATAATAGAGAATGACGACGGCTACTTAGGTAGAAGTATTGGCGCACGAACACTTAAATTCTACTGATTCACCAGCTGAAGAATGTAGCGTTACAGTTCCGTTTCTCAAATTTTAAAGTCTAAGAATTTCCACCCGTATCGCATCTTTGGAAGACATACTATATGTACACAATGCGACTATTCATCAACTTAACGATATTATGAGAAATTGAAAAAAAAACGTGTTACAATTACTTAAAGTGTAATGGTGACACTTTTCACACCCTCCTAATAAAATTACCACCATTTAAAAAGCAACGCAGATACATCTAGGAGATGTATCAGTGTATACTGAGAGAGAAATATGTACATGGGAAAATAGAAGTCACTAAACAATGCAACATTTCCTTGTTCCAATTCCCTGTATTCACCTAGGGAAGAGCTGAAGCCCAGCTTAGTTTCTAGAATCACTGCTACACTTGGTTTACTAACAGGATATTTAACCCTTCGTGGTCACACGGGGTGTATTGTACCCCAAGAGCAATTTTCGATTTGAAATGTCGCACCTTTACGTCTTCCAAAGGGGATTTATCGCAAAAAAATAATAAAAAAAAATTTAAAAATCGGCTGTTCCCACAACCGTGGAAAATCGCTCATTTTCAACTACAAATTTTATCATATCAAAATTTATGTTTCTAGAAAAAGACTATTAGACCATGACTGTATAAGTATTACGAATGTACAATTATCACTAAAAAGTTAAAAGATTCAAAAATACGAAAATGGTAACTCAAAAAATGACGCTGGGGTACAGTGAACCCCGTGTGACCAATGTGTGATTATAAGAAGGTGCGACCACAAAGGGTTAAAGAAAGGTTACAGTTGCATTATCATATTTGTGTAATTCCAACGTGTGTAATACGTTTGATCAGAAGATTTTATTTAATTCAATGATCACCATTTCTTTACATATCGTTTAACTACAATTTTTACTAATTTACGATTATCGTGTGCGAAATGTGGGTACCGTTACAGTGTGCGTCTAAATCACTATTTGTCTTGATATCCTTCAATCCGTCTAGGACGGATATATTTCTGTCGCCACCTCTGCCTTAAGCAGGTAGCTTATCCAAGGTCGAAGAGACACATTCAACTCTCGTAGGCGTGGTGTGGGAAATTAGCTTTATAGCAACACAACTTGTCGCTCGAGCCATCGCAACTATCTCATTTCAATTAGAATAGTCTAATTTATATATATGTATACATTCTTAGGTATTTAATGTTCCTTTATTCAGAAATATCATTCATACTGTCCTTTACCTAATCGTAACTAAGAAGATGAAAGTACGACTGGTACATTATTGATTTGGTTCAAACTTTGCACATAGGGGCATCGCGTGTTTAATGAATCACACAACGTTGTGAAAATAGTACAGTACTTTTTCACAGTTCAATCAGCAATATTAGCAACTGGAGAGTAAAAGATTAATAAAATTAATGTCCTTGGAAAAAGTGAAGTCAGTGATGTAACATTAAATATATATTAACACCGGCTATATATCAATAAAATAGGAAAGAGTATTTTATAGCGTGTTTTAACTCGGGACATTCCAAATTGTTGAGAAGACCGAGATAAAATGCAGTACTCATTTTGTTTGTTATTAGACATAAATGTACGTACTAACTTAGGACATCGAAAATATAATATATTGAACTTGATTTTCTCGCAAAATTACGAACAATGTTCTTTATGTGTTTCGTACACTAATGCACATGGTATACGCTACTTTTATGCACAATTTGAGCTAAATCAGTGGTTGTAACGCTGTGCACTCTCCTCGTAAGTAATTTTAGTTCAGGATAAAAGTTCAGAATTGACTGTTGTAACACAAATCGGTTTGTTAAATACATATAAAACGCATTCACACAGAAACGTTGATAAATCCTCGTGAAAAATTGGACTCGCGATGCTTTTGCTCGTAATTAGAAACAGACGGTGAATGCACGTTGACATACAACAGCCTCATTCATTGTGCGGTTACTCGTTCACCCTACCTATGCGCAGTTTACGTTCCGTAGAGACCGACAAATTCATAATTTATTTTCAAGGAGCTGTTATAGCAGTGGAATCACCGATTTCAACCAAATTTTGATTAATAACTGTGGCGCGAAAATGGGCGAACACCAGTGTGTGTGCGTGTCGTGTAAATTCTATGAAATAACGAAACACTGAACCGCCCAGTGGTGAATCACCGTACAGTCATAATAAATACGCGGTGAATGCTTCAATATGCAGCGGTTTTGGAGGAAAAAGAAAAGAAACGAAACTCTAATTTTTTTGTTTTTAACATATCCTTTATAAAAATTGTATAATAATAATAATGATCATAAAAGTAACTTTTACACTTTTAGAACGGACTTCAAAATTAAATTTTGCTTGGGGCTTTGAAATGCTTCATCCGCTACAAGTGCCCTATTTCATTATGGCGAAGTGTATCTGCTCATTTTCGTTCTAGATTTATCAGAAAAAGTTTAGTTGTAACCAGCGACTCCACTACTATTACCACCCCTTGTTAGTGGAGTCGAAAAAAGGGTGTTTACATATTCCGGCGATGTTTTCTCCCCTATGTTTTTGTCCTCCGATGCGCGATCACACGGATGAAAATCATCCACCGTGGAAATTTTCACGCTTTGGCGATAATCGATTAATTCACAATAGGTACTTTGGAAAAGGCTTCAACCATTATTTCTAAATATACACGACTCGTCTCTATATTATACACCATCGGTCTGTGTCGGTGTCCATTATTTTCACGGTGACAGATGCACTTGCAATGAATTAAGTTACACGCATCCGTTCGGCCATGACTAACAAAGTGACGCAATTACGCGGACTCCATCAGTTTTTGCGAAACTCGGTTTCCCCGAGTTATACACGCGCTTTCCTCTTCGTGCAACGCAGTGCCGTGTACGAGTGATATTATCGTGCGCCTATTATTTTTAAGTTTACCTAACTTTGCTCTAGATTCGGAGTTTTTCTAAGTTTTCTACTTACAGTCAGTATTTCTCATTTTCGTAAATGTCTGGAAAGCAACTTTTGGCGCGACACAATCTTAGCGAGGTATAATTTCAACGATTCCATGGTTAAGAAATTTAAAATATCACTAAAAAAATTTCCACAATTTGTAGTAATTGAGCGCATTATAGGGTGTATTTCTGTTTTTCCCTTTTTTTTAAGAGAATCTGTTTTAGAATAAAGTTCGCACTGGACAAATTTTCTTCAGTCACGTATCTACTAGACAGTGAATTTACTAATCTCGAATGGTATCGAAATTTCCGTTAAATAGTTCCATCCTTAATAAATAACGGAAAATGTGCACATCGAATTAATTTAAATTTTGGGCGCGCACTAACCTCTGCTGATGTTCTGGGTCGCGAACGCGACCCAACACTCGACGATGAAGTTTCTCTTTTCCGACGGCCGGATAATAGATTTATTGCTCTATTGTTTTGTTCTTTCCGTTCCACTACGAGTAAGTAGTTGCAGCGTAACGAATTCCAACGTTGCGACGAAACATTCAAAATGTTTTGCGAAACCGAACGTAACCAACACAATTCACTAATATCCGTAAAAGAGGCCGAGAATTACACCGGCAACAATAGACACGTTCACGAGCCTCGTACGATCTCCTCGAACGAACGAGCGAACGTCGTCTGTTGTGGCTGCGAACCCACCCCGGTTACCATGGAATCATCGTTCCGCGAGGTGGGGCGCACCAAGCAACTATGCTCGGACAACTTCGCAGTGTCAAGGAGTTTCCTTCCTCTCGCAGTGCGCGCCTGTTCGTTGTTCAGGTCATTATAGTTGCGGATATGAAAGAATCAAGCATGGTCACGCTAGTTCTCTATTCGACGGTATTAAAATTATGATCTTTCCGTAAGATAGTATTAGACGTTTCCGTTTCTCTTTCCGGTATTGAAATAACAGACACTAAAAGTTACATCTGTGGAATATAAATCTGTTTTATATTCTACAGAAATTAGAAATACATATTCTCGTGAACTTTCGTAAGATGATGAAGGGTATCAGTTACAAATACTTATACGAATGGTTTTTTGTTTTATTTTATTAGAACTTTTAATGGCTGTATACAATAACACCTTAAAATGTGACTGAATTATACTATTGGTTTTCTTCTCATTTGTAGATGCATTAGATACACTTCTTTAACAAGTATCTCAGTTAAAACGAAGAAATTAGTAACGTATCTTAAAATCATAATACTTTTGTTAATTGACGTCTTTAGAGTAACTGTTCTCAGCACAGAATTTGTGAGAACTATATGCGTAAGCAGGATTCATGATGAAATGCTAAAGTGTAATTTTTTAATCATACTTTTACTCTGTGCGTTTGATATGGCATTCAATTGTTGCACGTACAATATATGAAAGGCAATTTCATTACCATAATTTCTGAATTTTTAATAAATGCTTGTATGCTCGATCAGAGATATTAAGAGCAGCATTCATTACACATAAATTAGATTCTCCCAAAAGACTCAAACCGCATAAACCTAAAAGTCAGGTATATTTATTACACGTCATTGCTATCTGAATGAAATTTTAGATACACTGGGCGAGGTGTAATTCGTGGTAGAATCGAAAAAAGATTGATTCACCGTATCAACAGAAATTGATAACATGGAATATAGTTTTATATAAGAGGCTTTGTTTTTAAGATAATTCAACAAATATGCGTGTGGTTGAGTACAAGTTGGCAAATCTGTTTATTTATTATTCATTATTTCTATTTTCCTATTAGCGTTTGGAAATATTGACTGTGTTATGGTTCAAATAATATACCGTTACATTAAAATTAGGGCTGGGACTATTTGTCGAATTTTTCGGTATTCGAATACTTCAGTTGCTCAATTATTTGATGAATATAATTCGAATATCCAAGTATTCGAATATTATTAGAATATCCAAGTATTCGAATACTGATGTATTCAAATAGTATGGTGTGAATTATGAATCAAGTTCTTTAGGTTTATTTGTCAAGATAAAATCTTGTAAACTAATTTTGACCCACTTCACACCATACTATTCGAATAGTCCCAGCCCTAATTAAAATAGCCAAAAATATCGTCCCCATTGTTGTGCACAGAGTTCTGATTGAAAATTAAAGAGATATCAGTATATTCAAATATTTTCAGAGTTTCAATCTCGTTTTCAATCAAAAGTGAAAATACTTTACCACTGTGATAAACTCAAACAGTTCTTAGCACAACTTATACCCAATCACACATATATCCATTTTAATTCTCATATACGATTTTCTTAAAAGTAAAGACTTGTAAGAAACATTATACTACGAATTAAACCCCATCCTGTATTAAGAGTGGTAATTACATACCAAAGTATGTATGAAGGGGATCAGGCTGACAATCAGCAAATTTAGCAAATCCCCCTGTAACATAATTTTGAGTACCAAGAAGGAATGTTCTATTCTCATCGGGATCTGAAAATTTGTTAACATCGAGCAGTTGCAGCGTCGCACCCACCCAAAAGCTATAACAAGTATCGAATGGCTTTCCAGGTCGTCCGTGAAAGCCACTATTCTGTCTCATAAGACACCACCTCCTCAGTCTATTCAACTGATCTTGTGTCAGAACATTATGAAGCTCGTTCATGAGAAATAGACTAGCTACTGCACAGAAAGTAGATCCTCCATGCGATTCAAGACCAGGTCCATGGCCCATAGCTCCATCATATGACTATAATCATTGTTGAGATATTGTGCTATGATAAAATTAAGTAGACAAAGCCAGTTTTTGTTAATATTCTTTGTACGCAAAACAAAAATAACAAAAGGTAAAGACTCACAATGCTCTTCAAAATGTAGTCGATAGCTTTCGTTTTATCCATGCCCGACCAATCATTCAATATCGTGGATATACAACAAGTACAATAAAGAAACCTTATATCGCTTTCGCTTCCCATAGTCGTAGCTGAGAATGAACCATCCGGATTCTGACAAGCCTGCATTCCTTCGATAATAGATTTTCTATCCACACGACTCAAATCGTCGCCAAGGATCAGAAGATTAACTAATCCAAGATACGTCATTGCTATATGACCGCACTGATATTTTGTTGCATCCTTTGGTATCGTTGTCGATGGTAGAAATCCAGATCGCGGCCCGGCGCCAGTAATTTGTAGCCCATAAATCCAATCTATCGCCTCCGATTTCATTTCATTGGTAATAGCGTTCAAGCAGTTCAATATATCGAGGCCCGATATAGCAAAAAATGCTATAGTAAGTCTGGAGGAATCGTAATCAGCGAAATCACTGGGCATGATTTGTAGTAGGCTTTGGAAATATTTAGCATGCTTTTCCTTGGCTAATTGTGGTTGCATATTTTACTGTATCTATCTGTATAATGAAAAAAAATGAAAAAAAATATTGTTTCAAGTGCACGTCGATAAACTAGAGCGAAGCGTTACTTTTAAACTTGTGTGAATGGAATGGAATGGAATTTGATGGAATTCCATTAGAACTGATTAGGTCTGGTAGTATATAGAATCTACTAGAGAGCGCTCCGATACCAGCGACAGTAGTGATCCTCTAGGTAGTGATCGGCAAATGTGTCCACCATTTTGGCTTAAAACGGAAGTCACAAATTGGCGGGCACATTTTCGCATGTTCAAAACTGAAACTATTAAATGAAGTTTGCTGCTGATCCCACTTTTCGCTCAATGTTGTGGAATCCAATTGGTAGATGTTATTGCTTCGCCCAATAGGAAAGATGACGCAGATAAACGGTGCTCTCTCTACTTCCGGTTTCGGTCACTAATGGTGTCGACCAATAGAAAACGGCGGCCACATCTGCCGATCACTACCTATATAGAGGATCACTAAGCGACAGAAGGTACCCAGATAGCACAACACCTGGTAAAGTCTTAAAGACGTCCAAAAGGCGTCTTAAAGACGTCTTAAAGACGTCTTAAAGACGTCTTGTTACAAATCAAGACGTTCTGACCTAAAATGGACATAAACTAGACGTCTCTAAGACGAGGTGTGCTACCTGGGTAAGTACCTAGTTACTAGTTAGTTACTACTAGGTGGCGTCGAAAAAATATTTCGTGAACGCACGCGTCGCCGGCAAACTAGCCCTTCCTCGCGCACGCCGGACGTTCGCCGCAACACGCAACCAGCCGCGAAAATTCCGCAAACTACGTACTACCCCGGGAAGCAGAATTAACGAGAAGCACGCAGTAAGTTAAGTTTGAATCAACCGTACGTAAACCTGTCCGCTTCGTGAATACTTTCTCGCGGTAGTTTCTCTGGCTAGAACGGTAGCGCGTTGATTTGCGCGGAGGTAGTATTTGTCGGAGGACGACGCAGGGTTCTCGTGGAAGCGGCCACTGAGGGCGCGGCATTCTTGCAATTGTTGCGCCCGGCTCCAACAGAATAACCAATAGGAGCCGCGGCAGCGCCGCCATTCTATCGAGTTCGTGGCACGCCCTACAACTTCCTCCATTGTCCTTCTTTCCGGGATTCTCTGCGAGGAAGGATGGCTCAGAACAATTATTTTGGGTTTACTCACGGCGGAACGCAATATGGGTACGAAATCGATTGCATACAATAATTATTAAGTAGCTAGTGTTAAGTTTATCAAAGAATCGTGACGGTAACCACGTTGGCGGGAGTATTAACTGTTCGTTAAAATCGGTGCACGCGAGAGCCCAGCCGGCTTGGCCGCCATTTCTTGCTGAGAGTTAGAGCGTCCATCGAGCGTCTCTCCCGGGCACGGATCCGATAGAGGTCTTTTTCGTTTTGCCCGTTCCCATTTTTCATTCTATTCCTTGCCTGTAATAAAATCGAATTATTATCCCGAACAGAGCGACCAGCGCAGCCGCTTATCAAACTGGTCAAGCGGGATACGCAGTAACTCCAGCGGCAACCGCCGCCACGTACACTCAACGACCCGCCGCCGCCGCGGCTACAGGTTACGAAACTTATCAAGCGGCCGCTGCTGCAGCGGCTACTGGCACCACGTACGCTGGTGAGACACCATTATTCTCTGTTTAATTTACTTCCTCGTCCCTCTAAGTCTCGTTAGACATCAACCTCTTAGCTCTCGGGATAGACCAACTTCCACGAGGTTTTCTCATTTCATGTCTTCTCTTTTGTAGCTGCGAATCCTGGTACCGTGGCTCAAACTTACGATTACGGTTACGGACGCGCTGCACCCGCGGCTACGTACGACGCTACTAAAACGTATTATCAGCAACCCGCAGCAGCCGCTGCGACTTATACCACTACTGAAACGCATTATCAAGCTGCGAAGCCAGCGTATAGTACGACTAGCGCTTATACAGGCACGGCACGACAAGCCACTACCACTGGGCAAGCTAAGACGTATCAAGCATCTAGCACAGCTTATCAGCAATCCAATCCTACGCAAAGCGCGACTTATTCGTCGGGATACACAGCACCGGCTACTCCCGCTGCTACACCATCGACAGCGACAAATAGTAAGTTTCTATTGTATCTGTGTTTATATGATTGTGTTTATTTCTTTCGCCAAAAGATTTAAGATCCTATGTGAATGTCCTGTTAACCGTGATGTAGGCACTAATAACATGAAATTGATCCTCTGGCTGTTAAATCGATGTACGACGTTGAGCTAATATTTGAAACCATTAGTTGGTTTGAAAGTTTAGCAGAATCAAATGATTTTGAAGATTCGAAAATTGTTAGAAATTTGTATAGAGAGAATTGAATATCATAGATTATAATTTGAAAATACTTTGATGAGAGTAAAATGTACTCGTACCGGTGGGTACTGGTTAGTTAGTAGTAGAGTGGTTCCATGAATACAAAGAATTGACTCCTCCAAAGTTTGAGGTTTCAATTTCATTTCCCTTAGAAACGGCGAGTACAACGTATTCCGGCTACGACGCAGCGCTATATAGCGCTGCGACTATGTATGTAGCCCAACAGAGTGCAAACAGCAATTCAACTAACCAGAAGACTGGAGGTTGGCAGGGCTACGGACGGAAGGGATTCGGCGCTGGAGGGGGAGGGATGAAGGCAATGCGGCCCAAGCAGCCCCCCAAACCTCAGCAGCTACACTATTGCGATGTCTGTAAGATCAGCTGTGCCGGACCTCAAACGTACCGCGAGCATCTGGAAGGCCAGAAGCATAAGAAGAAAGAAGCCTCGCTGAAGGTACCGCAGCAACCACCAGCACGGGGGGCCGGCAACAGTCTACGATGCGAGCTGTGCGATGTCACTTGTACCGGGAATGATGCGTACGCCGCTCATATCAGAGGTGCTAAACATCAAAAGGTTGTGAAGCTTCACACTAAGCTTGGCAAACCAATACCAAGCGCGGATCCAACGGTTCTGAATCCAAAACCGGCAGCTGTTGCTAAAACTGCAGGAACTAAAAAGCCTACAGTGACAGCTACTCCTAAAATTAATTTCGTTGCCTGTGAGTGTATTTTTCTATCTTTCAGAATGTCTTTAAAAACATATATTTATAGAGAAATTTTTACACGTAGCTACACGTTTGTAACATCGTAATGTATAATGTTTACAGCTGGAAATTTGGGAACTGTGAATCAAAATCAAACGGCAGAAATTAAGCAGGAAGAAACTACAACAGAAGAGGCTGTAGAAGAAGCAGCTGTTGACGAAAAAGATATCCAACCAGTTGGTCAAGAGTATATAGAAGAAAATAAATCAGAGGATGGCAAAATTATCAGCTTTAATTGCAAGCTTTGTGAATGCAGATTTAACGATCCAAACGCCAAAGATATGCATATGAAAGGAAGGCGACACAGGTTTGCTTATAAGAAGAAGGTTAATCCTGATTTGGTCGTTGATATGAAACCAAGCTTGAAGCAAAGAAAAATGTTAGAAGAGAAATTACGAAGACAACAGATGCGAGATGAATATTTACGTCGTAGAGAAGAGATTAATCAGTTGGGCCCGATGGGTCCAATGATGGACGAAGAAATGATGTATTGGGAAGAAAGACGACGTTACGAAGAGGAATGCGAGTATTACGAATGGTATCGACGTTATGGACGCGGTCCAGGAGCTCCGCCAATGCCACGTCCTTTCCCAGGACCACCTCCGATGATGATGTTCCCTGGTCCTCAAAGGAGGCCAGACTCGTCTGATGATAAGCACGTGTTAGCTCATCATACAACTATTTATCCGAAGGAACAGGAACTGCTGGCAGTTCAGAAAATTGTTTCAGACACTGAAAAAGCACTGAAATTCGTGTCTGACACTCTAGCAGAAGCTGGTAACTATCTGTTTTTCATTGTGCAATTTTACTGCCTATTAAGGATTTCATGAAAATATCTATCTTTTAATCGTAGGCAAGAAACCAACACCGGCCACTACGAACGCTAATTCGCCAACTACCGCTACAACTGTACAGCAGCAGCAACAACCTCTGCCGCAGCAGCAGCCACAGCAACCGCAGCAACCACAACAACCAAATGCAGATGCTGCGAAAGTAAAAGAAGATGCTGACAAGAAGAAATCTGTAACACCGCAGAAAGAAGACGGCAGTGACGGGAATTTGTTTTCGTTCCAAAAGGAAAAAGAGGATTTGAGGATACTCAGGGGTGTAATGCGTGTTGGCAATTTGGCAAAAGGACTTCTACTCTCTGGCGATAACCATGTGTGTCTCGTAGTATTGTGCGCGGAAAAACCAACACGGTTAGTTTGAAAGAGTATCATTTTATTATTCGTATAACATAGACTTATGCCATTACAAAGTTTTCTTTCTTTACAGAACACTATTAAATAAAGTTGCTGAAATTTTGCCGGCTCAATTGAAGATCGTTGCTCCAGAGGACACTTACAACGTTGGAAAGCATCCAGAATCAGCTGCTTTAACAGTTTCAGGAGGCAGCGTAACAGTCAGCGTAACGCTTACCAGCCCTTTGATGCGCGAAACTCCGAAACCAGCAGCAGCTGCAGGTGATTTGATCGTTATATATTTTCATGGTGGCCAAGAAAAGGATAACTGCGATAATTTTAGTAATTTTTCCAGAAAGCATCTTTTATTTTCATGCTGTTTTCTCAGTAACTACGTGGTTTATCAATTTTGTTTGTTCTTTTCATGGCCCGAAAGTTTTTCTGTACATTTTTTTAAGCACCAGGAAGATGCGGGGGCAGCCAAGGACTTCAACGGTTGCCAGTGTATATACGCTCTAACATACAAAATTCTTTTCCTTTCCAATACAGCTGCGATTTTTAGTGTGTCCACGACTGACTATAGCTTATACTTTCGAAAAAATACTAGATAATGTAAGGGCGTACACAAAAATACCGTAATTAAACTGATTATTTAACGGAAAAGGGATAGCGTAAACTTGATACGATTAGACGTCGCTTTTCTTTTGCTTTAATTTAACTCGTAGTGGCAGATTGTGTAAGTTCTATCGAATATTAAGCTGAGCTGGAGTCTCCATTAAGGAAGAGTATGCTAGTATGAACGTGGACACGCTTTTGGTATGAGGAAACAACGCTGAGGCAATCTTAAAACTATGGACTTTTTGATCATGCATTGATAATTTCAAAGGAAACCCTCTGTCGTCGAATGTTGTACACATGTTACACGATGGGCAGTAGACTCCTTATTCTAACCGACGATTCTCTTGATAGTGTTACTTCCCGTAGAAATTCGAGTAACGCTATCAACTTAAGAAAGAAACGTCGGTCGTTCTTTTAAAAGCTTACGATGTGAAAAAGGACGTACACGAATAGGAGTGGCTTGCCTCATTATCGGGTACTACATTCGATTAGGTATAGTTTCATTTTAATGAGAATGTTTTAGGCTACGCCCTCAAGTTTAATGTACTTGAGTTGAACTATAATCATAGAGGGAAAACCCAATTTGGGCATGATCAAACACTCTAAGTGTTGTCTAAGCGTGTTGTGCTTTCTTTGTTGGAATCTCAGATAATGCTGGACAGCAGCAACAGGGAGCTGCTCAACCGCAAACAACGCCTGCGGCGCCCGCTCTGACGAAACCAGATCCACCAGATGTACTTCCCAAGGCTAAGTGTTTGGAGGCTTTAGCTGCACTCAGGCATGCCAAGTGGTTTCAGGTTTGAATCAATCAACTCTCAGTTCAAGATCTCGAATTGTCGATGCCATTTTGCTGGCACTAACGACTGTTTTCTGTTATTTTCTCCTGATACGCGATACGCGTGCAAGTTGTCCTCTCTCTCTGTCCGCAAAAAAGAGCAGTCTTAGAACTTCCAGCCTTGTGACAATTTTATTTTTATTATCATCTTCTTGTTGATATGATTTTGTCTGAAACATTTATTTGATCATGTTTGATGTTCGAATTTCCTTTACATCTGCCAATCCACTTAGTCCACTGATGTTGTTCTTGAGAAATATATATAAATATATATATATTAAAGGCCTGATAAAATCGTTTGTAGCTTGTAATTAATAATGGTTAGTGTAAGTGGATAACAGTGGTAACGTTTGGTTATTGGCAATTTGATTAAGAAATGAACCTATGTAATTGTCATAATTCATAAAAATAAAACCAGAAACATTGAACGTGCTATCAGATAGTCCCAGACAAGAAGTTTTAAGCATTATGTAAATGTGAAACTTTGGCGATTGAAATGTTGGTACGCACTGGAAGCATTTACATTTGCTTTTACTTCCAATCATCAACATCCAGAATAATAGGAAACCATTTGCGGAAGATCATTTAAAAATACGCGATTTCTCTTAAAAGAATGTAGTTTTGTTTATTTTGTTTATAATGCACTGAACTGCTTTATGATGCTTATGATCAAGCTTATTCATTATTCTGGATTAATCTTAATGCATTGTAGCCTAGACTGAGTCTGTTCTAGGTCTGTCTTAGAAGTTATTCAAGTTAGTGTGTTGTTCTTTATAAATATGAACGTTTCGTCATATCTTCTACACAACGTGCGTTAAGCACCATTAATTATTAAAAAGACAGACAAGCACAAACACACAGTGGTGTCATAAGTATATCGGGTGTTTTTCAACTTATAAGTTCAAGCGTTACATTTAGCACTTTGTTAAAAGTGCACATTCTTTCCAATACATTGTACCTTTTTTTTAAATATTATGTTAGGTATTAATTGTTCAGGAAATAATTAATAAACACCCGATAATTTTGATATGGGCTAATACTTAGGGGTTATAGGCACGAGGCTGGGAGGATAGCTAAAGCCCACACAAAGCAAACGAAAAATAGTTTAGGGCGTCGCATCTCCAGAAGACTCAGAGATTTTAATGCGTTTATTTAATTGTGTATACTGAAGCACTAATCGTATTTAACAGGCTAGAGCAACTTCGCTGCAGAGCTGTGTTATGGTCATTCGCATAATGCGTGATCTTTGTAACCGTGTACCCACTTGGGGACCATTAAATCCATGGGTTAGTATAGAATAATATATTATTATTATATAGTCAATTTTAATGAGTCTAATATTTTTATTTATTTATTTATTATACATTTTAAACGCAATATTAAAAAGAACAATTAATTCCATATCCAGAAATGCGTTCTTTTTTTTCTTATTATAATAATACGATGTAGTTTGCTTGTATTAGTTCAGTAATATTTTGAGAAATAGTAATAACTAATCGGAAATAAGTGAATACATAAATCATTCTTAGGCATTGGAACTGCTAACTGAGAAAGTGATCAGCACCGCTGGAGGGCCTCTAAGTCCAGGCGAGGCTTTGAGGAGGCTTTTGGAATGTGTTGCTGGAGGAATATTGCTTCCAGGAAGTCCAGGTATATTTTCTTTGTTCTATACTTACTAGTTACACTGATCAGTGTAGTTTCATGAGTTCTTTAATAAATCAAGCTTTTAAAAATGAATAAAATGATGAGACTGATGACGAGACTGAGCGTATTGCGAAGCTCATTGTTGATTCTAAGATCGAGTCTTTCGATTTTAGCGTCACAGTGATGCATTTCACGATATTGCGTAGATGATTTGGCAATCTGATTATTTACCTTCTATATTAAAAATTTCGCAGAATCTGTATTGGAACATAATAATTATGAGTATTTTTCTCTCTTGCAGGATTATCTGATCCTTGCGAAAAGGAACCAGTTGATGCAATAGGTAATATGACAGCTCAACAAAGGGAAGATATAACTGCTTCGGCGCAACATGCATTAAGATTAGTTGCGTTTCGTCAAATCCATAAAGTCCTGGGTATGGAACAACTTCCGCCACCTAAATATAAAGGCAGATTTGCTCGAAAACGAAGACGTGACAACAGTAACGGAGAAGGAACGGACAGTGAGGCTTCAAAGAAAGATAAAAAAGCAGAGGAGATCAAAATGGAGACAGACTCCAAATAGATCTACCAAAATATTCGCTTTATCGATTTACTCATAACTTATATAGTGTAAGAAACAAATTTTTCTCGTGTCAATTGCTTGTTCAGTGAAACGTTTCTATACTTAGGACTAGGAAGACGTGAAAGTTTAAAGCGAAACTAATGAGACCTACTATTACAGAAGTGTGATTGTTTCGAGTAGGTAGTTCGGTTTAGACAACTAATGGCATCGTTTTAACTCGCAATCATGATTTTAATGGCGAAAGAAATGAATTAAGTCGGATTATGTTGTATACTTTGACTTATTCTTAAACATCTAATAATGGCACCGAGCTCTTTCGCCTATTTGCTAGTGTTAAGTTTGACATTTTCATAAGAGACACAATGTATTCGATCATTACCAGCGTCTTAGTTTTTAAATACGTTTTGAATATCTTTGATATAAAAAAAAACATGCAATTTCTCAATATTCATTTATTAAGTTCATTTAACTAAACATTTCAGCGTTATTAGAAATATGTAGACGCTACTGTTTGTAAGGTAAGAAAAGAGGACATGTTTTGCAATAATCTTATGCTATAAGATTTCTGAGAACTTAAAACCTTTCCCAAACAGGCAATTGGTACGATTAATTCCAGCACTAGGATTTTGTCGAAGGAAATGATGAATGCGTTAATTAGTTCGAATTACTTATTTAGCTATATTTCAAAGTCACAATATACGATGATGAAGTTTAATAGAAAGGGTGGTAAAAGAAATGAACATTTATAAGTTTTGAAGTTAAGCGTAGGTTAGTTTGTATTGAGAATTCGTGTGTATGTTGTGTGTGTAGTCGTAAAGATGTGCAGTATGTTTCTCTGCACCAAATAATCACTCGTACGTTCACGTTGCGTGTATTGATTCACGCAGAAGATACAAAGAAAGCAGAGTTGCTAATCGATTATTGAAATTTAGACGTTTTGCTGTCCAATGAGGGTTACAGTGCACGTGTCAAGAATTTCTAATATTTTGCTGCAGTTTTGTTTAAAAAGTCTCATAGGAAGTTGAATGATCCCTTCAAAATGTTCTCATTTAAATGATTTTTTTCTGACACAGTGTATGGATCTTCTGTTGTACACATGCAAATCCTCTTTGAATAAATCGAACATGCATGCGATAAGTATAAGGTTTTCTTCACTTCCATATTCCTTTTTACGTATTTAGTATCGTATAAGAGATCTTTTTAAATAATGAATCGGACTAAAAAAATTGAGAATCCTCTTTAGCAAGAAGGCCACACACACAATAGCACTCAAATTGTATGATTATGGTTACTAGGCAACTTTTTACAAGAACAAACACTTGACATACAAAGAAAGTTAATTTATTTTTGGATGGCACCGAGCAGAACTGAGACTGATACTGTATTAATTTTCTAATAAACATATTAGAAGATAGTGTGCAAAATTAATAGACTTAATTTACATTGAGTCACGAACACATACTTTTATATAACATTGATTCTGTTTGGTGCAGGCTAGTCTTTTCGATAAGAGTCAATCATTTAATCCCGTCATTTCGATTCTTCCCCAATCTTGTTGTACTCCGTAGACGTAATATGATTAATTTTAATCTTATTGACTGAACTGGCACATGCTTCAAATCAATATAAAGTCAAGCATTAGCCACTTTCATTTCCTGTTTTTACAGTATTACTTAAAATATACTTGTACATACTCGAGCTACATGACATATGTATTCTTATAATTTATTATCATCTTTTCAACCAAATATTAATGTAACACGATGCGCTGTACGTTTGCAGGTATGTTGCAAAGAAAATTCGCAAACTTTCTCCACTCAGTCCTTGTAACCTGTAAAAATAAATGTGTGTAGAGCCTTGAGGAATTTTGAAGTTAAGTACGACGCATTATTATTTGCTCAGTATTAGCACTTGGACAGTATAATAATGAAACTAAGCTAGTAATCGTGTTAAGTATTAAAAAAAACATCCAACATTTGCCGTGCCATTCCAGTTTATTTTTATGGGCAATGATCAATCTATTACGCATGATGAAACTTTCATATTCTGCCAAAAATGCTTTTGAAAGAAACAAGTAAATTTTTATTAATCTTGGAATTCAGAAATTGAAAAGCATACCATGCGAAAAGAAACTAATCATCTATAAAGTCTGCGAGTTTTCATTTTTCTTTTCCATTACATTACTTAATGTGTCTGTAATTATTTAAAAAAAAAATCATGTACTTCTGTAGTTGACTAAAATCGATTACTTCGATGTTACCACTGAAACGTCAAACTAAAAAATGTACATAGCTAATCGTAAGTAAATGCATGTTTTCGAAATTGTCATGTATTTCATATAAAATAATCACTTGAGCAAATTTTTATTCTGTTCGTACACATAACTATTTTGGTTCGATTCTTTTCATTTGAACAGTTCGTTGTAATAATAATAGTTGAAACGGAATGCAGAATACAACAATGAACGGTGTGATCATATTTATAAATATCTGGTAAGTAATTCTCCATGAAATTGAAACTACAACTTCGTAAATAAATGAGTCATTGTGTTTCTAAAAAAATATCTAAACCATGTTATGACAAATAATATAATGTTTCAATACTTTAACTTCTTTCTGCGAAATTAAAGCATTTAGGCCATCGTAAAATCGTTGCATCAGCTTAATACTGCAATGCAACGTGGCATGACTAAGAGCAAATTTATACGAGAATACGTTGAATTATTTTATATGATAATGTAGTTTCAACCTCCACGCACTCTGATGCAATATTAGAATCATACTCCGAATCAAATTTTTATTGATTTCTTTGCGTAGATATTTGCCCAATTTCTTACATAACCTAATTGTGTTATATTTCAGTAAGCGCTAAATATTTCATTTATTATATACAGTAATTTTTAGCTTGGATATACTTATATAGCTAGACATAAAATATGTATAACGAATTTACTGGAAAAGTATCATCGTGAAAAACAATGAATCATCGCTTTCTTTTGTTTAATGGATTCGATTCTTGAGCGCCATCTACCTCTATCAAAATGTGACAGTTCGAAGAAAGAAAAACTACATAAACAAAATTTACAGTCGAACAACAGGCATTAGATACTCTGAAAACTACGATTTTATAAATACTGTAAATTTAATGAAGTTCGTTGCGCAATGAACATGCCAGAATATTCTTTGTTTCAAAAACCAATCAGACGCATTTACGTCAAACACCAGATGACGACAGGAAGTTTAGCCTGATAATGGTCTTCCTGGATATTTTCTGACGCGTTTGCGCATGATCAGTACAACTTTCTGTCAGTGACATAAAAGAAACGTTCGCTGTATGTTCTGTTCAGTTCTGCGAGCTGTTCAAGCTGTTTCAGAGATTTTGGGAGAATACTAACAGTCTCGTCAAATTTTACTGAAAATTCTTGCTGCATTACGAGCTATTTCTACGGAAGGTAAGAATTCTTGTCTCCTTTTATTATTTGAACTTCCTCACTATTTAATAATGAGGTATTTATTGAATTTTTACTTGTTCTGCAAATTTGGATGTTATAATTACAAAATGAACTATGTAAAACGGATGGATCACGTCTCGAGGAAAATTTGAGAAAATGTACAGTATAAAATATTCATATTTATACATAAAATACATAAATTACTAGTTTACCTTGAGGGTGTCAACCTAAGCATTGCTTTGTGATCTATTTTTAAAGCAGTTTCGAAACACCGTTATAATTAGAGTACCTATCAATACAGTATTAAACTTGTGAATGACTATAAGAATGATTTGTTACTTTTGTGTAAAATAACAGCTACATACCTACCTCAGATTTTCAAGTAAATCCGTTAATTTCCTACTGCGTAGTAACGGGAAACAAGATGGCGGTTATTGATTAGTCCGATACCGTTGAAGCAGTGCATTCACTTTATTTCAAACCATTTACACATTTTTACACATTTAACACATCATATGTATGCATATTTGTGAATTTTTTTTATTACTCTACAAATTGCGCAATATACAGGGTGAATCAACTAACTCTACCGCCGTAAATTACGTGCAAGCCGTTTATTATATAAAAAAATGTTTGATACAAAAGTTATGTGGTATTCAGCACGGGCATTGAACGCAATAATTACTTTTTTTATTTGTTCCCGCAATTCCGAAGATTAGTGAACCCTGTATTAATCTTACAAGTAATTCATGGTCGTAAAGTGAGGTGACTCATCCTGTCCACTCTGTTAATAATGATACCAGATGCTATTAAATGGGGTGACTTTCACTTTTGAAACCAATTTCTGTAGCATCTATTCTATGAAAGGTATTATTCGCAGATAAATTGTATCTTGAAGTAGGCCATTAAAGCTATCCAAGGCACTTTGTCTGGGAATAACATATGTTCTTTAATTATAATATGTGCTGAAGGAATTTGTTTAAAAATTTAGTTTTTGGTCAACGTTATCCCATTTAATGGTAACAATAGTTGTTTCATCATACTCACATCTTTCTTAATTGTTTTTTAGATAAAGATGCAGATCTTTGTGAAGACATTGACTGGGAAAACAATAACCTTAGAGGTTGAAGCGTCTGATACAATTGAGAATGTGAAGGCAAAAATTCAAGATAAAGAGGGCATTCCGCCAGATCAGCAGAGGTTAATCTTCGCAGGAAAACAACTCGAAGATGGACGAACACTTTCTGATTACAATATTCAAAAAGAGTCTACTCTCCATCTGGTACTTAGACTTCGTGGTGGAATGCAAATCTTTGTGAAGACGTTGACTGGTAAAACCATCACTCTAGAGGTGGAGGCGTCAGATACCATTGAGAATGTTAAAGCGAAAATCCAGGACAAAGAAGGCATTCCACCAGATCAGCAGAGGTTAATCTTCGCTGGAAAACAACTAGAAGATGGACGAACACTGTCAGATTACAATATACAAAAAGAGTCTACTCTCCATCTCGTACTCCGACTTCGTGGTGGAATGCAAATCTTTGTGAAAACTCTCACAGGAAAGACGATTACTTTAGAAGTTGAAGCATCCGACACTATTGAGAATGTCAAGGCCAAAATTCAGGACAAAGAGGGCATTCCTCCAGATCAGCAGAGATTAATCTTTGCCGGAAAGCAACTGGAAGATGGACGCACACTGTCAGATTATAATATTCAAAAAGAGTCTACTCTCCATCTCGTACTCCGACTTCGTGGTGGAATGCAAATCTTTGTGAAAACTCTCACAGGAAAGACGATTACTTTAGAAGTTGAAGCATCCGACACTATTGAGAATGTCAAGGCCAAAATTCAGGACAAAGAGGGCATTCCACCAGATCAGCAGAGATTAATCTTTGCCGGAAAGCAACTGGAAGATGGACGCACACTTTCTGATTACAATATTCAAAAAGAGTCAACTCTCCATCTGGTACTCCGACTCCGTGGTGGTATGCAGATCTTCGTAAAAACTCTAACGGGTAAAACAATTACTCTAGAGGTGGAGGCATCAGATACCATTGAGAATGTTAAAGCAAAAATTCAGGACAAAGAGGGCATTCCACCAGATCAGCAGAGATTAATCTTTGCCGGAAAGCAACTGGAAGATGGACGCACACTTTCTGATTACAATATTCAAAAAGAGTCAACTCTCCATCTGGTACTCCGACTCCGTGGTGGTATGCAGATCTTCGTAAAAACTCTAACGGGTAAAACAATTACTCTAGAGGTGGAGGCATCAGATACCATTGAGAATGTTAAAGCAAAAATTCAGGACAAAGAGGGCATTCCACCAGATCAGCAGAGATTAATCTTTGCCGGAAAGCAACTGGAAGATGGACGCACACTGTCAGATTATAATATTCAAAAAGAGTCAACTCTCCATCTCGTACTCCGACTCCGTGGTGGTATGCAGATCTTCGTGAAAACTCTGACGGGCAAAACAATTACTCTAGAAGTGGAGGCGTCAGATACTATAGAAAATGTTAAAGCAAAAATTCAGGATAAAGAGGGCATTCCACCAGATCAGCAGAGATTAATCTTTGCTGGAAAGCAACTGGAAGATGGACGCACACTGTCAGATTACAATATTCAAAAAGAGTCAACTCTCCATCTGGTACTTCGACTTCGTGGTGGTATGCAGATCTTCGTGAAAACGTTGACTGGTAAAACAATCACTCTAGAGGTGGAGGCGTCAGATACTATTGAGAATGTTAAAGCGAAAATCCAGGACAAAGAAGGCATTCCACCAGATCAGCAGAGATTAATCTTCGCTGGAAAACAACTAGAAGATGGACGTACACTTTCCGACTATAATATTCAAAAAGAGTCTACTCTCCATCTCGTACTCCGACTCCGTGGTGGTATGCAGATCTTCGTGAAAACTCTGACGGGTAAAACAATTACTCTAGAGGTGGAGGCATCAGATACCATTGAGAATGTTAAAGCGAAAATTCAGGACAAAGAGGGCATTCCACCAGATCAGCAGAGATTAATCTTTGCTGGAAAGCAACTGGAAGATGGACGCACACTGTCAGATTACAATATTCAAAAAGAGTCAACTCTCCATCTGGTACTTCGACTTCGTGGTGGTATGCAGATCTTCGTGAAAACGTTGACTGGTAAAACAATCACTCTAGAGGTGGAGGCGTCAGATACTATTGAGAATGTTAAAGCGAAAATCCAGGACAAAGAAGGCATTCCACCAGATCAGCAGAGATTAATCTTCGCTGGAAAACAACTAGAAGATGGACGTACACTTTCCGACTATAATATTCAAAAAGAGTCTACTCTCCATCTCGTACTCCGACTCCGTGGTGGTATGCAGATCTTCGTGAAAACTCTGACGGGTAAAACAATTACTCTAGAGGTGGAGGCATCAGATACCATTGAGAATGTTAAAGCGAAAATTCAGGACAAAGAGGGCATTCCGCCAGATCAGCAGAGATTAATCTTTGCTGGAAAACAATTAGAAGATGGACGAACACTGTCAGATTACAATATACAAAAAGAGTCGACTCTCCATCTCGTACTCCGACTCCGTGGTGGTATGCAGATCTTCGTGAAAACTCTCACAGGAAAGACGATTACTTTAGAAGTTGAAGCATCCGACACTATTGAGAATGTCAAGGCCAAAATTCAGGACAAGGAAGGTATACCACCAGATCAGCAGAGGTTGATTTTTGCTGGCAAACAACTTGAAGATGGGCGCACACTATCAGATTACAATATTCAAAAAGAGTCGACTCTGCACCTCGTTTTAAGGCTGCGAGGTGGAATGTAAATCTTTGTAAAAAGTCCTATTGGGATGACCATCACTTTAGAAGTTGAAGCACCTGATACACTTGGGAGCATTACATCCATAATTAGCAAAAGTTACGAAGGTATTCCACCATTTCAGCTGAGATGATGGATCTCTTCTAACAAGTAGCTTAAAGATGGATGTAAGCTTTCTGCTTACGATATTCAAGGATAATCTATCCTGCAGTTAAATATTTGCTTTAGAGTCATCTCGTTTTAACACCCAAAATTGTATGGTATAAATAGAAATAAAGTTTTTTTACTTTTTATTCCTAATAGCGACTGATCTTGTGATATTTATGTTAAATATATACCCTCATAAATAAATGACGCTTTAATAAAATGTTATTCTTTTTTCCACTGTATCCGTTTTTATGATTTATATAGAATGATGTAAAATCTCGTTGGTACACTTATACGGTACAGAAGAGAACGTTTGAAATATGTTTCGCAGCTTATTGTTAGTAATACCTATTATATAACGTAAGAGATTTGCTTATAATTTACAACTACTCATCATTACATTTTTATTAAATACTCGCGTGTTTCATAAGCTAAGCTGTACCATGCTATCCTATGTTTTATAAAAACAGCTTCGATACACCCTTGTCCACCAAAAGCTACGCTTTTTCCGGTTAGTGCGACGTAGTAAGAGATTGCCCCGCGAGCGATTTTTCGGAAACAGCAAGGTATGGCATGGAAACGTAGCATTTGGTGGAGAAGTATGTTTTGAAGTTGTTTTTTAAAACATAGCATAACATGGCACAGTTCAGCTTAGCTTTTAGTGGAAACTGTTCCATAAAAATGATATCGAAGATAATTTTTTGAAATGTAGCATAGCATGTCATCGCATAGTGTAGCTTTGATTCCAGGTGGATTCCCGGCTTAACGTGTATAAAATGTATACATACTATGAAGTCTAATACATTCACCTTGATTAAATGTGTTCGGCGGTGCAAAAAATTAAATTTAAAAATTTTAAAAAAATGTAAAACCGTCTTTAAAATAATAAAAAGCCACTAAAAAGTAAAAAATAATTTTTTACCTTAATCTACGACTCTCATGTTTTTTAAGTCGGCGCTTCATCATTTGTACTGTGTAAATCTGGCGCCGACTTAAAAAATATGAGAATCGGGGGTTAAATAAGTGAAATTTTTCTTTTAGTGCATTTTTATTATTTGGAAGTCGGTTGTAATTTTTTTTAAATTTTTTTTATTTTTAACTTTTTAGTTTTATATATATTAACACAACGTGCTAAGGAAATATGCGCGTACGTACATAAAATAATAATTAGGTAACAATAGTCTATATTATAAATCAGAACTGGCCAAATATTGGGTCAATCTTGATGCAGTCTAGGATAGGACCATCAGGGCATTGCCCTCTTTCGAATAAAAAAAAGATGATCAAAATCGGTCCATATGCTGAGGAATTATGCGGAGACAAACATAAAAAAAAATAAAAAAATACGGGTCGAATCCATATGTTTGTTTCCACTCACGAGTGCATAACTCGAAAGAAAAATTACGGTAATCAAAACGAGAGTAAGCATGTTACTTGGGCGTCTCATTGTATTTTGTACAAATTGAACGAAATTAAACAGGGTGATGCGTAATCGCCAGTGGCACTGACGACGTACGGTCAGTCTGCAATTATTTATACTTCAGCTGCTTCGATGCATGCAGGCGCGGCGATTCGATTAAAATTTTCACGCGCTGACGAGACGTGAACGAATTTCCGAGCGTTTCAGCCGCTGGACGGTAGTTTAATATCACCACCAAAATAACGAGAATTACCGTTAAATTCTGGTGTACTTAAAACCTTCCATACATGCGAATCTGGTCACTTTTGTACAATATTCTACGCTTGCTATTATTATTAATCGTTTTAAAGGCTTTTTTGGAATTTCATTTTTTTTCTGCTGTTCGAAACCTTTCCTTTTAACGAGTGTTATGTGTTGGTATATAAATATATATTGTAAGAACATAATAATATTTGGGAAGGATTTATTTAAACTTTATAATCCTGCGTACAAAATTGCTAAATGATATGAAGGTATCGCGTGCTTCTTGTGAATAATTAATAATAAAAAATGTACTATGTTTTGTTTAAAAGTAATGAATTGTAGATCACATACTGCGAGATTTTCGACTGTATTTGGAGCATAGTAAATTACAGAAACATTAAATTTTTATTGATCAGTGGTGATCACTGAAATACATTTTATTCTACATTTTCGTAGATAATGACCAAGTGTTTCTACTTTAAGATTTTCTGATAATGCTTGATATCAAATAGTGCCTTTGTTCTACTACGTTTTTCTGCTTCAGCGATAGAGAACATAGTACTGCGTAAATATGTTGCTCGTCAATGCCTTTAATAATTTTTCATATCGCATTATTACTCTTTTCAAAATGGTATTTTTCTTATTAGAATTTGAAATTATAATCAGTACCGAATGGCTCCGATTTTATTGTAATTAAATTTCGGAGAAGTGCGGGAAACAAGTTAGTGTTTCGCTCTCGCTACATTAATTACGTTATGCTATTCTTTTTAGGATTCTGTATGATTTCATTCTCCTCGTATCGAGTTGGGGCAGGGAAAAACGTTTCGAGTATAATTAGTACTTAGGGTAATATAAACTATTCTGAAAGACATTACAGCTTTTCTGGCCAGAATGTTAATTTTCCTTCTTCCTCTCTCGGTCTTACACAATTTCCTCTCCCGGGAGGTGTTTTGAAAATTCCGTGATAATTTCCTGATAATCGCGCGTCCTAAAGTCGTGCGAGTGTCGTGAAAAAAGGGGTTGCAGGACTCCAGCGTAATTTACTCGATGATAAGCTGTGCAATTAACTTCCATGCAGACCAGATTAAACTTTTGATTAAATCGTATCGTCCATGTGATTTTCGTAAACGTAATTTAAATTTCAGATAAAAGTTCTGTTAAACAGTATGTCTTAAAATGTGATGCTCAATATCCTATCATAAACTTTAGCTTTCAAATAAAAAAAGATAATTCTTACACAAAACTGTGGAGGCACGGTGAGTATATCCCATTTTTTGAGTAATGTAATGTACTATTTTAGAAATTGTGGAAAATGATGACAATGACAACGAAAATATTATCGTTGAAAGTCTTCAAAATATTCCTTTCATTGAGGCCCAAGAAGAGTATAATTTCCCATATACTTAGATAATATGTCAAAAATCCACGTTATTCGTCCCATAGTTATTTCTTCACCTCAACCATTGATATTTCTGTTATTTTATTTAAAACGTAGATCGAATAACATCAGCCAAGGAAACGTTCTATCAGTCAAAAATGATTTCATCCAAACAAATTTGTCCCTCTTATTAACATCTTTATCTTTTCAGGTGGATTTTCACCGAAGGATACTAACTCCAAGGAATCTGCTCCTGTTGGCTCCACAACTTTAAACCTGGCATCGGCAAAATTCCCGAAAAAGCAGAGCAGCCGCGTGGCTTGGAATCTTATCATCTTGTTCCCGCACGAGTCTCTAGGATAATGTTTGAAAAGATGTGCGATAATTCCACAACGGTTTCGCCACGAGGACATGGGGAGCACGACGTGTCTCGCGGAACGTGTATCGCGTGTTGCCTAATGGTGGAAGGAAACGTTATCCAGAGGCGGGCAATGGACGGGCATTACTGTACGGCGTGCCCTGGTAGGGCCGGGAGAAGTCAGCCTCCGGGATATGGACTCGTACTCAGTCTTCGAACTGGCCTCGTACCGCGCTCTATGCACAGTGTGTCACACAGGCCCGCGAAGAGCGGCAGCTTAGTTAACAACACCGCGTGGTGCTCAGGCATCGCCTACCCTGGTCTGCACGTTGTTCACGTCGTCCACATCGCGTTCCTCAGTGTCGTGCAATTCCAAACGTGAGTTCTTTATCCCGAACTCGGACGTCCAACGACTCTAACGAATTTAAAGATACGTCTCCGTTCACCCGACTGTTTCCGTTTTAACGATAGAGCTATCGGTTGTTCGTGCTTGATACCTTGATAGCTTGCTGACTTACCTGTGACCGCGAGAAGGATAGGGACGTCGAGAAGGGGATTTATCGGGATTTACGTGTCTTTGATTGATCGAGAAACAGACGAACGCAAGACTGAGTGACTGGATGCGGTATCAACGAAAGGAACAGCCTCACCGAAGCGACAGTTTCGAGGAAAGACGATGGGCGTGCTGCTGATCGGATTGCTGCCCCTGCTCTCCCTCGTATCGGGTAAGGTGATTTGTATGTATATTGCTGTTTTCTGACTTCTGGGGTTTCTTTGTTCTTTTGATTCCTCGGTAGGGGTGAGCTTCAAAACAGAGTAGGTAACAAACCAATGGAGAAGTAAATATTTAATAAGGGTGAAGGAAAGGATTCTTGGTAAATTGTGCAGCAGGTTTACATTTTTTTTTCAATGACGTGGAAGATCGGTATTAACGTTGAGTTTCATTCGCGAGCAAGTGTTATAATTTCTGTTAGCGATCATGTAGCGATCATTGGGATCATTGGTTATCCATTTCTAACCGCTGATCTTCGATGATTCTACCGGCAGTGAATTTAATTGCTGCCAATTCTGGATGATCAACTGCAAGTGTTAACAAATATTTGTTCTCTGTACCGATTGTCGTACAGTTAAACATGCCCGAGTATTTAACTATTTAGCAATTATTAAGAATTTTATTTTTCTAATATTCCATTAGAGTCAGTTAAAAATAACAAATACTTTTCTTGTATGTATACTTTTATTTCCTTTCATATGCAAATCAACAACATAACAAGTAATTTTGGTATTTACGTGTATAGGAAACAAATGTAGATACATTGTACATTGCACGATATTATTTGCTAATTTTGGTGTGCATTTTCGATTATTTATCGAAGCATCGCGTTTCTAAGTTCCAGTTTGTAATTATTTCCGTAGTCGTAACTTTTATAACTGCGTTCCTGAAAATAATTTCTATTCTTGCTGGAAACGTTAATTGCACCTAATAAACATTCATCCAAATTTACATTCCAAGAACACTGTCGTTAAAATTCGCCTCTGCTTTTTCATTATGAATCACGGTGATTATACTCTCGTTACAAGTGTGGACTTGCAAATTAACGAAAGGGACGATTCCTTAGTAAATTCTCAAAGTACTACAGTAGCTTCACACTGGTTGCTGAAAAAAGTGGAAAATTTGTTCAATTCAATACATAATACTTTAAAACACTAATTTCTTCACCCACTTCCACCAGTTGCCACCAAAATGTAACAACCAAATTTGCACATAAGAATAAGGTTGTGGGTGTCGAGATTTAATTGTACGTGCGTCACATACAAACTTGTAATTTTATTGAAATATTATTTGACACATCGATCTTTCGTTCAGCTTCGAAACGCATAGATTAAACTACTTAACTTGTCTTTCAGTATTACCGTTGCAACAATTCAACTAGAACTCGAATGTGCGACCAAGAATATTTCATCAGCCTAGCAATTTCGAGATTTCTTTTCCCGCGTACGCCTGCCCGCGCGTTCGAAATATTTATCGCTCGTATTTTTGCATAAATACATAATCGGGAGAGGATACTGGATATTCCTCGGCGGCACAGCTGCCAGCAACACTGGCGCCTTTTATTTTTCTCTTTTAACATCGTTGCGAGCTTTATTACTATAGGGGAACACGCGACACGAATCCAGCCCCCTTTCTTTCATGCTCCCGTATCTTCGCTAGCATCTCCGTTTGTTCACGGAAATGCTGCGGAATTCGTTTGGGTCCCATCGACGTGCCACTCCTAAAAGCGCTGCCGCGTAGGCATGGTACGTCCAGGAAATGAAGCAGTGGTGTATACAGGGTGTTTTACCTGCCTTTATCACTTGAAATATTCCTGCTTTATTTAAAATTTCATAAAAATGTCTCCTACAAAAGTTATATGGCACGTGGGGACCGGCGTAAATTAACAATAGCTTTATTACGTTGAGCGGGGTTAACGAGATGCAACTTTTTTTTAAAGTTTATTAAAGTATCTGTAGCGATCTAAGGATTTATCAATTGTTGTAGGTCGTTGAATTCGTTTTAAAGTGGACATTGAGTATCGAGAAATAAAATATAGCATTCCATTTAAAAAAACAAAATTGAACCTGGTATTCCAGTAACCCCTCCATTCGAATGAACATATTGTTACTGTACGCTGGATCCCACAGAACTATTCAACTTTTGTGGGAAATATTTTTATGAAATGTTGAATATAGCAGAAATATTTCAGGTGATAAAGTTAGGTGAACCAATCTGTAGGTGTAGGTGCCTACCTACGAACGATTTTGTTGACGATAACCTTTCAACAGTTCGGCACTTCCGAGCAACGCGTGCAATGTAAATTATATTCTGCTCAATTTTGCAAAATTCAGATGGTGCCGTTTAATAAAGTATACGTGTGTGTAAGGCGGTAAAATATGGCAGTCTTCGAGGATATACACAAGCCATAAATTGCAAGATGATATTTTTCATTTGGAATATGTGAAAGAGCACGCGACAAACATTTTCACGTGCCCAAAAACTATTAAACATTGACGCTGTTATTTTCGCTCCCTCAAAGCTCTGCACTCTGCGCATATTTATAGGGTGATCAATCTGCGACCTGTAATAATTATTTAAAATACTAAAACGAATAAATGTGTTTGAAATTTATACTAATACACAATACACAGGTTTAACTAATTTAAGGACATCGATCATATTGTCAGAATAAACTCCTATTAGCGTAGCAATTCAATACAGGGATGACAATGAAGAATTTGTAGCAAGAAGAGGGTAGCTCCAAATGTTTTAATTTTTGGAAAACTAATAGAAATAACATTAATAAAATATTTTTAGACATATGTTCTAAGTATTTTACCCACTTAAGGGGTTACGCTCAGTCAGGAGACCAAAAATGTGTGATTTTTGAGAATTTTTTTCTCAGAAACTATAAAACTTTAGTCAAAAAACTTTTTTTCCTTTGATAGGTAGTACATTTAGCTATGTCTCTGAATTTGGGCGTTAAAAAAGATTTATTAATAACAAAGTTATTTACAATCTCTTAGAAGTCCTATTTGAAAGAAGGGTTTGCGGTGACGACGATTACTCGGATGTGGATTAACTAAAACGAAAATTCAAAAAAATTTAGTTAATACAAATTATCTAGACAGCTTTCGTATATAGTAATATAGTATCACTTGTACGTCTCATTTCGACGATCTCAAACTACAATCTCGTGGAAAAAAGTTTTCGATTTTCAGAATCCTATAAGGATTATTTAATCGTTGCAAATTATATTTCGCTCGTGGAATGAACCATTGGAAACTTCATTTGAGCCGTCTTTCGTGTTTACATAAAGCTTGGTGACTGTTCTTGAAATACCTAAATAGATTTTTCTCCCTGTTCCGGATCGGGCTGAGTCGCAGGAAAGGCAATGTTTTGTGCCCGATCTCTGCGCCAGAGGTCTTTCGCTCCCGCATTGAATGTCGGGGCAATATCTGTGCTTGCCAACTTCATTACTGACTCAAGCCGCTGCCTTGTGCTTTTGTACTCGTCCACGGGGACTCGAGCAGGTTGCCTTTCCACCTGATAATCGAATTGTATTTAAACGAGGGTAGGGGAAGTGCCCAACTTTCTTCTTCTCTTCATCACATAGAGCCGCACCAATTCGTCAAGTAGGCTGTTAACGGACCAATAAAGTGGCCTGCAGAACCTAATACTTCCTATTCTTTTTTGGTGCTGGTGGTTTCATCGCAAAGGTCCGTAAATATTAGAATTCCGCCTATAAGAGAGAGTTTTTCCCCGCTCCCCAGAAACTGCTTCACTCCCCTCGCCTAAAGTCTGAAGCATTATTCCGTCGCTATATTCCTATGTCAATGAGTATTTGCCTTTATGGCTAGGATCTAGGACCTAGGACCCCCGAAGCGCGTGGTTCGAGAGCTTCGTCTTGAGAACCCTTCACGATCATAAAAAAAGTCCCCTTCAAGCGATTTCAACACACTTCTTTATTTTAAAATGATCCTACAGAATTATGAATGTTGATAGCTCATAATAGGCTTCGGCGTTGACGAAGTGTGAAGTCTTGTGGCGACAGATAAGCACAAAGCAAGATGTGTATGTAGAAGAAAGCTAGTTGTTGCCTCTCTTTCGACGCAATTTGCGTGCGCAGCGGTGGCCCAATTCATGCGTGCGGTCTCATAAAATCGACCCTTTCATGTGCTCGAAAAGGTTGTGCGCGGCGCGCAGTTGCACCAATGGGACCTTGCCTTATGAAGCCTTGTAGCGGGTAGTGAAAAAAGGTATGGCTTTACCCACCACTTGAGTCTTGAGTGTGCCTCAAGTATATACTTGGCTGTATCTGTTCCGCCAACAAGGTTCTTAAAGTCAAATATGTCAACACTCTTAAGAAAGGGATTCTTAAATGTTCAAAGACTTCTAAGAAATTCAAGGTTCACCAAAAGGACAATGATAAGGCCCAGAGGGGATTACTGACCTACGAGGGTACAGCGCTTGCTATACATCATTGGAAAGATCTCGCCGAGACGAATCGATTGATGCCATTTTTAACTTCGACATCACATGGGATCACCTCGAAAAATAGCCTCGAAGTTCGAGATTTTGCGGTTGTGAACAAAAGAAACTGGTAGTAAAATCTTATCCCGCGCTTTTCTAATATTATTATTATTATTATTATAAAAGAGAAATTCTTTAGAAAACAGAACCATAATATAACAATTAATTCAAGGAGAAATAACACAGTCTGGTAGCTTCAACAAATATCACATCTACGCAGGTGACAAATGTACGCAGCAGTAATTGATTCTGGAAAGACTCAAGCGATACGGAAAACAAATCTAAGTTAGCAAGGTACTGATTTGCTTCCCCCATTGCCCGGTTAATGGGATCGGCGGTATAATGGTGATAATCTGGAACTTTTGAATCAAAAAGGGGCGTAGGTCGCAGTAGCTGTTGTGGGGCATGAAAACGCAACAATTATCGAGAAAAATCATATCTGAACAGAGTCTACGGTCGCTAAGGGTGGCAAGCCTAGTTGTTTGCATGGTAGGACCATAGTTGTGGTCGTATAGGATTCTTAATAGCCCGCAAATTCAGCCTAAGGAATTTGTGTTGAATCCTTTCGATAGAGCTGATGTATAGCTTGTGTCTCGGGTTCCAGATTATCGACGCGTACTCTAATGCCCAGTACAAAATCGCCAATGAAGCATCAATCGCCAGTGGCCCATGGGGAAAATGCAGGCCTAACACGGCCATGAAATGAAGGTCACGGGGCACATTTGCCGCCCATCCTGCTAGAGTATCGCTTATATCCCTCGGATTTCCTCGAGTACCTACCCCACGTCCCTCGGGTCGAATGGGATTTTACTACTGGTTTCTTTTGCTCAAAACCACAAACTCTCGAATTTTGAGGGCATTTTACGAGGTTATCCCATCTGATTTCGAAGTTAAAAATGGTATCAATCGATTCGTCTTGATGAGAACTTTCCAATGGCGTATATCAATCGCTTGCTCAAAACCACAAACTCTCGAATTTTGAGGGCATTTTACGAGGTTATCCCATCTGATTTCGAAGTTAAAAATGGTATCAATCGATTCGTCTTGATGAGAACTTTCCAATGGCGTATATCAATCGCTGTATCCTCGTAGGTCAGTAATCCCCTCTGGAACTCAACATCTAATTATTGGATGACTTAATAGTTCCTAAAGCTGGTTTTATGGCAAAGTCTTCGCAGAAGAAAATGGAACAACAATCGTGTAGTCTATACAGGTTTCTAAATAACTCCCAATAAAGTTATAGCGCACTCTGTTCCTTCGGTAGTGAAAATTCTAGTATAGTTACCATACTTTCCTTCGTTGGTATCTATATTAGTGGATTTGAACATTCTTCATGGTATTTGTGTTCGAAGGTGTCTATTTTAGGAGACAAAAATTAACCATGGACGATATTTGTGTGTTGGCCTGAGTAACTAATAACAACTACCAAACGCAGTTTAGTGACGCTTCATAATTATAAATCTGCTTCGCGCGGATCCCTATATTGGTCAGTTTGCAAAACATGTCAGGAAAATGCTCCAAGGAATTCTTTGCTGCAGGATGTCAGTCTATCAGCTGTGTCAGTCACGATCAGTCCCAGTCAATTCTTTCGGCACGGCTGGCGTATCTATGCACACATTGTTTTTACTGCAGCGTAGCGGTAGCAGCTGCAGGCCAGAAGCTGCAGAATCTTCTCTGTACGTCGAGAGATATCACGATGTCCCCTTTGCACTCGTTTTGCCGGCGCTCCGCGCTCGGTAGCTTTCTTTTGTGTTTTCTCGCCGTTCTAGTGGTTCGACCCGGACTAAATATAGAGGCGTCGCAAGGGTCTGTCCCGCTGACGGGTCAGAAGTAACTTGTTGCTATTAGCGGACGAGGGTCGAAAGCGCAGGAGGAGCTCCCGCGAGAGAGGCAACCTTAAGTTATCCAAACGTCACGAAATAAGACCACGAGGACGGAAAGAGAAGAGGAGCTCTCGCGACCACATACCGGCTCGCGTCGCTTCGTTAAATCATCCTTCGAATTAATAGAGCCATTTTTAACAAGGGACGTCGCGAAAAAAATAAACATCGCAGCTGATGCACTCCCGATCACGTGGCCTTTTCTTCGCTCGGTTTTCTTCTTTCAACATTCGTCTTGCAGGTATTTGCGTTATAACGTGATATGTAGGTGGTTCCGAACACATAAATGAAACCCCAAAACAAATTGATGTGTAATAATACATTTTAAACAAATTATTCTTTCGGGAAATAAATATAAGAACTTGCTAATTTATTTTAATTAAGAAAATAGAGCACATTGCTGAAATCATTCTTGATTAAAAACACTTTGAATGTTTTGCTTTGCTTTGGCCATACTTTTTGCAACAAGTTCATCTTTATGTTTTGAGAAGAAGTTGAAATTACATTTCTGTGTTTTTTTGTGAATGAGATGCAATGCGTTTTTTAGAAACATCAGCCAAAGGTGATAACAGTTTAATTATACCTGTTGCGCTTGGCAGAAATTGATTGGCAGATTCCGACTCTTGAATTAGTACATCAGCCATTGAAGCAGGAAAAAATCGATATCGTTGAGTATGTCAAGATTGAAAGGATAAATTTCGGTGCACATCGAAAACCGTTCAAAATTAGAATCAAATCCACCTAATTTTCGTTTAAAAATCACTTCTTGACCGCTTTTTAATGCTTTTACTAGATCTTGCAAAGTGCTACTTGGCACGTTATATTTTGCAGCAGTTAACCTTATTGCCCACTTGCCCTCCATAACACATACAATTGCTTCTTTCAATATTTTCATCCCCCTAATGCAAATAAGAACGAGGTTCAATTTCCCAAGAGCGCAAATTTTTTCTAAAGTCCAATAACGCATGTGCAAACCAAAATATTTTTTGTACTCTAACGAGTGTATTAATACAAGCCAAAAACATTTTTTGGAATATGTTATAACCTCTTCTTGTAAAAAATTCATAAAAATGTACTTGTCATTACTACTTATTCAGGACTTTTCCTCTTCTTTCTCGTTTTTCTGGGTAATTCGTCAGGTGGAAGAAAAGAGAAGGTGTTATGCGGTTTTCAGATCGTAGCTTCAACGATGATTTGAAATATCGTTTCTCTTTTTCACCTTTGAGTATTTTTCGCTCTTTTTACAGCGCCGCGTCGGGCCAGATGTAACATCTTCGCGGTAGTGCGGTACATTTCTTCCTCGATAGCTCGCGTCAATCGGACTTTATTTTATGGATTTCCTTTTACTATTCGATTCTTCTCCGACGTTTTGCTTCCTGCCTCCGTCTGTTTTACCTCTTTGAACGCGTTGAAAGATTTTCTACTTTGAGCACCAAGCATCCTTATTCTGCCTTTTCTGCTTTCGTTTTTCTCTCTTATCACGATTAGGTGTGAAAAGAAAAGGGAAGAAGAAGAACAACAACAAAACCTGGTTTCCTTTGAGCCCCATGAATCTTTGTACATATACCAGTTTGCTCTTCTATACGGCACGACAACAAGATACTGCATAAAATGTTACCAATATTTTTTTAAATTTAAACATATACCAAATTTTCGTATTACCCTCTGTAAAGAGTACTATCTTTTATCGACTATTCACTTAACAAGACACTTAAAACTCAACGGACTTTGGCCCCTGTTGCTCTTACAATGTCACTGCATCTTTGCAAGGCGCAACAGCTAATTGTTGTGTGTAGGTACTTATAACTTCCAGTCGCTATACAGCTTTCGTTTCCGGAACGAGCAACGGGAGTCAATGAAACGCATCGAAACCGCTGTGCTGCTCCCGATAGAAATACCAGATGCACGCGCCGATAAGCGAACAGTCTACGAACCCACGGGCCACAGCCCACGGAAACGGCATTCCTGTGTGGCGCGCGACGCTTTACAACTTTATTGTCTGCCGATTATCGGGGCTGTCTGGGCGCACGATCTCGATCCGCCGGATTCACGCTGATTCTGCTTGTATTTCTACGCTGGCGCGAACGCAACATCCAGGCGATCAAGTGCGTCTACATACATATGTATGCGATCCCTGAATGTTCTCTGCAGAGATACACACTTTACAGCCGCGTAAAGTCTCATTCGTAACTTGTGGTAGTAAATCGAGTCCTCTACTCGGTGTATTTTATCTTACGCTTTCATTGATGAGTGTTGCTGTCTATACGTTCGATTTTTAGTCGGAAGATATAGGAAATTTTGGAAAAGACATTATTTTGATACACAGGTTAGTGAGTGTATTGCAAGGTATTGTTGAAGTTGACCTATCAAGCTTGACATAGATTGATTTGATATATTTGACACATATGGATCTAGCTATAAAGGTCTTTATAAACATTTTCGCAATTTCGTGTAACTCTTATTCACTCTTGGTAAAAATTTTTTTCGAGATTTTCTTCGGGATACCATCCAGAATAGTTTCAAATAATTACAAATAAATCTGTGTAAAGTTTGAGTCCGATCGGATAACGGGAAAAAATAACTCTCTTCTTTGAGAGGAAATTAATTTACTTTTCGATTTATTTGCCAAGAATAAGCAGAGACTTTTTCTTGCACCGGTTTGTTATGTATCTACTTCCAAGATAATTTCATTTGGCCCAATGTCGGGGGAGTGATACTCTCTGCTATGTAAAGCTTCAATTAATGGATCACGTACAATGCTCCATGAATATTCAATAGCGATTCAGACGTATTGGAAATTGACTTTTAGTGTAACTATACTACCGTGTGTGCTGGTACTTTAAATATAATTTAACATATGGCAAAAAACTTACTTGCAGATACAAATGCATACACAGTAGAAAGTACATTTTTGAGTTTGTTTTATTAGATTCATTGTTTATTCATTGATTGTTTAGATCCGGTAGATTAGTTATCATATTAACACTGCTTTGATGTAGAGATCCATTCGACGTGAAAGAATTCTCAGGAGTTTTCGAATATTAAAAGAAATTGTTAGTGTCACAGTAGGTGCAAAAATGAATATTTATCATTAAATGAAAGTCATTTCGAGCAAAGTAGATTCGAACCAAACAGCAGAGTTAAACCTAGTACCTACTTTAAAAAGTATGCAACTGCAATTCTCGTAAAATTACGTCGACAGTCCTTAACACGATCCATGGAAATCGGTGATCATATGCATGAGATGTTGGATGTTGAAGTTGTGCTCATTAATCAAATGATAGAGCCTCGATTCTGATTGCCGAACGACTTTCTGATTGCTGTGCGATCGGTCACTTTTCGAAGAATGAAATGTTGGATTAAATAGGGAAAGGAAAGGACCATGTCGGGGCCACTTATAAATGGGCAAAGTGACTTCTTCCTGCCGTGACGGGGCGTCATTTCATGGACTATCGGTGTCTCATAACATAATGGCGACTTATTTAGTTTCTGCAGAGAAATTACCGTACACGTACCGCTGGTTGTTTTCGATCGCCTATAATCAACCTGGCGGTTGGTTTCAACCGTATGTACAGATATAATTTGATTTTGAATAATGAGGGTATAATTTCTCGCCGTCGATTGCGAAAACCTAACCAGGTATCTGTTGCGAAGTTCGAACGTTTGCACAGTTTTCTTCAACCTCAATCATTCTTTGGTACGAATGAGAGAAACTGATAATATAATTACACCTTACAGCAGACGGTAGACTTTTCATGAACTGTGAAAATTATCAGAATCAACGGTCGACTGATTTTTCCGTCTGGGCAAATTAGTTGGAGTTTCGTTCAGAAGGCGCAATGAAGTTTGAAAAGAAAGACTCAATAGATAATATTCTTGGCCAAGAATAGAGGATACGAATTACGTAATTATTATAGTTTGAAATAGGTGTAAGACTTTCTCCAAATCGTGAAATAGGTTTCGAGTTCTTTATTGATAAAGAGCAATGAAATTTTAAAAAAGAGACTTGATATGAAACATTTCTTTGGCAAATATTATGGGAAATTATTAAGTAGGTAATTATACTTCAGAGTAGACAACGAATTTATTTAACATAAAAATTTATATAAACAACAACATTATTTATGGAAGACATGCTTTCATGATGTAACGTGGAATACCTGAATGCCAAGGAATTGTAACTTGGTATATTTCAATTTTCAATAAGGTACTGAAGCAGAGACGATTTTAAAAATTGTTAAAAACTCATCAGTTCCAGTATCTCACTGAAAGTTTCCAACTTGCACGTATACTTTTATCGTAACACTATACTCCTGTTCTGGGGTCTAGTAGGAACAAACAAACAAACAATATTTCAAGTTACATATTTTATTCTTACATTCTACCATAGTATTGCAAGTTAAAGAAATTCTTATATCTAATTAGAATATTTGACAATCGCAGCTATCGGCTCGGTTTGCACCGATTACCAGGTCTCACCACGAGGAGGTTGCTGCGTTTCGAGACCCGTAGAGAGATAGATGGAATCAAAGTTCCGTCGATCTCCCTGTACATAAAAACCTTAACCTACTAAATCAAAGAGATGGATGGAAACAAAGTTCCATCGATCCCTTCGGTTTAGATATAGAATCTAGAATATAGATATAGAATAGAATCTAATCACTCTTTCACATTTTCTCATCTTTCCAAGCTTTCGTTTCTCATTTTTCTCTCCTGCCTTTTTATACTACGGCGTTGTTCTCTAACTCGTGTTACCGTTGTTTCCATTATTAACTTCCCTTCAGTCTGCTCACCTCCTGCTAACCTTTCATTCTTACGCTCAATTATCGACCATTTAATGCTACCACGATATCGGTGGCTACACGTCGCTCTAAGGAAGAAAAATCAGTAATTGCTAATCAACCCACATGTCAGGTAAGATTCTACTTTCTCGTATAAAACACGAGGGCGTTTCCTCGGTTTGACCTGTTTTCGCGAAGACGATAAAGATCTCTATTTTTTCTATGTATTATAGATACACCTCGCAAAAGAAAACGGAACGGCAAAGAGACATTTACAGGGTGTTCAGAAGAAAGAGTCTGAGATCTTGGAGGCTTGGAGTGAAAAGTGTTCAATCAATATGGGGTTTAAAATCAATCCTTTCCATGTAAAACACAAAAGTTTATTTTTACATTCATAAGAGAGAATAGCGCTCGTATACGATATGAAATATTTGTTTCTACAAGTCCTATTCGATTTTAACCAGATGGTCAAATGATTGAATTTATTGGTGCTTGTAAAAATGTATGTACTGTATATATTAGAATTTCGAGATGCATGAAGACAAGGATTGAATTAAAGTGATTTAAACTTACAATTAGCAATTTAAAATGCGTTAAATAGAAGGTCGGCGATTAGTTTTAACCCAGAGGGATAATATACTAAATATCGTTCTTTCTACTTGTCGATAATGTAATTAATTTTCGCCCTTAGAAGGAGGAAAAGAGAAAAAGGGGGAATACGTTCTAGAATTAAGTGTAATATGGCGTTCGATCACGACTACGTAAACGTGATTACGGTTTTAGTTAGGAAAGAGGTAGCTGGTATGTTTGCAGAAAGGAATTTAGTCTGTGTTATGGTCCTAATGTTCATTTTGCTGGGAATTAAACGGTTAATGGAATTTTCGGAAATTTCTCCTTCGCCAAAAATAAATTACGTGAGAACGCGGTATGTCCATTTTCACAGCGTTCATCGAATTCAATAAACGTTGTGCTGTCTGGACAATTTGTATTTCGATTATTCGCTTCGCTGACAACTGCCAGTTAAAATACGACCATGTGTTTCGGAAGAATTTACGTGGTCGATTATGGTGAAAATCGGCCACCACTTTCACTGGTGTACTGATCTGCACAAAATACGCTACATGTAAATAAAACCCGTTGATAAATATCTGCACAGGGAGAGTGGGGTAAAATGGAACGGGTGGGTAAAACGGAACATCAATGTTCCTCTTAGATGAGAGCTGCGAATGATTTGGTATCGCGTGACATGGGAACAACGGGTCCTCACGGCATTTTGTGACAAACCATAGACCCGTGAACACGTTACTTTGCAATTAACAATGTTGTAAACATTTCCGGTATCGAAGTTTCGATGTTGTGTTGTGTTGTACTTTCGACCACTTTTCGGCACTTGGATTTCGAAAATTAATAACGGTAAGTACATCTTTGGATTCTATAGTCTTTACGCTACATTTTGACGTATTAAAAAGTTCTTTACCTCACGCTGAAGTGTAAATATTAAATTTTGCGTGGGGTAAAACGGAACGCCTATTTAACCCACTTTCTCCAATCTAATTGTCTTGAAACTTTGCAGGTGTGCGCAGTTATGATGGCAACAAAAAATTATGAAAACAAAAACGGGGGGAGTGAAGAAATTACCCAGTCATCAATAAATCTTAGAGCATATACTACTAGAGGTCTCATTGCCTTATGTCTCCTGTCCTCGAAACTGTCGCCAACTGGTGCGAGTGAGAGGTATATACCGGCGCATGCACATTAATATTTATTAATATTAATGTTAGTGAGTATTTATTTATTCCATTACATCCATTACTATTATAACCGTTCAAGAATTGTTAATAAACATCGAGAAGTGTAGAAATTATCGCTAAGAGCACACATTACAGTTTCCAGGCAGCACCAGAAAATTTGATGCGAGACGTACATAGGTACATACATTTATAGACTGTACATATGTACATAGGTACAGCTCCCGCACCGCAGCGAACGTGTTAAACTGATAATGAGAATTGTAATTCTCCATTGTAATACGCCACTCGCACCGCAAATATTGCAATTTTGATTTGTAGCTTTCCTCATTAACTTATAGATTTTTTAATTTTCTTACAGTCCTGCTTTTCCAAGATATCATTCCTTTGCCTACTTAAAAAATCCCTCCTTTAATCATCAATCAAAGACGAATATATAAATCTTACTTAATTCTAACCATATCCGTAATAATGTTTTCTCTTTCGAAAGGAATAATTTCCTCCTTTGACATTTATTCATGTTATTAACAGAAATGGGACATGTCTGTAACTTATTTTTTTAACAGTTAACATCTAATTATTCAACTCTATAACATAATTTCATTTCATCACAGTTAGTGATGAAATGAAAAAAATTTATTCTATATTTTTGTACCATCGATACTGGGACACACTGGATGAAATCGTGGAAAAAATGTGTTTCGTGCTTCAATAAAATCGGGGGTTTTCGAGTGGAAAACATTTCCTTGTTACCCGCAAACAAGGAAAAACATTTTCTACAAATTATTGGGAACTAAGGTGTAACTCATCATTACGCAAAGTTGTAACAATTCATTTTCGACTGTTTGACTAGAGTATAAGGCTTAATCGATAAACTTTTAATAAAAAGGATAGCTGTGAGCGAGTCACACTAGACTTACTATCGAAGGATGCTCGAGTTCAATTTAAATGCATCGACGATTTTTATTGGTAGCTTTTGCGCCACCGGCTACGCCCACCTCCCATGCTGTGCAAAACGAAAAAGTATTAAAACGTTAGCAATCGAATGCGACGATAAATCGAGGTCGTTGATGTGGAATGAGAGTGAGTGAGAGAGTGAGAGGGTAGGCTAGAGGAAGAGAGAGAGACAGCGAGAGAACGGATCAGTCGATCAATTAAATTCGGCTGACTAATTCAACGCGATCCAGCTTTTAACTCGTCGTCGATTAAACCAAGCTTGCCCTGCTTTTTTCCTCTGCTTCGTTGCAGGGTCTCGTACTTGCTCGTCGGTGTCCTAGCACAGTGGAATTCGCTTTAGCTTGGTGTCCGCAAAGAATATTGGATTTTTTCACCCGACAACAGGTTCACGTTTGAATTTCTGAAAATCCGGGTAACGAACGTTTCACCGAAAAAGTTACGAAGCACATTGCACATTGAACGTTGCACTTGTATGTACAAGGGGTTCGACAAGGTGACCGACTAATTTTCTGGCATGTTTTACATGATTTTTTAATAATAAACAATTTTGCGGCAAGTTTCTTTACAAATATCCACCGAATTACAGTGGTTCCAAAGTGACTTTTTGTGGACAAAATTCCGCATCTCCGACAATTCTCAACCGATTTTTGTTTTTTTTTGCTCGTTTTGTCGAGGATTCAATTTGTTAAAATATCAAATACATGAATTACGACCAAAACGTTTTTTTTCTATATTTTTTCTGAGAAAGTTTGATGAAAACAGCAAATAAAAAATAAATATAGGTTAAGAATTCACTGAGATACGGAATTTTGTCCACAAAAAGGCACTTTGGAACCATTATTCGATCCAGAGGTGTAGATTTACCCCTGAAAACAGTGACCATCACATTTTGAACCCCCTGTAAAAGTTTTACCTCAAGAATCCTCCTTTTCACAAGAAATACAAACATTATTTCGTAGACGCAAGTCAGTCTCCACTAACGAGCTTAAATCTTACAGCGAAAAAGTGTATAAATATATTCGTCAGACTTCAGAACCGGTGTTTCCATTTCTCCGCTTCAATTTCGTGTTACATCCGATAAATTGCCTGGCCTGGCCTGGATACAGGTTTCACGCGTTGCCAAACTCCCGACGACACTATTATTTTATTCCCTCGTTTGGATCCACGAAGGCTACAGATCACTCAGTCAATTTATCGAAAGATCGATGGAGGCGAGGGCAAACGGTGTCCCGGAGGCTCGTAATTCTTTCCGTGGCATTCGGCGGAGTGGCCGAAATTAAACGGAAGCCGATTGGGTTGCAAAAAAGGAAGTAAGCGGGGCAAAAGGATGGGTGTGGAAGAGATGTTCTCGACATGGGATCGTATATTAAGTGAATCGGTAATTTGTATGGCGTGCAATTCCTTGGGTTTTAATTATCCCCGTGTTAGCGATGATGGAGGGGTTTGCATTATGGTCATTAGGTCGTTGATCCGTTGTCAGTCATCCATCGAATTAGACAAATATTGACTCTGAAGCGGCTATGTTGCTATTTCTTGCTCGTGGAATTGACAGGGTGTTCCAAAAGTATGGGGCCTGCTTGTAATATATGGAAATTCAGGATGGTATAAAAGATGAAGCTTGAGAGAGAAACATCTTGTTCGTCATTTTTTTAATTTCTTGAGAATTCTCGAAAATTCTCGAGAAGTATAATCTGATTTCTCATTTTTCGAGATGCGAAAAATATCGAGAAATCTGGAACAGTAGTTCGACGGTCTGTCGTATGCAAAACTTTGCAATTAGGTAATTCGAGTTGTAACGCGAAATTTCATCTGCAAGAGGTCCATAACAGAAATGCAGCCACAGAGAAACTGAAGCGTGGCAATAGGTACCTACTCGGTCTAGCTATGCTTGTTAATTGGAAAAAACCTATCACGATTTATGTTCCTGTTTTCTTTGCGACATGGATTGTACCTGCAGTACGGTTGATGGAAATTTTAATACGCTTTGTTCCATCCTTTTAACAACTTTCAATGCTCCATGGCTACATGAGGGACTTATTGTAAGACGTTCGTTATAGTAGCTACAAACAATCAGCAGAATACAAACTAACAGAATAAAATGGTTAAACTTCCATGTATTTTTAATATCCTTGCACAAGAAAATTTATATACGAAATTAACAGGAAGTTAACAGATTGGAAGTTGTTAAACACTATTAGATATGAAACAATTCACTAACGTTTATAAAGATATTACGTACCTTTGACTTCTATCATTATAAAAAAAGAGAGCAATTTTATTTTGTTACTAAATTTTACAAATATAATATTCCAATAATGGTAACAGGCCAGATAATTAATTCCAGGTAGATATAAAGCTTTAATTATTAACTAAATGCTTCAATTGAGTACCAATTATTATTAACTAATCCAATGACACTTACATTTACACAAATGACACAACTTAGAGAACAAAACGGAGCACGGTTGTACCTACGCACAGCAAATTCGGAAGTTTCGCCATAGATAGCATTAGAGGCATCTCCTCTAGATACAGTCGTAACGTTTAATCCCTAAGTCGTTGTTCAAGAAGTAAGACGCGTCAGAGAAGTTCACACTAGGTTACAGCTTTATCTTGGTTTCATTGTGGGAGTCAAACGGTTTCTGCGGTGCAATTCTCTGGCAACTTTAGTACAAAGTTTTACAGCGTAGGAGAACTTCGACAGCAGCTTTGAACTCTCAGGGTCTTTTCTGGGTATACCTATCGGTATGTCTGTGTACGCGCGTGGCAGGGAGCGCGCAGATGCAGGCCTACATAAAATTCAGAGTTAAGTATAAACGAAAATGGCAGTCATGGCACGCGGGGAGCGAACGGAATTACCAAGTGCAGACTCTCGTACGATCTTGTTCATTTCTCGGCCACATTTTTCCTCTGTTTTTTTGCGAGCAAATTTCTTTTTAAGATGACCCTCAGGGTTCTATTGTTATGCAGTAAACGGGATGTTTATTCGCTGGTTGTTGCATCACATTATCGAATGTACAATTATATTTCCGGGCTTGACTGACAATGATATTAAAGTATTAATTAAGGTCTGGGCATATTTACATTCAAAAGAAAATAATGAACATAATCAAACGACAAAGCTGACACGTTAACAAGCAGCAAATGAGATTATTCCATAAATTCGATTGAAATTTCAAGCAGCTGCAGCTTGCGAATGGAGCATCACAAAGAGGTGTTACATGCCTGTAGTTTTCTCGACTATAAACCTCGACGCAAATAGATTATCTAAAAGCAGACATATTCAATTATATTCGAAACCAGTGTTTTTTAATACCAAAAAGAGTATTTCATTTTTATTTTGTAACTTTAAACTTCCAACCATGAGCTTTCATTTTTCCATTTCCTGAAAGGATAAATCCTTTTTACATTTTTCACTTCTTTGCTTCCCATTCCTCGTTTCATGAGTTCTAATAGTATTCTACAATCTTTGCATCACAAAACACATAGCATTACAATGATTAACAGTCTTCCTTCGGCTATTACCTACATAATTAACCAAGGGTATTGTCACAGTCATTTATGAGTTGCTTAGACACCGAACTGCCATTGCTAAATAATTCACAGTGGCAATCCGCTTAAGCAATATTTCATTCTCAAGACGCGACGTTGCCTTGGATAGGTTCTTACCGCTGAACAAGGGAAGAAGACATGTTTCTTACCGCAGATATCCGTTATAATAAGCGGTGCAACGTAATACGTAGTCGGTTTTCTACGACAGTCGATCTATGTTGCTCTTCTTCAAGTCATGGGCTGAGTGATCTTTCGCGGTCGGGGTAATACGATAGAACTGTGTCAATGGCTATACCGTTCGATAAAAGTTCGTGTGGCTTGGAAAACCTTCGTCACATTGAATGCCGGAACAAACAGTCTGTTCGGTGCTGACGATGACGCTTCGAGCCACGATCCGTGGATTCGTATTACCGAATCAGACGAGAGAAATTGATCGGGGAACTCGCTGGATTGCTTCTATTTATCAGATTATTTTGAATGCCTCGTATTCCTCGTACCACATGTCCCACATACTTTCCGTGATGTTGGATGCTTAGCTTTCTGTTAGTAGGGGAGGGTTGACAATATCGGTATTGGTCTCCTAAATCGTACCTAATCAATTTCACTAAATAGTGAATATAAATTACATTTAATAGTAAAAATATAAAATAAATGAATAATGAAAAGAAACGACGCTTGACAGGTCCGAAAATAGAGTTATTTTTATGATTTTTTTATATAAAAACGATATATTTAAAAATCAAGACATACAACTTTTTGTATATAAATTAAGCTGTATTCTCTTTAAAAATGAAATCTTTAGAAATGATGCTATAACAGCCTCAAAAATATCTCAGAGAATACTGGACCGATTTGAAGAAGTAGAAAAAGAAATGGATTCTCCAGATATAAAATATAATATATAATCAGCATATTATTCCGAACAATATTGTAATTTTTATTTTTTAATCGCGTCCAATTTCTCATTGTTCAATTTTCGTTGCATTGCAATGCTCTTCGTAGACGATCGTTTTTTACTCGAGCAAGTAGTATATATCGTATCTATTATCTACTACTGCGGAATCGATATTTACTTCATCTCATTATTGTGACAAATACCTCGTCGAGATAATAAATGGATATGGCCAATCGAACGAGAAAAATGCTCTCAGCACGAAATTTCAGAGAACCGATCAACGACGCTACATTGAAATGGATTTTCGCACACGTCGAACGAAATGGAAACAGAGAATAGTGTACCAATCGGCTTGTACCTATTGTATTACGAGTTGTCCATTTCGTTCAATCGTAAAAAGAAAACGAGAAAATAACAGCTCGAGTTGCTTATCCTCTTAGATGTTCTCACCGCCGTATTCGCAACTTAAGATCATATCAATTTCGCTTACAACGAAATTGGAAAAGCCCAACTTTTTTCCTTTTTCTCGCGATCAGCATGGATATAGATGCAACATCCGTATTCGATTCATTTGAGAAATCTCATCTCAGGTGTTTAATTTCGTAGGAAATTGGAAACCGCGTTCTCGCATTTCCAATTGAACCCGTCAAGCAAATTCAGTTGTCGATGACAGACTTGATTGTACCATTTCTTGAAGGTTTCTTATAGCGTCGTTCCGCAAATGAGATTCAGAAGAAAATTGCGAACTCGTAAACCGAACAATTTAAATCTGACATAACTATTCGAGACTCGCGTGTTTTCTTCGAATCGTGGGTATGTCCAGATTAATATTTCTTTGGATCTTTTTTCCGTATCAATTGTTCACAAGAAGGACAAGAAGATTATTTACGATGTAGCTGGAGATATTAATTAGGCGTTACAGTGAAAATTCTGCTTTGACACTACCGGTAATTAAAGTTTCAATTTTTCACAACTCGAGCCCCAGGAGTAACGTCTTGTTCGTTAAAGCGAAGGTTCATTTTATTTCGTGGCCCATTACTTATTCGGTGTTCTTGCGAAACGCGGCGCGATCCAGTGGCGACGAATTTATCGAGTGAAAAATTCAGCAGCGACTGGGAGCTATGGCGTTTCAGTTTCGCGGTGCCAAATGCGAAACCGTTGTCCATGATGTGGAGGATTCATTCGACCATCAACTACCTACTATAGCGAGCACATGCGAAAATAAAGGTTGCTGTACACATATCCGTCCCGTGTCAAGTCCGTGTCAATTTTGTGTCAGTACCGCGTCCGTGCCGTGTCATTGATTTCACTGACAACTATGCAGGTGGCCTGCTCTGGCCCAGTCAGTCCCAATTCGGCTATTTGCGAGGATCTGCTGTACAGGGTGATTCTCTCGCAGCGTCTGTCAAGGAGATGCCGTCTGGTATATAATATAGCCATAGGGTTGGGACTATTCCAATAATTTAATATTCGAATATTTTACAAGTATTCGAATTCTACGAATAAACTTCGAATATTTGAGTATTCGAATGTTATTATTCGAATATTTAAGTATTCGAATACTATTCTACACTGTGTTCCACATTAGAGCATACTGGTTTCGCGCAAGGATACACTGTTGATTGGTAGTAAACCGGCAGGGAAAGTGCTACGTCCAATCACGAAAGTGTTACGACCAATCGTGTGGGTCAGATCCGTGGGAGCTGCGCAGAGCGGTCGCAAATCGGTAGGGGCGTCGGTATGCTCTTATATGGAACGCAGTGTAATATTTAAGTATTCGAATACTATTCAATTATTTCAGTATTCGAATATTATTCTAATTATATACTATTTCAGTATTCGAATATTATTCTAATTATACACTATTTCAGTATTCGAATATTATTCGCATTATAAACTATTTCAGTATTCGAATATTATTCGAATACCAAAAAATTCAACAAATAGTCCCAGCCTTAGTTTGGTACCCCGTGGTGAGTTGAACTCTCCGTTGTGTTTTACCAAATTTTATGGCTTTCGACCCTCGAAAGGGTTGGAATACCATTAAGAAGTGAGAAATATCCAGGATTTCCGCATTTCTCATCAGATCTTTGCGAAACTGACGCCAATTAATTCCCTATGTTTCTCGAATGAAACTAACATCAAGAACGACGTAATTCGGACCATAATGAAGAAAATTAGATGAGTTATGGCAAAGGAAGATCACCCATACAGCACACTCTCGTTGCAGCATAGTTGCAGTATAGTTGCGGTGCAAGATTGCAACGATTCACGCAACGTTGCCGCAACTATGCAGCAATAATTCTATGTCCGCCTGCTGCAACGTTACACAGCAACTTTGAGGCAACTTTGCACGGCAACTTTGAGGCAACGAAAAACTGTTAAAAAAAAATAAAAAAAGTTATTGGTTACGACAGATTTGAACTCCGGCCCGCCCGCATGACAATCTGACGCGCTACCGTTGTGGCCACGAAACTTTCTTGGATGTAGAGTACTGTAGATGGTATATATATTGATTACTCTGTACGTTAAAAACTTTTATACTACATGAGTACTACGACCCCCATATATTGTCGTTCCAAAAGCACTGTGCGCCTTGCTCGCCTTCACGGAAACATCAGTTTGGCACGTGCCACCAGTAAAGTAGATTCTGACTTATGCTTGGAACTGATTAAATGGTTGCCTTCTCCGACATATATTTTATATTTTAGTTCATTATACTGGATGTCCGCGGGAACAGTAAACACCTGGATATTTCCTACTAACGTATTGGAGATATAAAAGAAATTGTTTACATGAAATTGCGTGGTTGGAGGGGGCAAATTTTCTACGGAACTCTTTTTTTAACAGATCACTTGATAGTGCGTTTCAAGACGAATTCAATAAAGTATAATGTATACACTTTATTTCAGCCGGTTTTGGAGATATTATGTTTTAAAATTTGCTAACGCCGCAAAGTTGTGGCAAAGTTGCGACAAAGTTGCGGCAAAGCTGCGGCAAAGTTGCTGCATAGTTGCGGCATAATTGCGGCAAAGTTGCTGCATAGTTGCGGCATAATTGCGGCAAAGTTGCTGCATAGTTGCGGCATAATTGCGGCAAAGTTGCAGTGCATTATTGCAACGCAACTATGCAGCAACTATGCAGAAACAATTCTATGTCCGCCCCGTGCAATGTTGCACGGCAACGTCGCAGCAACCATACATCGACATTGCACTGCAACCATGCAACATCGCAAGGTTACTGCAACCATCCTGCAACTTTGCCGCAACGAAGTGTGCTGTATGGGCAGTCATAGGCTACTAATTGTTGTCGCTTGCAATTTAGGTAGTTCGTCGTAATTAGAAATGTTTATTCATGCGTTATATTGCATTGGCAACTACTTTTTCTCCGTAATCCGATAAACTTGTTACCGCTTATTAACGGTCTATGTATCACTTCCTCGTTATCGTGCAATTGGAGCTCTGGCTCTTTGTTCTATCCCAATTAAATTCCAAACATGTGTTTGTGTATGTATAGTATTAAAATTTTTGTTTATGTTTGAGTTCGTTTTATTACAGTGGTTTATATTTCTTCTGGTCCTTTCCATATTTGTTTCATCTTCACTTACTTTCTCTTCTATTACACTGGTTAATTGGCACTACTATTGTTGTTATTATTATTACCATTATTATCATTATTATTACTGTATTTATTACTAAGGTATGCAATTTCATTTTCACGAAGTTCTACGAAAATCCACCGAGATTTGTCGTAAACGCTGAAAGCCAGATGACAGCTTTCCTCATTTGGGGCATTTATTTCGTCTCGCTGACGGAGAATATCAAATCAAGAGATTTCGTGGGTAGTAATTTACTCTTGGGATTAGTGTGACTTGAAACTGTCGGATGAAAGCTCGTATCGCGTAGATAAAAACGTAATTTAAGTTTCACAAGCAGTTTCATCTCGCTTTAATTACTACCTCTTCACAGCATTAGACGAAATTGTTAAAAAAAGATTATTCCACAATAATTTATTCTTCTGCAAAAATTGATTTGCTCCATTTTCTATAAAAAGATATTTCACTTATTTAAGACTTTTTTCTAATCATTTCACGAATTTCTTCGAGAAATTCATCCGAATTTCTTAAAGTTCGAAATCTCGAACACTTTTTAATGAGATTCCACCTGATATTCAACTAAAAATGTTATCATTCTATTCGCCACAAGACAATCTTTCACAAATTACTCTACATACATAACATCTGTCTTTGGCTAACAAATTTAGGAATACCCCTTTGTATAGGGTAATTGTGGGAGAGATGCCGCACTCGGTGAGACGCCGCACTATCGGTATTTCAAGGATATCGGTAATAAAACACATCATTGCCTTAATTAATAAATAAATAATAATAAATAAGCTCTTAACTTCTGCGATTGTGGCAAAATTTGAGCACCAATCACATGAAAACAATAGCAAATAGTACAAAACAGGGTTTACCACAATATAACACAGTAACTAGTAAGTATGTTAATAAAATGAGAATTGTAATCGGCCAGTAACCCCACTTTTCGAAAACATGGGTCTAAATTCACGGGCCTAGCACGGGCCTCCGCGGGTTAATATCACACTTATATTAATTCAACTTAAAGCCCGTAAATTTGCGGTTAAATTGAGCCAAATTTCATTAAAATATCTAGAACAGAACCAAAGTTACCTATAGATTTTTTATCGCTGCCGGGTCGTTTTATCCCATTGTGCGACGCCTAAAAGGTGTCTTTAATATCAATACCTATTTGACGAAAATTAGTTCTCGCGATTGCTTCTCTTACTTCGACCTACTTTCCGTGGAGCTTTCATTAGCTCTCGTGTTAATTACGTGCTCACACAAATGTATAGAGAATGAGTATTCATTTTATGTACAGATGTTAACACGGGATTGGTATCGCGACATTCTCGAATGTATTGCGAAGCTTGTACAAAGTTTTCCAATAAGAAACCGTATACCACGTAAGTAATTTACGAATATACGAGTATACTTACTAAGCCATCTGTGTTAAGTTTTACCAGCTTCATTAAAGTACACTCTTGTATGGAGATGCTACATATTTTATAAACGACGGAAATATATTACGTGTAATATTTCTATTTTACCCGTAGCAGAACGTATGCATAGAAACGATTCCAGGAATTGGAAGTCACCTCTGTTTAGATGGCTCGGTCACGAGCCGCGATATATACGTCACTCGGCGTACAATACAGACCTATATCCCAACATTTCGGAAATACGTACGCGTGTATTACTTCGCGTCTCGCGAGGCCTGCTCGTCTCCCCCCACCAAAGCCAATATTCGCCTAGGTACAGCGGCGGGCGCGGGGGTCAGTCGTTCCGTGGATGTTGTTCTGTTAAGACGTTTCGATAGCTGCGTACTTAAATGGTACGCGTACATTACCTGTCGTCACATAATTACTTCTAACCGGTATTAGTCTTCTTCTTTACTATCTATCGTCACTTGCTGCAACTATTAATACACTTTCGTCCCGAAATTGATTAAATATCGCGAGAAAACAGTTAGATGTTCGTCGCGTATTCCCTTCGTTGCTTCAGCGATATTTCTGTGCATTTAGTGCACACATATCGCGTCTCGGTATTCAGTTACATCCCTTTTCAGGCATATTTCAAGCTTATTGTTTAATTGACGACACTGTCGTCCCGAAATTGATTAAACATCGCGAGAAAACCGTTAGATGTTCGTCGCGTATTCCCTTCGTTGCTTCAGCGATATTTCTGTGCATTTAGTGCACACATATCGCGTCTCGGTATTCAGTTACATCCCTTTTCTGGTATATTTCAAGCTTATTTCTTATTTAATTGCCTTACGAATGTTTTAATGCTTTTGTTTCAAACTTGTTGCATCGTTCGATTACAGACGTTGAGGCGAGAATCGAAAGCAAAGGGCAGGCGACGCCATGACACTTGACCGTTAATTTGAACGGTGCTTGGATGGCGTCTGGTCAATCCTTGGAAAAGAAGGTGGCAATACGTGTGGTATACATATTTTTCTCGTTATTTTATTGAATCATTGTTGGCTGTGAGGTTGATGGGTAACTTTGCAGTCGGTTAATATCAAGATCAAATGGGAAAAGATTGAATTATGATAAATTGAATAATTTTAATCAGATTTGTTTAAAATTTTTAAAATGGCGTCAATACATGCTTACGAAATATTGGAATGATCGAATTCTATTGCATTTCGGTCGCGTTTACGTAGAATTCAATGATATTTCAATGATTTTTAAGAATATATCTTTATGAAGCTGTTGTAATTGCATTTACGTTCGGTTTTGGATGCAAGGTTTCTTCTTTATGTATAGAAATATCGAGGACATGCCATTTGAGCATGAATAATTAACGAATTTTGATTCTTGCCATGAGTTTTGGATATTTATAAAGATCGTGATTAATAATTTCAAGTATTATTCGAATAACACGAACGTGCTTACAACTTTAATGTCGAAAGCCACTACTATGATTCATTTAAATGTAATAATTATTTCTGAAGCAGTATATTCTGGATAATATCGTGTTACTGAAATGTAAAGCTGCTCCTATCGAGAGAGCATTCTGTATTTTCGCATCACACCTTGTATTCTAAATAACAAGGAGCGAAAGTCCCTTGGCTGGTTCCAAGAAAAACAATATTTCCTCGCGACAAATACTCGATGAAACCACACCTACCTCCACTTTCCTATCCTACTTATTTTTCAGAGATTGTGACGCGTGAGTGCGAGGCGCGCGCGAATATAAGTGTTTAGGGTAATTGTGGGAGAGATGCCGCACTCGGTGAGACGCCGCACTATCGGTATTTCAAGGATATCGGTAATAAAACACATCATTGCCGATTTTATTTGTTCAAGGCTGTTCATTTGGGTTAGTTTGTCAAGCCAGAGCGTGTTTCCTGTATTATTGTTAAAGATTTTGCTGTTTTTCGAGGTAAGCCTAGCGTACTTTGCCTGAATAGTTATACGTCGCGTCTATTTTTACTAATATAGTAGCTAAAAATTCATAGTTTTTCTTGATACAACATTTGTAATACGTTAAGGGGACCATGTAGAATATTTCCTTGGCAGAATGGGTTACTTTCGACTTAGCATGTGGAAATACGAAAGTGCGGCGTCTCTCCCAGGCATTTCGGATAGACGCCGCACTTTTATTTGGGATAGATGCCGCACCATGATACTGTACTGTTTCGGAAACTAAGTCGATTTAAATGATGTTTTTAATCTTTAAAATACCGAAAAAGTTTTTTAAAATAGCTAACGTGGTATCTCAAGGCAAATTATTTATTTTTAAATGAATAATCTTATAATCGAAATATATTTGTGGACTATGTACTCTTTTTTCACATTTTTTTTACTTTAATCTCAAGATGCCAACTGAATATAAAAAAAATTTCGAAAAGCAGATATAATATCTGTTCCTACTGTACCCATTTAATTTTCCAATTTTATAATTGTATACAGTAAAAATGTTTCATTTTACTTTGTTTTTATTATTTTTTTATATAAAAAGTTAGAAGTAACAAGTTTAAATCGAAAATTAAACGTGTTTCGAAATGCGGCACCACTCCCGCATGTGCGGCGTCTCTCCTACCAAAGGATGTTTTTAGTTTCAATTTTTTTAAGGGTGACAAATATTAAAATTTTGATTTTCTTTAATGCTAGTAGAATCACAAGATGTTGAACTAATAAGATATATCCTTGGAAAACATTTTCATTGCAAAATTTAGACACGGTGACAATTTTGCGTAACGTGCGGCAACTCTCCCACAATTACCCTACTCAGCCATAAGCTAAATTAAATATTTTAGTATAATGTGCAAGGTACTGCTTATATTCAATATTGGAATCCTAGAAACATGCTGCCTATTATATTAGAAGGCAAAAGTTTTTTAAAATATTGCAACGTGTTATGGTTTTATTGCGTATTGTAGATATAACAACACTTTTTCACATTAAATTTATATGAGTAATCCTTCAGTCAATCTTGATTAGTTATCGCCTCCTTGCATTCCATGCTCCTAATTAAGCCGTGTAGTCATGCGCTCACACGCTCTTTTTACGGATGGCTCTTGATGTTTGCATGGTAACGACGTTTTGCTTGCTCGTTATCATTTGATTGGCGCCTTGGCTATCGATCTGCTTGGTCTCCATACGAACAACCTCCGACGTGCGTGCATATCGTGCATAAAGCGAGCGAACTCCTCGTCTCGCGATGCGAGTAGAATCGGTCGACGATCACTGCCGATTGTAATGAACTCATTAGCGGGAGTTGGTGGCGCTAGTGCATTTTTTTTGTTAGGAACAGTGGCTTTTCATCCGTCGAACCCGTGCATACGAGATACCGCCGAGCAAAACTGGGTTGTCGCGATACGGTGAAAGAGCTTCCAGTTCGTCTAGCAATCGGTTCGTTATGGCCTACGTGAGATAAGAACTTTCAACGCTTAGACACTCGTTTTACGCGGTAACGATAATTGTGTTTGCTGTTCGATTTCTTCCCATCTTCTGGCAATCTGCGTTTGATTCGTTGTGGTAATTGTTGATTTACAGAAACATGTAAAACGCAGTCGTTAAAATCGATTGTTGGCTTTTGGTTATTGAAATAGACTAGTTGGTTTAACCTCTCTGCTGGATACAAATGTATAAGAGTTGTTTGCACAGTGGAACACTCAATGGTTTGGAAACCCGGAGAAAAGTGATTGATCTATAGTTAGGTACAAAGAGTTTCGAGTAATTTATTATTGGTGTGCAAATAAATCTAAGTGGTACATTAACACTTTCTTTTGTAGAATATCTTTCGCCTTTTGTCAAGTAGTACTCCTGTACTCGATGGATTTTCGAAATCAATTTTCCCGGAAACAAAACGTTGTTAAAAAAAGTTATTCTATAAGTTTGACTTATTTCTGCATGAGGATTCATTTCATTCGCAGTTCTATCATATTTAATTAGAATTCGAATATTCGAATAGAATTTGAATATTTAAATATTTGAATAGCATTCGAATAATAAAATAAATATTGCTGAAATATTCGAAGTTTATTCGTAACATTCGAATACTTGTAAAATATTCGAATATTAAATTAGTCCCAGCTCTAATTCCCACGCGAACAAAATCTTCCGCAGTTATAGGGTTGCTCTGTATTCTGCCCTAACAGGTAGTCCCTCATATCCTCGTCACTTCGCGCTGATAAGAAGACCGCCGGCAATCTCTCCGAAAATAATTACACGGCCGAAAAGTTTCGGAGGAGAGCAAACGGAACTGTTCCCTTCTTCTTCGTCCGTCTTGCGGTTGTCGGCTCGGTTATTGCGCGGCCTCGGAATCTCTTTGGCGAACGACGGCATCTCGGGGTCAGCGTTGAAAAAAAAAAGAAAACGTCATGTAAGAAGGTGGAGGCGTATCTCGTACGTTTCTCTGCGGGTAATCCCTCGCGTGTAACACGAATCTGCAAGCGTGCGGTGATTTAACGCGAACTCTCGCGAGTACGGGCGTGCATTCCTCTTCTGTCCTGGCGGCGTCAAGCACTTTGACAACGCGCCGCATTAGGAAACGGTTAGTCACGCGTGTCCATTAAGCCTCCTCGCGATCGAAATCGCAGATTCGACGTGTGGTCCCCCTTTACCGATACACATGTACGGTTCCCGATCAGTGTCCACCTCGTCATGCTCCTTGAACACAATCGTCGGAGAATGTTGCGCACGGGGAAAAACGAAGCCCTTTATCGGTGTTCCGGTGTGGACAGGAGAGGCATCGTGCCATACATGGTCGTATGAATAGAACGTTAACAAGATGTATCACGCGGAAACAGGGTGTCGGTGCAGAGAGTTAGAACGGCTTGATTTTTGAGTTAGTGTTGTGAAATACAGTCAAACTTCGATATCTCGAATCTCAAGGGAAGGGAAAATCCTTCGAATTATAGAGGTTTCGGCTTGTCGAGTTTTCGAGTACGAGAGTAGTAGGGTAAACGCACCAATAAATGAACACTTAAGGCTAATGAATGAACACTATTATAAAATTATGTTTGCAGCGCGATTGATTCCACGTGCTGCAAAATTTGTTTGGATACGAAGCAAGAAATTAAAAGAAATCTCTAATTAATTAGTTGCTTATTTTAATAACTTGTTTTACTCATTTTAATCAAAAATGGCCATTCACTGGTACGTGTTCGTTTACTGGTACATCCATCCTACTACAAAAATTATTTAGAAAAAATAAAACCGCTAATACCTTCCTCATCTATCTAATTTGTATCTGTTGAAAAAATTGTACCTACGTATTTTTTCTGTATGGATCTTCACTTACAATATTTTAATCATCATACTTACTTACAAAAACAGTTGGGATATTTTTACGAAAATGTTGATCCTGGTTGAAGTAACAGTTTTTAGAGAAGAGCCTCTTTTCTCAATTTGGTTTCTTTGTACTAAATGTTTGGTAGCCTCTTGCTTTAATGATGTATCAGAAGCTCTATGAAGGCAAACGTTGGTACCTAAATTTCAACAGGCGCAAGTTTTCATGGGACTCAGCCAGTCATTTGAATGCATGAATAATAATTGAATTATGTCAGAGGAATCTCTTGACATTCCTTGAAAACTAGTTTAACAAACGTAGGGAGAAGTGGAGGCTCCAGGAAGATACTAGTTTTACATATCAAAGTAGCGTTTATACTGAATGCAAAGCGAAAAGCAACGCGGAGTAGGGCATTTGATCGACTATTGCAATTCTCCAATGTTATAACAAAAGCTTCGAGTAAAACCTCGTTTGGTTTTGAAGCTTTAATGAAACGCATTTGCAAACGAAATTTACCCTGTATCGGTCAAATATGCAATTATTCTGATAACATTTTGTATAATGTACCAAATGAATGATTTTAAACGTATCTACTTCCTATAGTCATGTAAAAGCTACTGCTACTGAACAGATGAGAGTTGCCAATCACCACTTGTACGTTCTGCAATGCAGTTTTATTTAGCAAAGTAGCACGTCCTCCTCGTTAGGGTAAACTGTTTAGAATTAATGTTGCTAAAGTGAATCACGTAAAAGTTCTACATTGCTCTTTGAGAACATACACATATTACATGATCGCATTAGCAGCTATTAATAAATTTGAGCTCTTACACACACTTATTAAATCAATTGTTAGAGTGATAAAGAGGTAAAATTTATTTAATAGACTGCGTCCCTGAACTGTTCGTGACAAGCCGAAGGAAGGAGATTCTATAAATAAAAATAAATCGAAGCTATATAGTTTCGATGCAAAGCATTTCTTTTTACGAGGATGCATTTCTAAACAAATCGATGTTAAAGATTCATCGAGTAGTTTTTTGCCGGAAAGATTTTGTCTAGCTCGTTCTGTGCTTTCAATACATATCGAGACTAATGAAAATGTCAACTTATATTTTGACCATTGAATCTTCATGGGACTACTATCAATAGTAGGTGAGTTTATTCGATGAAATGAGAATTTATTATTAAACTTACATAGTTCATATTGCTTCTGAATTTTGTAATATAATTATACACTATGTATGATTAAAAATATGTAACTCGAATGCGGTCGAGTTTAGACTCATTTTCGTCGTGAGAATCTCGCCAATCCACTGGCGATACTTTCACAAAGATTTGATGGAGGACTTAGAAATTAAAATTATCCTTACTACTTAGATGACTCATTTATGTGGCGAAGCCTAATGGTTCTGAATCTCTCGGACCAATTTAAATTCACTGCCTGTGCAAAGCGAACACCGAGCTTGGGTTGTTTTCAAAGTAAACATTTGGGGACACTTAAACAATATGTACTTTCGATACTTTCCAGAAAATATCGGCGTGAAAGCACGTGCACAGCTGTACAGGACGTAAATCCCAGGGCGTGACAACACGGCGACGTTGCTCAAAGTGTTAATATTCTTGGGTATATGACACCTTAGGCGACATTTTAAGCTTGAGACATAATAAAGGTCTACTTTCATCACAACCTGTTAGACCTAAAGTATTTTGGAAAAACCTCACGACTTAAGGGGCTAGGCTAGTGTGACGGCCGTATAATACGACAATCTTTGAAAATTTTTTAAAGAAAGACCATTGAACTTATCAGCTTGAACTTATAAAATTTTATTAACTGATATTTCCTGAGTATACTAAATTTTTTTGAAGTTCAAACAGTTATTGAGTTCAAAAGTTATCCAAAAAGCTATATTTTCATATAAAAAAATGCAACCCTCAGAAAATTGAAGTACCTAAAAAATAAAACATTATCATTCCGCTTATCTGTACCACTATTAATGCACCTACTAATGCTTAAAATTCGTATCTACACATATTGCCATGTATAGAAAATAATGTAAAACTTAAATATGTGAGAAAGAATTTTTTTTTAAGTTTGAACATCTGCGAACCACAATCTTGCCCATCCGTATCACCAATATCACAACGGTATCAATTTCGACTGCACTCCGTTTGTTAGCGTCATGAAGCGTTTTGTCAATCTTAAAAGGCTCCTCCCCGCGTAACGATGTCATACTCGCGCAGCGTTATAAAGACGGTAGGTATCCACGACACGGTGCATACGTTATACCGTGGCTGGACGGAAGAAATAAATTGTCCGTAGTTAAGGGTCTCATAACACATTCCGGGCGGCGTTTCGCGCGACTGTGTACGGGCCGAAGAAAATTTTATCTCGCGCAACACTGAAAAATATATTATCGCGAGCCACTTGCAAATAAATCGTAAATTCCTCCAGAACCAATTCACTATTTTGGAGTAAAAAGTGTACTTCACTTGGGCATTGATGCACTTATATTTGGTAGATACACTTAATTTCTTAACAAATTGATATAGTTATACATAAAAAGACTTTTATAACCAACATTGTTTTGAACAAAAGTTCCTCGAGAAAAAAAGATTTCACTCATCACGTTTTTTTTTTTGAGAATTTGACGTAGCAGTAATAACACTGGCAAAATGGAAAAATTTATACAGACACAGGGTAATAATATGAAATAATAATGTTTGTCCAGCACCGTGTAGAAATTCTTACGTTTGAGGTCAGATAATTAGGAAATCGTTGTTGAAGCGGCTCCATCGATGCGGAGTCTGGGATCGTCAGGAGCGATAAAGCGAAACGAGCCGATAACGTTCGTTCAATCGTGTCTGCCCCGCGTTTCTATAAGAAGTTACGATAGCTCGTAAGGGAAATCGAAGTGATGGCTCATCGATTTTGCGACCGCTTCATGAAGATATCTAAATCTGATAATTAACTTAAAGAAAGTGGTACCTACGCTATAAAAGGCAGACTGAAACATTTTCTTTAAACAAACGTTACTAATAAAGATTTAAAAAACAGTTCAAATCTAGAACAAAGCAAACGCAATAAATACACATAATTCCACATATTTGTATTTAAAATAAACATCAACGCATTATTTATTAAAACAGTAATTCGATATTTGAAAACGTCAGACAACTGAGGGACGTTACAAATGGCACCAAAGCACAAATACGTTGGAACAAAAACAAAAAACCGAGAAAACTCCTCGCAAAGTATTCTTACATCAAGTTTCGCGATTACACGTGGTCTATACAAATCAGACGCGAAGTAGCAGCAGAAAGTTGGCCGCAGCGTCGGCGCGAGCCTTAATCGCGTCATAAAGGTAAAAATGTGATACAAGGAAGTTCCCCGTAGTTCTCCACTAAATTAAGAACAAGGTACAGGGAAGTTTTTGCGGTTTCCTTGTAATCGTCCCTCATACAGCCGGGTTCTCCGTTGATTAAGGTAAACGAAGAAATCTTGTGTATTCGGCTCTCGCGTTGGTTGCGTTCTTCCTTTCAAACAAAAAAATAAGAAAGAAATTCTCGCGAAACACGAGTAAGTTTATCTCGTCCTCCTGTTTTTATCGTCTTCCACGGTGGAAGCTGTATGAAACGTAACACGCCTTCTCGCGGACGAAGGACCGCAGCATGGAGGCGAAATGGTTTTTCGGAGATTTGGATCTTCGCCACCTTTCGCGGTACCTCCTTCGCGGAGAGCTCCATAGGAAAACGGAAAAAAAGAGGAAACTGTTTAACGCCCACCAAGAGAGTCCGTAATTAAATCACGATCGTGCCGGGGCCACGGGAATCCGGGGTCGAGATCGTAATTCCTCGGCTCTTTTCTGTGAAAAGGTTATCCGCCTCACCGGCCCCGGCTCGCAACGTTATTCTTGCGGAAGCCAGGGAACGACAGTAGAAGTGGTCGCTCCAAGGTTCGTCCTCTGATACGGCTACCAAATTGCACGCCGAAAATCGAATTACTTGGCGCGCTGGCTTTGTTTCGTCGTCTCTCGTCCAATGGCATCCCTAATGAAATAGACGACTTTCAATTTAGGGCTTGTCTCGTGGTAATCATAAGATATGTGAAATTGTAACCCGCCTAAAAAGATTAGGGTAGCTTAGGGTGCAAATCTGAGCCGAATCACCGAACCTTAAATGTAGGAAAGAAGTAAAGTTACGTTATTTTTTAATGGCTGATTTTCTGTGTTGAATTAATAACATAATGATAAGCTATAAACAAATGTTGCCAGACGTTTTTATTAGAACTTGAGGGCTGCCAGACGTTGATAAATTTGCATTTTTACACCGATCATTTATGTCATAGTTAAATGGCTGTTTTTGTTTTTAAACTTTAAGTTAGAACCCATTTAACACTAATATATAATTAACAGACGATGATGCTATGTTTCAAGCATTTTACAGAATGCGTATAAATACGTACAAAAATCTTGGAGAAATAGTGGGACCAAGTATAGAATCGTCTATTTAGAGATGGCACAACGAGAACGAGAAGGAAGTCGAGTGACAATATACGCTTAGCGACTGACAGTGTCATACGTTGGGCTTCATCGTCACGACGAATGCAAAGCGTGACGCTGCCGGCTCGTGGACGGGTGGGCATTGTTTTACATACCTAGGACACTGCACGGAATCGTACAGCAAGCGATACGCAACGTCTAATACGCGTCTACGATATGATTGATATGACGCTTCGTGGACAGATGGCCTTACGCATGTTCATGCCATAATGCGACAGAGAATGAGAACGTTAATAAGAAACGGAGCATCGAGGCAGGAAGGTGGCATGGTGGGAAAGTCTAGGATGAAACGAAAACTTCTTTCCTTTTCTCCTTTTCAGTTCTACCTTCGACTTACAACTCCTACTTCTTCCTCCTCAAAATAAACAAACATTTATTCACAGCCTTTTTGTTATAATAAAAATAAATCATATTGTTTGTATCGGATCAACGTGTAACGACACCACTTAAGTACCACACGTCGTTTTTTATGAGACTTTGCAGATTTGTAGAATTGTCAAATATATTTGACACGTACTTTTTTTTAGAGGATGAAAACAGCTCAAAGTTGAGGTTCGAAAACATATTTTGCTGAATATTTCGGAAACCATTTGGGTGTAGATAAAAAATTGAAATTGCGAAATGGTGGTGCTTTTAACTCGGAGCATATATTACTGGAGGTCTCATTACCTTACGTCTCCTGTCGAGCTAGTTTGCGACTAACATCATGCGAGAGAGAAAGACATGTGCGAGCAGAGTTTCACTGTTTTCGGTTAGAAATACGGGCAAGATATCTCTCAGAATTTCTCTCAACTCAGTTTCGCTTATCTCACAATACGGTCAAAGATTGGCGACCGAAATATAATCGGTCAGGCATTTCGGCTACCTTTTACCTACATCTTCTCACTATTACGGTCAGAATTTCTCTCATTTCTCATTACGGTTACAGGCCATCGAGAGATATGTAATCCGTCATGAATTTTCCTTATTGCTTCGGTCTCGACTCCCTAGTTTTACCTAAGTCTCACATTCAAGGTAGATAATGAGACCAGATAATGAACTAAGTAAATATAAGTACATAAGTACAACAACAAAAGATGTTACTCAGTTATGAATCTCGGATTTGAATAATACTTTGCTCATGGGTATAGTAGGGAATACTAGTAGTAGACGGGAATAGTAGAGAATACTCTTATATACTAGGGAATATTAGACATGTATTTTTTTAAGAATGGGAAACCTATTGGAAACCATTGGAAACAGAAAAAAAGTTGAATACGAAAAATGCATCATGTATCAAATAGAGGAGATATAACATCGTTATATCTCTGCAAGGCGCAGTGTATCGCGCAATGGGAATATGTACACCGTTGCTCATGTTTCGCTGAAGGTATAAAACATGGTGCAGGACAATGTTGCATGGCATAACAAGATTTATATTCCTATGATCTCACTTTTTTTTTATCCACAACGCACTGCGAAGTGCAGCTGCGCTTTTCTTCTACATATACGGTGTCGAGATACTTCGTCTGTATGAACTAGCCCCGGTCTCCCCTACCGATTTTATTTGATATGACAATGTCCTCTTGGTGAAGGTTCGAATTTTGTGCTACGAAAATTCGATTGGAACATTGCATCGGTTGCGTAGGAGTAACCATCACTTCTTGCTACGTTGGACACTATTTCTGTCACTCCAATTGATTCGCTGGTTACTTAGTCTACGTTGCCTTTCAATTACATCATAAATTAATAAGATTTTAGAAATTAGTTTTTGCCTTCTCGTCACATACTCGTTCCACCCTTCAACAGTTAAGAATACTATTTTGTGCATTATAAATTTGTTGCGAGCATAACGCTACATTATACAATTGCGTCCAAAGTAGGCAACTCATCACTGTGATCAGTGACGAAGCCTTCGTGAAGCGAAGTTTCAAGAAGACGTAGCACACCTCCCTTCGATAAGAGAAACTAATGTTCAGGTCCACTTTGAGATACTTTGTGATCCCATGAAAAAATTCTCGAGATCAGCTAGTTGCAAGAAATTCCATCGGCTTTCTTACGGGCAATTCGTGAAACACGATTAACGGACGAAGTTCGTTTCGTTCGGGCTGGGTGGCGGCGGCGGAGCGTTAATGAACCATAGTTCGCTGATTCGACGATGAGCATTCGGGAGTTAATCGTCCGCGCCACGAAAGCAATTTTGCCAACTCGGCTTGTTTCGCTCGATAAGGTCTCCCGAGGCGATTGTACTTTTGTACGCGTATATACAGCCACTCTGTGACCCTTTCCCGAGCAGGGGATCTCGAGCTCGCGTTCTTCTCCTTTCCCTCAACAATGCCAACTTTTACAGTCAATCTCGTTCCGTCGGAATGGAGAGTTCGAGTTCCGTTCCACCTTCAACGGTATGTATATGTATATGTACCTACGTTTATACGCGTTCAGAGACATGAGATGGATTTGACTTTTCGTCCTCGGCTCTCGGTGAAATCTTATTTGTCTCGCCGGAGCTTTTCTTCTTGTTCCGGTGTTTATTTAATTGCCGCTAAGTCCAGTGTAATGCAGGGTTCAGCTTTTCTCTTTCTTCTCTCTTTCAAGAGGTTTGGAGGGAATTTGTACCTTGGCGGGAATTTTGGCATGTGCTGCTCAAAGTAATTGGAAAATCATCTACTTGAGACAGTTCTAAGGTCATATTGATGGATATTGCACATGGCAATTATAAATGGAATAATGGATTGCACAGTGTGCACATCTTTACTGACATTTTATGCAATGAGAAGATTAGTAGTTCCTTATTAACAATATTTTAGGAGCTGAAAAATATTCTAATTTTTAAATTAAAATAAATGTTGGTATCTGTATCCAATAAGATGATAGACTTGGTTCTTTTCGGTGTTTTTTTGTCAAAGATTTGACACGCAAGCTTAAATTGGATTGCCACATACGAATATGCAACAAAACGCGTGGCACACTAATTCAAGCTTAACAGATCATGCAAAACAGAACATGAGATCAAACGCATGATGTATCTTCTTTCTTCGTACAAATCCCTCTGTAGTTCCTTTCCTCTCGTTCTGTAAATCCACAGTAGGCGCGCCGAACGAAGGTAAGTAACAGTATGGAGGAGATTTATTATGCCTAGTAATTTGTCATGACCCTCTGAAAGCCAATAAGTACTGCGTCGTTTTATTTCCAAGCGATACGTTTCAGTAGACCTTTGTAAACCAGATTTATCAGGTGCACTTGAAACGCTTTAGGCACAGTGTGCAGTGCTTTTAACTCTCGCAGAGGACAACAGCACGCAGCGAGAATTTGAAGCCCTGAAATTCTGGTTAACACATTTATCGCTGAAACAGTGAATAATACTTGCCAATTTGCCTATCTTCCTTATTTCAAAAGTGCACTTTTCATTGGCGCTTCCACTTTCACATTGTTTAATGCAGGTATTTTCTTCTGGCAAACCTTTTCCTGAGCATGGAACGTAGATCACCGATTTTAAATTTTTCCTAAAATTTACATCTAGGGCAGAAGTCCCAATTACTGCCAGTGTCCCTATTACTACCACTTTATTTATTTTAGTTAATAAAAACGTAACGCGTAAAGAATAGTGTACCATAATAATAATAAGAAGAGGAAGCAGAAGAACAGTTCCAATTTAATAATATTTTTTTGTACTATTCTTAATACTTTACGTTTTTATTAAGTAAAATAAATAAAGTGGTAGTAATAGGGACACTGACAGTAATTGGGACTTCTACCCTAGATCTCAATATATTACTTCGCAGAAGAAAATGCCACAAAACAATCGTGATCTACTTTAAAGATTTTACGATATTACTTCAAAGATTTTCGCCTGATATATGTATTTCACTTATTAACAATTTCAAGTGCTCGCATTTGAATTCTTTCACAAGCTACTGTAATTAGGATGACCATAGACCGCGTATAAAGGCGCGTCCGACATTACAGGCGCCACGGCTAGGAAGCTCATTGATAAAGTACCCGTGGAAACGCAGATAGGGTGTCAGCCGGGGAAAGGGGAAAGAAACAGACTCGCGGCGGCAGGTTCGTTATAAAGGGATGCAACAATGCTGGAAGTTGGCGAGCAGCTGGCGCATTGGCATCCGCGTGCAAAGAGGTGGGCTAACGAGCCATGCCATTGGTGCCGCACGTTCTGGTCATTGTTGCCAGGTAAATCGACGTCCGAATCAATTCTAATATTTCTCGCGAATCGATTGTTAACGGTCGCGTGGCGTGAGTGGAGGCAGGGAGTATAACGGACGCCAGACCCGTCGCTCGTTGCTTCATAATAATAGATCTCCATGATAATGAACCGGAAAAGCGTTTTGCGATGCGGCTGCCACGGTAATTCGCCGCTGGTAGACGAGGATCAGCTTCTCATGTTGATGCATTAAAGGCGCGCACGGAGCACATAGAGATGTTGCGCATTCGAGCGTACGCCGTACATCTTGTAATTTATGGCTGAGCCGTGATTTTGATGCATCGAAGCACGGTGACTTTTAATGGCCACAATGGTAATCGAGGTTTTTCCTTCGTCGGTGCTTTTTGTTAAAGGTGAGGATACAGTTGGCAAAACAAAAGTAAAACCACCTATTTAGGTACGATATCTTTCGGTTTATTCTCAGTATTGAGTGGACATATTTTGAATTTTTTCACATTTTTCTCATTTGGTAGACTATATTTTAATCATTCAATCTATATTCAATGCCCAAGCATTGTGTGAGTTTTAATACTGGGTTAAATAGTTCTTGTTGTTTCTCTGAAACTTCGATTCACTTCTGAACACGTTAAAAAACAATTATTAAAATCGCTGCAGTAGTTTCCGAGAAAAAGGTACATGAAGATAAAAAAATATGATTCAAATATGATATTATTTTCATGTACAATACAGGGTGACCTGTCCAGTGAGTGAACACCCCCCAGTGAGTGAACGTTGCTCATATATAATACGAAAAATTAACACCTATGGCACTCACTTCACGTTGAAACTGACACTGAAATTTAGACTGAAGACCTACAGATATGTCGCAAAAGCGATTTTTCCGTTTAATTATATCCGGTACGGTATTAATTCCGTTTATTCAACAGTTGTCCTCGCGACCGTTCATTCACTGGCAAACGCGGACATTTCTTACTTTACCAATGAATGAACAACTTAACCTATCTTTTTTTCTCGTGACAGGTTTTCTCTTAACCCACGCCAGAAAATTAATTTCAGCTCTACATGATTATGATCTTATAAGACTAGTAAAGTATAAAATCAATAATATTATTGCAATTGGAGAATGAAAAATTATTTATACAAAATATCGTCTAAATACATTGGAAACCTAACCCCTGTTATTATCCCGTTCATTCACTGGGGTAACCTTGTTCATTCATTAGAAATTTATGTTCACTCACTGGTCATTGGCCAATTTTTTATTTAATCTTCTGCCAGACTTTTAATGAAAGTTATAATTATCAAACATTGCTAGAATTGTGTTCCGGAATGTCTGACTTTATTAATAAAACAGCTCGCTTACAGTAATAACATTCAGGGGATTAAATAATGATTTTTGAATACTAATTTTAAGAGACATGCAGCTTAAGCGTTCACTCACTGGACAGGTCACTACGCTGGAAAATTCGAAAGAAAATCGCGGAATTTCAGGCGGTGCTCGACGAAACGGTTTAAAGTTTTGAAATTGGAAATTGGAAACGCACACTGCAGCTTACCGCAGCCTATGTAGGTCACTTAAGGCAAGCTCTTTCATTCATCACTTCCTCGTATTCGCCACGATTCGTTGTACCGTGCTTTTGGACTTACCTACGTGGGAAAGACTTTACGGACGTCTGCGTCCGGCTCTATGATTCATGCCTTCATACTCCATTCAATTGCCTGTATTGTGTTTTCCTAGTCTTCGTTCCTTGGTTAATGTAGGGGAAGTGCAGTATATTTGGAATACCAGTTTGTTTACGATGAATAAAAAATTAAGGCAGAAGATGGGAACAAATAAAACTGCATAATATTATACGGAAACTAATAAACGTTTATATTTGAAACTCTGAGCACTTAACAACACAGTTCGGCAAAATTTGACGTTTTTCGGACTTGTAACATTCAATAGCTGTTTCTTATAGGTTTTCGTGCGTTGAAAACGAATTTGCAAACCGTTTGTCGCAATCATCATCAGTTTTTGAGAAATACAATTTTGAAGAAAACTGCAAATTTTCAACATTGAACATTCGGTTTCTGTTCCCATTATGTAATATTTAATTAGACGAATCTTCTTCCAATATTCTTATATCAGAGGGTTAAAAAGAAGAATGTTTGAATTTACATATACCTACTCTATATAGAAATAATTGCTAAGCACGACTACGTTTATGCATGAAGTGTAAATGACGAATGGAACTTTTTGTCTACTTAAAAGTGGCTGAGATCAAGTGCCTATGCGGAAATGGTTTCGAAGTATCAAAGTCCATTATTAGAGTGGTTTCACTCGTTGATCTATGTACCGCCATGGGCTTATCGTAGATATCGCGCGGTGAACTGAGCAACCGGAGCATTATGGTAAATGTCCGATATCAGTATAATTTCGTGATTCTCTGCGTCGTGCAACTCGAAGAGCACGATTATATCTACTCGGTAAATGATTGAGCGCTGAAGCAAACATGTATATAACAGGATGGATGAGCGGTGGAGAAAAATGGGTAGAGGAAAGAAGTAAAAAAGGACGATGGATAAGAAAAGTGTAAAGAAATGACAAGCGCCTCGCGTGTTTGAAAGCTGAATAAGAAAAGCAGGTAAACATTCAAGAGAAGTAGCTTGAATTGGGACAAAAAGACAGCTACGTAATTCCAAAGAAGAATACATAGAGATTGAATAAATAGAGGAAGTGATCTAAATATGAACTACCAGTTTTACTTCAGGGTTTTTGCCACACCTGTTGAAGATTTTTATGATCAGACACTTGAATCTCTATGTTCAATATGTCTACTTTATTATACGGAGGAGAAATAAGGTGGAAAAAAAATATTGTTTGGTCAAATTCTATATTTAACAGAACAGAACATACTGTGTTTTACCAAAAACTAATTATCATAATCTAACGGATATATTTAAGTGTACTTAGCTATATATCTCTTATTACTTGTATAAAATAAACGGTAATGTCAGACGTGCTATCATCCATCATTTGTCGCTGACTGTGTCTCTTTGTCGATTTCATGGTGCTCAGAAGCCGCATAATCATGTAATGCGGTAAAATCGTGAAAGAGATGAAAGGAGATCGTGTTTCCGAATACGGCAAAGGACAAATTGAACGAGTCAATCAGTTTCTGATTGGACGCCAGTGAATATCATAGATAATATATGCAAATGATGTACGTCGTGAATACGTCGTCGGCGAATACTACCATTCCATATTCCGAAATGTTCGTAATTTTAATCTCAATACATTACCTTCAATTGATAGCAAAGAAAATTGCACACTACCTTATGCATTGATCTAAATAAAATATGTAAAAAATATTTGTAAAAAAATTACATCGTTTAGCGCAAATTTGATGTAAATCCTATTCACTGTTTTGTGCAATACGAACGCGCAACTACGTCCCACCTGATAAACAGCGTTTTTAGAAGTCTTTCAAATGTGTGTTGACTGCGGATGAGGATGTTTCCACAGATAATGATGACGAGCAGGCGCAAGAATAATATTATTCTTTTATGTCTACAAATAGTTTTTCCCAGTTTACTTGAAACTGGTCAGAATGAAGTTGCACCCCTCTTGCTGCAAGGTCTTCAATTGCTGGGGCAGCATATGAATACAAATACAAAGGCAAAGATAGTAGACGATCTTAAGTTCAAGACACTTTAATAACAGTAAACCTATAACTTTGAAATAACTTCACAATAACCATAACTACTAGTTCCACAAATTCATATAGTCGCAAAGTAACATTATTTCATTTTAATAAGTAAAATATTGCTCATATGGTAAAGCAACAATCTCTAAATGCAAATACTTTTCTTCAGCCGCAGTCGCCAAGCCACACGCGAAAAATCAGCTTGGGGTAGTCGCATTGTCGAAACTCCTATGGCTTGTCGACTCGCGTTTACCAAACAGATTTGACGAGTCTACAAGGCTTGGCGAGTCACGGGCCGTGGGAATGCACCTTAATGCGGTTGTCCGATAGAGTCTTGCACGCAAGTATCTCCCTTGAAAGTAAATACAGCGAAACGCGTGCTCACTTCACGGTCGCTTGCGAGCTTGCAATGCTTGCATCGTCGCTGATGGCCGTCATTTGAAACATCTGTTGTATGCAGGTTACTGGTAGACACATTTCGGTCTTGTATGTACTTTCAGTAACGATGCCGCATAGACGGCTTAACGTTTATGTAGAAGCGGAAAACTGAGTTGCTCTCGCCGAAGGAGCAATGCCATCATTCGCGGTATTGCACAGCTACCTTACGATATTCCTTTAATAACTCCAAAGTCTTGAAACTATGTTCACTACCATTTTATTCGTATAATGAATCATGGATATATAACATTTTAGTTTGCATTAACTCTCTAGTGCATACACTTGCCTTAAGGCGGGTACCTGTTTAATCCAGGAGTCGGGAATTCTCATTTGTCAGCCTTAAAAACAGTGCCACAGCGCACATATTGGCGTTGATAATCTGACGCTTCGATTTGTTGAAGTGCATTTTTGAGTTACGCACGCTGCGAAAATTATTATTATTATTATTTCCTCCAGATCGAATACAGACATCGGATTCGGTATTTTTATCCCCAAATTATAGTATTCGCATAAAAGTATCCGCCAAGATTCAATAGTATATATTTTATATAAATTTAATTATGGACAAATTAATATTTTACAATTTCAATGTATTAATCTTTATTTGTGAAACTCGCATTTACCTCGTTCTACTTTTCTACCTCCCGTTGTTTGTTTCATTTACACAAGTTTTGTCTAAGTTAGACACGAATAAAAATTAAAAAAAAAATATTATCAACATTATTCCAAAGATATAAATTGTGCAATATTTTTTTAATTTCTTGAGAATTCTCGAGAAATATAATCTGATTTCTCATTTCTCGAGATGCGAAAAATATCGAGAAATCAGGAACACTATGTGTGTATGGTATGTCTCTCCCCCGCGATTCCTATCACTTATTTACGAACTATAGGTATAGGACTATGGGTAATACTATCGACTATCGCATGCAAGAGAAATTTAAATTTAGATAGAAAGCGTTTCTGAATATACAATGCATGATCAGATGACGTTTTTTTTTACCTTCACAGTGAGTATGAGATCCCAAATTTTAGCCACATATTTCTGAGTCACTCTGTATAAACCAACAATTTGTTAGAAGTACAGCTTTCTATGTACCTATAGGTATATGTGGTTATTAAAAACTAAGAATTAAATATGAACACTTCACACACAGAACTGCAATTTGAGAATAGTTTACTGAAATATTTATTTTGAATTATTAATTAATTATTTCATTATCACAGGTGTGCAATTATTAGTTCAAAATTATTTCTGTGAAATAAATAACATAATTATGTTTGAACCACGCAATATTCGTGGAGTGATATAACACGTTGTTTACGATAATATTTTAAGCAGTGTTATTTGAAAAATACCCAGATTTAGTACCATACCCTTTCAAACATCTGTGTATCATTATTCATTATTGTTTGCGATCATGTTTCATAAAAATGGTGTACTCTATGTGGCATGATTTATATTTGTGAATGAGGAGTGTACGCATATGCGAGGAATACGCATTGTTGTTCGACACATTTCTCTTTCGCGTACAACACGCTCCATTCTTCTGCCAGATACAACGATTTGTTAAAGTGAAACCGGAGAAGCGGTTTATACCCTTTTCTACCCCCACTGTTCTATTTCCTTGAGTGCGACTAAATCGTCAAAGATCGCTTCAACATCTTTCAAGAAGATGTACCAACGTAGTTTTGAAAGAAATGGACTGCCGTGGAAACGAAGTGGTTTAGGCGAGAAATACGATTTCTAGTGGGTAATTTTTAACGTGTTATGTTTCATAAAAGTCTACACTATCACATATTAATTTTTTTCAGATATTAAATATAATTGATTAATTTATTCATTCAATATAAAATGCGAGCAAGGCGAAACATCCTTTTTTGTTTTAAAATAGTTTTTTAATTATTTATCTACTTATCTACTTTACCCTACCTATTTAGTCAGACGGCCGAAAAGAGGCGAATGTTTGTGATTTTTTTTGATAAAGTGGAAGCGTATATATTTACAGAACTTTTTGTACTTAAAAGAGCAACATTTAAAGAACATTTGGTAATTTTTCGTAGAAAAATATTTACGTTTACAGTAAAGTAACAACCGACATCCAAGAAGCCTTTTTAAAAATTTGGTTTTGCGGCGAGCACTGCCATTCGTAACCAGATTATCTAAAATCAGAAAACAAACGAGATTTCATTAGTATATTTATGTATCCTCTGATTATCGGAGGGAATTTCCGAAATATTAATTTAAAACAAAATTGCGGTTATTTAAAGTTGAAATCCTGATTTTATCGTGCAAAAATCACGCAACCGAAGACAGCTTTGATAAATGAGTCTCCTATTTGAAACTCTCGCTTCTCTTTCGACTATAGCAATGTTCAAGTACTATTTTCACCATTCATAAAAGAAAATCCATTTTCTGAAGGAGGAAAAGCCATCGCTAAGAGCACAGCTCTTTGAAATCGCATACGACGTGGCGAAATAGTGGAGACTGGTGGGAAGTACGGAGTAGTGAATCAAATTTGTAGCGCGACGGATAAAAGATAAGCGTAGTAGTGAATGGAAACGTGTACCTACATGAACAACAAAGTCGCCTTTCAGCAGAGACATTAACGGTGGGCCAGAGAAGCACATTATTTCAGAATCTACACGAATCGGTGACGTTATCCGATTTGCATCATTACAAATAGAATTGACGTTGGACTGTTTGGTTCTCTGGATCGATTGAAATCAGTTCGACAAAAATGTGTTTTCTTACCAAAAATATTGATTTGAATTAGACTTTATCACAATAAATTCACTACACAATAGTAGAATTTATTTTGGTAAATATAAATAGACAATTCAGGTAGGGGGCAATTTTGATAAATACAACTAATTTTGCCGCACACCTAATGCTGGCCATTTGCATTACGTGGAGAAAAAGGAGATAAGGGAACGTTTTGTGGGATCTGATACAGAACGAGGCAACCCGCCTTTCGGAAGAGAGATCGCGGTGACATTAATTAAGGAGTCACTACGGCCAAGCTGCATTAAGTAAATGGGCTCAGGTTCGCACAGATTGCTTCCATAAAAGACTCGTGATCGTTTGTTTTCTCGTGGAAGTTTGCTTACGATGTTTGGCCGCGAAAATTTGTGGGAATGAACAAATTACGTTAAACGCTGGGCAATATGGTACCTAGCCTTTGTTTCATACGAGCTCTGTTAATTCTTCCTCTGCCCAGTGATGTTGATTTTTGAATTTTTGCGCGGTTTCGTGGAAATGTCGGCTTGTTTCGGGGTACATTTTTAACGTTTGGATTAAACACCTCGGTAGAAAAAGAATTGGGGGAAAAGATGCACAATTTGTGTTTAATTACAGTGAGTGATATTTATTAAAAAAATTGACGAATTGTCCAGTGTTGTTTTTTTTGGTTGGTACTGTATATTTCCACATTACTTTTATATTTCAATAACAGCAAATGGTTGTTAATATGAGTCACTATTTGCAAAAGAAATTTTAAAAATTTGCAGAATGATGTAGTTTGCGTTAACTAAGAATATAAATATTCTTCTAATTGTTTAATCTTTGCTGTAATTGAATACTGAGTACATGTTAATTTCCGGCCTTAAGTATTCAATTTATGAGCAGTTCGCCGCGTTTAACGTTCCACCGCAATACGTGACGAAAAATTTTCTCCTATCGAAAGGCCGTGATTTCCCTAAGTATTTATTTAACAACACCAACCTTAAAATATAATAAAAATTGGTTTTACCATTTACACTATGCCTTATTATTTTTCGCTGTTCGCATACTGTTCTGTATATTTTAAAGTAAAATCAAAAGTATAACGAACCGGTATATAAATTCCATTAAATACATTTAATACAAATAAACATTAGATTGGTGTTCAAACTACCCCATAACACTTGGCGAGATAAAACTCCAACCAGTCGTTATCGATACGTATAAATTTCGTGGTCAGCGTTTCTCTGAATGGCTTCGGTCCGGTCCAACCACTTATTTGATACAATGGCAGTGTACGATCGGTTAATTACTTGGAGCTCGATTATCCGTGTCCACGAGCGACGCCAGGAAAATCGCCTCGGCGCACACATTATCGAATTTATCTGTCGAAACGATTCGAACACTTTGTGGCAGCAATTAAGGGGCATCAAGCAAGTCTCGGAGTGCGTGCCGTCGGGTCGTCAATTTTCCTGGATATCTCTTTTACACCGTATCGCGTTCGATACATTTAATTAGTCCGGCTGCGGCTAGCTACGTTTCCCTGCCCTTTGCGGAACATCAAACCACCTGAATAGAGAATTGACCGCGGTGACCTCTACTTTCATGGCATCTTCATATTAATTAAGGAATGTAAACGTTCGGGTATTAATTAAACGGCGGAGTTGCTGCGAACGATGCTTCAGCTTTCGGATGAGAAGTTTGTCCGTCTCTCTGACGCGGAAACGTTATCGTCTGGAATGCGACCATACGCCAAATGCGCATGAAATGCCTGATTTATTGTGTTACAAAGTTCTAACGCGAGTTTATGATCAATATTCTGCAAGATATTGCCACGAGCAGGGGTTATGAATTGTACCTACTGCGTTTAACCACTACTCTCGCAACTTATTGCTAGGGTACGGCGAGAATTGGCGATACAGGAGTTTTGTTTTGTATTTGTCGCTAATTCCTATCTATTGTAATGTTTCAGAAATGATGAATTGCGAATATAGTAGAACGTTTAATTATCTGTTAGTAACTAATAGGAATTTATAGATTAATTGGTCATAAAAACTAATACCATAATTAATAGAGGGACGTAATTCACTGTAGACACAGTTTAATTTGAAATTATATGAAGTGTTTGAATTGCAATCTATAAAGAGGCCTGGATGCAAGAAATATTTTGGGGCCCCAAATAATTTCTCGATTTTTATGTCCATTTTCCCCTGAATTTTGATAAAGTATCAAACATTGCGTAACAATGCATTATAGAATTTTTAAAAAAGTGTTTCATTCATTCATCACCCGATTACGTAGTTCGAACACTGTTTTGAACACATAATGTTTCAAATTTCACTTTGGGGGTGCATTACAGTCTCGCGTAAGGAAGGTGGAGTGTTTTTTTTTTAGAAAAACCTGATAAAAATAATCAAATTCATTTGAAAGTGTTATGTACTTACATATGCACTTCATGACGTTTCGAAATATATAAAAAAACTAATATCTTAGATATTACGTACTACATTTACTTCCTTTTCTCTTTCTCGAGAAACATAACGACTTATTCGACTGCAAATTTCACAGTTAGGTACTATTTAAGAAAAGCAAAATATATTATAAGCAATCCAAAAATTAGTGAGATCAGTCCCGACCAAAACAGTCCTCTCAGGGAAAAGACTTCTTATTTTTTGTACTAACTAAATTTTTCTGTTACAGAACTATGGTAACCCGGTTAATTAGTCGATAAACAAGTAGATATTCCCATGTGAAACTCCCCTAACAATTCAGTCACTGCACTCTACGATAGTAAAAATATTGAATAAGTGTAACTTACAATTTGAAACAGTACATAAATAAAACGGAACGAGTCTTTTTAACAACACAACAACGCAGTAGGTGGTAAACCCGATGTCTCACCGCTCATCACAGAAAAATCATCTGCGCACGCAAACCGAAAGTCATTTCGCGTCGCGACTTACGACTCAGAGACTCGTTTTGGCCTGACCATGCCTTCGTCGTTGGTGGCGGTCAAGATGACCTCCGCGGCTCTGGTAGCTCGTAACTCTCTGGGATTCTTGTGGCGAGCCGATCAGGAGCTTCCGACATTTCGCTGACGGAGGGTGCCAGCAATCTTATAACATGTTGCCCTGAGATTATTCAAGTTTGTGTGCTCCTTTCGTTTTCGTTTTAGTGCGACATTGTTGAATATCTCTAACAATAAGTGACGTGTCTCTTAAGGTACGTCCAGACGTTGTTAGCAATTACGAGCAAAGACGTATAGAAGAAACGTGGAAACGTGGGTCTTAATACTTTTAAAATATCACAGTTAAAATTAGAGCAAAAATATGGTTCTATTTGAAAAAGCAAAGGTGCTCTTGAAATCTGTAAAACTCTTACACCCCTGGGGCAGACACATACATCACGCAATGCACCATTCGGAACCATTTAAATTTGCCTAATGAAATTCTTTCTTTCTACCGTTTTAAGGGTATAGTCCGGTATAGTTGCGTGGAACACTGTATATTCTTCATCTATTTGCAGGGAGAAAGAGAGAGAGAGAAAAAAAGAGAGAGAGAGAGCGAGAGAGAGAGACATTAAACAATTGTAAAGGTGGCATTTTTACTGTTTGCATAATCATACAATCCTTTTACCATTTTAAAGCTTCTCCATGATTAACGATCTCTTGTTCGACTTTCAGGAGTTGTCGGAAATTGTCCGATAGTACAGCCACCCCAGTGGGGCGCGGTGAGAGAGAGGGTCCTTAAAGATGGCACTCTGCAGACTGTGTACTCGTGTGAACCAGGCCGCAGATTGAAGGGCCATAAAATACTGACTTGTACCGCTGACGGTTGGAATCATTCTATCCCGAAATGCGTCCTTTATGGTAAGAAATGTACACTTTAATTTACACGCTTTGCACTTTTAACGCCACAGCATGCTGTACCTACAGAAGATTTATGACTAGCATCTACCATTTTTTACAAAATTCAATAACGAATTTCCCACTTTTTAATTGTTCTTAATCTTGTAGGTATACGATATTAACTCGTTTAAATTACTTTTTAACTTGTTGGCTAAGTTTTTTCTAGACAAGAAACGTCCCATATATATTGGAAATTTTACATTTATAAATGGTAACAGACGCATTAACTCATTTTGTCCACAAAAGATACAATGTACAATCTATTTAACGAATTATTTATTTCTTTTTTATGAGCGAAATATGGGTTTTCAAAAAACGAGTTTTTTTGTCTTTCCCAGTTAACAGGTTAAATTTTTTTTATAACTATTAGAATGCATAGATATAGGTAACCACTAGGGTATAACACATTCCTGTCACTGTGAAAGCGATACGTTGTTCGGAAACAACGATTCGCTTTCAATATGCTGACGTGGAGAAAAGCTATTGGACGGAAGACAAGAAGTAATATCGAGTGAAGAAATAATCGCATCTCCGCGTATTTGTGGGCATCGTGTGTTTGCGTAGGCAAGAGCAAATGTATGAAACTCTGGATAAGCATGTTGCTCACGATTTATCTCAATAGACATGCCATTCAACGGGCCTGTTTGCTGTTTCCGCTTGTATCGGAATGTTCCAGTTTTATAGCGAAGAAGCCCGCGATCAACAATGAGGAATTGTCACTTTATTTTACAAACAGGATAATGACGACCTTCATTATACAGAAGCTTCCAATGCTGAGAGCATAAGATGTTAAACATAATTATATGATGTAAATGTATCGTTCTTTTAAAAATTGTTAACGTTTTGGCCAATTATCAGGGCTGCCCACTCGTGGATGCTCTGGTGCGACTGTTTTTCTCTTCACGTACTATAATAGCAGATTAATTGGATGAAATGTCTCGTTCCCAGAATAACTCTGCTCGATCTTATTGGTTAATGTATTAACGACTTTAATGAAAGAATAGATCGTTCGCCCTACTGGCATCCTTTTGGACCATTCATCGTCTTATTAAATAGAATATGTACCTATAAGTAAAAAAATATTTGACCTGGAAATTGAAATGTTCTGAGTTTGCAGTAAACATTTATTTATTGATGGAAGCTATTATATTTATATCATTAAATTTGCACATCGTATACGTACGTTACATCGCGTCCTTATCTAACTAGTATTTGTTAATATTATAATACATTGTCTCCTAAAATTAATGAGATAAAGTCTTAAGAGTTTTTAAATTGAATGACATTTATTATTTTAACTGTAATGATATAATGGTGAAATAACAGAATATACTTACCTGTGCTGAGATGATATAGATAGGATAGAATGTTCTAAACTTAAACGATAAAATTAATAATGTTTCTAAGTAGAAAGCTAAAGCAAATACTTTCATTTAATTTTAGTTCAGTTTATTTCGGGCACAAAGGGTTTTTGAATTTTTTAATAGTGTCGTGAGTTAAAACACACAAATTGTTCCTTCAATCCTCATGGAGTTGTAAAGCTGAAGATTAAACGTCGTGGCACGCGTCAGCTGCAACTGTCATCCACCAAATTAATATGGAACGAGAAAGTCTATTGTGAGTATAAAAACGTGTCACGTGTTCCGTCGTTGCATCGACTCGATAACTATACGTCAGTTTTTGTTGCACTTGGACTAAACGATTGCTTTCAACGACCGTAGTTGGAAATATTCACAAGATTTTACGCATTTTATTATTGTTAGCAAGATATAAACACGCAATCGACCTGTTATGGTTTTCTGTGACAGCTATGTCGCGAATTTGAAGAATTAATTTTCAAAAGTTGTACGAAATGTGATTGGTAGATATGATTTAAGGAGAAGAGCACTTTTCCTTAAGTAGCTTAGTGGTGGGGGAGGGCACTGCCCATTCAAAGTGAAATGGACGTGGGAAATTTAATTAGGAAAAATCTAATGACGTTCAGAAATTGACCATCCGGGGCTTCGAGAATATCTCGCCAGGATGGCGTTTCACGACCATATTATACTGCGAGTCAGGAGTCAGGGGTGGATAATGGTGAATGCGAGCTGGAAGTCTACCTCGCATACCATTGTGACTGTGGACCAATATGTGGAATTCCTCAGGGGTTATTGAGGTAGTATATTGGAGTCTGCGAAGCAGCAGATACTTTTTCGAACAGGAAGGTTTTTCGAATGAATGACCCTCGAAATTAATTTGCACAGTGATATGACGGTCTGGGAATGAAAGCATGTCGACAATGACATGAGTAGGAATGAGTTTCCATTTCCTACCAATCCTGCATACAGTGTTTGACTGAAGGGAACAGTTTTGCGGTCACTTAACTTTGAAAAAAGAAAGAAAAATTCAAATGTGAAGGTTATGAACCAGTTTTGAGAATAGAAGATTTTGCTGGAAATTAAAATAACATTTGTGCGATCGTAGAATTATACACTTCAGTTTTACTTAGTCAATTTTTGTTAAAAGGTACGACGAATTCTTTAAGGGGGTATACCCGTTTGAACCCTCGGAAAATGTATACATTTTGTGGATTTTTTTACAAGTCAACGGTTTGATGCAGATTTCCCGTTTTTTTACTATCTTTACATAGTATTATGAACTACTTGAGAAAAAAGTTTCAGTTAAAAAACTATTGTTTTTGGGAAGTTATGCATACACATCCGAAAATCTTTCGATTTTAGACAGCTAAACGGTGGCCCTGAAAACAGCTGTATGCCGTGTCTGAAATCAAAAACCATAAAATTTTCTTATAAAGTATGTCATTAGCTATCGTCCAACGAAGCCGATTTTAAAAATTTTGAAAAATAAAGAAATGGTGAGAGATCAAAGGTAAAGTTAAATTTTTCTAAGAGAAAAATCCACCTTTTTTCTTTATAAATAATAAACGGGGAATGGGAATAAAAAAAGCCTTCGTTGGACGATAGCTATTGACATACTTTATAAGAAAATTTTATGGTTTTTGATTTCAGATACGGCATACAGCTGTTTTCAGGGCCACCGTTTAGCTGTCTAAAATCGAAAGACTTTCGGATGTGTATGCATAACTTCCCAAAAACAATAGTTTTTTAACTGAAACTTTTTTCTCAAGTAGTTCATAATACTATGTAAAGATAGTAAAAAAAACGGGAAATCTGCATCAAACCGTTGACTTGTAAAAAAATCCACAAAATGTATACATTTTCCGAGGGTTCAAACGGGTATACCCCCTTAACCCATACAGCACACTTCGTTGCGGCAAAGTTGCAGGATGGTTGCAGTAACCTTGCGATGTTGCATGGTTGCAGTGCAATGTCGATGTATGGTTGCTGCGACGTTGCCGTGCAACATTGCACGGGGCGGACATAGAATTGTTTCTGCATAGTTGCTGCATAGTTGCGTTGCAATAATGCACTGCAACTTTGCCGCAATTATGCCGCAACTATGCAGCAACTTTGCCGCAATTATGCCGCAACTATGCAGCAACTTTGCCGCAATTATGCCGCAACTATGCAGCAACTTTGCCGCAGCTTTGCCGCAACTTTGTCGCAACTTTGCCACAACTTTGCGGCGTTAGCAAATTTTAAAACATAATATCTCCAAAACCGGCTGAAATAAAGTGTATACATTATACTTTATTGAATTCGTCTTGAAACGCACTATCAAGTGATCTGTTAAAAAAAGAGTTCCGTAGAAAATTTGCCCCCTCCAACCACGCAATTTCATGTAAACAATTTCTTTTATATCTCCAATACGTTAGTAGGAAATATCCAGGTGTTTACTGTTCCCGCGGACATCCAGTATAATGAACTAAAATATAAAATATATGTCGGAGAAGGCAACCATTTAATCAGTTCCAAGCATAAGTCAGAATCTACTTTACTGGTGGCACGTGCCAAACTGATGTTTCCGTGAAGGCGAGCAAGGCGCACAGTGCTTTTGGAACGACAATATATGGGGGTCGTAGTACTCATGTAGTATAAAAGTTTTTAACGTACAGAGTAATCAATATATATACCATCTACAGTACTCTACATCCAAGAAAGTTTCGTGGCCACAACGGTAGCGCGTCAGATTGTCATGCGGGCGGGCCGGAGTTCAAATCTGTCGTAACCAATAACTTTTTTTATTTTTTTTTAACAGTTTTTCGTTGCCTCAAAGTTGCCGTGCAAAGTTGCCTCAAAGTTGCTGTGTAACGTTGCAGCAGGCGGACATAGAATTATTGCTGCATAGTTGCGGCAACGTTGCGTGAATCGTTGCAATCTTGCACCGCAACTATACTGCAACTATGCTGCAACGAGAGTGTGCTGTATGGGAAGTAGTGCAACACTTAAAATGGTACTTGGGCATAATGTCACGACATGCATATCGATTTCGGAATCTTTTTCAAAGAGAATGTACTGATACATCAAAGATTCGATTTGATTCGTGATGATATCCTTTACAGTTCAGGCAGAAGATTATTTTTCATAGTTGCTCCCTATGACGTATTTTAGTACTTTTAAACATTCCATTTTGATATTACACTTTTTTCTACCATTCAGATTTAAGCTGTGTCCTAAAAACTAGAGCTTCATTTTTGTAAGTGAACGTAAAACATTTATGTCACGTTTAATTAAATCAGAGAAAGTTATATTTGTGCAAGTATGAATACAGCCCTGTGTTCCTTTGACATATTAAACGAAAAAATACCATTGACCTTACTGAAACTTTAACGAAGCTCGAGATAGATTTATTAGTCGTGAGTTCAAGCAGCCAAGCGAAGGTTAACTTCCTCCTTCGACATCGATTGCGTCACTTTCGCTTCAATTTTCCATATTTAGGGAACGTCAGAACGTCTATCAGACCGAAGTTTCGTTGTTACTGAGGAACGAAGAGATTATTTCTACTTAAAATATAAATAGAGAAATAAATGGAATTTCAAACATGTTATACATTATTAATGAAATATTTCAAGCAAAATTTTAAACATTTTACAAAATTCAAGGTCACCTAACTTTTGTAAAATTACTCATATTCAAATGAAAGAGAACATCGATTACATTACATTACATTTAATATAAATAATATATTCGATTCATAAAGTGGGATCCGCACCTTACAAGTTGGTCTCCTAAGTTCTGTTCTATCTCATTGCCGGAATAAACCGACATCGAATCCACAGATCGTGAGGGATTTGTCCGCGTATAGTTGCCGGATGATGCGTGGTGAAGAAAGAAATGGAAGCGGAGGACAGCAAACAGTCGGGATGGGTGGATGGTTTCGAAGACGTGGAAACGTTGGGCGTGGATGCATTCACCTTGGCGAAAAAGGGGTGAGCGGGTGGAAGAGGGTGGTGGACAACGATGACGAATGGCTTTTTCGTAACGCGACATCTCCCAGGGGCCATGGACCTGGAAAACACCCCTTTCCTTCCGAACCCGTTCCGAGATCGAAAGCAACGGGATTTTGCTTTGATTTATTGCCGCAGTCTCGCGCGTTGCATTCGAGAAGCAAGACGACATCTTTCTTTCCGTCTGGACGGACACGCCGTATGCCGGGGAACACGCGTAGATTTCTTGTCTCGGAAATAGTGGATACCTGAGACTTATAGATATTTTCGCACCTACAGGAATATTGGCTTGAGCGAAAATTATTGCAGGAAATGGCATAGATCAGCACGAACCACACAATTCTAATCTACAATTCTACAATGATTGTAAAAAGAAAAGTTAAAGGAAGAGAACTTAAAAATTAAATTTATGTACAAAATCAAAGCTTTTTAATTGGATTCTGATACATTGAGTAGCTCTTCGATCTTCCGAGTCGGCATTTAAAGCTTCTTTGCGTGCAGGATGCTGAAGGAAACCACGCTCAATATTATAATGTTCCATATGGAAAACAATCAAAATACTTTTTGGACAACTTAATGTATCAATAATTAATATACATAGTGAGTCGTGAAGTTATTGGTATAGGCACAGAAGCTTGATGATTTTCGAAATAAAATGTTACAGGATATAGGATTTTTACCATTATCTTTTATTGAGATATTGAGCAAGGTCGGCACGGTATGTAGGTACCATAAACTTTTACAAGAAGAAAATTTACAGTTCAATGAAAAATCTTTATCTTATCTAAATCAAGCGCACGCGATGTGTCATTTACAAGGTGTATCACCCAACTGTTATACGCCGATTTTGATGAAACTCAGCATCCAAGTGAAGTACCTAAAAATATTAGACTCATATTACTAATCCCTTAAGGGAATCGGATCTATAGAAGAAAAAGAAATCCATCCTCGGGCGATGGGACACGAACTCAAGATCTGTGGATCCTCAGCGTTATTTGCCAACCGCGTTATCAATTCCCCCATCGCTGACACTCTGAGAAGACTCTTTCGCGATCTCTACAACTACCGAAACTAACGGGGTGCTGCCTATGTCGAATGCTTACAAATCAAATGTGAAATTATTTGTGTCAATTCCTGGGATGAAAACTCTACCTTTCCTGCGATATACAGTGATGAGCAGGCGTGGTTGACACGCACACAACCGGGGCTAACTACGTTTTCTACTGCGCTCACAAAGAATCAGTCCGGAGTCACTACCATTGTTTCTTTCTTCTTCATCTTTGTGTTTCCTGATGAATTATAGTACTTTAGGACAGGTGCTACACTCGTAGGTGTACTTACTAATTAATTGTCGTGAAAGGTGGACGAGCTTCAAAGCCCGTCGGGAACCTACAAAGGCACAAGTGCCCTCTTTTACTTACTTGATACCAATTCTGTGGCGTTTCCGCTTTCATCGCAGCGCACGAGGACTGACCGTACTACTCGGACTTTTATGCAGATGCAAGGGTTATGAGTTTGAATGGGCTTACCATCCTGTCGGAACGGAACTTTTATCATATGCGTTTAGCCGTTCCTATCGATTCTTCTTCCTTTTGAATCGCTATGCAGATACAATCTGACATTAAAGCAGAGGGAAACGTTTCAATTCATTGAACTTTTGCTATATCAGTTTCTTATCGACTTGTGACTTAACGCCGATTTTGAAATACTCAAGAATTTTGTTTCTTGAGAGATTAAATAGGTAAACTTACAATAAACTTAAAATAGGTAAAAAATGCTTAGAGATACACGTGATTTTCAGTTCAGCTTGTATATTGCTATGCTCTTAGAAAAGTATAGAGAATTTAAAAACTTGCGATTCAAAAATAACAAAATGCTTGAAAAATTGCCAAAAAAGAGTGATCCTTACTGGTAGACCACCAAAGGACTTACTAGTTTGATATACTTCCGGATTGGCTCTCGGTACGAAGTGCCCACTCATCGAAACCCTCCTTAAAGAAGGTCGAGAGGTCACGGTACTCCACTCGAGTCGAGAAGCACACACACCAAGTCCTTGCGACGGCGGTTGGCCATCAAAGGAACTGAGATATCACGACGTACTGGCGTAACGGCCTGCCTCTTTCGTTTGTCAACACGACTGGCCACGGAAGAACGTCTGACCACGACCGCGAAACCGTGGATACCTCGCAATAGAGCACACAAAATGTGGCTGTCTTATCTTCGGGTTTCGCGAGAACGAAGACCACTTCGTTCGATTTTTTGCTCGTAAAACTGCTGTAGGGGAAAACTTGCAGGCGAAAATGATTTTCACGCGTGAGGGAGCTTGATTGCTGCACATAAATGTTGACACGATGTCCGATCTGTTTAGTATAAATCTATAAAATATAAATTTCAATGCGGATGATTTGGTTGCTGTGAAAATGAGAAAAGAGTAAAGTATAATATCAAATTTACTTATATTCTTCGGTTTTAAAGCAATATTGTGATAGAAAATGACTGCATGACTATTTAGTAAAATATAACTGTCTGTGGCCTATATTATTTATCAATTTGAAACGTGGTTTCGTGAAAATCGCGTTTAAAATGCGTTTAATCATTATGGCATTATCTAAATAAAAAATTATTTAAATAACAAATCCAATATAACATTATCTTTATCCGTCATTCGAAGTTCGAATAACCCCAAAGTATCTTATTCGAAGTGCCACGGATGAACCAGTTTATTCAACGAGGCATAGATACTTTTCTTATTCGGAGGCCGTTCACTCTGAGCTTCGAATAACTTTCTCTACTTTAGCTGTATCTTTATTCGAAGACCTCGAATAATTTTACCAGGCGCCTGGGTCATTCAAGGACTGAGGCGAGCGTGACATCAATTTTTCAGAAAATAAAGTTCTTTATTTTTTGTCGTGTCGATCTGAAAGTAACATCAATGGATTCCTGGCATTCTCCCAATTAAAATGACAAAATATTATGCAAATCGAACAATTTTTAACGAAGTAGGCTTTAAATTCTACAAAACCAATTTTTTCGTGTAACTTCGTTAATTATATCCCGTATTATGTCGGATTTCGTAGCATTTTCATGGGGAAAATACTAAAACATAAGGAGTCGATTCATGACACTTTCGTAAAGATACAAAGGATACATGTTGACTTCGCACCCGCATCCACCGTTGTCACCGAACTGTGATATTGTTGAAGAGTAGGCTTGATTTTCGCATCTTCTGATAAAATTTCCGCGTGCGATCAGAACATTCCGTTGCGAGATACCTAAGTAGTGGTTAGTAAATACAACTGGCAAATCGTCAGAACACAGAAATATCCAGACATTCCGCAGCATCAACTTGTTTCATGTCCAGATGAGATTACGAAGGGGAGTGGTGGTGGTTAAAACGCAGGATTCGAGCTCGGAGGAATCATGAACGCGATGAACCGGAGGCGGAACTTCAGTTTTGCCAACGTGATCGGATCTAAAGGACCGACGATGACATGAGAAAACCCAGACAGTGGGATTCCGAGTGACGGAAAGATAGAGAGGAAAAGGGGGACAAGGATTTATGGCGAAGCAGTGGGGCTTCCCTCTGAACACATAACGCTTTGTATGCGGCAATCCCGCAGGACATTGATCCCCCTAAATCGTAACTGCATTCAACAATGTTTAACGCGCGATCAAACAGATTTTTGAACGACAACAGACAGCAGAACGTGGGCCCGTGCGTTAAATAACGATCCGTGCAAATGCGGAATAACTAATTTTTGTTGCTTTAATACGATTTTGTCTTTAAAGCGGATTCTAATTAAAGCGTACCATCTGCCTTAATGGAATTTTATTTCCGGATGATACAGGGGAGCGTCCTGTTTTGCGCCCGTGACTTTGGTTCACGGCTAGGTGTCTGATGAAGCTACACGCAATATGGAAGTAATGAAATTCCTGTGGTAGTTAAACGTTTTCATGTATAAAAACGTAGAGCTCACTCTTTTTGCTCAACTCTAGTAATTGGGCATTGCAAATAACAGGTCTAAAGGTTTTGTAACGCGTTGATGAATGTCATGTAAATTGCCGAGTCGATTAATTTTGGATTTATCACCCGAAATTTCGCCATAAAAATTGTATGTATCGAAGACCATCCCCATACATAAATATTAATTTTCTCAAGCATCTGTGAATGTTTGGCATGAATATCAATGATTTCTAAAAAACGGATGAACGAAGTTCGACTACTATGAACCGCAGAAACCTGTGCTGGATTTTTTTCAACATATACGATTGGTTGTGGTTGTAAATTTTCCATATGAGAGGAGCATATTCAAAGTGGTTTCTTACTGGGTTTAAGCATAATATTCTAAGTGTGAAAACACACTTAAAACGTTTAAAGGCGCGCTTTACTACGTCTAATGCCTTGGCGGTGTATTTCAAATGCAATTTATGTGGTCATAAAAGTCAAATGTGTCTATAAAGATGACTTTAGGGTCGCTCCCTGAACTTACAGGTGGAATTTGTAAATGTGCAAAGTTAAGAGATTATTATGCAGAAAAAATTAAAGACTTGATAATTTGTTAATATGAACGGACACTAAGTTCCTCACAGGTCATAAATTCTTCCTGTAAGCGTATAGGTACAGTTGCACGCCTTTGTTTAAAATTATTATGTACATTTGTGCTCCATTTCTACATTATATACATTTGTGCTCCTTTACCACCACAAACAATTAAACAATTTCATTGCACAGTTTTATAGACCACAAAAACCATTAAATTTCTAATGCAACAATTCTTTTATATCTACTACTCAGAATATGCGGGCAATAGGGAAACAAGTATTAATCTTTAAGGGGCGTTCTCACCCTGAAGAATCAAAAAGTAATTGAGAAAAAAATAGTCTGATACTTCTATTGAAGTTCCCTACAAACTTGCAGTTCCCACAACATTATAACTGTCGGGTTACGAAAGTTTCTTTGTAAGTCTTTCTTTTTCACATCTGCCCTTTATTCGATAACCACTATCTGCATCAACTCTGTGAAAGAGGTGTCATTAATTTGCTCCCAGCCGGAAAGGAGCCAGGATTCAAATTCCATGGCGACGGTTCCCTTTCCACGGGATCCTTTCGCGGCTTCTGGGCCACATTTTTCAGCGGGTATTTAACGCCAAAGTCCTCAGAGCCGCCGTGTCGGATTTTCAGCGGACCAAATGGCGCAAATAAGAGACGACGCCGCGTAAGAATCTCGTCCGGGTGAGTGGTTCCCTTACACTCCCTGCAGGAAGGCTGTTGAAATCACAGCCCTTTGCTGCTCTTTTTCCCGTCTCTTTCCCTGGTCTCTCGTTCTGGCCTGCTTGTGGGTCAGAGGCGCGATGGGACAGGAGATTTGCAATTTTTACAGGAGAAGACATTGACCGGCGTCGCGTTGGAATATGCGTGCGATTGGCGAGCGAACGGGATTACATCTGCGACAGTTCAGCAAGATGAAATTGCATCCGTTTTGCGGGACGAAGCGGGCTCTTTGTTTAAGTGCCCTTTAATATGTGCCATAATTCGTGGAATTTCATGTGATAAATTTGTTACATTCGTAAATTGTTAAGGTCATTGGAGGTGGGTCCACCAAACAACAAATTTTATTTAATCAATAACTTGGAGGATATTATATAAAATCGACTTTGAGAGCTGTTAAATAATGATTTAAGTGTTTCCGGGCCCAGGGACATCTTTTCCTGTTATCCGATAGGGCTCAAACTTAATACAGATTTTTTATTATTATTTGAAACTATTCTGGGGGGTGCCGCGAAAGAAATTCAAAAGTCGAAAATAACAGTCACCTTAGTATGTATAAATCGACTTGAGAAAAATCTGAACATATACAAGCGGAAAGTTTTCGATTTCAGTGTATATCTTGATATTTTGAAATACGATTTGGTAATTTGTTTTTAACATGTCAGTGATCCAAATAAGATGCCACGATCAGTTTCCGGTATTTCATCGATGTGGAAGTTCCGATAGAAGTTGTAATGGATTTTCCTATCGAGGCAATTCCACGCATCGCTTTCCACATCCCCCTGTACTAACATTCGTGCTGGCGAATCTAAGTTTCGAGATCCAATGTACCGATACCGACACGCTGCACACTTGGCATCATGATCTTAAAGTAAAGTAGAAAAACCGAGTAAATTTCTTACGCAGTATTTAAGTATAATGTGCAATATGTGCAGCTGTTAGTGAGCTAAGGATAGTTAGGCAGATTTAGCACATATCAGTGCCGTTAGGATTCTACTTTCTAATTGACACAGTTTCCCCGTAATAAGTTATACTGTTCTGTTATTTTAGATTCTTGTTTTAAGTAGTATGTCCTGCGCATCGTTTTATTTTATGCGAAAGTTTTGAAAAATCTAAGATGTAAATGTTAACTCATCAATTATGTACGTATTGTGACTAGGTTTCATGTTTATAAAAAAAATCTCGCTAATACGTTGAAAATATTCTCATTAAGTTAAAACAAAAAATATAACAATTTTATTCGTGCTTATCACGCATACTATTTTTCTGGGGTGCCTACTGGCGGATGGTCGTAGGGGTTCGCTTGTTTACCAGCAGTCCCACAATTGAAATGGTCAGCAGAGCCCAAGTTTCATGGGTTTGAAAAGGGACAATCCTGCATTCTCGTCTAGAAGAAATATGTATTGTTCGCAAATATGTAGTATACATTCGACAAATCCGTGACCACATTTCGCTAATTGGCAAGTTTCACGGTGCTCATCCACGTGAAAAGTATTTTTCACTCGGTTTACTCGAACTTTCCGATTTCCAGAGTAAAAAAGTTCAATTTATAATCCTCGTTACGTTTTACGTTGGCAAAATTTTTGTCATTGTTTCATTTGTCTCATTACACGGTATGACGAAAAACATTTTAATCCTCCGCGACAAATATATGCTTCAAGAGTTGCCTGGTCGTTTAATTATTTTCATGGTTCGAGCCTCTGTAACAACATTCATGGTTTTCTAACTAATTATATTTAATGTGTAATTATTGAAAATTGCAAATGTTAAATATTATTCTTGGTGCACCATGAAATTGAAAAGAAGCGGTGTTAATACAAATAATTTCGCATAACAGAATATACTTCAGTTTAATAATTGCTAATAATAAAGCTTTATCATCACTAATAAATTAAAGTATATTTTAGTTTATCCGCGAATTTTGAGAATTATATATAAACAGTTGCAAAGAGAGTAATATTATGTTACTTATCTACATGTTCTTTAATCTTGCCTAAATATAGCCTCGAATTTGCAAACTATCGTTTCGCTCGGGATTTATTGCATAAAATAACAAGGTCGCATAACGACCTGGCGGATACATAATACAACACAGTAAACGAGGATTCAGTTTTTCCTCATTTTTCGTTCGCGTTAACGATGGAACGTAACAGCTTGGTCCAACAACAGCTTCGATCGATTTTCTGTTTACTTTTAATAGAGATTAGATCAATATAACTATATTATCAAGACCAGACGACTGGGTAAACATCATAGCGTATTCGCAAGGATTTAACAACTACCGATACTTTGTTATTACAGATGGCAAGTCTGTTGGATGTTTATCTTCTTTGACAGAGTCGTTTTGGTTTCCAATTTTACAGACAGGTAGATATTTTACTAAAAACTTATTGTTGCAATTTTAATGAATTAAGTAGATACAAGAATTTAATTCTTGCTATTCTTAATAAGTGGCGTAAAAATAACCACATCCTTTTTATATGTTGACATTTAAAAATGCTAATTCACTGAACGTTATTTATTGGTTGACCATTGAATAATTGCTTTATGCCGGCATCAAATTTATTTCGTCAAAAGGATTTCACAATTCAGTGTTCCTTTTCACATTGCTCCAACCAGGGACACATTTTGTGTCCCAGAAGACTGCATTTTATTTCCGTTTTCACCCGGAAATAAACTTTATTAATCGATAACTTCACGACTCGTTTATAAACTACAATCGAAATAACAGCCGTTAGTTTTAAGCACCTACTACACTTTTCATTATTTTATCGTGTAATAGTTGGCAGGCGTAGAAAAGTAAATCAATTTTGTTTCACATTTTAAAAACGAATGCCTTTTCACCATAAAACACGTTGGGGACCCGTCATTATTTTTCGCTTCAGAACGACTTCGTTCTGGCATTCGTAACATCCTCTTGATACGATCAAATGGATGAACAAAATAGTCGAGTTTGAAAAGTTGCTAACTATGTACGACAGGTCTTCATAAAAATTAGAACAATCACGGAAATATTCGGGTACCACGTTCATCAGGCATTTTATTTTCTATACATTTAGTGAACATATAAGGTACTCAGAAATTATTTGCGTTACAGTAGATTTTCTAATTCAGAGTAACAAAAGTATTTTATTATAGAAACATGCGGTTTCCCTTTTACTTTTCGTAAAACTCTAATAGTTCCATTATTTTTACGAATGTTAGTGAAATTCTTTAAAAGTATATTTCTAAGACGACAAATTTAAAAAAAAATGCAAAAGGAAATAAATTCTTTAGAAGTTTTACGCTGCACTATCGATTTAAACAGAAAGTACAACAAATTGAGATATTTGCGTGCATTTCTTCGTCCAATTTGGGAAATATTTCACAAGTTCCTCTCGTTCATCTCGTTTAAATTTTTAAATGATAAACAGTAAATAATAGGTAGGTCCATGCTAAAGATGTTTCACCCCCCAAAATTGAGATTAGGAATAAATAGAAAATATGTGTCTCTTATCTTTTTGTGCTCAACAACACATTTCAAGAAGAAAAGAATAGGCGCCGGACCTTTTAGTCCAGCGGGAATGGCTGCAGTACAAAGGAAGATTCAACTTAATGGCATTTATTGAAAATTAAAGCTCGTCGATCGGCTCTCGTATATTCCATCTTCGTTTTCTTACAATAGACCCGAGCGAGAAGCAAACAAAGCGGAAAGTAATTCTCGTCTCTGACCCACCTTTCACACAGTCTGTACCTGACTCATCTGCGCGGAATAAGCTCCTTTTGCGTTTCCCTCTTAAAAAGCTCGCGAAGATGAAAAGCGGGAACGACGTTTTGCAGCTGAAGCAGTATGAATAAAAATTCTTGTAATCGCGTCTCAGTCTGCATTTCTTTTCCTCTCGCTTCTCACGGAAATTAATATCCCCGTTCTGAATACTAACCGATTTCGTTTCCTGTTCATCGTCCGAACTGAAAGACTCCCGTTCCAATCAAAGGATATCGTTTTTGCTTTTATTTCGTTTCTCGTGATTCTGCTCCTGTGTTCGAGAACTATGTCAGTCTCGTTGACCCTGACTAGAAGATGATCGGATGTAACGGCCGGTAGCTCCTTATCGAGCGTCGTAAATTTTCTAACGGACAACTTGATGGTCGCTTGAACTTCGAGGACCTTGTGAGGAGCGTGAAATTATGGGTTTGCAAAAATTGTATGATTGTAACTATGAGCATGTGAGCACCGGAGTCTGGATTACATGTGTCACACACAGTCTTTCAATGTCTTTTTTTGGATATTTAAGGATAGCTTGTGATATAGATTTACGTGTTTCATATATTGTAGGAATCATTCTATTGACGCATTATCTTTTAGGTTGTCCTTTAACGTAGGTTTGATGTTAAATAACTGTTTTTCTGCGCAATATTTTCTGCATTCGGGAATTATGTGGTTTACAATCTGTGTGGTACTACATATGTCACAAATAGTGGGGTCTTATTTACTGAAGACGTGATGATGGGTAATTTTCGTGTCGCCAATCCTTATACGTGAAATTACAATTTGGTCGCGACTTAAGAGATGCCGTGAAAGAAGTGGTTTTTAGTAGTGGATGACTCGCACTGCTGCGCTATTTCTCTCATTTGCTGTCCTTGTCAAACGCTTCCAATGAGGACTAGCGAAGCGTGAAATAATGTGGTGCTAACTAGTTCCACTTCCCCGGTTGTATCTGAGCGGTCTGTCCCAACCACCACGCATACAAATGGGGAAGTTTGTAGTTATCTATGTATTTTAATTTATGACGTTCCCTGTAATAAACCAATTAGTGAGGTGCTAGGATTTTCATGCCGCCTCTATTTTTAAACTACACAACCTTATTCTAAAGAAAACAAAGATGGGCAATGTTGTAGAAGTCCATTTTCACGGTTTTCGAATTCTGAAAAGATGGAAATTCCTAATGGTTTAGCATCGAGAATGCGGGAATTCTAGAAGCTATCAGGCGCCCACGCTGATTGGACGACGCTTCGAGTACACTTGAATATTGATTCGTCGTTAAATTGCTAAACGCCGCATTTTCAGGTCTATTTTCAAACGGTAACAGTAGCGCTGTTTATGACACAAAAGCCTAATCAAGCATAGATCCGAGCAAAATTAATGCTCGAATACATTACCAAAATGAATCTAGGACTCGTCGTCGGTTTTAATTCTCACTTTTGCCTGTCTGGCTATTAAATCTTCGGTGTCGCCGAATCTACCTCCATTTTACATACGACTTTGGCCGCGAGATTGCGAATCGATACTACGCGTAGCAAAACCAGAGGCAAGCAATCGAGAAAGTCCTACAATTTTCGCGGCTCCCGTTCTTCGTATTCGTGACTAATTGAACCTACAACGGAACAGTGCTCGGGAGGAGAGGTGGTCAAGTTTTGATGGTGTGCCAACTTATTGGGTGGGATGCAGTATGAGTGATAAGGCATCTAGAATATGGTAAAAAAGGTACTTCTACAGGGATACTTGGGATTTCAATAATTAACCATACTAGTCACCTGCAGTGATGCCCTTACTTCAGCAAGAAGAAGTCAGATTATAATATAATATAATTCTGAAGCCTTCGTGTTCATGAATTTATCTCTCACTCCGTTTACGTGAATAATTGTAACATATAAAAATAGACACTTATTTATAAATTAAAAAGAGTACGAACAAATCATTTTGAAGTAGAAATAATATTATTGCTATTGCCAAATTAAATGTTCTTTGTAAGCGGCAGCTTTCAAAGACTTTTATACCAAAATGGAATGTAATTAGACATAGTAACATATGAACAATTATATTTTAACATATTAGAATTAAGCTCGAGATACTAGGATGACGCGGATTATGTACAAATTAAAATTATGTACAAATGAAAAAAATTCTGTATAGGTAATAACATAGTTTTAGGAAGAGGAAATCGAGTTTTTACGCTCGATTAATGTTTCCCATAATCCAACAAACAGCATGTAGTTAGATACAAAAAGGTGGGCTCTGACATCTGGTATTGATCCCACTGAGAATTTGCAAACGTGACATCTTATTCGTTGCTTTCCTTTTTGCACGAGGGCGTCCCAGCGGATGATAATGTCCTCGAAGCGGAGCTCAAAGTGCCGTACCACTTTAGATAGGATGCGTAACGATTGGCATAACGCGTCGAGCACTTTGATCGCGTCCCAGGAGGAACATTTTCGAGGCGGCAGCGTATCGACGATCGTAAATCAAATACATAAGCGATATTTGTATGGATATGAGATATGAACGGCAAAGGCCACGAAACTGTGGAATGGCAGTTGTTTACGAAACGGTTGAAGCGGGTATAGGATCATGGAGAAGAGTACTTCTTTGGAAAGGTTGCAATTTATTTTATAAACAGTTTCTTTGTGTAATACTCACAGGACTGACTGATCGCGAGAAACATATGTGATTCGTATCCGACACGTGATCAAATGTGTGATTGTGCGATCATTACAGTTTACTGTTTCTAGTGTTCCATACTCGGCGACTGAACTCGATGTTAGTATCCACAGGTTGTCGCATGGATAACGAGTATAGTCGGCGTTAGTATTCGCAGACGATTTCACTATTGCCGGTTATAGCCGGCGTTAGCAGCGAAAGGGTTACAGTGTCATAGATTCTCGATCGATTCGATGGTACAACCTGGGAATAGCTCAGGGTCGCGAGGAACTTGAGGACGTTCCTGGAGTGGTTCGGAAATTTGCCGAGCAGTGGTTTAGGAACGTGCTCTGCTGGACGCGTCGCCCCTTGTTCCATTCAGCGTGCTTCAGGGGCAGGAAATTCAGCAGCTCAGCATACCATGAATTTGTCGCGATCGAGATAAGGTCCCGTGTATCGTATATCATGTGGAGGGTACACTCAGTTGCAACGATATTGCCGGTGGTAGTTATCTTCCCAGTGTTACTTTCTTCCATTCTGTTGTCGTTGTTCGCGAACTAAAAATTTGTATTACAAAATATGGAGATGTAAGTACAGGGTCACCGGTTATTCACTAAAAAGTCTCCTTAAAGCAGGTGATTAGGGAGCTAAAAATAGAGAAAAAAATGTTGTATAAACATGGTGTCAAAAACCGATACTTACTGAGATATAAGTCTTCAAAGAAAATGGTCACCTAGATCAGCGCTGCACAAGGAGCTGTTTTCGGCGCCTAGCGGCGAGCAACCCACCTTTCCTGTTGCTAAGGTTAGAATCGGTGAAGAGATCTGCAGTAGTGTATGTGCGTGTTCGTAGGCTCGTAGCATAGGTATATATGACTGGGTTCCTTGTGGGGCCCCAGTGCAGAACAGGTCCCATAATAAAATTCGGGTTATTTATTTGTATATTGTTACGTGTACAAATTTATTAGTTATGTAATTTTCTTCTTGTAAATATCGCTAAATGTAATGACGAGCACCAAATGTGTGTACATATGTATATATTTATTTATATATAACTTTCCGACTTATAAATGATATATATCCTTAATTAAAATTTGGTTTTCTTTGAGTCAGAGTTATTTATTTGTATAGTATTAACTTTCTATAGTATATTGCGTGACAAGGGAGAGAAGCAAGCGATGCCGACGAACGTGAATTTTGCTGCCCTCGCTACGCTCGGGCAGCATTTCACGCGAGGCGAAATCGCTTCTCTCCCGTGTCACGCATTATATTTTTTTCAACACCTGCATGAAAGGTGTGTTTTTGAAAGCCTGCTCAGCGATTCGCAAAAAATATGCATGTTCGATTGCTTTTTTTATTCTGTCAAAATTAATAAATACGTGTATTTATTTTCCAACAAATCGATAACGATTAGTCGAACAACTGCATCTTCATACCATAGGGTAACGTCAAACTCCAGTTTCTTTGGGAGGAAAGTAAGAAATTGCGAATACGTCTGAAATTAGTCATTTTGCTCCCGCTCAGCAGGCGTAAAAAACACACATTTTCATGCAGGCCCCACAAGGAACCCAGTCATATATTCCCTATGCTACGAGCCTACGAACACGCACATACACTACTGCAGTTCTCCTCACCGATTCTAACCTTAGCAATAGGAAAGGCGGGTTGCTCGCCGCTAGGCGCCGAAAACAGCTCCTTGTGCAGCGCTGACCTAGATGAATAAATATATCACCACAATATTTCTATTTTTCGAAAGCAAGAATGTTTCCTCCCATGAGTTTGAAAATCGTGGTAAACTGTGAAATGCAATATTAACTGCAAGTGAAAATATCACGTTGAATAGATTTCCACAAATTCGTCAATTAATGTTATGCCGTATTGATCTTTGCATAAAACAAAACGGTGGTCATTTTGAATATCTATTATAACTTTGCGACGTAAATAGTGGTAATCATTGAAAACGTATATCTTACTAAATATTCGTCTTTGACACCACGTTTATAAAACATTTTTTCTGCCCTATTTTTACCCACCTACAATCACCTTGTTTGAGAAGACCAGTGAATACTCGGACACTCTATATACAGGTTGTCCCAAAAATATTGGAGTTCCTTGACAGCGGTGACTCGTGGGGTGATTTGATACAAGTTTTTCCTCAGCGAAAATGTTCTCCGAGGCTTTGTTACCGAGATATCAACAGAAAACCCCGACCAATCAGAGCGCAAGTCTGTCGGCCGACCTCCCTGCGGTAGAAAATTGTGAAGGATCGAAGGAAATTGCGTAGAATAGCAAATGAAAAAGGCGTAACAATTCACCTGCAGCTTGAAAACCTGTGTCACTACTTGACTGTACCGATCCAGGCCATCGACGGACGCAGCTTGCGCACAGCTGGTCCCAGGTGTACGACCTAACCCAAGCGCAGCGGGTACTCGTTACCCCTGCAACGCGGACCTCACCTTCGTAACGCTCCTCCGACTCATATTTTCTAGCAAGTGTGATGATCGTGAAAAAAGCCAACTATTGTTCTACATTTTTTTCGAGGTAAATAAATGTATGTCCTATTGCGCATACTTTTGCAATGCAGGAGTGCGATCGGGTCGCTGTAGGGGAGACCGGGGTAAAGTGAGCCTAAAAAATTTGAAGTAGAATATAATTTTACCCATTCAATAAAAATGTACCGAAATAGATTTATAATATAATTTAAACGTTACTATTGAATGTATAATAATTTACATGCAAATATCTCTATTATTAAGACCGATTGGATTAAACGGTCGGACACCTATTTACATATTTTCGATATTAATCCATCGTGTCAAGGCTCATTAAAATCGATGTTTGCAGTGGAAAAGTAATTATTTAATAATGTTGGGATTAATGTTTTCTCAAACGCGTGTACGTGTGTGTCTATAAGGTTGTTTTATACACGTAGCAGAAATGTTGAGCTAAAATATCACATTTATGACTCATTTATCCAAAAAGCTAAATTGAAAAGAAAATCAATCGAAAGGCTCTAAAAATTAATTTTTAAGTTTTTAATTAAATTTACATATTTCGATATCTGAATGTGCATAATTATCATCATTACATTACATACATTTATTACGTCACCAAAATTTTTAAATATATTCTATTTTTAAAGAACAAATTAAGAAAGCTCATTTTACCCCGAGGTTCACTTTACCCCGGTCTTCTCTATCTAAAAATACTCGAATCGAGACCTCGGATCATTATCGCTCCTCTCTATGTTTTCGTCGATGGTTCGCACAAATGTTATGCCGATTTTTTCTCTCCCTTGCACCAGACTGTACCGTTTCCACCTACCTACTATACGCGCGTGTAAACACATATACATACATACATATGTATGCAGAATGTACATTGTAAATACACGTACAGGTACGCGGAAACGGAAACGCTCGAGTGGTGTAATGTCGGGCATACCTCCACGTTGTCGTCGATCTTGACCACGTGGAAACGCGTACCAATATGTATAATACCCACGCTTAGGTACTCTAACTGAGACCTTGAATCGTTATCTTTTCTCACTCTATATTTTCGCCGGCGGTTTATAAGACAGCAATACCGAATTTTTTGCGATGATCGGGGTGGGAGGGTACGTGAATTATACATCGATACAAACATGTACTCGAAATGAGACCTCGAGTAGTTATCGCTTCTCGCAACAACGTACACGCAATCTGACTTTCGTAGGGTGCCGAAGTACACAGCACCTGCGATAAGAATACGTGCTTCTAATTTATGATATATAATTCATAATTACTTTCATACATTAAATTTGCACAGATAGTACTTATAATTTAATTGCCTATCTCTATTCATTTTATAGCCATTTTAAAATAAATTGTTAATTTTGTTCAGTGCAATTGATCTGCATTTTAGGCAAAACAAACACCTATACATCAAATCGGCTGAATTAAAATTCAGTTTCAGTAAACCTTTAGCACACACAGTATCCCGCGAGATAACGAATAAAGCTTTCCAGAAAGTTTGACAGGTTATTATGAAGCGGAAAGGTTATGTGCACAACGGATCTATTTCCATCCATCATCGAGATAAGCGTTCCTTACTTCTGATGTCAAGTTTGCTAGATACTAATAAAAATGTGGATTGTTTGCAATGCTCAATCTGCTTCTACCATTTTTATTTGCTTACTAACGTATTTTATAAATTCGATATACCGAATTCTGGAATTGACGGATTCAAATACTTTCATGAAAATGAGCAATAAATTACTTATTTTCCTGAATTTTGGAGTTCAATTTACCTCAAAAGTGGAGCTTGAAGACAATCTACTTTTTTTGTATCTACATGATGTGGGGCAAGTAGCCCGATGAAGTTTTCGAATATAGGATTTGGAGTCGAATAGCACTACTTTTTCTCATTTCCACATGACCCAAAAAGACTCGATAATCTGCTCCATTGCCAATAGAGTAATGAAGGTATGTGCAGAGGAACATCTTAAGGAAGAGTTACACTATGTAAAAACGCCCTAGAATGTAATGGCTTTAGCGAAAAGAAAATAGAGTGGAGGCGAAGCAATTAAAAGAAACGAAATAAGATGGAAATGAAAAAAATATATAAAAAAAATTTAAGTTAAACGATTTTATTTAATTTGCTAAAAAATGCTCGAAAAACTAAAGAATACTTATTTTCTTGTACTACAATTACGATGGTGATATGTCACTTTAAATAAAATCATGGGACAGGATATTTCATCGTTCATTTCGACGTTCGATTCTGTATTAAATTGATTCATATCCTGTTACGGAATATCCTGCTCCACGAATTTATTTAAAGTGACATATCACCATCGTAATTTTAGAACAAGAAAATATTTATTTTTTAGACTTTTAGTGCATTTTTTATCAAATCAAATAAAATCGTTTGACTTAAAATTTTTTATTATATATTTTTTGTACCATTTACTTTTTAGTGTTTAAGTTTTGCAACTAAAAAATCTAGAAAAATTGAACTCCTACGTATCCGATCATTTCCCGATCAATTGTGTATTTACGGAAACCGCGATGCTATCTAGGGCGCATTCCACTTACGCCCAATCGCTAGCGCGGTCGGGATATGTAATGAAAATCACGGGCGTTGTGGCCGATCTGGGCGTAAGTGGAATGCACCCCTGCTAGGCAACGCAACGACTTTTTGTCATTTTCCAGAAGAACGCGAGAGGCTGATTTCAAGCCGATCGGATTTGTGGTTATAGGTTGAAATTGAGTGGACGCAATTTTTGCACCCGATCGGGGGTTTTGTTTTTCACCAATGTTAGTGTGTCTGCAGACTTCTGATGAAGGTTTAATTCTTTCAAGACGACACAATTTACTCCATGAAATCTCTAGTAGTATCAATAATTTAATCAACTTATCAACGCATCAATGCCCCCATGACAAAGAAAATACACTATGAAATATCCACGGACAATGTCATTGCAATCATGTGTATGCGAATGCCTGCGTGTAAACCAGGTGCAATGGCCGTTGTAGGCCCAACCCTGGACAGGAAGTATGGTCACATTGTGCGTGGTCAAGATCCTATCTCATGACCGCGTGTCTATATATAGAAAATATAATTACGATGAAGATTTTTTTGTTCACTTTGTGACTAGACTTCCCATACAACGAATTGTTAAATCTCACATGCAATCATTCTCACCTACTTGCATATTAGACATGTGCGTTTGCACAATTTGCGTGAAAATAATTTCGAATTGTTTCGAGTTAAAAAAAGAGCGGATCATTCATTGTGGTTAATTGAAATTGAAGCTATTTCACATGGTGAGGTCGAATAATATCTTTATTGAATTTTGTAAGAGGTTCATCGTACCGAGAGTGTCGTGTTTATGACGTCTGTACTTCATCATCGTTAGAACAATTACTTAGTTATTTCCCTGGGATAGTTTCATAATACTCATTCGCTCAGCGATACGAAGAGTATTCTCGTAAAGTTAACGAGGAAAGTGACTTCAATCCCGACTCTTGTGTCTCGAGTATGACGATCCGTCACGATTAATCGTCACTGATGAGGACAAAGTGTTCGTAGTCTCAGCATAATAGTGGCGAGATTATCTTCGATAAGAAGAAGCTTTTAAAGCCACATGGCTGTGAATTAGATCAATGGTCCCCTACGAGTTTAAATGCACAAGCGACGATTGCGAGTCGATTCAACGCGCCTCTTGGCGGCAAGCGACGTGTGACATTGAATTCTTGACAAATGACCAGCCAATTGGATCGTCGATCGCGGTTTATGGCTTGGTTAATCTCGAGAGGGAAGTCTATTAATCCTTGGTGAAAATAAATACTTCGCGTGCTTCACGTACGACCAGCGTAGAAGTTTTTCCAATAAACGTCTATCAACCGTTAGAAGTCTTCATTTTCAATAGTAAGTTCCCTTAGTGACGTTATCGTGAAGCCAGTGAATTTTTTCCTCTCTATTCTACATACAAACTCCGACAAATAATAATTTACTACGTCAACAATCTATTCGAAATATGTATTAAGTGTAAAGCTCATTTATTTGATATTTATTCGATATCTATCTATTTTGTGTATCGGATATCTAATATTGACATCTGACATATTATTAAAACGACGATCAAAATTTAGCTTGGTGGGAATTATTCCGTAGATTGGGTAGATTTTCGTCTAATTTGACAGGACTATAAAGAAACCTCCCTGGACTTCCCGTCAATCCTTCCCATCATCCAAATCGTAACAACGTTCGAAGAATCCTTCGCCGTCCAATTATGAAACTACCAGTACAGGGGGAGTTTCGTGGTACCGCGTTATTATTACAGACATACTCGCAAGGAAATGAAACTCGTATCGGTAGATTTCTCACACACGAACGCACGTACATACTTGCTAGCAACAAAGTTTCCGTCGCGGTAGGTTCCCGGATATCCTGACGTTAAAGTTAACTTCTCGCGTCGAGAACGTACGCGCGCGCTCAGCAAGAACCACAATACGTCGTAACCACGTGCAACTACGTTGACGTGTATTGTCACTGTTTTACTGCCTGTTTTGGACTTACAATAAACAATATTAACGCGACAATACGTACAGGTACGCCTCGGCGTTTGGACTAGTTCGCGTGCACGATCCTGTTAAGCAGTAGAGTGTAAACCATAACTGTGTTAATATTAAAATGTACTTCGTTTGCCGCGTCACTCATATACAGTCATGTTTACATGATTATGCAAAATATTAGTTTGCAGGACTATGAAGGATATTAGTATATTAGTAATGACATTATTGATAATAATACCGTGTGTGGTGAATGGAATACAATGTTCCGTTATCGCGATTTAATTAAGAGGATGCAGCGAGTAATGAAAGTGGAAGTGTGACGAATGTTTCTAGATGTAAAAACTGTTGAAAGCATTGGGGTTTTTTTTTTTAAACAATTGAGTACCCAAAAGTATATTAAAAACAGCTAAATTATTGAAGAGAGTTTTTTCAGCGCAGATCTGCGTTATCGATGATAAAAATTGTTTCTATTACTTTTCCCAGTTATAACAAAACTTGTTTCGCAATAGAATAATCAGTAATCTCGAAGAAGTCAAAATTGCAATCGCCGATTATTTTTACACAAAGGGAATAGATAAACTAGTTACTAGATGAATAATAATATGTAAACAGTTTAATCAAACAGTGGGAAGTATATGATTTATTAATTGTATTATATTATTCTGCTATGATGCCATAAATAATAAAGAAACAAAACTATAGAACTTTCGTACAGATTTACCTAACATTATGTACGTGCAACTACCTATTTATGTAGTCGGCGCTGCGCTGCGTGAACACAGTGGAGTAGGCACGGCATTAGTCAGACACTGCACCGATAAATGGCAATCATATCGTACACAATTCAGTTGTATTTTAATAACACCGTTTGGAGTAAAATTGTGGGACTGCGCGTCTTGTGTATCACGGCCATATTAAGCGAACTTCAATGTGGCAATTTTTAAAAAAATCGGATTTTTATTTTGTGCATAATAAAAATCTGAGTACATAAATGTAATGTAACAAGTACCATCTTCTTAACTTTACCGGAAAAATAAAATATTCTGCATAAAGTTTCTGGCACGCTTGACAAGCAGAAATGTTAACATAAATTGAAATTTGTTAATAATCTTTTCATATATATCGGTCTTAGAAGTTATTCACTGACACAAACGTATACTGTTTTTAATAAAATTTAAATCGTACTTATTTTCATGTATTCATTGATATAAAATATTTTCGTCAGAACCAGCTTTTAGCAAACTTGAGTAACGATATATGTTATAGAGCTGGTCATCAGCTCCCAACAGTACCTACCAGATGTTACTCTAAATTCGTGCTATTTAAATTATGGTAGGTTACTCGACGAATTACTCTTTTTACCTTTCTAATTTCTTCTGCAATTTGCTTTCTGTGCAGACAACAAATTCCGTCATTTTCGCAACGATCTTTATCTCGGCGATGATCCAATCTCAACGACACCGCTCGAGGAAAATATAGCAAAGGAGCGTCTGAAGGCACGCAAGAGAATTGGCGAGCTGAAGAAGCGTAGAAAAGCGAAGCAGAAGAAACGGAAGCAAATCGCCGAGAAGTCCCTGCCCGGACCGCCCCCAGCGTCAGTAGTCGCTGCCTTAAATGAAACAATAATGTCGAGGTTGGATCTGAGCTGCTTCATGAAAGCTCGGAAGAAAGGATTTGCGAGAGCTCCTCAGGTTGAAAACGCATATCCTGCCAAGTATGCCAGGTCCGTATTCTCTTACAAGCCACTACATTCCATAAAGAAAAACAAATAAAACAGTAAACGTTCATCTCTGTGTCGTCATCTAACATTTTTTAATTAAGAATTTACAACAATCACATATAATTATTCGAATAATGGTAACTTACCACTTATAGTTTGAGATATGAACTTTTAACGTCATAAAATAAATTCTGAGAGTAAGAAACGTGTGTTCTATTAAAAATACAATTATCACTCTGTTTCTAAATTAAAGACGTTCGAATAATTATTGGCTGTAGTACATATTCCGTTTGCTATTTGAAATCATGATATTTTCAGTAGTTTTATTTGAGTTTTTTCAGACGCAGCTACGCGACCATTTATGTATTTTTTCGCGTATTTTTGTAGGAGGAAAAACGTACTCCCGCCGTACAATCGATACTTCGTAGCAGTTTACGAGTGCACAGAGGGGTACGTTTTCGATGACTCGATGGCGGATCGACTTTTCTGTAGCAGTGGCACTTGGTTGGGCGTGTTTCCGCATTGTATAAAACAGGGAGGTAAGTAGCTAGAAATAAAATAGCATTTAACTATTTCAAAGCATAATATTTGTAATGAATTTCTAAATTTAATTATTTTTGGTACGCTTGCTATTATTTATTATTCACTGTTTAAAGACTTCAACGAATGTACTTTCGTCGTTTTAACTCCAAGCTCCGAACAAGAAGTTCTTCGTAATTGCCTTTAATTTTTAACTTTGTTTGTTCTTTCCTGAAAACCTAGCAGAACTAAAGAAGTGGGCAATTAGATCAATATAAGTAACAGTTACATTGAATGTCGTGAGGTTTCATAGAATTTTTAAGAAAATGTTCCATATATATATATATATGTACAATAAGCCGCAAAATTATTGGCATGAACAATTTTTTTGAACAAATTTATTTTTTACTTAAATCCATTCACGTTTATACAATGTGCAATCCTTGTTACTAATTTTGTGGGATCAAGAAATATGAGAATTATTTTATCGTTATCAGCGGTGGGCCACCTGTGACTTGCGTTGCATGGACCGTGTTAATGTAACAAGACTATTAGCAGCGCAAACGAATATCTCGTTTAATCCACCTCTCAGCCAGAGGGAATCGATTGGATATTAATCCACAAAGCGAAAAATTTATTGACTTCTGTTTCAGAAGTGGCGCTCAATGTGAAACAGTGCAATCAGGACAGGGGAGGATGCGAACATGTGTGTGAAGACTCTCCGACGGGTGTAAAGTGCTCGTGTTTCGATGGTTTTCGCGCCAACGGATCTTCCTGCATAGGTAATTTATGTTTAATTTTAAACAGTGCAATTTAAATTATTATTTGGCGATCGAGTTTCAAATCGAGTAGACAAATTTGCATGATTGTTTTGGAAAGCGAAGAAAGTTTCCTTTCAGAACCTTTAGTTGCCAATTTAATGAGACTTTGTTTAATCGTAGCCATTTGAAAATGACCAAAATTTTCGGGAAGTTGTGGTGTTCCTTTAATTTTGACGCAGAATGTATATGAAAACAGGATGCATAAATGTTTTATTATTAGAAACTAAATACTACAGAACTCATTAATTTTCTACTTAAATATGGATAAATGTAGCTGCATGAATAAGTAGTTTATTTTCAATAACCATTTCGTTGGAAAATCAGTTAGTATATATATATATATCGATAAAGGAATATCTATGTACATATTATAACAGTTATTAAATTGTAATTACACATGAAATGAAACCCATCCCATGAAAATTCAATTGAACGTAACATAGCCTGGTTAATTACACTTTATATCTGTCTGTTTGCAACGAAATATTCCTTTGTCGGAATTTTTAACGCGCAATACATTTAATTTTGTATTAATATTTTCAGATTCATTTCGTTCTTTCACTTCTTTCATTTTCCAAAATGTAACTAACTTTCATACCTTCATTTTCTTGTATTTCTGTATGCGGTGAATTGTTTTTTTCACTTTATACGGACACTATTGTTTATAATTTTACCGTTAAAACAGGACAGTTTTTTAACAGTACAACAAAACACGTTAGTACTTACATAGAGAATTGCTTCCATTTACTGATAGAACTTACGGAAGTTCGGTTACCAGATTATTCCGATTTTTTTAAAACTGCGCAGGTTTATATATATAGAACCTCGGTATAAGAATCAGGCAATTTTTTGTTTGTGCCCATTTTTGGTTCTTTAGGGTGAAAACATCCCTCAAAAGTTAATATGTGATGTCCTTCTTTCCTGTATATCTTGGAAACTGTAGTAGATATAAAAAAATTATTATAGGTAATGAAAACATAACGGCTTTATATGTCTTATAAAACTATGCATTCAAATTGTTTAAAATTTGGAATGAGGAACGATTCTATACTTTTCTTTTGCCGCAACGCTCGCAAACTTGTCTCTCGGTAGACAAATTTTTCGTCAGTTAATTAATTTAGGAGAGCTTCTAACTGAGGCAGGAAAAGCCTGCGACGAGACTTTTCGCGATTTATTTACAAGCGAAGCAAGAATCACAAACAACCCTCGGTTGTCGAATTGCTTGATGTGGTCTGTGAATCCTGTCACATTTGCGGTGCGTTCAGAGAGATTTAAATTGATTAATGTTGGGGGGTGCTCGGAGCTTCGACGAATTAAAGTTGGAGCAACAAAAAATACGGAAATTTAAGCACGGGGAGAATTTGAAACGAGGTAGTTTAATGAGAACATGTCGAGCATACGCAATTCACGAATAAATATTTTATAAATATTAAATTAAAATCGCTGAAATTGAATACTCTTATTTCGATTATAAATAGATGTCAAAATATAACGCCTGTATTTTAAATGGATCAGTTTTTGTAAATTAACGAAACAATGTTCAGTTGAAAAATCGACCAAATCGAGGCCACATTTCAACATTGGCTGAAGGAAGTGTGTATTGTGCTGTTCAATGATTCAGCCAGTGAAAATGTTTTTAAAGCGTTTTCGATTTTGGCGATAAAAGAATTAGGTGGAATTATCGAAGATTCGAATTAAACAGGATGTACCTACTCTATTCTGTACGATTGGATGTACATAGGTTTATTGATTTTACCGAATAGTTTGACTGAAATTGAGTTGAATCAGTAAGCACTTGGATAATTGAAAGCACACTTGACGTGTTGTCAAACAATCAAACATCTATCTAAATGCATATCTGTAATTATATTAATTATTCTACGTTTGTAGGTCGTTACTCTATTATTTCTTTAATCGTTACAAATTCTACGAACTCCATTTAAAAAGAAAACTTCGGAAATTAAATATTGTATGTCAGTATTATTACCTCTGTTCTTTTAAATCTGGCTAAAGATCACTATCTTTACTTGATTTACAATGTTATTCATAGTCATCTTCTATTGAAAACTTTATCTTCCATTTTATTAATAATTCCTCTTTTCTAATTTTGCTCACAACCTTTAATTATATTATCACCTTTTATTATCTCCCTCATCCAATATTATACTTACTTTTAAATGTATTCAACAATCATCAAGTTGAGGCATTCGCATTTTTTCATTTAATTTCGAAAACAGTTCACAAAGTTACGTCCGTTGTTCTCGTTCAGACATTAACGAGTGCCTTCTGAACAACGGGCACGGTCCGTGCCAAGGCACTTGTATCAATCTCGAAGGGGGCTACGAGTGTAGTTGCTCCGACATTCCCGGTCACAAATTGGCTTTGGATAATCACACCTGCGAGGATATCGATGAGTGCGCTATACACAACGGGGGATGTTCTCATGTCTGTTTAAACACACCTGGAAGCGCCTTCTGCCTTTGTCCTGATGGCTTTTATTTGACGAACGATTGGAAAGCATGTCAAGGTAATGTACCGTAGCGAAAATGATTCATTTCCTGTAAACGTGCATTACATTTTTTGTTGCTTTTTTTAGTATTAGTTAGCAGTTAACAGGAGGTGTATTTTATATGTTTATATATTTTCTACCCTTAAAAGAGAAAATAGCTGTGTTATTGTTGTATGAAATTTTTAGAAAAATTGTTCTAGTTCTAGTCACTAATGACATAAACTATAAATTGTTTAGGACTGGGTTGCTGGTAGTCGTGATTCGTGATTGAAACGTAAATAAATAGTAGCAGTGGACGTATCTGATCTTCCTATTTAAGGAATATAACATGGTTAGCAATATAATGTGATTATGCGATATAAATAATAATTGATTCTTCTGTATATGAAAACTTATGAACAGGTATTAAAATATAAAACAGTTTCAAAGTATTATTCTATTTAATACGATCATACAAGGAAATTTATATAATGTGTTTGATGTGATGATTTGACGTAGGTAGTACCTACGTATTGCCTTAATAGTATTAGAGAAAGAACAGAGTTTAATTTATTAAACAATAGGTTTGTACAAGTGCATTTTATGAATTATTGTGTTGTTAGATGTGAACGAGTGCGATAACGTGTCGATGGTTTGCGCGAACGGTACCGTTTGCGAAAACACCATTGGGTCGTACAAATGCGTTAGTAAGCCACAGAAAATGACGAAAGTCCTCCAGGATGAGGACTACGACGCCGAAGATGAAAATGACGATTACGAATACGGCGAAGAAAGTGTCACAGAAACTTCAGAATTCGGGAAGTGCGAGGAGGGCTTCAAGAAAAACAAAAATGGTGAATGTATTGGTTCGTAAACATTGATTAAATTTTCACTCAATATTATTGCATGAATCAAATTCGAATTGGGAAATGAATTATATGTTCTCCATGTTTAACCATTTCCCTGCAATACTACTATAATATTTTTCTCAAAATGTGTGTGGAACACTTAACAAAAGTTATTTAACTCTTTGACTGCTACGTTATGTCATATATGGTTGGCATCGTCGAGTTTTCGTGGATATACGGTGTGAGGCAGTCAACTACTGCCAAGTGTTGCCTCAGGTGACACTTGTACTACAAGTACCCTGCAATCAAGGTGTTAAAATACTGATGTTTAGTGAATCACCGTTTGCATTAATTGCTTCACTGTCTGTGCCACATATGTGGGTCGCGCTCAACTCCCGCCGTACGCTCAAATGGCTATATGTATTACCCACACTTGATAATTAATTTCATCACTATCACTCTTAATATGATAAGTCTCCAACAATTAAATTATAATAGGTTTTTACATGTACGTACGTTTTTGTTTGTCACTTTGATGTCTTCAATTTAATATTACCCATACAGCACGCAACATTTCTGACACATTGCTGCAATATTGCAATATTGCAGATTGAATTACAATATTTGTGCAGTATTGTGGAAACATAACCATGCAATGTTGCACTGAAAATATTTCTGCAATATTATAGAAATATTACTATACAATGTTACATTGACAATATTTTGGAAACATTGCAGCAATATTATGAAGCAATTATAACGTCAATGGGTCCTACAGTACCTACCTACTTCCATTATACTTTCATTTCTTAGTTTCATACTTGTTAGTCAACCTATATTTTTATATACAATGATTCTTCACTTCAAGAATCATAATTAATTATTATTATATTTTGGAGCGGGATGTATGAGCGTCCCACAATCGTAACGCCTAGATAGTCAAGCGGTTAAACAGTAACATAAATGCGCAGATTCGAATAATTGTGATATTCAGAGCAGGATTTGCTCCATAGAAATGCTGTAACCGAATTTGTCATTCTCGATATCGATCATCGCGTTATTCACAGACATCAACGAGTGCGTCGAAGGAGACAGAGGCGAGGCTCATGGTTGCCAGCACAACTGCATTAATGAGCTTGGTGGTTATTACTGCGTCTGTCATTTCGGATACGAGCTCCACGAAGACGGCGTATCCTGCAACGACGTTGACGAGTGCAAGAAAATGCCATCGCCTTGCTCGCACGGCTGCAACAACACCGAAGGTTCCTTCAACTGCACCTGTCCCGCGGGATTCAGTCTAAACACGGACAACGTCACCTGCTTTCAAACGAGAACATGCGAGACACTGATAACACCTTGCTCCCACGAGTGTGAAGAATCAAACCAAGGGCCGATCTGTGTCTGTCCTCAAGGGCACAAACTCATGGAGGACGGTGCCAACTGTTCAGATATAGACGAATGCGCTCTGAACCTGTGTTCTCATTTCTGCGTCAATTTAGAAGGCAGCTTCGAGTGCACCTGTCCAGCTGGCCTCGAAACATCAGAACACGACAAGTTCAATTGCACGGACATCGACGAGTGTGTTAAAAGTGTTCACGATTGCGAGCATGTGTGCACGAACATTCATGGAAGTTATATCTGCGCATGTCGACCTGGATTTGTCTTGAACGACGACAAGAAGACTTGCTCTGATGTGAACGAATGTTCAAGTGGTGAACATAACTGCTCTCACGTCTGTTTGAACAGCCCGGGAGGCTACAATTGTTCGTGCCACGAAGGATACGACCTTTCAGACGGCTACATGTGCAAGGATGTTAATGAGTGTCTGACAAATGAACACGGATGCTCTCACGACTGTGTTAATGAAGAAAGAGGGTACAAATGCACCTGCCCCGTGGGATTTGTGGTGGGAAACGATTCTAAGACCTGCCAGGATGTAGACGAGTGTCTGGAAGGAACACATCAATGCTCTCATGAATGCATGAACGTGCAAGGATCTTACGAATGCACGTGTTCTGGTGAAATGTTCTTGGCAGAGGATAAGAGACAGTGCGTTGCGATAGACGTGTGCAGATTTGCTAACTGTTCCCATGTTTGCGAGAAAAATCGCGATACGTACAAATGCAGCTGCTTCGAAGGCTACGTCCTGCAGGGGGATGGGAGAACATGCAAGGACTTCGACGAGTGTGTTGAAGATGAGCACGACTGCTCCCACGATTGTGTGAACACCCCAGGGAGTTACAAGTGTGTCTGTCCAGAGGGTGTGAAGCTCCTGCAAGACGGATTGACATGCGAGGATGCCTTGTGCCCGGAAGGACTTCGACAGGATGACAAAGGCCAGTGCCAGGATATTGACGAGTGCCAGTTAGGGGATCACGAGTGTTCACACTTTTGCCACAACGAAAACGGATCCTATCGTTGCTCCTGTCCAGCAGGTTGGACCTTAACTGATGACAGTATCACGTGTATCAACGGTGATCCCTGTGTGAACGCATCTTGCTCTCATTTCTGCGTAGTTGAAGGTTCAGAGTACAAGTGCCAGTGTCCTCTGGGGTACAGAATTGGAAAGGACGGCTTGACTTGCGAGGACGTCGACGAGTGTCAAGAAAATTCCAGCAACTGCAGCTTCTCTTGCATTAACGACGATGGGTCTTACACCTGCGGTTGTCCAGTAGGATTCACGCTTGCGGAGGACAATGGAAGTTGCATCGACGTCGATGAATGCGCGGAAGAAAGCCACGACTGTCTTCACAGCTGTATAAACCTCGATGGGGGTTACGACTGTTCGTGTCCCGTGGGGCACATATTCTCCAGGGAGGAACGCACGTGTACGGACATCGACGAGTGCCAGGATCATCAGCACAGGCACAATTGCTCTCATGAATGCGTAAACACTGTGGGGGCGTACAATTGCACTTGTCCTCCAGGATGGAAGCTCGGCGAGGATTCAAGGAGTTGTCAAATAGCTGGCGATCATAATTGTTCCCACACATACGAGCAGAATGAAGGTGACACTCGATGCGGGTGTCCCGAGGGATTCGAGCTGCAGGACGACGAGAGAACTTGCGAAGACGTGAATGAGTGTATAGAAGATCTTCATTCATGTTCCCACACTTGTGTAAACACTGACGGCTCTTATCTTTGTGAATGCCCTTTGGGCTTTCAGTTAATGGAAGATCACAGGTCCTGCGAGGACATCGACGAGTGTGCGCTGAACAACGGTGAATGCTCTGGCAGTTGCGTGAACACCAAAGGCAGCTTCTTTTGTACATGTGCAGAGGAGTACGAGTTAGCTGAAGACAAGAAAACGTGTCAGGTTATCGACGACTGCGTTAAGCGCCTCCACGGATGCCCCCGTCAGTGTGTAAACTTGGATCCTGGTTACAACTGTTCTTGCCCCGAGTATCCAGTCGTTGGAGAGGATAATAAGATCTGCGATGATAACGACACTTGCGCGAGATCGCACAACTGCAGCCACAAATGCGTGAATACATCTGAAGGCTACAGATGCGAGTGTCCTGGCGGCATGGAATTAAGCTCCGACGGTCAGACGTGCAGGGAAATTGATTTTTGCGCCGTTCAACACGATTGCTCGCATGAATGTGTCAGCGGGGAGGACGGTTTCCGGTGCCTTTGCCGGACAGGGTACATTTTGTTCAAGGACAACAAAACGTGCCACGATAGAGACGAATGCGAAGAGGAGGGCAACGAGATAAACAACAGCTGCTCTCATTCCTGTGTCAACACAGAGGGTAGCTTCGAGTGCCAGTGTCCGAACGGCTATCGACTGGGCGATGATCGACGGATCTGCGAGGACATAAACGAATGCATTGAGGAGAACGGTGGTTGCTCGCATTTGTGCGCAAACACCGAGGGTGGCGTCGAGTGCGCCTGTCCCGATAATTACAAGCTACTTGACGACGATGGGAAAACTTGCGTGGAAATCGACGAATGTTTGATCGACAACGGTGGCTGTTCTCATCTGTGCCACTATGAAAATGGCACAGTATCCTGCTTCTGTCCGCCAGGGATGATCCCCGAGGACGATAACGTCACGTGCGTCGAAGAAAACAAGTGTTACGTGGAGAACGGTGGTTGTTCCCATTTCTGCAACCAGGACGATGGGAAAGTGTTTTGTTCCTGTCCGACAGAAATGATCCTCTCTGAAAATGGCACTGTCTGTGTCGCACGTAACAAGTGCTTGCTGGACAATGGTGGCTGTTCCCACGATTGTCGTTACGAAGATGACGAAGTTTTCTGTTCTTGTCCATTTGAGATGATCCTGGCGGATGATAAGCTTCTTTGTATCTACGAGAACAAGTGTCTCCTCAATAATGGCGGCTGTTCGGATATCTGCGCCTTTAACGAGGGGTCCACAAGCTGCGAGTGTCCATCAGGATTCCGATTGTCAGTGCAGGACAACGCTACGTGCATCGATGTTAATGAATGTTTGGAACTCAAGGACAATTGCACGCACAAATGTGTAAACACCCCAGGTGGTTTCGAGTGCAGCTGCAACGAGGGCTTCAAGGTGAACTCCGTTGAACTCGCGTTCTGCGATGATCTGGACGAATGCGAGGATGGTAAGGCAGGCTGTTCTCACACCTGCTTGAATCTAGTTGGATCCTTTCGTTGCTCCTGTCCGTCAGGTTACATCCTCGAGAACGATAACAAAACTTGCAGGTTGATCGACGGTTGCAAACAGAATAATGGCAACTGCTCCCATCACTGCCACCACGAAGAAGGCACCGAGAAGACTCACTGCTCTTGTCCACTAGGGTACAGACTGAAACAGGATCAGAGGACCTGCGAAGACATTAATGAATGCGAGGAACTCGAGAACGACGTGGACTTAGGCTGTTCGCACATCTGCGTCAACACCAAAGGAGGACATTATTGCGAATGTCCTCCAGGCTACATTCTGCTACCTGGAGACATGAAGAACTGCATCGATGTGAATGAATGTTTAAACAGTGAACACAACTGCAGCCACGATTGCCAGAACCTCCTGGGAAGCTACATGTGCACCTGCTACAAAGGACACTATCTACACTCTGACAAGTCCACCTGTCTGGACATCGATGAATGTCTCGAGAGAAATGGCGGCTGCTCTCACCTGTGCACGAACACTATCGGTGGCCAATTCTGTTCTTGCCCCTCGGGGTATGAGCTCTCACAGGACGAGAGAACCTGCATCGACGTGAACGAGTGTAAGACAGGTGTATCCGAATGCGAGCATGACTGTATCAACACTCTGGGCTCCTGGAGGTGCGCCTGCCCCGATGGTCACATCTTGGCGAACGACTCTCGTAGCTGTGTGGACGTCGACGAATGCAAGCTAAATAATGGTGGCTGCTCGCACGCGTGTTTCAATGTCGTCGGAGGCGTCAGGTGCAACTGCCCCGTGGGATTGCGTTTAGACGAGGCTGGGAGGGTGTGCAGTGACATAGACGAGTGTTTAACTGAGAATGGTGGCTGCTCGGATGTCTGCGTCAATTTAGAAGGTAGTTTCGTTTGCCGATGTTCGAGTGGATTCCACCTGGAGAGCGACTCTAAGACCTGCCTTGATGTGAACGAGTGCGATATGGAGAACGGCGGCTGCTCTGACGTCTGTGTCAACGTACAGGGTAGTTACCGTTGCGAGTGTCCGACGGGTTATCGTTTGAACGACGATCAGAAGTTTTGTTTGGATGTGAACGAATGCGAGAACAATAACGGTGGCTGCTCTCACGCGTGCATCAACGAGCACGGGTCTTATCGGTGCGATTGTCCCGCGGAATACGAGTTGAGGAGTAAGTCGTGCCACCTTGTTGATCCTTGCGCGAGCAATAATGGTGGCTGCGAGCAGATCTGCAACGTTGAAAACGGTCGCGCTGTCTGTGCTTGTAAAAAAGGTTATCGATATGATGAGACTGATCATTCAAAGTGCGAGGATATTGATGAGTGTGTTGGTCAACATGACTGCAATCAGCTCTGCCTGAATACTGTTGGATCCTTCGAGTGCAGGTGCAAGGAGGGCTTTGCGATGCAGAATTCTACGTGCATTGGTGAGTACATTTCTTTTTTTCGGTAGCAATTAAGGAAAAGTTCAGAGTGTATTAAGTTATGTAAGGGGATATACGTAATTATAGTTAAAACAAAATCAGCTGACCATGAAACGTTACTGAGAGGCGTCCTACTGTACTTTTTAGATGTCCGACTACTTCGAATGGGTGTTCGAATCTTTGGCTTGAAGATTTTGAAATAATTTGATTATTTGAAAATTCGAACCTCTTTAAATATTATTCGATACCAGAGGATCTTGAGTCTAGACTCTAGAACATTTAGAAAGATTGTTTAGAACAGTTGAAGTCTCTAATGATTTTACAAATCTTAAAAATGAAGATATCAATTGTTGACTGAATTCATTTTCTGCCTATACGTCGGTATAAAATACAGGATGATCTCGAAATAATAATATAAAATTAGAGAAAGACATAATACTCTCTTCCTGACGTAATAATCCGTATAGCTTATATTTGAAAGACGATGTGGTGTCTAAAAACAAAATCGATATTTCCTATATACAAATTGGTAGATTTAATTATGCGATTAATTGGGTCGCGCCTTCCATAAGTTGGTTGATAATCACTGGGTAGAAATGTTAGTGTTTCTCTAAAGGTGGCCGTTCCAATGAGCGGCTGGCGACTGCGGCTGGCGACACTTCCACTAGTGCAAGGGAGAAACAGATGCATACTTCTCCCTTGCTCTAGTGGAAGCGTCGTCAGCCGCAGTCGCCAGCCGCTCATTGAAACGACAGGCTTTATACTGTACCTACTTCGGTGTAGCTTAAATTCAAAGTCAATTTTCTCGAAAGCGAAGCGCGAGGCCAAAAAATTTTATTCTATATTTTTGTCTTATTCTGGCCTGTAGAATCACCTCCTAAAAGAATAACCATCAATCTGATCGGCGCATACAAGTCCACAAGTTCCAATAGTGTCGAACACTTAACTTCGCTGTTAATGATTCTAAATAAGGAAGAACTTCTTTTAAATCGCTGATTTCGGGAATTCCGCGATTTTCGACCTTATTCTGCGATCTTTAAGCGTTTATAGCTTAGAGCAACATTAACCGATTTTAATGAAGTTTTAGGTATGTATACAACTTACTTCAATCTACAAACAGTTTTTTTAATTTTCATTACAGGCTCACAAAAAAAGTTTAAAAACGACATTTACTATTTTTTTTTGCTATTCTGACCAATTGCAAACTAATCCTTCGAGCTTCTCAAAAAAACTCATGTTGTTTGGACCAATTCTAAAAAAGTTACGCGATTTTAAAAGTTGTAAACTTTTTTACGTCCGCCACTGTAGGTATGTATAATGCATATTCTGTAAATCTTATAAATCTATGCTGTAGCCTTTCTAAGTAAACGCTATATTTAGATATGTATATTCTAAATGAGGTCTGACTAAATGATATGTATATCTGTACAATAGCTTTATGGTAGGTATTTATATTCACAAAATTGACAGACAAACGTTCTATGAAAAAAAATTTATTCTCAAAGCACATATTAATAAATAGAAAAAACTTCAATTTAGTAAACACATTCTTTTCGTGGCAAAAAAAAAGTTTCAAGCAGCGGTACTTTATCAGGGCGTCACAGTGGAAATCCCGCTTAAAGCATTTGTGATCTGCACTCGTATAATTACACAATTTCCAACAACATCTCATATACCATTGACCTACACATAAACCCAAGCATAAGTAGATCTATTCTTCGGTTCTCCATTTATTTACACAGTTTCCTTAAACCAGTTGGCAAGACATTATACGGTCGCCTCGTAAGATTCTGCCACACAAGCTAATCAAGTCACTATCAGTCAAGTTAACTATCTAAGCTATCCTCACTCTGAACCTTAGTACCAGAGATACAATTAGTGTTAAGATATCCAGCTCCTAGTTTCTCACATCACTCAAGAACTTAACACACAGTGTACACACACCGTCGAGTTATCGAGGAAGCATTCTGTAGTGGCATTGCACTACTCTCTTGAAACTAAATGGAGATTCAGTGCAATGAGGGCGTTATTAATGATTTAAGGGGTCATGCTCAGTCAGGAGGCCGAAAAAAGGGTGATCTTTGGGAATTTTTTACTCGAAAGCTATACCACATTTCTCAAAAATTCTTTTTCCCTTTTAAAGATTGCATCTAGTACTGTATATCGTAATTTTTTTATTTAAAAATATTTATTAATAACAAAGTTATTGTCCATCTCTCAAAGGTCCTCTAAAAAAAAGGCTTCTGTGGTGACCACTGCTGTTCGAAAGTCGATCATCTAAATTAAAAAATTCAAAAGAATTTACTTATTATATTATATTATCTTGTATTTGAACGAAGGATTTTTCGAAATATTGATTTGGGAAAAAATGGCGGATGTTTAAAGTAAAAGTTTCAATTTTCATCATAAATCGTGCCTGATTTTCGTCAATTAAAAGAAAACTAAGCATTGAAAAAAAAAATCCTTCGTTCAAAGACTAGTTTATTGTTCCTATAGTAAGCTTGTAAAATTTGAAGTAAATCGGTTGAATGGTTTTTGAAATATCTTGGTCACCGATTTTGAAAATGCTGTTTCGAGAAAAACGCTTTTGAAGTTTCAAGTCAAGTTTATACCCGGGCGGCGCGCTCAAGGGAGGGTTCACTTCGAACGCCTATATCTCGGCCAATTTTATTCGGATTGCCTTAAAATTTTTACAGAATATTTCTAAGATGTTGTACTTAAAGAAAATACAAAAATTGAAAAATCGATTTTTTGAAAGTTGTGACTGAGCATGACCCCTTAATCACTTTCAGATGTCGACGAGTGCGCGAGTGAGCCCTGCAAGAACAAATGCGTCAATACTTACGGCAGCTATCGCTGCGAATGCGATACAGGATATCGATTGGATGGCGACACTTGTGTAGGTTCGTGCAAAATATTCTCTCGAATAATAGATCAACTACGTTTCCATTAAGTCTAGCTTGCGTTGATCAGATATCGACGAGTGCGTCGAAAATGCGGCTTGCAAAGAGGGATGCGTCAACACGCCTGGCTCTTATCGATGCAGTTGCTCGCCGGGATTTAGATCGCACGGGGATAGTTGCATAGGCGAGTATATCGACGAGTTTATAATTGTTGTCAGACGTATAATTGCCTAACGTGCTTTTGATCGAATTAAAGGGATTAGAAACTTTAACTGATCACATTCTAATAGTTACAAAACAATTTGATTGTAGCATATCAAATGTACGCGTTTCACTTAATATTTTCACTTCTTTCCTTTACAATTCTTCTGACTGTATATCAGAATTTGAATAATGATCTAGGTATCACAAGTGAAAATTTCTATATTACGATAATAGTATAAGTGGCTTTCGATATATTTATCACGTAATTTCCATAAGCGGCCACCAACTTAGATTGTGTAATTTATTGTTCGAAAAAAATATTCAAGGCAGTTAAATAAGAAGTCCGTTTAAAAGTCATACATTTTCAAATTCAAACACAAAGTGATCCAATATTTGCACATTTGAAAAGATTAATTTATTTCAAGCGGGGGTAACAATATCCTCTTCCTAATTAGATATAAATGAATGCCAGTGGAACAACGGAAGATGCGAGCAAGATTGTATCAACACAGTGGGATCCTACGTATGTGCTTGTCGTACTGGCTTCATTTCGAATCAGAGGTAAGGTAATTAATTAAATGTATTCCTCATGCAATTACCTAAAATATAAAAGAAACTCGTAACAGACAAAATTTCATTGTTTAAGACACAAGACCTTCCTAACTATTGAAAGCTTAGAAAATTAAATTCAATTATTTAAGCAATATAATTCATGAAATTTGCAATCCTGTGTGCATTACGAGAATTAATTTTGTCGACTGTTAAACTCATTTGTAATTAATGTTCGCTTATAATGAATTAAACGGCGCTTGGTTAAAACGGTTGAAGACGTTGGCATCGCGGAAGTTTCCTTAAACAAATTCGCCCCTTTATTTGCCAGGAACAGAAGCCAGTGCTGGGATATAAACGAGTGCTTGAACCGTAACGGGGGCTGCAACGGTGAATGCGTTAACACAGCCGGAAGTTACTACTGTACGTGCAGCGGCGACTTGGTGTTGGCTTTCGACGAGAGAACTTGCGTTTCACCGGAATTGAGATGTCGCGCCATGGAACCACCGTTGCACGCCGAAGTGAGTAACAATTTATTGCGTGAAATACACTTGCCTATTTATACAGGGCAACCTAAAAACAAAGGTCGAAGAAATTAATGATACTTGTACGAAATGGGCGAAAAAATCGCAGTTAACACATGTCACTGTGTCAGTCTTGACAAAGGAGCAAGTAATTTATTTTATTCATGGAATCAATTGTACATAAACTGACATACATTATGACCCACGGCTTGGGAAACACTATCCTCTTGCCTCGTTCATATCTATCATCTCCAGAGCTCAAATCCTTAGATTTCATTTTATGGGGGTACATGAAAAGTTTGATTTTATCGTTTCGGATTCATGATATATGTACCTACATAAAAGGTTTTATATATGATACTTACAGACCGAACATTTTTCAAAGTGCACGTAGTTCCCCACTACGAAAATGGTTTAACACATATTGAAATAAATCTTAAATATACAAAAGTCTTCTTGTAGAAAATTGAAATACACCCTCGGTTATGTTGACTTTTGGGTACCTACAGTGTCTCTATATTCTTCTACCTTTTTCTTAGACCACCTTTTAAAGTAATTTCTCATTTGCGACATTAAAAGTTTTTAAATTGTGATAAAGCTGCCGTGTTAATCATTTTAACATAATTAAACTTTAGTACCTACAATTTTAATATGCATTAAATCTTGAACACTACTCAGAGAAATCAACAGTTGAAATTTACCAAATGTACATATTAAATACAATTGATTTTTGGAAAAGATACACAAGTCACGTCATATTTTGCGATGAAAGGAAAATGTTCGAGAATCACATCTTTATGTAAGAATACGGAGAAAAACAAGCGAATAGTGTTCACGCCAAAAAATTTATCTCCGCCAATAATTCTATAACTTACTGTATATGTATCTAGAAGAACGGATGAAGTATTTAAGACTATCTGGTCTCGTGGATGCATTGTAGTCTCGAGGTTCTTTTTCTTCTAGATCAGATGTCCTGGCCATTCTTCCGGGGCAGTGGATTATCCCGTTGGGGCCAGATGTCATATACGATGTCGAAGGGGGTTCAGGTTAGAAGGACCGCACACGAGGCACTGCATGGCTGGAGATCGATGGAACGGGAAAGAACCAACTTGCATTGAAGAACCGATCGTGACCGATTCTCGTTACCATTCCGGTAAGCTTTTTCTCCAATCTTTTCACTGACAGTAATCTCTTAGAATCCCATTAAACGAGTTCTGAACTCCCGCACTTAAAATTAAGTTACAGTAGGAGGCATCAAATGTTTCATCTTCATTTCTCAAAGTTGGGGCAATGTCTTTATCACTTTGGAGAGATTAAAGTTGGAACCGATTTTTTTATGTGAAATTAAATTATTATAGATTTAATGGCGAGAATAGGTGTGGCGATAGTGTACAGGAAAAGAAGACTGTTGTTCAATCTATAATTCTATATCAAACCTAGAATTTTTCTTTTGTCGAAGCACTGCTCTAAGAATTCAGGTGTCCCATCCGATGACTATTTCTTTCACCATGTATTTAATATGTTTGATAGTGCACGCCCGATTAATAACTCGATTAGCGATAGCACATTTAAAGGATCTAAGGAAACAAGAGATTAAAATTTTGCTTAATTAAGTTACTAGATTAACAACTATTTCTCCACAACTATAATATTCGAAAAATTTGTCCACGCATTATTTTATTATTCTAAAAAATACAGGAGCCGAGTCCTCCTACTTTTAGACAACACAATTACGGTTGAAATGTCAGAGAGAGAAATTACGTCTCATTCCGTTGAACGAAATGCACACAACATAGCTGGGAACGTTGGGGATCCATTGGTCGGCTGGCAGGTAGTTTTTTGCAAACGATTGAGAAGAAAGATCGCAGTCAGCGGCAATTATTTACCAACGAAAATCCTCCGGCGCATTTAATTAGTCTCGCGGCCGCTCTAAACAGCTTTTAATAATAGGAAGTTCCGGCGTAAAGGCCGGTTGCTAACGATGCCATACGTTAACGCCACGCCTTAACGAGCTTGCAGAGACGCTTTTTAGTTTTTTTACATTTCATTTCTCCGCTACCCTTCCGCTTTCTTCAGCTGGTCCACCGTTTTGCCCTCTACTCATCATATTCTTCTTTTCCACAATGGCCTCCGCTTGATTCGGGTTAACAAGAACAAGATTCTCCCTCTCAACTGTATGATTACAATACGACACATTTTAATGTTTCTGAAATTATGTTGGGGTTGGCCAAAAAGTCCTATACTTTTTAAATTTTTTAATTTCGGAACGTGCGACGCGGGAGTCGATTAACCGGTGGTCATAATCATTAACCGAAACTTTGGAATTTGATAAAAATTCTCAAAATTGCAAAATACCTTTCATTTAATTATTAATCCACGATGTAATCTATTTTACTGCGAAGTGGGTATTACAGTATCAAAGTCACTCGGTGTATTTTCCTTTTTATCTCATCGCGTAAAGCGGACTAGACCGCTACCAGTAACGTGTACAGAAATAACATAGCCGCGGTTATTGCTTACTCTGATGGGGAGGGGGTGTACAGCGAAGACGCGAAAGGGAACGCCGGAGTAATTGAGCCCTACAGCAATTTAGCGAGTAGCCGATAATTTGATTACGAACAGGAAGAGACAGTTCCAAGGAACGTGATAATTCTAGCGTGATGTAAGGATATATCTCGTCGACGTTACGTCATGTTCTTTCTCGTAGCAGTTCCAGGGCTATAATTCCGCCGGACATTTCACGGAAAACCGCATGTTTAATAACAGGCTTTGTTGCTCTAGACATGCCACGACCGTTCGTGAGGTGTCCCCGAGACATGGATGTGGAACTACCCGCAAGGCAGAACACGATACGTGTCTCATTTCCACAGCCCAAGTCCAACATGAACTGGTGGAGGTATTTATTAAATAAAATACTTAATGTTATTGCGATGATGATTTTAACTTTCAATTTCTTCCATGATTTTAATTATTAACCGTATCAATATGGTGGATGAGGAATAAGTTCCAAATTGTCGAGTTACAGGCCACCCCTTCAATTCACAAGGGATAGTCTTTTAATTTGCACTTCTTGTTGCACTCTCTAAACTTGTTGATAATATCTATCAGCATTGATAGCGGTATTTGAATTGATACCTATGTAAACTCATAATATAAACGAAGTGGTAGACAGAGTTTATGCAGCAACCTAATACAATAAAAAATACTTCCATTCTGTTATGACCAACTCGCCAACCAAATTAACGAAGACTTTCGTCTTGCCGTCACAGTACTTCCGTCCGTTTACTAGAAATTCCAATAGAACGCGAAACCAGTAAAATTAATTTCTTTTCGCGAATTCGTCCTCACACAATACGTTACTACAATGGAATGGTTTATCTTGCGTCGCAACCGGGACTGCTCGCAAGCCTGCCGCACGTGCACAATGGGAATTCCAAACGAGCTTAGAGGTTTCCTTCGAAGGGTGTATACACGTCTTTGCCCCGGTATTTGTGCCTCGCATCTCTATTTATTGAAGTCGGTCGGGTACGATTTTACGCGCGGTCCCATACAGAAAGCATCTGCGTCACGACACGTTAGACGCCGATCACATTGGGGTCATAAAGGAGATCGAGCATTTATATGGTAATGATTCATCGATCAGACCCCGAGATTCGATCTTTATGTTCGCGGCGAGATACATAGATTTCATCTTGGCGCGATCAATGGCCGGCTTACTTCCCTCTTTTCTCTTCTGTTCTGCTTTGTACAGGTACGTGGACGCTTCACCGTCCTGGGCCAAACAATTACAAGCGGATTTACCAGCCGGTACAACGGTTGTCACATTTACAGCCTGGTCGCCTGTGTCGAATTACACCAGCACGTGTAGGATTGTGATACGCGTTCGAGGTGAGTGTTCCCAGCCAGCAATACGATTGTCAATCGTGATCGATGTACATAAGATGGAGTTCGTGCACGTTGGCTAGTATGTATACAGGGTGATTCCTGTAACTGGGCCGAACTGTAACTTGGGTATAACAATAAGCTGGAGATGTCCGAACTGAGGTGCGGAGCCCGGGCACCCTTGTTCCACTCTGCGTACGCTGACATGCATATTGTATAAGATAGCTCTTATTTACTTTTGGTAAAATTTTTTTTCGAGTCTTTTTGCGGGGCACCCTTCAGAATAGTTCCAAATAATTAAAAAAAAATCTGTGTAAAGTTTGAGCTTAATGGGATAAGGGAAAAGATGCCCCTGGGCACTTAAACATTTAAATCATTATTTAACAGCTCACAAAGTCTACTCCAACTTATTGATTAAATAAAAAAATATGTCAAACAAAAGTTGTAGATTCGGACAAGGAGCATCCTTTATGTTCTATTACTTTTTAAATGTCGGAAAAACTAAAAAACAAAACTTTTGTTTTTCACAAATACCTATTGAAAGTTGAAAAGCTTCTCGAACACATTTTATTTATGAAAGCGTACAAAAAATGGAATTTTTATTTTCGAGGACTATTCTTTAAACATTTAAGGGTGGGGGACATATACCGGAATATGCGACAAAAGATAAAAAAATTTTTTTCGAAAATTCAAAAGTCGAAAATAAGAGCTACCCTAATTCATATGTGTGCCAGTTGGTGCTATGTTCTCTGTGCACGTCCTGCACAAGCAAAATATGGCATATAGACAGGCACAAAGTCCCGTAAGTAGACCTACGACATGAATTTTTTCGCAAGTCCATCTTCTTGCACTTTCATCGTGCAATATGTAGCAGTTTTTTTATTCTTAAGGGGGGTCACTCAGGTGAAAATGAACTACCAGTTATTTTACAGATAAAAATTTGAAAATATGTATTTCCATATTATTTTTACGCTGAAGTGACTTATGTAAGAGTTAATACAGTGACAATTTTTTTCTTCAAAATTTATGTAAAAAAGTTGCAATGCAAGTGTACCGATTACTGCCGAAAATTATTATCCCATAGGAAGGTAGAGTTGCAAGATTTTCCTCTGCGATTATTTTCTATCTTCACTTACAATTAGAACGAAGCTGTAGCTCAGCCCAGTTACTAGAATCACCTTATATACATAGTATGTTTTACATATTACGCATTGGTATAGAGCGGAGACGAGTGAGACAGAATTTGAGATAGAGGTTACGAGATATTGAAATGATTTTAGTTTGTAGGGATCCTTGAAACTTTGACAGGCATTAGTTTGATAGGATAAAGTTCTGGAATATTATCGACTGCTCATGTAGTACTTGTTAACCAGAAAGGTAAAGTAGCAGCGAAGGAAATAGAAATAAGATAACAAAGTGGGGATGTAGGGAACGAATTTAATATCTTCGTGATATAGGTACTGACTATACTTTTTCTATCTAACACCTAAATATTTGTGTTCAATTTTAAAATACAAAAAAATGTATACAATATAATTTACATGGTTCCAAAGGACGGACAAGATAGGCACAATCTTTTTTTCAAGCTCTTTTTTCTGTGTGACTATTATCATTAGATTTTCTTTTTTAATGGAACTATATTCTTTTTAACTGCATACTGTAGTTAGCCGAAGCATGAGTTTAATCGCATACCACAATATGACTTTAAAAAGGATAAAGGTATTATAGTATTACGCTTTCACGTTTTGGAGTTCAATTACGAAGTCTAATAAAAATTTTCTATCACGGCTAAGAAAACCTATAGTCGTGAATTAAAGTAATGTAAAGTATCCCAACCGTACCTAAATATTGCATAACGTCCGCGGTAGAACTATAAAGTATGAACTATTGATCGATCATGCAAATACGTGCAGTGGCCTGCACAATGACTGGTTGAGGATTGACCTAACTGCTAACAGAAAATTGTCAAATTGCCGCTTACACACATAAAGATACATAGCTGCCATAAGGCCCTCGATTTAAATCTCGTTTCACGTATGCGAAATCAGCAAATAACATTGTTCCTGGGATTCGAATCTACGCGTTTCTACTGTAATTCCTGGAAATTACAGTTGGATCTGTGCTATCATGTAAATTTTAATGTGGCATTCTTTGAATGACGATTTGTCATTACGATTTCTATTTCAAGTTATTACGTTTGAACTGTGTCCCTTTTTTTCTTAAAGGAATCTGTCTTGATCGGTTATTACTTTTTCGTCATGCACGAAATTTTAATGATAACACGACTTAGAATTAGAATTTTAAGAATATGTTCCAGGGGCACAAATAACACGGTGCCAATCGAATCTTAGATCTATCCATCCCCTTCAACCACGAAAATAACCCAGGCACATTAAATTCATCGAAATGTCATTGTTCCGTTATTGGTTTCCACGAACACGTAATAATATCCGCAGAAAACTGTTCTTCAGAGAAATTCCACCACCTCCGCTAGTAATATCACATAAATATACAACGAACTCCAGTTTTTCTGCCACTTTCCCAATGAAACCCTAGAACCATCGACAAAAAAAATGTTTTTCGCGGCACGGCAACTTTATTATATCGGTCTCTGTTTCCAATTTCTACTTTTTCTACAGACCATTGATAGTATCTCATAATTAATTATTTTGGGCCAAAAAGATGAAACAAATATGACTACGATGGACAATAGTTTATTAAGAAAATGGAAATGAGTAAAATGTATATTGTATGAGTTCAGTAGGGACACTCAAAAACAATATTGATTAAAATAAAAGGGAAAAGATTAAAAGAAAAAGCATGAGCCTGTAGTAGTCACTCATTAAGCTTGAGAACTAGATTCAAAAGTTAATATATTTTTTTTTCTACGTTTCCTGCAATGAAGCGTTCAAGTAAAATAAGGTCTTTGCTCCTTGAACCTTACCTTATAGACTATATTGGGTGGACCAATAAGAATTACATTTTGTATTTTTCCGAAATCATGATAGTAAGAGAAAAATCGCTCGTAAGCGACTGCACCTGAAAAAATTCGCTATGTTCATATGATGGCCCCTTTCATACTAGCAATGAGCAACTTTCATTAGAATTTTTTTCTCTTACTTCCATGGTTCGGGAAATATTAAATGTGGAAATTCTTATTACTCCACCCTGTATATGTGTGTACATAAACTTTCTTCATTATTTAATCGCATCGAATGGATCCTGAGGGAATTTCCCTTATCTTTTTCAACACCCTGTATATTGTAAATTCTACAATACAATGTTCGTAGCAGAGCTGAAATTGATGGCCTCTCCATTTGTATGCAGTCATCTGCACGATTTCTTAATAAATTTTCTGCTTCTTTTAATTTCCTGCAGTAATCTGACCTCCCGAGATATTAATCATTCTACAGTATGCGTAGTCATGTACAGAGAACTATTAACCTACAGATTAAAAACTAATTATCTCTGAACCTATTAATCTTCAGATCTACATACATTTAAGCAAACTTTACTTTAAACATGGTCCTGTTTCATAATCGTTCATTGAGATCGCGCTGTTTGCATGAAAAAACAATTCATCCATATATTTTAATTATTTTTGCACAAGAAATCACCTGTTTATCTTGAATCTATAGTTTCAATTGCATCTCGCATAAAGGATGAAGAATATACAGGGCGTCTCAAAATTATGAAATAAGTATGATAAACTGAGACTTCGTTTCTGAAACATAAACAAATTTGGATTCTCAGTCGATAATCTCAGCATATACTAATTATGAGTCAGATTTCTTCAAAGCAAAATTTAACATTTTGTCTCAAAATGTAAAACATGTAAAGTTCTGAGAGTGTAGGTCTATGGTACGAATGTGCAAAAATAAGGCCCAAGACGAAATATTGAATTTGTAGGAACATTTTAAACTGAGTCGTTATTTTTTAAAAGAAATAATAATCAAGTCAAAACATGTACTACCAATTTCCCTCATATATATTTAAATAGATACCCCTTTGATACTTTTGAACTTCAGTTGCTTAGATGGTAAAAACAAAACCTTAGATTACAGAACATTAAAATTATTTTCGATTTCTTTTGGAATATCGAACAAGCGTGTTTTGGACCGTCCCATTATTCTGAGGCATTCCCTGTAGCGTAGGTCCAAAGCTGGTTGGTGCAATATCGAGTGGCGGTGGCCATAGACAGCTGGAATAGAAACGTTATTTAGCGGTATTTGATCCCGCTTATGCGTGATTTACAATCGCGCCGCTTAACCCCGAGATAGTAATAGCTTCGCTGCCCAAAGCGGTTTGCACGGTAAGAATCGCAATACGCGCTCTCACATATCATAGTATCGTTCTCAAACTTCTCACGCGGCAGTTCCTTTGTTTTTGTATTTTTTCACGCGAACTTCGCGCTTACGAGGTGCAAGAAACGTGTCCCATAATTCTCCGCCCTGATATCGTTCAATATAACATCTCTGTTATTAATGTCAGCACGCTATATAGTATCGCCCTGGGACATGCGGATTGTTCATACGTCCAACTGATTTTATCAGTTTACTGTTTCTGTGCTTTCTCGCAGATGATATCTGAGAAAATATCTCCAGGCTCTGGATCGATTTTCTCGCAAGTTGCTTTCGTTGGTTTCTTCCTTTTTAATAATAGAAATTGATTTTACGTTGTACAAATGTGATATATATATTTTTTATTCTATTAAATATTGTGTAAATGTTCCAAAAAATTAAAAATCAAATAAAAAAATTGTAGAATAAAAAAATATATATATATATGTAGATATTTAAAAAAATAAATACAATACCTACAGGGTGTCCCACGCAACTGAAATAAGCTATATCTTAAAAACGGTAAAATATCGAGAAAAATTTCAGTAGACAAAATTAAATGGCATGAACTGCTGCATATAGCAACATCAATTTTATGCACTTTTATGCATCGGTGCATGTGATAAGTGCAACTACAACTTTTTTTCAAATGTAACTATACTTTTGTGTAAAGGAAAACATTAATGACCGCGATAACTCAGAAAAAAGTGAATTTAAGAAGTTCATCCTGTAGAGTCATTGACCTTCTGGTCTACACGTTGTTTCTGTATCTTTAAATTAAACGTAGACATTCGTGTATTCTATTTTTCTTAGCTACCATTGTAAACTTTTCAATGGAATTGATAGTGCAACGCGGGGAGAATCATAGTCGACCGTTTTAGGTTTTCGCGTTTACACAGCGAGGCATTTAATTCGGGCTGGAGCATCGCTCGTAAATTACAGGCGCTTTGCGAAACCACAAAGGTCGATTGTGCCATTGTCGAGGAAGCCCGGGCAATATTTCTGCTCGCTTAGTTCATTTCTTCGCCATATTCGAATCGTCGATGACGGCGCAATCTTTGTCCACCCTGTCACTGGCAAACTTCCGTTTCCCGCTCGCAATTGCGAACCAAGTGCCGCTCCTGAAAGGAAGCGTCTTCACCTCGAGAGAAATTGCTTGGAAAACAATTTGAAAAATAACGCTTCCGCGGCACTTGGCGCCGTCAAGACCAAATAAACAAACGTATAATCACATTTATTAACGCCATTTCGAACAATTACCATCGAGATTAATGTTGCAAGTATCAACTGTACATTGGTCTCAAAAAACAAAAACTTTGTTTTTTGATTTTTATTTATTTATTGTTGTATTTGTTGTAAACAACTTAGAGAATAATTGCTTCCATTAATCCTTAAGATCTTTAGGATGGAATGATGGATTTGGTCAGTCGAACCAACAAGCCAACTGTTTTTGCACATAGTAGTAGAAAATAAAGATAACATATAATGTAGGGAAGGGTAAAATGGAACCCCTAAATTTTGGGGGTGGTAACATAAAATCGGAAAGAAAAAAAGACACGCGACTTCAGTAGGAGTCTTAAGGGGACTAGGCAGTCGTTTTTCGTGAGAAAGAGACTCTGTCCTTTATTTATTTGTAAAGAAATGAAAACATATTCAGGTGTACCCTTTTACCCAATGTTTATTACTACCATACAGATTGAGAAATAAATGGTAAGAAATATATATGTGTTTTAAAAATGGCGCTGCAGACGGGTAAACATTTTAATGGTTTTCCGTCGTTTTGCCCTAATATCGGTCTTAAAATGTGACGTAATTCGATTTTAAAGGTGTGATTCTTGTTTGTTGGATTCACAGTTTCCGACCAAACCTATAAAAACAGAAATTAAATCAAAAGTATACGATTGGTGGCCGAAAAACGGTAATTTTTCCGAGAAAAATTCGTTCTTGCTTGTGCGCTACTAAAATCCGGTGACTTTTCAATTTTTTTATGAAAATCTCGAATTTTTACGGACCATATCAGAGGTTTGGTCGGAAATGGCACATGTTTTACACATCCTGTAATTTTTTCAAGTCGATCTGAACCTCCATTCGTTCACAATAAGGTAAAAACGAAGAGAAGAAAATATTCGAGAAAAACGCGTTTAAAGTTTTTGGGCAAAGGCGACGCTATAGGTTGCCGCTTGACGATTTTAGCTGTCAAATCTACAATTTTGCGAATTTTACTATAAACCAAGCGGCATTTTATTCAGAAAGGATAGTACTTTTGGAAAATGCAATAAAAAAATTGATTTTTCGACTGCCTAGTCCCCTTAAAATTTCTGGGCAAAGGCAACGCTATTGGTTGCCGCTTGACGTTTTTAGCTGTCAAATCTATAATTTTGCGAATTTTACTATAAACCAAGCGGCATTTTATTCAGAAAGGATAGTACTTTTGGAAAATGCAATAAAAAAAATCGATTTTTCGACTGCCTAGTCCCCTTAAGTGGACCTTAGACTATAAGAAACTCAAAGACTTTGTTGAAAAAAATATTTGACAACATAGAAAAATGAGATTTACTGAAGGTATAGAAATATTCGTCTCTCTCAAGTGGTAAAACGGAACTCCCATTTGAAGACCATGTAAACGTACAAAACAAGGATTGTAACCCCTATCCTAAGCACCCTGTCACACACTCACGGCACAGCACCGTGTTCACGGCAAAAAGTGTGACGATCATAGAAGTTTTCCGTCTATGCGGCGACGGCAAGTGTGAAAGGTCTCCATATAATCTTCGTTCCTTCTGCCGTATAAACGGCGCCGTGCCGTGAACGTGTGAAACACGGCTTACCGCGTTTGGTATCTAGTACCGTAGACTAACCCGTCTAACCGGGAAGCACAAGACATCTATAACCCGAGTAACCCGGTTAACGCGGGTTACAGTAAGGGCGGCATCTCTTAGCTGTGTCTGGCCGCTACGTTTGACTGCGACGTTCAACAAGGTTTCTCCTTTCAATTATTTTATATTTTTCACTTTATTGTATAAAGAAGAAAAAATAATATGCAAGTAATTGTTGTTCAAATATAATTATGAAACACACATTGGAAACACCGTTCCTTGAAGAAGGGCGGCGGGGTGCCTTCCCTCTGTGAATTCGTCGGCGGAGAAGAAACCCTCTCCCTCTTGACGAAATAGAAGAGGAAAATGCCATATCAGGGCTCTCAAAATTAAACCATCGACAGAGCAATATACAGATTAAATCAGACTAAATAATGTCTACAATTCTTAATGGCGCTACCAAAATTCTGCATTGCCCTTTAAAAATATGGTAACCGTTTTTGCGAAAATATGAAATTACCGATTGTATACAACAAATGAATTTTCGCTTCGCTCTGAATCCGTTTTTCGTCCCAATGCATAGTGGGCCTCAATTCCAAGAAATAGAGAACAAATTCAAAATTCTATTTTTTCCAATCAAAATGATGAATCTTATTAAGCTACTTTATAAAAAAGTTTTTTGGCTAACGAGGGAACTAAATCTCCTAAATTCTAGAAAGAGTCGTTAAATATCACTTAATTTGTTTTATATATGACCGATATTATTACTCCACACACAGCATGACTACAGGATCACTTTTTCACGAACATCTAATAACATCATTAATAACATCTGCCCCCTTCACTGTCTCCTCTCGCTATGCCTCAAGTTTATCTTCTCGCTGGTACTCGAAAAATCGTTCCACGTCCTCCGAAGAACTTCGGCGAAAGACAAACCCGTGTCGCTTTGGAAAACTGCAACGATACAGATTAACCATGGAAGTCGTCCCTGAACTCGTGGAAAACGTTTGTCCAAAGACAGGTGAAGGCGTTTACCAATTCAGCGGAAACCTGGGTGGATCCGAGGGCATTAACGAACAACTGAACGAGTTACGTAACCGCGATTCAATCTCGTGCTGAAAGAAAGAAAACAAGAATACCACGATCTGAGGGTAAGAGGAAGTCGCGAAGGAGGTGGTGCGAAGGGGGAGAGAGCGTGCAAAAGACGAGCGGGGTTTAACGATCGATTCCATGATAAAAGGAGAACTTTTTTCGAAAGCTGGGGGACAGTCAACGAAACCGGGCATGGGTCGCATTCGAATCGAAACCCCGATACTGGGAACTTCGGCTTCGCTAGTAAAGTGCACTTAGCCGCGTCCCGCTTAATTACTCATTCCGAAAGTTCACGAAACTCTCTTTAAGCAAGTTCTTTCCTGGCAGACAGACACGCTCAGATGAGGTACAGGTGAAACGGTGGACGGATGCCAGCAGTCGATATGCAATTACACGAAACGGGCTTCTAGAGGCCCAAGACGGGCAGATCTGGCGTGGTAATTCTTAATTGCTCGACTCAACTGACACGGGAGTTTCTTACTGGACTAATTGCGACGATTAAAGGCGGCGCTAAACAGAGCGGTAGAGAGCGGGAGGTGTTTATCGACTAAACGTGCAAACGCAGTCACTTTGACGGGAAAAATTGGGCCCGGTGATAACACGAACTGATTGAAGGCATTCTATTCTGCCTTGGAGAAATATTTATTTATTTACTTATTTATGTAGTAATACAGTTTGTACGTAATTTAAACGGTATACGACTTACAATTTTCAACGTAGGGTAAATCCGGGAGACGCGGTCGACCTAATATAAACTGACTATTAAAACTAATATATAAATTGCTTGTTTTATCAGAACAAATCTATGTGTTCAGAATTTTATGCTCATGGAAAAACTGGTCGATATTTGATTTAAGACAATATTTAATGTAAATCGGGTTGGAAACTGAAGTCATGACATCTGACCACCTCTTCCGAGAGAAATGGTTTTCGTTTTTGAGAGGAATATCTCTACTATCATATTATCCCAAACATTAAACGAAAATAAACTTAGAAGTATATTTTAAATACGATTTTGTATAATCGCTGTTTGACAAAAGAGGTTAAATGTAACCCCAATTTATCTTTTAAAGCCTATAAATCCCAAAAAACACAGAAAGAAGCGAAATGACGCTATTCGTTCAACTGTTTGGTTTCTCGAGAAGGAATTCGTCTGCATTTTAACGCATTTTTACGCACAGAGTCTGAAATATAGCGACTTGACCAACTCTCCGTCCCGACCGCGTCTCCCGGATTTACCCTAGGCGGTTGCTTGCTTAGAATTTGTTGTAAGTAACTCTTAAAGTAATATATGTATTTTGTACATGTAAGCTGTAACACCGTGTACCAATAGCAAAGCCACGAGTTATCTCTATTTACAATTGAACTGGCTTGAGATCGATTGAGAGCAAGTATATAATTCGTTCCTAGTGTCGTGGGAATAGGGTGGTTCCTACGGTTGATGAGATTAACTTCATTTGCACTTAATATTTACTTTGAAGTTTGAACTCTGAAGTTAGAAGGTTCAGGTTAAAGCAATTATTTCGAGATTATGTAGTTGCTAAGTAGTATGTACTACGGGACACATGTATGTATGTATGTACTTACAAGGTGCTTCGTAACAGGATGCTTATAATTTATCCCTTGAACGGCGAGTAGCTTCCCAGTCAACCGTATGCCTGATACAAGATACATTTTGACCCATAATATAATTTCATTCCTACATATCTTACATTAAGAGGGGAATCCTATTCTTTCGGCTAAAAACATATAAAAAGATTTTGAGATTTTTTTTTAAGAAAGCAGCGATTCGATTCATCCCAAATTTGGACAATGTTTCGATGCATCTTTGAAAAAGCTGTAGGTTTTTTATTGATTTTTAACGTTCCGCCAAAAATGGACACGATATTCATATTCAGCACGCCAAAACGCGTGGTATGATGTATAATACCTACGTGCCAAAAGCTTGGGGCATGCAAGCAAACGCTTACCCTCGATTCAACAGTTCATGCTTCCTATTCGATCTGGCAGTATACACCTGGGATTTCGTGTAACATTAAAGGTAATGCTACACTAATAGTTCCTCGAATATGATCAGCATACAGACGGATATGCACTTATGTACATGTGTAATTGAATGGAAATACTGCACGAATTGCAAATGCAATATAATATTGATTCTGATTTTCGTAATGGTACACAGCATGAAGCTATCTGCCCTGGATTCCACTCATAAACACATTGACGCTAACATAATCTTAATGTATATTAAGCAGAAAGCTTCTATGTGTTGTGTGTTTGTCTGTCGCCTAAAAACTTTGGGATTGATGCAACTCTGGGATCACGAAATGTGCCTCAGCTCATTATGCCTGACTAATCAGATGAATGTGACCATTTTCGCAAAGAAACTAAAAAGAAATTTCTTTTTTTAAAAGCAGAATCTATATTTCGGGCGAAGCCAAGTAGTAAAGTTAGTATATATATATAGAGTAATAATTTCTTTTAAACACTTCTTTCAGGATTTTGTACAATCGTTTGCAAATGTTAGTTGCCTAAGCTCAAATGCCATGTAAAATTGAAAACCCAATTTCATGCCACTGCACAAGCCTAATTTCAGACTCTCATTTCATGTTGACATTCAACGTCATGTTCAAACTTGGATTTTACGTCATTTCTGCATGTTTGTTTATACACTCCAGTTTCGTCTGGTACTTTTACATAATGTAGCATTTAATATCATAATATTCCATAATTTTGGTTAAAATGATTGTTTCATAATGTACAAAATAATGGAGAAACTTGTGTCCAACGATGCAAATTTCTGATTTCTGACGAATTAAGCAAAGATGTTTTCATTTTTAGCTCATTCCACGTAGAATTCCATTCCACGTGATTTCTTAAAGTATGCCAAGAAGAAAGTAATGAAGTCACATTTATGTGACTTCGTAAGTTATCACTTACATATATTTGTTTTTAATTTTAGGTAACATTCAGTACAAAACAGATTATAGTAGAATTTAAGTTAAAACCGTAAAAAAAATATAAGAAAAAGTTAGAGTACCGTAATAACATTCAGTAAGCTCCAAACTATCATCATTCTGAATCTAATTTAAAAACCGAATGAAATTTAATTGAAACTTTTTAACGAGTAACACTGGACGTCCATAATTAACTAGATACACTAAAATCTCGTTACTTTAAATCTCAACTCGTTCGTAAAACTTGCTGAAGACAGAGGACAATATTATACGGTTTACATTAAACTTTTTCCACGATATTCACAAAAAATAGTGATCAAAAGGGTATTAAAAAAATTACATGATTCTATTTTAAATAAAGCTTTTATGACTTGAAATCGCAATAAGTGGCATTGAGGAAATTCTTTTTCCAGTCACTGCGCTCATCTCTTTGAGCAGTTTATTTTTGAGACCAAGATGTAGATCTCTAATATCATATATAAATTTTGCATATGTTAAATGATGTGGAACAGTATCCTCCCCTTCGTCTGGAAAAAGACATAGGTAAAGTGACTTTTGGAATTGCACTCATAATATACACTCGGTGTCAAAATTAAACGATAACGGTCGCCGAAAAATTGTCGATCTTTAAACTGTTGTAACTTTGTGAAGAAAAATCGTACAATAATCCCCCGGCGCCATTTTGAACGACGAAGCCTCTTACATTCACCTCCGATGTCACCTGTTGATTTTCCTCGAAGATGCTTTTACACTAGGAAGCGAAGCGGAAAAGTCAAGATGGTTATTTCTCGAATTTTTTTTAAGTCAAACGACTCTACGGCGTTTAAATATGATTTTTCACAACTCAAATCACCACGAATGTGAGATTGAAACTTACCCTTACAACGACCCGTTAAAAGTGGATGTCATATGTTAACGCAATAATCGTAATAGTTTACAAGAATTCATGTCTCGATTTTGAAGGGTTGACTGCAACGCATACCCGCGATATTGTGATCTCTACATACTTCATATTACAAAAAATCGGTTGAAACACAATCACTAATGGATGCCATCGACCCAATTATGATGTAGCAAAGCAAGAGCTCTCTGAGTGGACTTTGAAGCAGCATGTAATCTAGTATACGTCAAATGAATTTTCTCCTCGATATCGAAGGTACGCTGTTGTATGACGGACTGCAAACTCGTTTCAATTCGACGCTCGTTGGCTGACCAACCCTTCAAAACGGGGCAATTTGTTTACCATACTCACGGCTGATTATATTACCATTTCCAGACACCGAGAATCCGAAAGTTTCGACATGCCCGACGTCCTTTGAAGTGCGACTAAACCCTGGCGAACGAAATCGCTTAATATTCTGGCAGGAGCCAACGTTCACTGACAACGTCGGCGTGGAGCGAGTCTACAAAACGAGGGTGAGAGAGAGAGAGAGAGAGAGAGAGAAAGAGAAGGAGAGGGTAGCCATCCAGTTCGAGTGTAACCCTAGGCCAAGCCATGTCTCCGTTTCCTCTGCTCAAAATTTCGACCGTTTTTCACGACCACCCTCTTTTATTTCTCACATTTAACCGCCCTTTCTGACCCCCCTTGCCATCCCTCCAAAACGAACGATCTCCTTCACTCTTTTTTTTCGCAAACGGTTTATTAAAACTTCCGCTCTAACGATCGAACTTACCAATCCAGCTGTTATCTCTGGCCAAGATATCCCCCATTAATTACCTCTCGGTGTCTCAAGCACAGATACCTCTGACTTGGTGTGGGTAAGAGGGAGGTGAAAAGAAGAGACAGTAGGAGGAGCTACTTTGTTCACCCGTTCTTTTCTTATGCTTCTAATTTCAGGAGCTTTTAACAAGAAATTTGAGGAACGGTTAATGATTATTTCTGGTTGCTTGCAAGTTCGAGTCGTGGGTGACACCACGCTCATCGCAGCAGCGTGGTAACGTAATCGTGAATTCGTCGGACAGCCGATAATTGGCGAGCCGTAATTGGTTCCTCCTGTGCGGCTGATAAATGACTGCTTTGGTGCGTTGAAGCAAATTGCTAAGTTGCGTCGATTAAAGTGGCCTCGGGGTGAAGGCGTAACGGTGCAAGTATGGGGTATCGAAGTTCATTAAAAAATATAGTTGAGGTGAAGGGCATGGAAAATTGTCCATATTTGAGCAACAAATGGACAAATATTTCCAAGGAAGTAGTCAATAAACAAAGCGAATGTGAAAACCTAAATATTGCTTCATATGCACAATATTTGACTGTTGAATGTTAATTAGCAAAGGAAATACATAGTTGTAACATATGTATGTTACATACATTCTTGTATTTCGTTAGTTACATTCAGCTGGTTTAATTCGAAATTATACAAAAATATAATCAATTTTCATGTCATTTTCAGTACAAGAACCTCACCAATTCTATTATAAAAATCGCATAATTTTAAAGTAAAAAATATCTATAAAAAATTTATTTTTCTTCTGTCAATGGTTCCATTAGTAGATAATATGAAGGCTTGTTCCATTTCAAAAGTTCAATAATGCAGTCGGGATAATTGTGTGACAATTAATTATTAACCGAACTTCAACTGTATCTCGTTTGTAAAAACGAGGCGATTCAAGTAGTTTTTATGTTTCTTCAAAATTTTCTGCTTTCGATTGCGTGTATATTATGACCATTCTGAGTTTGTAGTTGAAAAACGACATGTATTATGCATCATGCTAATAATTCCGTCGAAGCCGTCGTGCTATCGCGATGGACGGTCGCATTTCAATCTCAAAGGGGATTCGGTTCTCGGTCTATCGAAAGTTAACTCGCGTATATTCCGTCCAGGAACCCGGACAACTGATGTACCCCGGCATTCACAACGTGCGCTACATTGCTTCCGATGCAGCCGGAAATCGAGCCGAATGCCATTTCTCGATACACGTGCGAGGTAAATTTATGCAATGCATGGAGAGGCTTCACGTAGTCGTATGGCCACCGGATCGATGATATCGAGAGACGACATCCATCGAATATTTTGGGGAAATCGCTAAGCATTGAATATGCCCTAGCCAGTCTAGCCATTGTGTGCTTAATTCATTTTTAACTTCTGCGGCTACCCCAAGAAATGTAGCTACAGTAGAAAATGTAGCAATCCAATGTGTATTTGATTCTGTTTTTCTTTTGTTTCGTCTCCATATCGCTTATTTGCTGCAACAACGACACAACTAAAAATTTTCAGTTTTTGAGTTATTAGTATAGAAAAGGCAGTTGTTGTTTAGCAAAGCTTTTGAACGCGTTTCCCCAAAAATTGTGAATTTTGAGTTATGTCGTTGTTACAGCAAATGAGCGATATTATCTTTCAATGTAGATTAGGTTTATAACAGCACATTGCTAAATCTCTGACAGTGCCTAGTTATATTTTTTACTGATGTTATGGACATTTTTAGAAAGATCCAGTATACTGAATGTTAGTCAAACATGTGTGAAAGCATATAGCTATCTGCAGAATTAGTTTTCCCATAAACAAAAACTTTGTTCGAAAAAAAATCACACTACCCTTACAATCCATTTTTTCTAGACTCACTTACGACCTTGTAAAGTGGACCACGTATTTTTGGCCGTCCTGTACAGTAGCTATCTTCTTGCTCGATCGTTTTTCATTTATCTTCTACATACAAAACCAATTATTTCCATTTAAAATTTTCACGAAGAAATACACAAAGATTTATGAAACGCCCCTATATAATCGATTAACCGAGAATGCCCCCGAATCAGCCGGTAGTCTGAGGTTTCAATTGACTCCAACTAATTGCTTCGCTTTAATGGATTCGACGAAGGCGATTCCCCCATAAAACATCCAAGAGGAGTCGCGCCTAATCGACGAAGTGGCGTCGATAAGAAAAGAATTATGCTTTCGTCGGGCTTCGGTGGAATTCCGTTCTCGATAGCATCGGCTGGTCGCGATAGGAAACGATTAATCGAACTTATCTAGTTTCCCGTACATTTTCAGAATCCGAGCATCGTCGAGATTTCGAGGTGAGCTGAAAGGAACTGTTTGGCCGGGTTTCGTGCAACCCCGAATGCCTTTGTAGAGCGACGAAATCCGGCTTGGTGTCCTCTTTCATCGAGAAACATAACTCTGTTTCGTTCATTTCGTGGCATTTCCAGCCTCCTTCCCTGTGTCCCATCCATTGTGGAGCTTCAGTATCGAGCCGTGTTCGGCGTTATCCCAATGAAATCTCAATTATCGCGGATTTCAGACCTTCCAGTGATGACTTAACAATTTCAAGACCGTCTTTTTGGCACACCTCTATCTGCTGCTGTTAAGGGTTGAGCATTATATCGGGTTGTCTAAAAAGAGGCTACCTTATCTTCAATTGTCGTCTATGCCTCAACAAACATATTCTACTATGTAATATATAAGAGGTGGAGATATACAATTTCGGCATAAGCAATACAGAGTATTTGTAATTGCTGACACAAATTGCACATGAAAAAATAAGTGGAAAATGTAGACTAAGATTCTTTTATTTGATGAATCGGTTTCGGAAAAAAGTAATATGAAACATCCATTCAGTACACATTCAACACAAGACGAAAACTAGCAGAATGCAGTTGTGAATATGATTCAGTAGTGGATAGAATAGATTCTTGTGCAAAAATAAATTCAAATTCTAGAATCATTTGTTTTTGTTGATCCTTTGTTGATATTTAATCAAGTGCGCGTGAACTGGACGATTCTTCAAAATTGATTTTCCTGAAAATAAAACCTAAGCCCAAGAAAAGATATTCTATTGTTTTGATTTATTTCTGCCGCAGGATTTATTTCATCCGCAGTTGTACCACACTTGTTGCTACCTTTTACCAGTTTTCAGTCAAGTGCACATATATCAAACGAGTTTTCACAATAGGGTTTCTGGAAACTGACGATTTGCATGAAAAAATTGTATCATATATTTTTTACTTAATTTCTCCATACAGAATAATTTCCTTTTTGGTTATATCTTTCATTATGAAACATTCTGTATATGAGAAAGGATGTTGTCAATTTTTTTAATTAAACGTGTATTATAGATTCATAATATAAAAACCCCCTATTATACATTTCAGAATTCCCTTTCAAATATACAATACTTAAGAGATCCTTTATTACTAAAATTTTGTTACTTTTTAAATAACAATTCTGAATTACTTTGGAACGCATTCATCGTTCGAGATTTCGCATTATATTTCCTTGAAAACTTATTCATACTAAATACGAAACACGCACGCGAATTTTCAAAATAGCAGGTCTAAATTAATTGTTAGTGCATAATTCAATAACATGACGAATACGAGCTCGTTTCTCACAATTTGAAAAATCCTTACTCCATCATGTGATCCCCAACCCTTCAGCCCCCATCGAGAAATATTCCAGAAACTTTGGGGATGATGTTGCATGTTCGAAACTTTCGCAGAAAAAATTTCAAAACGCTCCCCCTATGCTTACTAAGTTTATCACGCGATTTACGAGAGGGGGATTCCGCGGCGTGCTGCTGACAGACAATTTTATAGTCGTTCGTCGACTCCGAAAAAAAAGAAGAAGCGATAGCTGCTCGTAATGGAAACACCCGGCTGCCGGTTGTAAAAGCAAGGAAACACGGTTTTCCCGTTCTCTCCGCAAATTCCACTTTCTTTTTTTACGTGCATCCACGATTGCTTCGGAAACTTCTCTCGCGTAGGAAACAGACTTTGCACTCGATATTTCGTTTCGTGGATGACGGAAGACACAGCTGAATTGCGGTTTAATCGGTCGGTATCGACGAGATCGTTTTATTAATGCAGCAGCATCCCCATTAATTGGAAATCAATTAACACACCTGTCGATTATTCGAATACCTATTAATTAAACGCCCGTTCATCTGCATACATGATAACCGGGCTGTTATTGGCATAATTAGCACGTCATCAAATTGATAAATCATGTTAATGCTTTCAATATGGATGACGTTAATTAACACTCATGCCTGTCCATCAGGATTTCTTTTCTTACGTGCATATGGATTTTCCGTAGGTATGCTTTGATGCTTTTTTATACGGCACAATTGAAACTACGATTATTAGAAAATTCTTTTTCTGCCAGTTATTCTTATGTGTGCCTAACTGATACCACTATTGTTAACAATCATTGGGGAATTCAAAATATTATGCATATTAGAGTTGGTTATTATTTGGACAATTCAGAGTATAGAGTACCTACAAAGGGTGATATATGATTTACCTACAGTAAGTGCAGAAATCCATGCTCGATAGAGAACTCCAAAAATGAATTTAACCTATATATATACCATGTGTAAAATTAAGAATGTTGTTGGATAATATCTCTAAAGGGAGTTGTGAAATTTTTCCATTCTTGGAAAAATTTCCATTCCATTCGTGGAATCTGCTGCTTATAACTATCATATTAGATCATGCCATACGTAATGCGGTTTTTGTGAGAGCTGGGTTTAAAAGAATGGAACTCGTCGCGTTCGTCACTTATCCATTAGTCACAATTCTTTCCTACGGACCAATAGTTTAGACGGAATCGAGCGAAACATAAGAAAAATGTAATGTTTTGGGGCCGAAATTGAAATCGAAAATTCATTCTACGATCCATCGTCATCTAAAACGTGTTGGTAAGGTTTGCAAATGCGGAGAATGTACCGAAAAAAACACATTACTTATGGGATGATCTACTAACATTATCAATCATAGTTGTCCATCGTTCAACTGCCATTGAAACGTTTCAATGAAACCAATGAGTCCTGTGATCGCCGAAATTCAATTTAAATTCAGTGCTTACACTTGTCTCGCCATTTAGCCACGGTACTACAGAAGAAGGATGCTGATGTGTCCCGGTAGACCGCCCCAGCAGATACCATCCACCGCTTACGGGGTGAGTGAACGTGCCTTCTACGTCGGTCCCACGCCAGAGAGAACCGGGAAAGCACGAAGATATATCCTAATTCGATTTCTAGTGGCAGATACCGAACGGATGCTACCTGAGGTACACGAGAATTTTCTCCGGGGCATACGCGGTCCAGAACTATCGAGGACAGAGGCAGAACAGTTATCAGGACGCAAGGGCGGCTTATCACGAAGTTCATCCCATCCATGAGAGCCAAGGTCGTCTTCAACTACCCAGATCGTATCCCCTCGGCGACTGTAAGTGTTGTACGCTTCTTTTACTCTCTCGCTACTAATGTCTCTAAAGTTGCCGGTCCGCCGTTTCGTGACTCCGTAACGCTGGTATTCACGTGTAATTGCATGCAGCTGCATGCAGTTCCTCGTAGAGTAAACCAGAGCTGGGTACAATATTTGATATTTGTCTATGAAATCCAAGTAAGGAGTAACGAGAAACTTTAAGTAATAAAATCATTTGCTTATTTTCCGTTTTAAGTATTAATTCAAAAAGGATGGTTAAAATAATTTGTCTTAGTAATCTCAATTCGTTTCAGCTTGACAATTTATGAATTTAAAATTATTTCTTTCAATAAATGGTTATAATTTTCAGTACGTGTAGAGATAAGAATTAGGAAAATTGAGAAAATAGAATTAGAAACCAACCGATGAATTAGGTTAAACATTTATATGCTCTTGAAAATTATTCTACAGAGAAAAATAGTGGAAAATATATTGTTTCAACTACAGTTGCTGAAATACTTTATTCGACGAGTCAGCGGAATAAAGTGGCCGACCCAATAGTGCTGTTTGCGGTCTTCGCAAATACGGTCGCAGGAAAAATTAGCATCATTTGCGATCTATACAGCGGCAATTCCTAAGGAACTACTGCCCGTGATTTCGTAGTCGCAGAAAAAAATGGGCTCACTTTTGGAGCGATTTACTTCTACTTCTATTCCATGCGTGAACAGTCCACTATTCCACTAGCGACGATGCATAACGTGGGAAGTACCAAAGGAATCAAAATAACTGGTTTGCAATTTTTTACAAAAATTATTCAAATTTATTATGGGGTTACATTTTTTAAGATTTTCCCGTGATATTTGCTGTGGTAAGTGGATGATTAAATGGATCAATTTATTTTTCTCATTCCCCTCCTTTTTTTCAAGACATTTGAAACTGGATGACATTGAAAGTCGTTTTGAAAGCCTTTTTGAATAGAGAATATGACTATGAAATTTCAAAATAGCCCTTAGCACTCAGCGAAAGATTAGTTAAAATTCTCTCCCTGCTTAAATACTTTACACACTCTACATGATGTAAAATATGTAGGTATAACGAGAATCTTTGGTAAGCAGATCAGAGAAAAAAACCCTAATTTATTGAGAAAAGCGAACATGAACCATGGCGTCAAGGAATTGGAAGAATCAGAGCCGAGACATGTTTAGATACCCTCTTTAAAAGGGAGCCGAGGCATTGGTAGGCAGGGTAGTTCGACAAACGCGTTACGTCGGAGGAAAGATTTGCAATTCAGAGAAATCAATGAGGAAACGTGATTAAGCTCGCCCCGTGAAAACTCGGCTAGGTTTTTGGGTGGAAGGCTGCGCGAGGGATCAAAAGAACGGCAACACGTGGAACGAGGGAAACCCCGAAGCGTCGGGCCAAAGCAGAGGGACACGATGTTGCACGGTTAGAGTTAATCACAGGCCCTCGGGTAATGCGCTGATGGGAAACACGTTACTCTCAAAGAAATCCGAAGGGGATTTCCTAGGTGTTTCGTTCACTGAATTTAGAATTTCTTGATGAAATTACGGGGTCTAAGTACGATAATTTCGTGGGCTGGCACACATGGTGATTCCGTATGTAAAATTCAGACGAAAATATACTACAGCATTCATTCACATAAGTATTGCTTTGTTTCCGAAAAAATTGATTTCGAAGGGAAGCTTTATGTTTAAATACTGCTGTAAATTAAGACACATTCTAAGACTGTCTATACTTTTGCCAACTGTTGTATCAGAACCTATCAAACTATCCTTGTCTGTGCTGATACGATACGGTGCGTATAAACACCTATATACAAATTGCATTAAAGAATACTTTTCTGTCTACGTTCTGAATTGATCATTCAAAGTGTGATAATCAATTTTACCCAGACACCATCGAATGTTTCAAAACCGTTGCCAAAAGTGTTGCAGCGATGTGGGACGAAATATGGCTTTGACATTGGGGAGTTGGAATATGGGAAAGCGGGTTGATAAGAATGGGAGGCGAAGATCGTAAGACATACGTGATTTCGAAGAGCGAAGATCGACCGAGCTCCAATGCAAAATAACGCATTTTTGTCGGTGTCAAGCGAACTCGTCTCAAGAGTACGGTTCAGCTATTTGCATTTTTCAACCACGAACTGGGCCAAGATGGTGGTAACGGAAAAAGAGGGGTTTTGGCCGGGTCTGAAAATTCGACAGAAAAAGGGAGCAAATAATTTTCCCTCGAGCAACGTAAATGGTATTGAGACAATTTTACGCTGCCGTGCAATTAAAAAGTACGTTCCTTAAGAAGAGAAATATTTGGATGAAAAGTGTCGAAATTGCTGGTCCATCAAGTCCTTGGGTAATACAATAAGCGATGCCTCATTTGAAATTCCGATCGTTCCATTACCGTGTGACCTGTATTCCCTCCGGGGACACGTTTGCACGCGAAAAAGACCTGCTATCAATCCTACGAGGATTTTAAAATGTCGCGTCTTGTTGTCAGTAGATGTCTATGAATGCTGGTTAGTTTTCATAGAATGTCATTGACATAGATTTAACATTTTCGACCAACGTTGTACGTTTCTTTAATTGGAGTAACTAATTCACAGATCCCTGACTTTAGTATAAGCTAGGTTGTTATAGGGTTACGCTTGGAATCATCTTATTTAGAAAGTCAGAGAGGACAATAGAATTATTATGAAAGTAGTGAAATTATTATGTGAGCAGTTTTACACCTCTAATATTTATAAATCTACTAAGGTAACATATCTACATAATTATGTTATAATAAGTGAAATATCTTCACAAATCTGCAAGAGAATGAATAAAATATTCACATTTATAAAATGAGTGCTTCGAAACCGTTCATCTATGACGAGTGTTTAAACAATTAATTTTTTAATTCTAATCGTGTTTACATCTTTAAAAACAAGCAGAGGATCGAAGCTGAATAAAATCGTTTCAAAATAGTCCGATTTGTTTCGTGTTTGGACTCATTTTCCATTAATAATATTCTCATGAAGGCTTAATGAAAAATGTGAGAATTTAAGCCGCAAGCGTGGCTGATCGCTCTCGGCTACACAGGGTGTTTCGCAGTATTGAGCGGTTTTAATAGTTAAACATCGAGCAGCACAAAGTCTGTTTTCGGACAATCATGTTATATGAATTTAAAAAAGGTGAAAATGCTGCCTTGTTATTCTTCCTCAGCCTCTGTATTCCACAAACAATACCATCATCGTACCTTTCGCGGTCATGACAAAATTATTTAAATGGAAAAATATAAGCGTACCCCTTGGAGCCAAACAACACAGTCAGCACTTTTTCCAATCAAAACCGGCATATTTCTATGAATGTGGCATAAATAAGCTTACAGATTGGTAAAATAGAATCATGGAAAACAATGGACATTATACAATTGATTGAATGTAACAATAACACCATTGTAAATTGATTTACATTTACAACCAAATATAGGTATTCAAACGAGAGTCAATTGAACACATTTATCTCAATGTATTATTCGCGATTGAGTTGTATCTTTTTATGGTTTGCAATGTTGCAGTAATCAAAATACGCCATCCCACTTAAAGTAACGCCATTGACTTAGGAAACTTGGAAAATATTAACTTTAAAGAAAAAATCTTTAATTACGACAATATAACTAATAATAATTAAATAATAACTAACTAATCACTAATAATACTATAATAATTTCTCAAAATAGAAATGTCATATAAAACGGTAAATGAAAATGGAGTTTATAGAAGAACGATGAACTTATAGGTACATAAAACCTGGTTTACAATCCGCGTCATACTATTCGAATACACCAGCGGCCGTGGCCGTGATGGAAAACACCGGTTCTCGTTAGAACACCGAAGTTAAGCATCACGGGGCGGGTACTGGGGAAAGATGGGTGACCACCTTTCTTCCGGTATGTCGCTGCTGCTGGGACTCGAAGGAGAGAGAGGAGGGAAAAATAGGACTATAGTTCGTTGGGCAATATAAGCGAAAAAGCTTGAAACGCCATCCTGTTTAAGAGGAAAAAAATATATACATACATATACATACATACTATTCGAATACTACAAACATTTAAGATACAACATCAGTGCAAAGAATACTCAAATAAGTATTATTCGAATTATAGTCGCCGAATATTTAAATTATTGAAGTGTTTAAATATTAGAATACAGAAAAACTCGAACAAGTATATAATCGTCTAAGCCTGAATCTCGCCTGGGTTAGCGGCTATCGGTCACCGAGCGGCAGCAACTCAAGAATTTCCCTAATGGAAAACCGCACTTGGAGTCTACGAACGAGCGTTTCCCGATGCCGTCGGAAACAAACGAAGGAAGAAAGAGACGAGCGAAAATCGCGGGCATCAGCGGCTGTTCAATTATGGAAGACGTTTCCGTGAACAGTGTGCGGGCTGCAAACGACATCGATCGCTCGAGCTTCCAACCGGCGATCGAGGTTCTAACATGAGGCGCGAGACGGATCGAACCACTATTCCCGGAAAACGACCACGTTCAGAAGAAGGAAGGCAACGGTATGCTGAACGTCGTGGAGCCCGGGAAGCTTGTTCTAACCTTGCAATCGATACCACCATTCGTCGTCGAGAGCGTTTTCGCTTTGACTTTGGCAGTGCTGCTGGCTGTACCCTTAATCCTTCACGTTCAATACTTTCTAGTATGTATTTCCTTGGAGTATAGAGCATTCGACGGGGTCTAGACGTTAGATTCCTTGGAAACAGATGGAGGTTGTGGGTCGAACCGCACTTTGCGTGACTGAATCGGAGTACTGACGCTGTGATGTGGTTATTTAATACGACAATAGATTTTTATTTCTGAGGGGTGGGTACGTAACCTAATTTTAAATGCAATCCCATAATGAACAGACTTTCTCGTTTATTATCACTTACATATTTTTTTGAATGACTTGTTTTTGAAATGGAAGTTTTCGTCTGCTGTCGTTGACAATTATAAAGTACCTACATCGAAAGAAAAAAGTTTAAAGTTTTTCAGCGTAAATATTATTTCATATTTTCTATTCTTATTAGCCAAACCCTTCGTACTTAAATATTCAAAAATTTCGTGTGATACTTACATTTGTTGGTGATTCAATTATCTTTAATTTGATATAGGTAATCTTCGACCATATCGATCATTCGCAATTAGGGCTGGGACTATTCGAATAATTTAATATTCGAAAGAATTATCCTTATAATACCTAATCTCGCAAGGCACGCTTATTTATTCCACCCACAATACGTCACGACTCCAGCCGTCAAACCTCGAAGTTCCCAGGGAATCTAATTTGACAAGCAAGACTGCTCGCGAGAATCTTGCCAAACAAACAATCGGTGAGCCGGTCGCTCATGACAAACGCGATTTTGCCCAATCAACCGCGTCGTCGCCCGTCCGAATAAAATATACGTAGTTGTACAGGGGATATGAGAAGCACCGGTCGCAACATTCCCAATCAAAAATTCCGCTGCCGTACCTTCTGTTATATACCTAGCAGACTCGCGTCATCGACTCCGCCGAATCTTGCTATTTGTACACACTGTCGGAATACCGAGTACCCTCGTCTTAGGACGCTCCGCTGAGATGCAGCTTCCGAAGCCCAACCGTTCGTCGTACCAGCCAAGGGACCGAACGAAGTCACGATCGGGATGTGGTGACGCACTATCCAGCGTCGGTGTTCGTCGACTCCGCATCTAGCTCGAGCGCGGACCTGCATCTGGGATCGGCTCGTCGGACAATCTCGACGCCGATCCTGCAAGCGAGCGGCGACAACGTAGGGAACTGTGGGGATTTTAAGGTGAGGCCAGCTCTCCATGACGATCATGGAAAAACGGATGTGACGATGAGGCGGAACGACGTGTCGCTGAAGCAGTCATCTTCGTTTGTTGTCACCAACTCGGAGCTACCTATCGTCGACATATCAGCATTCAACTACGCCGCCTACCGTCATCAATTAATAGAGGCAGCGCTACGAAAGCAGTACGACGATTATCAACCACCCGGGGACGTTGTCTTGAACTCGATTCATTTGAACAATAACGATTCCGCCGTGGCTGTGCATCTCAATGATCGCTACCATCACAGTTTCTTCGACTTCGTTGAAGAGTATTACGATGCCACTACGGGGATGAGCAAGAAGGAGACCGAGTACCTGCACCCCTTGGATCATTTCTTGGTGAAAGGCACGCAAAAACCGAAGACCGTGGAAAAAGAGACGGAAACACGTGCGGTGGATGTTATCGACACCGCTGATCAGGATGAAAAGTCGCCACGGATTTCGTTCTACGATGATACTGTGAGAAGGAGTAGTTCGACGCAGAGGATGAAGCTTAATGGAGACTTAGGTATTTTCAAGGTGTTTTCGTTAATAGGTGATAAGCTTGTTGAAATGAATCTTGCAACGACCGATTAAGTGTGTACTGACTATGACGACTCTCACATTTCTCAACTTATTATTATTTCGTCTTTATTGTATTGTAGACTCAAAGATGAATAGAAGCTCGAGAATATCGAAGGCCAGGCCATCTAGCACTGGTGCAGATTCCTCAGCATCGAGAAGGACCGCAATTTCACACAATGCGGGGAAACGGAGCGCCACGAAGATTTTGAGGCCTACATCTAGCACTGACTCAGTTAGTTCGAAACGAGATACTTTTTCGGGATCGCAGAAACGGGACAAGAGGCGAGAAACCCTCTCTTCGAATGATGGGGCTGAGAGAGAATCAATAAACTGCACCACGATCAGCTCCATAGATTCTGAGAGTGCTTACAGCGAGTCCAGCAAGTTCCGCGACGATCATTCATGCCACTCTCGCGACTCCTCCGTTGCTTCCAAACCATGTACGACTGACAGGCCTCAAGTTCAACCCTGGTTTATTGGCAATTCGCGAATGTCCTTTAACAAAAAGTATGGAACCAGCAACAAATCGTCGAACAAGATGTTTGAAGTGACCAGAAGAAATTCGACCATAAAGAAGCCAGATATATCAAGCAAACTGTCGTCCAGCAAGCAAACTGTTTACTCTAACGTAGAATATACTGCTCACACACCGTCGAATCTCTCTCAACTGGGAAAGAAGCCTGAAAGAAGTAATAGAATAGAGAGCAAAGACGATCTGAAATCAACATCAGTCGCTCGAACAAATCATTTGCGAAGCAGTGAACCTGACAAGTTAGAAGTCATTCGAAGTGAAACTGAAGTGATTCCAAAGCCAAATCTATCATCTTTGGTGGATAATTTATCAGCGAAAAGGCTAGCTAACTATTCTTCTGGTTGTCCAATTTGTTCAACGTCGAAATTCTCGCCTGAAACGTTACCGAAGGTTGAAATGCCTGAATCCATGGATTGTTTCGTTGATGTAACTCGACAGCCTCCAGAGAAACCTAGGTTGAAGACAATTCGCTCGAAGGAATTGTCCAACGAGTCGCACGTGGAAAATAAGAAAGCTGAAGAATTGGAGTGCTCAAGGTTACCCTGGATGCAGAGCCACCCTGATAAATTCGCGAAGCGTTATCGCAATAGGAGGCAGAGGTCAAGAACATCCAGTCCTGTGCTAGCGAAAGTAGCTGTGTTGAGTCCAAAAATAGAGCTTTCGATGGAGACATTGCCCCCTAAGGACCAATTTCATGAAAACGTCCCAATAAACTCTATTACTAATGAGAGCAACGAAAAGAGGAAAGAACAGTCGTATGGATCGTCGCAATTGTTGCGGGAAAACCGAAAGCCAAATGTAGGTGCAAATTCAAAACCAGACTCATATGCAAAGAAACATACTCCTGGTGTGACTAAATGCACAGAAGGGGTGAAAGCGAACTCTGCGAAATTGACAGACGATTTTAATGGAAGAAAAGCTGCAGGAGCTATGAAAAATTTAGGAGCAAGGAGCGGTAAACCTATTTTTTCAACGAATAGCACACTGTATTCGAGTTCGAGGACATTGCAACAAAGGGTGGTCGCATCCAAAGTGAACACTGGTTTACACGACAGCGTGAGTGGCATGCGATCGGTGCAAATGAGGTCGAATAAGTCTCTTTCGAATGAAAAGCGAATATTGAAAACCGCAAAACCGGAAAAAACAGGCGTCAGTCCGGCGGCTATGGAGGATAATGTTTCTAGTGGATTGAAGCTTCCTCGTCGTGACTCCAAGGCTGGTATAGCTATGCAAGTTGGTCTGAAGAAATATATAAAGAAGCTGAAGCGCGTGTTATCTGATCGCGACAACACTAATATCGGCGAGCTGGCTTCTCTGAGTCTGACGGATGCCATTATACCGGAATTAGAGTCAGCCTTGTCCTCCATGGAGGTCCAGCAAGTGCAAAATTTGTTGAACATGGCAGAGAAAAGTCAGAGTTGACACAAAAAGATTTGCCCAACTTGGTGGAAAATGTATTGTAAATGAATATATAATTATATAATTATATGTTCGTTTATAATCATTTTTTGCTGGGTAAATTGCGTGAGCCGGACATGTACGAAATTATTTTTCACATTTAAAGGCACAGTTAGATATTAATGGGCTCGTTTGAGTATTTGAAATAGCGAAACGTCGTGATAAGATTCATCTATACGTAGCTTCGTCAAAAGTACAATTTAATGTATCTCGCAGTACTCGTAAATCTTTGAGCCTTGGTTCGTTATAGTGAGCATCATAAGTTTCAAACATCTGTCTAAGAACTTGAGATAAGAAATAAGGATGGAAAGAAGACGTTCCTACAAAAGATTATGCACCTGTTACCACTTTAATTAAATCACTCGGATACTGAAGACTTTATTTGCGACAGTAACTCCATCGCGTATAATTGTTATACGCATTATTTCTTAAACATTGCGTTATCAAAATGGAAGTGTACGATATTCATTTTAAAATAACAGTCCTAAGGTGTTAATCTTTTTAATTATTATTTCCTCTCGCTGAGAAAATTCCCATGACTGATAACGGTACACAAAGTACTATGTTATAATAATACAAGAAATAATACTTAATTGGAAATGGGTTGATTTCATCTAAAACCGATATAATAAAAAGAACGAAGCATAAATTCTCTTGGACACAAGGATTTTCTTTTCAATAAAATTACTTCTGAAAATTATTATTATTATAAATATGATTAGTATGCTTCTACTGCACTGTTGCCATGTACTGTTGAAACAGGTTAATGTAAAAATATGTTGCATGTATAAGCATATTTATTAGACATATTCCAGTGAGTCTCTGGTCACTGGGCAGATCATTACCATGTTTCAATAGAATACATAGTACAAGTATATTTCCAAGCAACTTAACACAGTTTTACATACGACCCACGTAGTTACTTTATTATCTCTTAAATTGTTAAAGGTGTTATCCTACTAGACGTCAGACGATACACACACGTACTCAAAGAGCTGCCCCTTATATAGATTAATGAAGATCCCTTTATTTCATCAACTTTTCAACAATACCGGGAATAAGTTTATGACACGGCCGTGATTAATTGACATTTTGAGGTGGTAATGCTTTTTTGCATAGTCTTTAATTTATACGTTGACAGTCAAGGAACTTTGAGATTCTAATTAGAACGCCAAGGACCAGGTGTATAAATCCACGACCACGTTAAAGTTGGTACAAATTCGAATTCAAGAATTGCAAGTTGATTTTTCCAAATTACGGACAACTCCAAGATCTCTACATTGCATACCTGCATGCCATATCCAGCAGGCGTATGAGAAGTGTATGCAAAATCCCAGATATTCTCCAAAATTTCTCATTGGCATTCTCGCGCACTCACTCCTGTCGATAACTCACATACCTTGTTCTACCACCTCCAACCCCAAGAATATCTTGAAGAATAATAGCGATCCAGCTCCACAAGAGACCACTAGCACAAGTGCATGTGTACTTGATGAAAGTTCGAACTCGTTTTCCACAGAAATCATGCCCAGTACGAACAATATTTATATACTCTACAATTTCGATTGAATTTTTAACAAGGAACCATCTTGTGCCCGTTTGTACCACGTATTTCCAGCACAACCTATGTTTTTTTATACTAAAAACTTTCCACTGATGAAAGCAACCTGTTCTTTACTCTTGATCGCCAATGAATTTCCGTTATTCACCACCAATTAAGGTTAAGGAGCTCGTTAAGTCCAACTATTCTTTAGTGATTTATGCCATTTGCATCATCAACGGTCAACGTGTTAGACAAGATGACTATTAATAATATGTAACAAGAAACGGGGACAACGGAGCGTAACTTGTTCGAAGACGTTTCGCGATTATGCTGCATGCGGAAAGAGCTTTCCGTGAAGATGACACCCGCTTGCGGAAAACGAAGAAGAACTAGCGAGAATTTCAGTACTTGATGCTGCCTGCAATCTCGTTCAAGGTTTACGATGCAGCTTTTAACAGTCAGCATTCTTGCACAACTTACTTTCAAAAGGAAGGAATTCTAAGTCGGTGCGAATCACAGCAAGAAACTTCGAGGATTACTTTTGAACGGATGCGTTTTTAGATACTGAATGCACAACGACCTGTTAATGTACCTACTCCGGTTTCTTTTTCCTCGACACCTTTTTATTATTACCTTTTTTTTGCCTCATTTTGATTCTTGCTACCTGGGTGTTTCACTGTATTACACTTTCTAAGGTTGTGGAGTTTATTTACATTTTTTGGGCATGAGACTCCTCTTGTTATTCTTCTTTGTGCGTCGTCTTTGATATGTAATCCCTTTTTGTCTACTTGAATTTATTTTAATTTATGAAGTTTCACTCTTTTTTTAAGATTTTGAAAGTTAATATTCTCCCCTACTATTTTTGTCTCTTATCTGTACTGCTGGCTTCTTGTTCATTCCAATTTCAGCATAATTTCTAAAGTTCCACAGTTTATTTCAAATTTTGAAGTCGAATGTCCCGTTCTTACTCTCTTCGTGCCTTATCTTCAGCCTTGCTACACGTTCGTTTTAATTCACCCAGATTCGTGTAGCTGTTAACGTAACTTAATATTTACTCTGAGATGTAATTCATATTTCTTAATACTTCTTGCACCTTATCTTTGCCCTTCCGATTATTGTTCTTTCCTATTACCTTCATTCTTATTTGTTTTAAATATAAGTAGAGTTATATACAACCAGCAATGGAGTAAAACAAAAGGCTATGACACTCAAGATATTTAAATTGTTTAAAAAGAATGAAAATGATAGTAAAAAGAGAGGAACTCGTCTTAAAAAATGTAGCGATGAAACGGTACTCCGAAAACAAGACTAACAGTGACTTCAGCGAACTGTTGACTTTGCTACAGCAACATAAGACGACTTAGTTTCCACAGTAATTGATATAGCCTGCCCAATGACGATTAAGAGAGCGTGTTTCTCGCAGCACCGCGAGACCCGATGACGTTGATTAATATTCTCGCCCGCGCGTTCACGGAAGACGTGCAAGAGCTGATTTATATTCTCCAGCGTCCGGATGCCGCACGCAATTTCGCTTTAGAGGGGTTTACGAGACGAGACCATTAGCGATATTCCCGTCGCGCGATTTCTTGCAGGTCGTTCTCGATTCTCCTTCCCTCTCTCTCTCACATTCTCGTTGAACTGCTGCAATTTTCGCCCCAGCCTGAACGTGGTTTTTATTGATTATAATTTTTTTTCCCGCATACAATAACCGAAATTATGAGCGGCATTAGTATCAGAACGCGTCCGAGTTACGATAGAGCAGAGTAGAAAATAGAGGAATCTCGAGCACGCTGTGGGTTGTTTCGACGATCAATTACATTAAACAAATTGTAATTCTCAGCTGTAATATGTCCTCTGTCAGAATGTTCGCCGGAAATAATCTTGGCCGGTACGTGAATCGGAATGTGTATACGTCACGCTATTCAACGGGGATAATTTATGGGGAAAGCTAGCAGGATATGGATTATCATATTTTTGTGTTGGTATCGTGCCTTCGTGTATTCTCGGAATTAGAAGATTGAAGAACACTGAAAGAACACTGAAAGATCGACACTGAAAGTTGCTGTATTCTTTATACTTTACCGCGAAGGCAGGTTCAATTTAATCCTTCTGGAAGTCAAACATGAAGGGGATTATAAAAATAATGGATTAAGCAGCTCGAGGAAAGATGAAGTGTGGAAACAAGAAATTAGGACATATATAGGGTAGACCGGGGGTGGTAGTAACACTTTGACTTTGGAATACAATTACGTAAGAACTATCACAGTTAGAACAAAAGTTCTTATACGAAAATGTTACTCACTTATCTGAACATTATCAATCCGCTTTAATTGTTCGAATTTCGTTTTGCAGCTTTGGGAACATATTATCGTGATGTTCAAAAAATCGGTTTCTTCGCCCCGCTACACCAGGCTCCCCTCTTAAACCTAAACCCCGTTCGTAAAATTTTTATTGTACATTTTCGTTTTATTCTTTATGGATTACTTCGTGGTTGTAATGTGGAGCAACAGAATGCGACTCATTGCAGGTTACATAATGTCATAATGGAATCGTAAACGTCCCCACCGCATGAATCGTTAGCATGTGTTCATGCCTGAATATAACCGCATTTTATCGCCATCTAAAATTCCCAACTGCAAATAATTTGAACGATCCTCGTTCAAGTGAAATAGAGATTATCTCATGCGTGATCCGCTTTCATTACCATTAAAGGGATGATTGCGTTGCACTTAAAATGTAATAAAAGAACCTATTTAGAGATCCTTTTTAGTGATAAAAAATTTGATTTTTTTAAAGAGTGCGACGTAAAAAATGAAGTAACCAAACATTGAAGATAATCCTACAAGGGATGTTCGGCAATTCGAAAGTTTAGTAAAATTTGGAACTTTGTAGAAATGTAAATAGTTCAAGCGATGCTAATAACGTAACCATTTTTTGTTTCAGTAATGAAACGAGTCTAGAAGTGAATACATACCCTCAAATGAATTCTGAGTTTTCATATTATCGTGAATATCTGCAAAACCGTAAAACATATCGACAAAAAGTTTAATTCAAAGTTTTATGGCTTTTAATATCCTACAATATGGTGATAAAGAATTTTCGAAACAATTTAATTTTTTTAATTCATCCCCACAATTCTGTTTTTTCGAAAATTCTTTATCTCCATATTGCAGGATATCAAAAGCCATAAAACTTTGAATTAAACTTTTTGTCGATATGGTTTACGGTTTTGCAGATATTCAGGATAATATGATGTTACGTTCAGAGGGTGCTGACATTTTGGCACTTTCGGGTGTCTGGAATGCACGCGACCCGGCGGAGTCATAATTTCCTGCAGTGATGTGGTGCACCCGAAGTTTTCCATGAAAACTGATAACTGATTGAAAGCATGCATGTCCCCACCACGTTCCAAACTCAATTTTGTAGTATAAAACAGACCATGCATACTCAGGGGCTCACTTCTAGTTTAATGCGCTTAGAAGATAGAGGCTTATCAAGATAGGGATCCATTCTGTTGGGTTTATAATCTCCCGCCTAGGAGACCAATTATTTTGGTCAGCATCGCCATCTTGCCCTGTCGATCGACTTTTGTTATCTCAATAAAGTATGTCTGCTACGAACAGGGTGAGGAGCGATTACGCTCAAGTTCACGCACACATTATCATCACTCCTGTAGGTGTTTCCCCCGTCCATTCTTGAGCGTAATCGTTCCTCACCCTGGCCACGTAGCGTTTCCTTGTGTTCTGTCTAATAACATAAAATTTTATAATATAATTTTAATCATTTTTTCATGCTGAAGATTTAACACAATATTTTTATTACCCCAAAATATTACCATATTGATTTCTTTTCATTAACCGATAGAAATAGTTCAATTAAATATATATTCAATAATTATTGAATATATATTTATATAATTAGGACCCTGATAATTAATGACTATATAGGACACGCTATGAATGTCATTTAATTACTGGACCATATGTGCAGTTTCATGTTTTAATTAATTTAAAAATTTTCCTTTAACAAATGTAGATTCTTGTTACATTATCTGAAAGTAGAAATTTTACGCTTTTGAATAATTACTTATATTTAGTTATAATTTTATTCTATTTAAATATAAAAGAAATTGCAATTATCTCAACTGCTTCCTTAACTGTTTCACCACTGGGCCATTCACCTTACATAGGAGCATACACTCTCGAATCCTTTCGAAAAGACTACAATTTACATATTATACATCATATCCATCGTAATCTTTCTTTTTGTATGATGAGTGAATTACTGAGTTTCTCTTATTTTTATGTTCAGAGTTGCTAGTGCTCCATTTCTTTTTTGACGTTTTATTTACGAACTTCATAAAAGCGATAATGCGTTTCAATTTGAAAAAGAAGGGAACACGAGAGAGGATGGAAACACTCGGGGCCGTATCACGCGGGTATAAATCAGTCTGAAGAGGATTTAGGTATCTGTTTGAATTACGGACGACAACGGTTAATCGGATATCGATCGACATTTAATGATTTATGATCAGGAAAAAAGCGAGTCATCGAACGTCGGGACGTCCGCCGCGTCCGTATTTTGGTATTTGTTGGTTTCGAGGTGCCGTAGTTGTCCTGCCGCGATACAAAATCGATTTATGACAAATGCTGTATTCTATATTTCTGACGAGAATCACAATAAATTCTCCTTTGTTTACTGCGAAAAAGCATTACTCTTAGAAGAAATATTACTTGAAATTCCAAAAATGACTGAAATTTATTGCTCTGATCCAGTTTAGAAATTTTCAGCTACAACTATGCACGTCAACTTTTTTTCAAATTCCCTGTTCGGTATCATTTATTTCGAAAAGGGTATAACTCTAACACACTTTTAATTTATTAGAATTCCAAGGCTAAAAAACATGTCTAATCATGATTTATCTCGTTTCTAACATGAAGTGCAATCGAACCTTAACAGAATATATAAAACTTTATACAATTATTTATTATTTTTTTATCTCATACACACAATAATTTTCCAAGAAATTTCTTGAATGAAGTTCTATAATTGCATTTCAAAACGACGTAAATGTGAAGTAACATGTTTGATATAGTTGATAGAAATAACATGTGATTGGTACATTGAAGTAACATTTCAACCACCAGTATTTAAACAGGTCCCAGCTCTGATTCCAAGCGGAGCCTGATGATTAACTCTAAGCCCAGTTTCATTACGCAGTCTCAAACAAGGAGAAGATCAGTGTAACGATGATTAAACTCGATCGACCGAGTTCGCGGAGTCTGCGACGAGCTTCAGGCGAGCTTGTCCCAAATAATTTATCTCTCTGTGTTCGCAGACCGACACCAGGGAGTGTACCAACTGCAGCAACTGAGGGAGCACCAGCAACAGCACCAGGAACGCACCTCGAGGACCGATTACGTAGCATCTCCGACGACTCATTACAGTAGAGGTCGCGTCGAGACCAGAATATTGCCACGACGTAAATGTTGCGCGTAAAGGATCATTCGTGCCTGTTCAAGACAAGTCGCGCCAACCCGAAAGTAATTTCAGTGTCGAAGGAAAGCCAGTCTGTAGGGTCGCGCATAAATTATATCAAGAGTTCCCCATCAATGAAGGGGAGAGATGGCGAGGGGGAAGAGAAAAGGCACTACCAGTTCGTTCCTCGCTTCAATTAAGACTAATTAAAGTCCATCGATTTCGTATAATGGACATACCGTCCATCGTCGTTTCGATCCTTGAGATCAGCAAGATCTTCAAGACCCGGTGATACTTCTTCTATCATTGAATTGCACCGGTCGATAGTGATCTTTGGCTTTTAACCCTTAATGCGAAACAAGAAACTCTAGGAATTGGACACCAATATTCGAATCATTAAACGTTGGTTTTTTATTGAAAGTTCTGAAGAGTACAGTATTAAGGTGAATTTACACGTACGTCGTATGTCGTCTCAGTGTCTCAGTATCCGTTCGCACGGACAAGTGTGAACTGCTCCATTCTAAAACAAAGATTTTTTTTTTTTTTTTTTTTTTTTTTTTTTTTTTTACCAGCGGCCGTGGCCGTGATGGAAAACACCGGTTCTCGTTAGATCACCGAAGTTAAGCATCACGGGGCGGGTACTGAGGAAAGATGGATGACCACCTTTCTCCCGGTATGCCGCTGCTGCTGGGACTCGAAGGAGAGAGAGGAGGGAAAAAAAATAGGACTATAGTTCGTTGGGCAATATAAGCGAAAAAGCTTGAAACGCCATCCTGTTTCACAGGAAAAAATATATACATACATACATATTTTTTTCCACTGACACTGACAGCAGTGAATCGTCACGGAATTGATATGCGTGAATTCGCGACACAGTGGCAACGTTTTGTACGCGAGACATTTTGATGACTCGCTTATTGGTACCCTTAAGATACTCAAACATTTATATCTTTTTCGTTTTTCTTTTTTGGGGGTATTTCGTTATGTTTTATTCTCATATGCAAGATAAGCGACGGACAAAATGTAATTTTCTTACATTTTAAGTTGCAAACAATTTTCAGTTATTATAATATAGTGAATTTATCGTAGCACAATAAGATGAGATTCTACTACACGTCCCCACACTCGTTCGACTTATCGATGAACTAGAAACATTGAATATCGAATAATATTCCAACTGAATGTAATTTCAGTGTAGAGAAATTGGAACGAGATTATTTCGAGCTTTGATAAATCTATAATGTAAGTAACTTCTTTGGCTTCTTGTCATACTAGGTACCTTGCAGATACTCTGGTAGAAGTCGATCTTACAGAAAATTATATTATACATATTCCTGAATTCTTTACCGAAAAGGAAAACACAGAGGTTAATTACTATACTGAGAAACTTAAATCTTGCGTGTAATCCTTGGATTCGTCCGAGACTTAATTATACTTCATAAGGTGTCCCTAAATAACTCGTATTTCAGCATTTTAAAGTTACCAGACTAACGTTCTATTTTCTATTAGTATTAAACTATTCAATATTTTTAGGTATATCTTGGGTTCAGACTTTAATTATACATCTCCATCAACTAATGAATTTTCATGCACTTTTATATTACCTGCTTCCAATGAACCCAATTCAATTTTCTTCGAGCCATCTTTAACTTAAATTATTAATATCTTTTTATTCGATTCGTGACGTTTCCATTTCGCTAACTCAAGGGTTAATCCGCAAAGATCACGAAACGTAAAATACTTTACAAAAAGATTGTATTGGTTAAACTGTACATTCGTAAATGTTATTACAACTGCCATACACAACCAATCCCACTATGCAGTACTGCCTTTTAATGTTAAGTGAGTTCGAGACAGGACCTCAGAAGAGGAATATTCAGGTTTCTTTTTTCTCTGAAATATACATATATATATATACATACATACATTTTGTATTTGATACATAAATTTTATACATTTATTGTAATGTCGTGTACGATGGTAATCGATCGTTATTTTTTAACAATGATATGCGAGTGGCGTGGAAGGATATCAATAAATAATAATAAACGAAACTTCACTTATGCTACGTCGGTTTTTCTTTATCAATCTATCTCTTATTGTATAACAATTTGTCTCTCATCGGTACCGATGATCACGGAGCATCAATTGGATTCGCGTTTGATCCAGACACAAAAGCACAGATATGTAAGTGGCAACGTAATTTCAACAATTTCATTGTCTAATACTTGCCAATGATTTATCACTTGGCCGACAATAGCTACAACATATGACTCACATGTGAGGACAAGAATTTTTTTTAAAAAAGTGTATTTGTACTATTCATTTTTCTTTCGTCTTCATTTTAAGACGATTCTTCTGACATCGTGACCGACATTATTAATTATTTCATGATTTCATTATTTCAAATACAAATTTGTTACTCATGTTTAAAAATATGAAATACAAAAGGAGAAAATTCAGAAAATACAAAGCGAAAATCAATAAAATAATTGTACTTCAATAGTAAAATAACCGCGAAATGACGCGACACTCTACAAAGGTATTCATTTCGTGAAAATATCTAGGTCTGTTCACACCTTAGATAAATGTCACTTCAGCAATAGCGGTGACTGTCACGGCATGTCTGGATGACGTCACTTCTGTCATTCCTTTCTCGGGGGTGGTTCTCGTAGAAGGCACTAAGCACCGAGACGCAAATGGCTGATGGAATAATTGACTATCATTACCCCGGGGATATCGAGTGCATGAAACCGCGTCTATTATTAGGGAGTATGCCCATTTCACAGTGCAGGCCAGTCAATTTCCGATAAATTAGGACACCATGCAATCGTATAATTTTCTCGTGCCTTACTGAAAGATAATGAAGAAACTATGTACAAAAGGTTTTGTTCGATTGCTCGTATCCTCAGCACGGATAGCTGCCAGTAGAAATAATTCAGTTCAAGTGGTGGGACAAACACTGAACTTTAATATAGTGATAGTCCTATTAGAATCGACTGGTTACTTAAGCTCCCCATCTCAGACTGTAGGCTGGCAGGTTTAAGATTGATTTCCATTACCGCTCATGGGACGCGACACTCTAGAGACGCTCATGCTACGCTCAAGCTCATTAGTATGCTCAACTATTTGGCGAATGGACGGCATTCGGGTCACAGTTTGTTGTGTTCTGTTTTATATTTAAAATTATGTGCATTTAGCAATGATAGCGCTATTGGTAAATGAAGATGAAGAAACAATAGTAAAACAAAGTAACAGGCGAATATTGTTGCACCTTGCTTTAACTCGAAGAAAATTTTATTCGTTCAGAAATTATTACTACCTTTGCCAAATGGATCAACGCATGTGCCTTTCAAAGTACGAGAAATGTACAAAAACTTTTTTAATTTGAAGTGGGGCCTGTTGCAGTTAAACATGATTTAAATAAAAAAAAATTTTAAAAACATTAAAACCGATTTCAAAAAAATAAAAATGCACTAAAAAGTAAACAATAATTTTGTCCCTTATTTAATCTGCGACTCGCATCTTTTTTAAGTCGGCGCCAGATTTGCGCAGTGCAAATGATGAGGCACTGGCTTAAAAAATATGAGAGCCCTAGATTAAATAAGAGAAAAAATTATTTTTTAGTTTATTAGTGCATTTTTATTTTTTTTAAGTCGATTTTAATGTTTTTTAAATTTTTTATTTTTGAATTTTTAGTTATATATATTGACACAACATGCTGAGGAGATATGCGTGTACGTACATAAAATAATAATAATTAGGTGGCAATAGTTTTTATTAACCAGAACTAGCCAAATATTGGGCTAATATTTATGTAGAACGGGATGGGACGAATAAAAAAGAGATCATCTAAATCGGTCCACATGCTAAGGAGTTATACGCTGACAAACATAAAAAAAAATAAAAAAGAATACAGATGGGTCGAATGTATAACCTCTTCCTTTTTGAAGTCGGTTAAAAATAAAAATATTGAACTTACCTGTTTTATTTAACGTTTTTGCAATTTCATCCCCATACTCATATCTCGTGACTGTCATCACTATAATCAGAACACTCTGTGGACAAGTTTAATTAACATCTCATCCATAATTAGAGAAAAGTACATATTTGTTTATAATATCGAATATCCAAAGTTGCATAAAGAAATTCAATTCATTTTTAGAAATGAGTACTTCGTATTATATGTATTTCCAGATAATACGATTTATCAAATTAGGTAAGCTATCGGTATAATACGAAATTGCTTTAACTTTGTAATAAGATCGGACAGGATTTACTTAATATTTAACATTTAAACATATTAAACGTTCATAAATTACAATCGAACTGCACTTGGATTTAATAGTAAGCTTAAATAATATCCGTAATTAAAAAGAAATAGCTTTAGGACGTAAAAGATCTATCAAGTAAAATAATTAGCTAGCAATTATTCAGAAACAATTTCTTAACATCCCCAATGGTAACAATCAATTTCAATTTAAACGATTCCTGTACCAATAAAAAAATTCCATTGAATGTAAAAATGAGTGAGAATACCTTCCTATAAAACGATATGGAAAAACGATCACCAAGGATGGACATTCATCAGCGTAACAACAAGAAGCAGTTTTTTAAATCTTTTAAGGCTCTTGTGACTCACTGTACTGGTTCGTGTCCTTAATAGCCTATTGTCTAGCAGAGCGCTTATTAAGTATTCACTACCTTCACGACAATGTTAGTCGGTCGAACAAGGAATCTGACGATGACAGAAGCGTCGTCTCAAAGTATTACAACATCGAGCAACGTGTACCAATTATAACAATGCAAAAATATATTCTTTCCTAGCGTCTGCTCATCACTCGTGATCCTCTTCTGATCGTATCATTAGCCAGTCATTTCAATAGGCTCCGTAATGATCGGCACCGTTCACAATGGAAACGAAAGAAGCATTCTCAGGATTGGGTTCTTCCTCTTTTTCTTTCCTAACAATTACGATTTCAAACGCAGACAACGTTTATCGATATAATCGAAGGTATCACAAACTTTTGATGACCTCTAATTACAGTTTCCTTATATTGTCCCTACGGTTATTATGTGGTTAACCGATAACTTTAATAATTATTTCCTATTCCGTGCTTCAATTAAGGATCTACCTCGAACTTCGCTTTGGTTTGTGGCGCGATTCGACCCTTAAAAGGGAACATTTCTATTTTTATTATATAATCAAACAGAACACTATAATTACTAATACGTTTTGCAATCCCTTGCAGTTGGTGAAATATCTCTAAGGCTATAAGTTTACATATACTCTTTTAGATTTAACTATAGGCTTCGAAATGGCAAAATACGTTTTAATTATAAATTGGAGTAACTTGTCTCTGGGCGTACATGTTTTTTAAATAACAAATTTGTATGTTTATATTACGTATGTAAATATTATTTCCAGAAAACTTAGAATACAATACGAATATTACACCATTCGCTTGCGCGAGTTTTTCGATGCATATGGATTTTCCACTTTGAATATTAAAGTTTTAATGTAAAATAAAAACAAAAATTACATTCTATCCCGCGATTTTATTAGCTGTATTTATCTAAAACCACGTTCGGTATGATTTACCTACATCGATGAATGATTTAAGTTACAATTATAAATTAATTTTAAATTTTAGTACCCTCAATAGGCTAGGTAATCAAGAATATACATCCCACTATACCAGCCATTTACGCACGTGGTAAAAAAAGTCTAACAAATAAATGTTCCGATTTAAGGATTAATTACCCATCGGTCGTACCAGACAGACCCTTCGAAAATTAATGACTCGCCAACAGGTTCACAGACGAAAATCGATCATCGCTCGTTATAACCCGCTCATCTTCCTTATCAATCTGAAATTTCCTTATTGGATTATTAATAGTCGCCCTTCTCCCACATTCTTATTTCCGCTTTTAGTATCGACGCCGTTCGCATTGCTTCGCTCTATCGCGTGACTATTTTTCACAAACAAATTACACTCGGTACGCAGTAAAGTAATCCTTTCATTTTTCACGTCGGACTGCATGCTCGCTTATTCGTACCTTTCACACACCTTGAATGGATACAAGGATTGATACAGGAAATTATACTCTGAAGATAGGCTCTCACAATGTTGCCTAAAGCCACGTACCCACATGTGAAGTAGACGATATAGAATACGCTTACAATTGTGTTCTCGGTGTAAAACACTTGACACACTTTAAAGAAATTATCTTGCAAAGGTAGTACCTATTATCAAACATGTATTTCAGGTGCGTCCGTATCGCGAGTTGTACACGTGGAGACGTGGCTTCACGTGTGACATCTATGTTTTACTGGACAATTACTTTGGTTTACCGGCATTGAGAGGCTTCGACGCGATCACGCGAAATATCACGAAATATGTTCAACGGACCCCGATATTTGTTTTTTATACGTTTCCATATATCTCAGGCTCACTTTACTTTCGATAGTTTTCTTGACGATAGTGGAGAACGTAACGAACTACGTTCACAATTTTTAAAATGAGTGAAATTTTACTGAACACGAGATGCCTTATCCAAAAATAGTAAAGAAAGGACTTTAAACTTTTGTTTCATTTCTTATAAAGTTAGTTTTTGAGGACCTATGCCTCTTTCACAATTATCGATTCAATTGTAAAAATGGGGTGGAAGTCAGTGAAAGTTTTTATTGCACAAATATATTTATTAACTTGTGGTACCCAAAAATAACTGTGTGTGAGATCCCAAAAATAAAATATTCGCGAGTTAAACACAAACTATAACTAAAATTTAGGATTGCGTTCACGAGCCATGGCTAAATGTGTAATAGTTCATGAAATATTAAACTTTTGATTGACCTCGGAACCGTAGCCAGTGCAATGCACCACGCAATGAAAAGACCGACTAGGGTGAGCTTTGATGTTCTAGGACTGTGTAATTTCCATAAATCCGCTCAGCCCCGATTCGAACAACTGGAACCGCCCTTCGCGTGATCGCCGACAGGATTAAAACTATCCTTGTACTGGCTGTCCGCTGCAACGTGCGCAAAGTGAACTCAACGAACCATCCAATTTCGAAATTAATCGCGAGCAGTTTCGTCAACCCGTCGAACACCGTCGGCTCGACCGAAATTTTCGGCATCGATCGATGTTCGGGTTCTCCAGCTTCGTTCTCCACCAACGAATTCACGAGGGTTGGTCCGTGAAAAAAAACCAACGCAAAATCCGTGAACGCGCGCGATACTGCATAGGTGTAGAAATCGCGTATCCTTCTCATTGCGATTCTCTAATAATCCTCAACGAATCTTATTTAAAAAATTGCTATTGTTAGATTCCCTTCGTATGTAAAGAATGTAAAGAAATTATTTGACATAATTTTTACAGGCGACACTTGGATTAGTACAGATCTGTTAAAATGACCATTATATAAATTACAATCTTTAATTCTTACATTTACAAGGATTTATCATAATTTTCCCATCACATTTCGATTAAATGATTATACTTTCCGAAATAGGGGAGACCGGGGCTATTTTTACGTTTTTTATTTTTTTTTTGCATTCCCTATTCAACACTATCAATGATTCTCACTTAAAGTACGTACTTTTTTGGTTTTGCACACTTGCCATGTGCCCACTTTTTGCAGTCTTTCTTTGACAACATGCCTCTTGCGTAAAAACTTGCCCCTGTTGACGCCATTGTGTATAAAATACTATAAGTTCATACCAGTTTGATGTATTCATATGTTCTTGGTACGAATCTGTAGCTAAAGGAACGCTGCTTCAAACGTGGTAATATTAATTTACATACATTTATCTGGCTGTTCGGTAGAAAAGATTGAAGTGGAAAGAGGAAAGTTACTATTAGTACCGAAAATACAAAAACCTCTAATAATGTGGCAACACGTGAACCAACTACAAAAAACACATACACAACCGTGTGTGGTTGAAACACATCAGCCACTTCATCGTCGAAGCGATAGTCCAAGCGACAATAATTTAAACAGCTTTGGAACAAGCTACCCCTGTCACATCTACCCCCGGTCTCCCCTACAATAAAAACTTCTTTTTCCCGCCGCGAACCGAAATTGACCAAAAAGTGGCATTACCCTTTTAACAGAAACAGCATCCTGCACAACATCATCCCCTTATCAGATTAATCTTTTCAGACACACCGAGGATACACTTCCATACGATAAACTGTATCCATCGATCGTCGGGTTGTGCAAACTGTGTTCGATGTTTCTCTTCTTCTATTCATGGTATCGCAAACCTGATAGTTGCTTTGAAACGCGTAATTTCATATAACATTTACATCACGTATTTCCCTCCGGAAATTTCTACATCTCTGTGAGCGTGTCGATCGTGATCGCGGTAATGCTCGTAGACCGAGCCTCTCAACCGTCGAATCCAGGATAAATTTACTTCGCTATAGGGTATACACGGAGTGTGGGCCACGATATCGTGGAACGGTCGGCGAAGAAAGACGGAATGGAAAACGCGCGAACTCGAGGGGGGAAACCTGTGGATATGGCTGAGGGCCGTGGAAAATCAGCCGCGGGAAGATCGACGAGACACCTCCCTCGAATGGAGAGCGCGTCGAGTACATTACGCGTGCATAGGTATATTGTGTGCGCCACTATAGATATACATATCGCATTCTGGCGAGAATGGGGTAGCTCGGAAATCGTCATCTCTCGCTTCTAACGTTAACGTTGGTTGTGTGGTAAAACATTGTACCCTAGAGGAATAATATTTTTCGCTGTAAAGCGTTCTCCAAGCATGTCGAACCCAAGATTTTTTGCCTGTGGATATATCTTTTCATCAGAAGCACGAAGGGGATCAAGTAAGAAGGTAATAGAAATCCCAAAGTTGCGAAAATAAGGAAATCTTGAATTATTAAATCGCAAGGTATATATTTTAAAAATTTCATTATGTTAGCGAAATTAAGCATTTCATACATATGTGTTCTTATATATGTATGAGATGGATCAATAAATGTTTGAACATAAACATCTTTGAAACTATGGGAGTTGTTATAAGTGACAAGGGATGTTTGGCAACTCGGAAATTCAAAAAAACATCCCGAGGGATTTTCTATAGTGATCCGAAATTTTTGGATGCTGCTCGCTCAAAAATTCATAAATAAATTTCTACTTTGTACAATTATATTTTCTCTTTATTTATTTATTGCAGCTACAGTCTATAATTTACAGAAATTAATCTAGAAACTAATCTAGGAAATAGTGAAAAGTGTTCGGGGTTTTAATGCTGTCTGCTATAGATTAGTGATTTTACGGATGGCAGCCCTGGCTTCACCGAATTTTTTCTTTTACTTCGTTAACATCCTCCCGTACAGGATTCAGAGTTGGCTTGACATAGTTTCAAAGGTATTTAGATGGTACCAGATTTGCTGTATCCTATGAACTACCTATTGCACTCTGGTCATTGTACTTATTAATGAGTCTGCAAAGAGTTTCGTTTTTCCTATTCGTGTTTTCCAGTCATTCTCTACTGAATAAATCTGCGTGAATCACCAGGAAAAATATGTTAAGGAACAATTCCCGTACAGAAACATCGATCACACAAAAGCGAGCTGCATAAAGAAGAACATGAATAAAGGTTAATACTTCTGCACCGCTACATTCATTCATGCGTTCCTATTTATTTTCACAAAGAAAAATCCATTTCGTTTCAAATTTTGTTCCGACAATTAATATTTGAAATGAAACTTGCTTACTTGGAACACCTTTAAAGACGACGACTTCTGAATAACCCTTTCGCAACCAAAACGCGATATTTGTATCTATAAACATACGTCCTCGCGGGGAGCATCGCGAAAAGATATCCTTGTCTCGTCCGCGCTTAACCTTCCGTATAAAACGGAACCCATTACGCACACTGCAAGGTGGGCGCTCACGATTCCAGAGCATTTCCATTTATATTACCTTATCGTTATTCTTCCGCCCCGCTACCATCGCCATCCCCAAACCCCCTTGTACCTGGATTTCCTTTTCCACGGCATTTGCTTCTTTTTTCCTTCTTCTCGCGCTCACCTAATCGTACTTTCCACGAGTCACTCCTGACGGAGAACCACAGTGAACACGCACTTGCTCGACCAGCCAGCCTCGTCGCTCGCTTCGTATTCTATCCTGTGCCCGCCGACGTCGAAACGCCACCCTGGACTCTGAAATGCCCAGGCAAAACGTGCTCTAGTAGACGAAAACGGGACTAGAAGAGCTAAGAAGAATGCTGGAGGACAGAGGGGAGCCTGGAAAATGCGGCGGGCTAAGGAAGCTGAGAAATTTAGAGGAGGTAGGATATGTAGGACAGCTGGGAAATGTGAGGGTTAAAACAGCTGCGCATGCTAGAAAAACGAAATGGTAAGGCTAGAAGAGCTGGGAAAGTTATGAGTGCAGGGAAAGCTAGAAAAGGTAGGAGTGCCATGTGTTAGTAAAGCTAGAAAGGCTAGGAGTGCTGGGAGTGCAGGAAAAGGTAGAAAAGGTGGGAGTGCCATGTGTTAGTAAAGCTAGAAAGGCTAGGAGTGCTAGGAGTGCAGGAAAAGGTAGAAAAGGTAGAAGTACCATGTGTTAGTAAAGCTTGAAAGGCTATGAGTGCTATGAGTACTGGGAAAGTAGAAAAGGGAGGAGTGCTATGAATGCTGAAAGAGTTAAATACTAAAGGTAGAAGTGCTAGAAGAATGAGGAGAGCTAAGGAATCTAGAAAAGCTGTGGAGAATAAAAGACTTAAGAATTCTACGAGAGTTAAAAGTATTAGAAGACTTATACCTGGTAGACGAGTACTTATCACTATTCAAAAGTTCAAGTACACGCATTAAATGGGGAATGATTTCGTAAACTTTATTATTATACAAATTCGTATACAATTCTTAAATTTTCTTAGCTTCAACAGCAGTGTCATCTTTATGTAATTTTTCAATTATGATATGCGTCAATCACCTAGTAGAATATTTTATATTTTTTGCCTTACTCATCACGTACTCAAAACTCATCAGAATTTTTACTTCTACCATTTTTAAATAGTTAAAAATTCAGGTGCAGTTCACACTTCATCTCACGTTTATCTACAAACCTAAACGTTATCAAATTACCGAAACTTTCGATGGGTCACGTAATTTTTGCGTGAAATGTAATTTAATGTTTACTGCAAATTATTGTACTTTATATTTGACATAATTGTAAACAGGATTGAATCTTTAAAACAATACTTCACCCGCTGCAGAATCAGTTATATTAATTAGTGTCCAGCAGTAATAACAATCACAATCTTTATTTATAGACAAAATGAAGTATTAATTTTATAACCACAACAATTATAAATTGAAAGAATAGCTAAATTAAAAACAAAACAAAGCAGGATACGAAACAAAAATCTTCTGCAAATTTCCCACGAAATTGCACGAAGATGAATGCACTAAGTGTTTCAATTCATGAGGAAGATAAAAGATGTCCGGTATTTATAAGACAGCTTTATATTGTGGCTGTATACGATGTTACCGTACCGCAGAATCGCGGCGTGCCATCACAAACTTGTAGTTTGTAAACAAAATTGTAACAGGATATTTGCACGGGGAAACAGATCGTTCCATGTGTAAACTTTGCGTAGTTTAAATTTTCGACAAACTTTCCACAGTTTGCACGAGCAATTTCAGTTGATGTGGAAATCAAATTAGCACGAAACATACAGCGTGTTCGACAAATCGCGGGAGACACTTTCTAGTAAAAAATACCAGTAAAAAACGTAGAATAAATGTTTCCGATTGATGGCGGAGTTTTAAAAACAAATGATTTTGAACTTAAAACTGCTTTGTGTCTGTTTGACTATTTGTTAAAAGTTCCTTACCTACGACTTTTGTATTTGTTTAATTATCGATTTTTTATTTAGAGGGTCACATTAAAGAAATTTTATATAGGAAAAGTAGCAAGTTCATAGTTTCCATAGGAAATAATTTTTGGAACTATTAATACTGTTAGTTCATTATACGAGTACAATACGTGTCTTTACTCTACTATGTAATATTTGCAGTTTCATTTTCGTTAGTGAAACGTGGAGTGCTTAAATCAAAGTGACAGTAGAATAAAAACATGTGATCTTCTCTGAAGTTATCCGAAGCAACAACGGGTACGAGGAGCAATAAACCGAAGCATAAAGAAGAAGCAGGGAAAGAAGAACAATCTGGACAAGAATAATATTGCCTATAAATTCTCAAGAATTCACTGCTTTGAAAGCAGCTATGATATGGTATGAAGCCTAAACAAAAATTATGGCCACCGAAATACTGACATTAAGACGAATATGTCAATTCGAAAACCGAAAATTTTATGAAGCAAAAATGGAAAGTAAAAAGGGCTGTTAAATCTTTTTTAAGTTTTTGTATTTTTGTTCTGTGTCAAAATATTTGGAAATTAATAGCTTTTCTTTACATAAGAAACAAAGTTATTCAATTATCCGAACCCTGTGCTATGATTGATTCGGATAATCAAGATTCTATTCTAATTTCTCTGCGTCTGAAAGACGGACATTACTTTCCCATCAACCCAATTCAATAAATGGTTCGCATAAAACTGCTCGGAGGAAGTAAATAATTACATTGGAGTTCCTTATTTGACGAAATTTCCTTAGAAACTTTATCTCTTTGCTCGTACCAAACCATTGTACTACGGAGTAAGAAATTCTTTAACAGTAATTTTACTACAGGAAAGCGTTTCTGAACTGAAGATCCTGTTTGCACGTCTGGCTGGAACTTCGCTTTTTTCTACTGCTTCTTTTCTCTCTAGGTTCCTTTCTTCTGCGTTTTTATTCTCTGAGTGATGTAAACTTACGTTTATATTAGACGGTTAGTTCGGATATGAATTTTACTAATACTTGATTTTATCTCTGTAGAATAAAAGACGAAGAAAATTAATGGAAAATAAAATTTTGTAACTTTTCCAAGAATATTCAGCTGTTCCATATTGTTTATGCTCTATACCAGCAATTTACGATAAGTTTCAAACAGCTATTCATATTTTTACGTTCCTTACTATCGATATTAAGGATTCTATTTAGTAAGATTTTGTTATACGGAATTATTAAACGAAGAATTTGGTTCTTGCGCATTCCTTTCAGATTATCACCATTTTAGTATTTCAGGAAATTTCAAACATTCGCAAAGGTGCGTGGAATATGCGCGCTTTGTACAACATATTATCGAACAGCAAAGTGCATGCAAAATTAACAAGCTCGGCATGCAGTGTTCACGTTGAGCAGGATTCATGCTTCCATTAAGCATGAGTAATGTTTTATGCCGTTATGCAATGAAGTAGAATGAAACGGAGAAAATTTGTAATCAATAGAATATAGATACTATTATTCATATGCATAAATATATTCATTCTCACTGGCCATAAATATTTTAACAGATTCAGTATTTCCGTGCTGATGCTTAATTTTCAAACAAAACATAGTAACATATAAGATGTTTGGCAAGCAGATAGTACAAAATGGAATGGTTGATGCTACGTGACAAAATAAGACGAAAATCGAGAGAAAATAGTGGCGGAGGCTTCGTTTTATTGTTATTAATGTTTAAAAATTCGAGTTAGAAGCGTCTGAAACATAGCAACCTACTTTATCAGCGAATTGTCTCTATTTTCGTATAAAAAATGGCATATAATTTTAATGGCTATACCGGTCCGTGTCGAGGAACTTGACCACTTATTTCAATTATTGCCCACAATATTCTACAAAAAGAAATGAATATTTGGAAAAAATTCACTTCTTTTTGTTTTATCACAGTAACGCCGGTCATATCTTGGCGCACTGTGTAGTACAGATTTTTACTACTATCACCTTATATTGAAAACCTTGTACGTGTAATCGCAACGCCATCGAACAACGGTGAAAATTTAATTAATTTATAATTAACACTGACCTCATTGCTCTTAATCCGGGTCACCTTTACGTTGTCCGTGAAAATTGGTTCAGTCCACGTGATTGCTGTCCCATTCTTCCCGGTTACCTCGATGTCGTTCGGGCAATCTTTAACTTTTGGCGCTTCTCCGCCTGGAACTCGGCGAATTTAATCATGAAGGACTTGTATTTGAACAAATAATAATGTCTGAAATTCGAAAATTAAAGGTCTGGACACGCATATCAGGTCCGTGTCAGTACCGTGTCCGTTCCGCGTCCACTGATTTCACTGACGACGATTCAGTAGTATCAGCACTCTACGGCAGCCCTGCTCTGGTCCATTACAAACATTAAAAATACATAATCAAAATTATATCAGAAGAACACCAGCAATCCATTGGTGATACTTCTATGAAGATCTAACACGAAATATGGAAATTCGCATTTTCATTACTCAATGGCCTATTACTGTGATGAAGAAGAATCTTTGTTTTAATGGGACTGTTATAGACTATAAAATAGTTCCAAGATCTACGTGCAAAGGACGCTACACTTATTTCTAAAATTAAATGTCAAATTAAATGAGAACAGAAAGTATAATTTCGAAGCATTTTTTTAGCATTGTGTTGCAATTACAATGTTAAAGGCTAAAGGAAATTTTCAAGAAATCACTAGAAGAGGGCGCTTTATGAGTTTTGACCTTCTTGTCTTCCAAATTAAGAACGGAGGGTCCAATTTCGATTCAAAGTTAGCTGCATTACTATTCAATACCGTAGCGAAGCACGGATATTTTGCTAGTTAGAAATATTCTTCTTTCTCCATAAACAAACGATTCACGCAATGTTCCTTGGTACGTTGAATCGAGTTACTCTATCAAGAATCCTTTTCCTCGCTAAGAGGAAACTTTCTGCCGATCGTAGAAACTTTATCCAGTTACGTTTAATTAGTTCCAGTAAATCAGTTTCATCAGAGAACCCATGGAATCATCGTGAATTTGCGTGTCGGGCATTCGAAGAACATTTTCGCAAAGAGAGCATGCTCGTTCCTCAACCACCTTCCCAGAAAGTTGCCGCGTTTCGTCAGGGAACCAGTGAGTTACTCTAAACTCTAAATCTTATGCAGGGGGTAATTACCTGTTCGGTATAAAGCGTGAAATTGAAATTGTAGTTCCGTATCTAACATGTATGGTGAATTTCGAAATACCCTGGACAGACGTGAGGAACGCGGGACGCAGGTAAAATTATATTTTACGTCCAATTTACGACAAACTGGACCTATACCGAAACGCAAGGTAACGAAATGAATACCTTTGGCCCAGGATAGTTCGCTTTATTAAAGCATGAGCACGAACGTAATTGTCTTACAAAGGGAACTATCAATTTTGGTTCACCATCACGTCTGATATTACAGAATATTTCGGAATTCGTTCTCTAAATCGGTGAAATGGAGTAAATTTCGAACCAATGCTTTTCCTGGCATCATTATCTGAAGTGACTCACATAGTTTGCCGAGACTACATCTGTTTCGTTATGATACAAACAGTCGGAGAAGATGAAAGACTTAATAACGATTAATCTTCTACGATAGGGGAGACCAGGTATGGTTGTCTCATTTTCTTATTTTGATTTTTTTACGGGTTAAGGAGTACGAAATTAAAATTGTCGCTGTATATGAGATCTATCGCAATAGAACGCATGGGGTACCCTGGTTGCCCAACAACCGTGAAAATCCCTTCTTCTCACCGCAGAGAGAAAAAGGGACACAGCCTACAATCGAAACTTTCGCCGCAAGGGGGTTTAGTGGTGGCTAGCAAGAATTAGTCCGGCATTTAGGTAGGATTCCTCGATTAATCTAATTCGTAGATCGGCGGCTAGCGATCCGTGGATTATATAGCATTGTGGCGAACCCTATTCCGGAAACGCATTTAATTAAAGCGTCGGCTGGGATTCCAGGGGACGGGATAGAACTTCTTCGAACCGCAATGCGAAATTTGCATACGACGACTGCGCGACCGCGTGCAGCTTCCACTAGAGCGTGTATCGCCTAGCGTCTTGGCACCGGGACGCGTCGCGACGCGATAATACAATGGCGGCGTCGCGTCGTGTTTTCAACAATGTCTTCTAATGTGCACCCGCTTTTCGCGCTTCAGGCGCCATATGTTTTAATAGCCACAGCCGGGAAAGCTTTTTAAATGCGTCGCTCACGTTGCAATGAACGTCTAATGACGCATTAACCCACGAGAAAATACGACTGAATGGGTACTCGGGTGTTTCGCGTAATAGATTTTCTGTCGAAAGCACGTGGCGCATTTTCTAGTTCTAGCGGGACGTTCGCTTAACTCTGTAATCAGCGCGTACGCGTATCTAGTCACTCGTGCCAATTTATAAAGAACAAATATTTTTCTTTAATTAAGGATTTTCCTATATACCATGCAACATTTGCATTGGAATTTAGTTTAGAAATATCTTTTAAGAAGTGCAAAGCAGTTCGTGCTGAGACGTTCTGAAGAGTAGTCGCTAAGTGGTAAGAACTGTGTTTAGGATAAATTAAAAAATATAATTTTTTAATTATAAGTTTTTAAGTCACTCGGACTTTTGAAAACAAATAACATACATTTAAGAGTCGAAGACTTACGTTTCGAACCTTGGATCCCATTAAAATGATCTTATATAATTCTGAATAAGTTACTTGAAATGTATCTGATGATTTTATTTAAACATTCATCATATTTGAAGAAAGGCACAATTTTCCATTTTGAGAACCCACAAAGTGGTCTTGAAAATATAGTGAAATATTAAAACATACATTTTTTTAGGACTATCATACTGTGCGTACAAAAACTGATGAAATGTCTTTGTTCCTTTGACTGTACAACAGTTATTTTCCGTCGCATGTATCTAAAGTATAATATAATGAAATATCCGGTAAAGCAATTCCTCCATTCTAATAGATAAAAGAAAGTTTCTCAAGGACAGCGTATTTTATGTTTGAGCAAAAAAATGCGAACAAATAAAAAGTACCAACAGGATATCCTTCTTCAGAAGGCATCTATTCCTCTGCTTCGGCTTAATGAACTTCCTCCATCTATCCAATAATACCTTGAAGAACGAGAAGCGGAAAATGCACTTAAAACAAGAGCAATCTAACCTAGGAAACGGCAAAGACCATTTGCACGTTGCTTTGAGCAGGTCCTTAACTCGAGAAAATTAATTGTTCCTGATTCTGTCCGTCGATGCTGTAAACTTGGAGCACCGTTCCCTGTTGATTAATAGCGGTGCTCGACGCTCAATACCGATTATCATCGCGGAGTTTACATGTCACGCATTGATTTCATGCACATGCATTAATTAATCACCTTTGACGATGATGCGCAACACGCAGCTGGCTTGCTTCTTCGACACTGGATGCCTTGCGGAGAAAGTGATCTCGTGCATCCCGGGAGTCAAGTTCGCCTCCAGTCTGGTACCCCAGGAAGGTTTCGATCGAACGTACCGGAACCAATCGAGATCCGTTGATGGCTGATCGAACGTCACGAACGCTTCGTCTCGGCCAGGTGGTAGTTCCGCGATGACATCTTTGGGACAGTCTAAACGGGGCTTGCTATACCCTAAAACAAAACGTGAACAAGACCTGGTAGAGTGACAAGTAACGTGGCAAACACGTGGAATTTTCGTGTGTGTCACTTGAAGGGCCGGTGCTATGTACAAAAACATTCTCATACGAGATACTTTTGTACCTCACAATTGGTGTTTCAAAGAACTTTACTTAGCAGAGACAGCGCTGGATTAACCCTTTCGGTAGGAAGTGTCCCTATAGTAGGCACTGTTAGGATTGCCCTAGATTTTAGATTATTCGAATAGTCAGTGCAATTCAGTTTGATCTCTTTTGCAGAGATATTTTTGCCATTGAGAAGTTTAGAGAAATGCAAAAAATGTGATGGGGACGTTATTTTCCACAAAGATGGAGAAAGAGGACTTGGCTTTCAATTATATGTAAAATGCCAATGCGATGAGACGGTTTTAAACTAATGGATTGTAACGGTTGTAAACTAATAAATAAGTCTTTCGCGGTAAATCGTAAAATTGTGTTCGTGATGCGACTTTTAAGTGTCGGCTTTCGTGGAATAAACTTATTCTGTTCATTAATGTACATCTGTAGTGGTCTGAGCCATGGTGCATATTATGAAGCACTGTAAAATATTTCAATCGCTTTATAAACTGTCTGCGACGGCTTCATCAATGCGGCAGCGCGTAAAGAGAAAAGAAAAGATGTTGAAGACGAAAACACTCGCAGCTTACGATATCGGAAGACGGCTCTTAGGCCAAAAGACGCTATTCATCATTACTTGACGTAGTAACTCTAATTGGAAAGTTCAATAATAAAGTATTGGATGTTGTCATAAAGTCACGTATTTGTGCAGCGTGCAATAATTGGAGTAAAAGGAAAAGACTTCGAGTACGAAGAGTGGTATCCTACACATGAAGAGAAATGCATAAGAGAGATATAAAAGAGATACTGCTGCGAGAGAGTTACAACTTGAAAAGTTAGAATAATATTTTCTTGAATAACGGCACAATTAAAAAAAGAGTGTAAAATACATGGTGCATTAGGATTGATTTGATATTCTGTTGAATTTTTTGGTGAATATTTGTGATCCTTGATCTTGATAAAGCAACAATAGAATTCACTTAAACAAATTAGTTGATCAGTATTCAACTGTTAGCAAAATGCAAATTTTAAATGCCGCTTTTCTTATAAAATTTACATTTTTCGAATTATGCCAGGCAGCGATACGCTCAGCTGTATAGATTATCGATAATTCACGTAACGCGAATGAAAAATCACACAGCAAAGCGCTGGTACGGAAATATTAACTTATAAATAGAGCAGAAAAGAGCAAGAAGTCATTGATAGCTTATTAATAAGTCTACGAATGAAGGAATCAATAAATAAACGCCTGAATACCTTGGCAAATTCCAGTTGAAGGTACACAAAAATACTTGACGAAAAGAAGTTTCGAAAAGTGGAATCGGGAGTGGTTGCAATTCAAACATAGAATATTTGAGAAAATATCCTTTCAGAAAATCTAATGCTTACTCTACCCAGAAGATAAAAAGTCATAATTATGAGATTAAAGATAAGGCGTAAGTACTATATACAACTTATGGTTGTTATAATTTGTTACAGCTTTTTAAGAAATAGACATATATCCATGGTGCATATGTATGACACTTTTAGCTGACATTCCAAGTGTGCTCTAGAAATTTGCCGGCTTCCTCGTGTAACACCCTGCAGTACTAAATGTATAATATATTAGATTTATGAGCAATGTGTGTAATGAAACCCAGAGTGGCCACTAATGGCCATTACGCTGAAGCGACATTAAATATGTAAATAAAAAAAAAAGTTTTTTGAAGAGATTAGAGGCAGAAACGAAAAATAAGGGACACTGATTAAAATATTCCATTACGAAATTAAAAACAATTCTTTAGCAAACTCAAACTGTAAGCATTATATTCTACAAAAGATTTCATTCAATACTTTCATAGTGTTATAAAACATGTAAGTAAAGTTCGTTGTTTTGTAGAATATAACCCTGTTGTAATTTTAATCATCTGTTCGTTTCCCGTAAGCTTCAACAATTACGGTAACACCGATTTATCCAGTCGTGTTTACATTTCTGCTCATCAGTGTACCTATTATGTATTGAGAGGCCATTTACAATTTTGATTAAATCTCTACCTATTGGAAATTAAGGTTGTCCATTGTATTGCTGCTGAAGATAATTGACAGAATCTAATTTGTGACGAATGGTGCGTGTGATATTGATGGGAAGCGTAATATAGGTAGATGATTAAGGGGAACCTTTCGTGACAGAAATGGCAAATATGATCGCGTGATTGAGTAAAGATTTATGGCAGAGAGTTGCGTGAAAGGTTGTGAAGATTGAAACGTAAAAGTGTAGAGACAAATAACAGTTTCGTAAAGAGTCCAAAAATATATTTTTTCAAAATCGAAGAAGTTATGCAACCAAGGGTTAATATAAGTATATTTACTAATTACCAACATTTTTGTATGACTAATTTATTAAAAATCGTTTCAATAGAATACTACACTATTGAAAATATTCGAAATGAATAGAATGTTATCTAAAAACTGCATAATCGACAGTAAATAGATTATAGTGATGATTCCATTATAATAGCAAATTAATTGAACATTTCACTTACTGACACACTCGCCGTGTTTCGGTCCGTCCCATGCGCCGTCTGATCGACAACTTAATTCATATTCTCCGCGAAGTTGGTACCCATGGGGACACTTCAAGAAACACTTGGTACCTGGTCGATTGGCCACCTTTCGCCTACCCCTCCATGGTTTTGGTGTAGCCAAACGAGAACACATTAAGTATCCTCGACCCTCTGGATTCAGCGGTGGACAGGATACGTTGTTTATATCTGGGGGCAGAGATAAGGGTGTTTCGACGCTCAATACGTGTTTAATTCTCTTTATTTTCAAAGGAATGCATTTTTCAAATTGTACTACATTTTATGATTCGCATAGCTTTTCTATGACACTTTGTACCCACATCAGGCGTTTTCCTTCTAAAAAATACTGTCACTGCCCATCTCTTCCGTATGACCATCTCACCCTGACTTACCCCATCATACATATATCAAACAGATCAGCGACAATCGGGGCGGGTTTCATTATTTTAAAGTTAGGTTTTAGAAAAACCACATTACTTATGGGATCACCTAATAATTACAAATTTCAAAGGAGCAATCGAAAAGCGTTATATCTATTGCCCTTTGCCGCGTGTCCCGATTTCGAATCACTTCCCCACTGTAACAAGAGCGATTCGCAGCGGTTTATCGATCGCTGATATGATCTTGTAAATCCTTTAATCCGATTACAACCGGCTAGATTTTCGTTGGCACACAGACTACACTAGTATTCTAGAGGGATGAAAGTTTCTGTCACCATTACTCGGCTAGCAGCCGAAACTCGACACAACGGAGCTAGCGATTCGCGAGCATAATTTGAAATCCGCGACGTCGATCGAGTACTATTGTCGGCTCTCACACGTATTATCTTCGACGTCCGCATAATATATGAATCACAAATGCTAATGACAAAGGGAGAGACGCGTGTCCGCGTACCCCACATCCGTGAGAACCACCCCCCGTGGCGGTTTTGCAATGACGCCACAAATATCGATGTGTCCTGGCGCCCAACCGCTGCTCGTTTCTCGATATAACGCTCGAGAAGTTCACTACACGGAATACCCCTATAATCCTAGGCCATTTGACTTTGTCCATTCTATCCTGAGGGAATCTAGCAAGCTACCAATGCATTCTTAATCGAGACACAGTTTACTATATTCATTAATTAGGAACAGTTTTTGCTATGGTTGCGTAGGGTAAATTAACCAGTAATTGACCGCATACCAGTGAATGACCATTAGGCAAAGAAATGTCAATTATAAATTTAAAAATTACTATATGTTTATAAATGGAGTGTAGTTGCACGTTTAATATCCCATATTTTTAGTTATGCGTATTAAACAAACATTAATAAGTACGATTCTAAATAAAAGTATGCGGTCATTTACTGGGCTTCTCATTCAACAATTCGGTCATTCACTGGTTGGTTTACCCTAACTGGAAGATGAAGTAACGTGAAATACAGCAGAAACTCGCTTAACCGAACTCTCGATAACAAATACAGTAAAGCCTCGTATTAAAAGACCGATCGTGGTATAATCCACGTGAACTTAGAATGGATTTCACAAGGAAAGATCTCGAACTCGGAAATTAAAAAAATTCTGAGACATGGTATATATCTAGGAGATTTCCTCCTGACTGCAACTTGTCCAGTGAAATTGGGATCTGTCGTCGGAATAAATCCCAGCAAGCTCAAACAGAAAGAACGGTTTTTCGCGAATATCTCGTTAGCCAGCAGTTTTACAAAAAAATAGTTATTGTGAAATTTATACTTTACAAAATTCTCTATAAAAAAGGATGTATGAGTTGTTTTCGTAGGAGTACCATGTTTCCACTTCCATACTTTTAACAAGGGAATATCCCCAACATGGACATTCAAAAAAGTCCGAAACTTTGTAAATATGTAGCGGATATCCTCCCGAGTACAACGCAATTTTGTTAGATAACGAGATATTCGCGAAAAAACGTTTTTTTCAACCCTTTGTAAAATTTTTAGCGGCTGTCGGATCGATTGGGACTTTTGACATTGTTCAAATTGTGTAGCGCTCTCTGCACGTGAATTTTGTAACTATTATATAGTTTATAGCGGTCCCATTAAAACAATAATTCTTCTGGTATATGATTTATCGAAATCGGTTCAGTAGTTTTTGAGTTTTGCGTCTTCAAACACACTCATTTACATGGCACGAACATTTTCATATAATGGTTTAGATTTGATCATGTGTTTGCCAATTTGTTCCATTTTTACAAAAATGAGCTGTGTAAATAAATTCTTATCTTCGAAATTATAAATCGTTCAAAGGGTGTGCCTTCTCTAATTTTAATCGAGACACGAAGAAATTTCACTTGAAATATTTGTGAACACAATGAACCTGATTCAGTAATAAAACTCGTCCCACTTCGTTTCTCCAAATTTATACAAGGAACGTTTCTTATTGATGATTTAATGAAATTCGGCAATTATCGGTTCGTCTGGAGACGTATGTATAACCCCGCTTTGAATCGAACGTAACTGCGCAAACAATGGCAATCTGGGTCACTTGATTCTATATTCCTCCGGAAACTTGTAAAACATTCGCGTATCTCTGAGCAATGCAAATTTCGCGGCGGTAACTTCTTGTGTCTTTCTTGTTGCCCGATAGGATTATGGAAACGAGGGTAAAGTCGTGCAAAAAAAATTCGTACAAGCGGAAAGCAAAGCAGAAATAATGCTAAAAGTATTGAAATCCCGATTCTAAACATATCGTTGAAAGTGTATTTCAAATTAACCAGTATTGCTAACATTAAAAAAAAGGAGAATTCTTTTTTTCGTGATAAACAAAGTTTATCAATATTTTATCAACAGTGTGCAACATATCTGTACGTACAAAGGATTCAAAAATGTTTAAAGAAATATCCAACGACCTATAGACAAGTACATACGAGTTAAATTCTTTAAACATGCCCGCTTTTACAATAAACATTTAAATGAACGGCCTTTAAATTTTGACTTGTTTTGCTTTTAAATATCAGACTGCACTAAAACGCACTATACTACTTTAAAGTACCTTTCTAATAGCAGAGAAATTCAATATTCGATTTCAACCAAACCAGTTAATATAACTTATTAAGAAACAATAATTGTAATATATATTTACTTCATAGGAATTGAAAGCTTCGCGTACCTATACAGAATACAGTAATTTCCAGTAACAAAGGAGAAAACACCCTTTTACATGATAAACGTTCAGCGAAACGAAGGGAAACGACTAGCGACCCGTTAATGTTACATTCTGGCGAACGCGGCGCCAAGCTCAGGCGGTGAATTAATCCGACTGCAAGAAACGCGGGCGGATTTATCATTGTCTCGAGGATACGGTATAATAAAGGGAACGTATTACTCAGCTAAGTACATATTAATTGAAAAAAACTGGCCACCGCACAATGGGGTATTTGGCCTCAAAAGTTGGCCAAAAGTCAATTTAAAAAACTTTGCATAAGCCGTAAATTTTCTGCTGCTCGAGGCAGTTGAATATGTGAGGAACAATGTAGCAATATTGTTCTTTTTCATTTGTGCACGCATGAAGCAACGGGCTTTGTCGAAAATTAGGAGATTTTAGAGCATGCATTTCTTTCTTAACCATCCTCTGAAACATCGTTGGCTTATTAGTGATATTTACATGTTGGAAGGAAATTGTATGAATTCTTCCATTATGGAAGCTTTTCGGGTAAATATATACTACACTTTCGAACAGGTTTTAATCTTTTATCATATATATATTTGTATAGTTATTAACGTTTGAAGATAATCAAGAATTCAGTCAATCTTGTTTACGATTATAAGATTTCATTAACAATTTTGTTATACTTCTGGATGAGTCCGGATGATTTTTCTGGTGTCATTACAATTGATAATGATTTGTGATCACAATGCAAAAAAATTGGTTCCGGATTCGCTCGGAGTTTTATAGCTAATTTAGGTAGAAATGACAAATTCCTCAAAGAAACCATAGAAATGCTTTTTCTTGGTGACTATTTAGGACAAGTCCTTGGACACCCAAGATTCATGTTTTCATGATAAACAGGATATAGCTGAAGTGACTTCCGGCGTGACAAGGAACCGTGGACATCACCATCTAATTGATCATCGATTTATTTTATTGCGCCACAAATATATTTTGTGAGATTAATAAAGTATTTTTGTTTTTCATTAAACAACAAAAAAAATTATGGCCAAATTTCTGCAATTATTGACGCCATATTAGAGCTATCATTTCGAATTTTGAAGTTTTGACATCAGATTCAAAAACAGCAACCCCTCAAAACCATTATATACCAAGTTTGGACAGATTCTAAAAAATCTAGAATTTTGGCCAGCTTTTGAGGTCAAATACCCCAGTGTGCACTGTTTATCAGAAACGCTTCGCGGATAAACGTATACACGATAACGTTATTACGATGTACATACTCGAGGAATTTCCCCGGCGTCAAGAGGACATATTGCTTTTCTTGGACGCGCGAATGATATATGGTCCTCTGGGTGTCGAATGGAAGAAGCAACCAGGAGGTGGAGTAGCAGGAGTCCGAGGGAAAACGCTTTCCTGGCAACGAGAACTTACCCACGCAGGACTTCCCGTCGGATGACAACGCTTTTTCATCACCGTCGCAGGCGCAGAAGAAGCTGCCGTCCGTGTTTTCGCAGACCTCCGTGCATCTACCGTTGTCGAACGTGCACTCGTTAATATCTGCACAATGAAAATGATGTTCCTTTAACAAATGAGAAATCCAGCGTAGACCGAACTTTAACCCTAGAGTTAACAAAGTACCGGTTCCAGTTGACCGGGCCTCTTCAAGAGGTCGTGTCTATCGGGAGAGACTTTGAATACGTGTGGAAACCCATGAAAATAAGCTAAAAATGTTCTCAAAAAATTTTATACTATTTATATTTAGACTATACTATTTATATTAAATAACCATGTTTCTATTAAAATAGGTAACCCCAAAGCATTACACAACACTCTTCATGTTTTACGCTAAACTTATCTGTTCGCAGTACCTTTTCCTGCTCAGATATTTCCAATTTGCGCTATCTTTCGCCCGTTTAATGACGTCCCTTAATCGTAACGCATGCTTGCCCCGTAGCTGGTAAACGTCATCTCTTCACTTCCCTTATTAATAGGAGTTGCCCTGGTGCAATTCATTTTTCCTGCAATTTTTCATGCAGTCGCGTGTCTATTACGTTCACTTACTATTTTAATTAGTTAGCATTAGCGTTTGTTTTTTTTGCCGCTTTAATTTTTCTTTATAGGAGCAACTATCCACAATCTTGATTTTGTCCCTCTGTCAGGTATCGTAGATTACGAAATTTTTGTTTAATATTCTTGTCTTCTTTAACTAGCGTTGCAATAATAATACAATTTTTTCTTCTGCTATTCCTCTTCTCGAATTTATCACTAAATTCAAAATGAGGCAAAGCGAACGGTAACATCGTTCTACCTTCATGTTTAAGCTGTTTTCTAACACAGCAAACAAGCAAAGTTGAAATAAAATCATTAGCAGGAGATTTATCGGACCGCTATGTATTCGTGTAACTTCAGTTACTACATTTTCGTTCAAATTATTAACTATTTCCCTCGCGAGGTCGACTGAAGTCGATTCGTGACATTTCCATCACCAGAAATATCCGTTATACCGGTTTTAAATATTCACAATCAGTAATAAACATTTCATAGAAAGCTTACCTACATTTACATATAATTATAATTTTGTAATCCCCGATGATCGATAGATAACAGATTAAATACCAATTTTATCATTTCATTGCAACTTCACACACGAAAGGGTACGAACGTTAAAAAAAATTTCATTCAAAATGTTATTTACACTTTTCCAAAAACGGCCACGTGCCCAGTGATTTGTGGATGCAGTGGTGTACATGACGCTTGACCCCCGTTCGTTGCCAAATAAAAACGACGGAGTCTCTTTCATTCGCATCTAACGACTTCTCGCGAACGATCCCATATTCTTCAGTGTAGAGCCAGCAGCCGGTCAATTGTCCACGCGATGGCGTTAAATTGACCGAAATAGACGTACAACGGTCGGCCAGATTGCGATTGCCTCGAGCGCTTTCAATGACCGCCAAGAGTGCTCGACTTCCGTCGCTTTCACGACCTACAGATACGTCGCGTACATGTGTACGTATATGAGTGGATATGCCATACGACGCGGGCTATTCGCGCGATAATGACGCTCGGACGAAATGGAGAACCAAGGGTAGGTCCCTTTTCGCGAGCCTTTCGGCGGTCCTGGTTTTGTGTACAGCCGATACAATGCGGCTTGATTTTTGTCACTTGTATGTTTCCTTTTGTCAGCACCTATGTAGGTAGGTATGTGCGTATTTTTGCTGAAAGAGATATCGCATGTGAAAGGATTATCGATGCTGAGATTCCAGGGTTCCATTTTAATCCAGCCACGTGGAAGTGAGACATTATATGTACAGAGTGCTTCACCGAACTTCATCACCTGAAATATTTCTGCTATATTTAACCTGACTCCTCCGGATACGATAAAACTATTGGGTCATTCCACGCGAAGTCGGACACTTTTCGGAGTAACATTTCGGATTTTGGTGCAACTTGGATATGTTGTAGTCATTAGGGGTATATAAACATATCTCGAAGGATTTTTCGAAATGTCAAAAATTGTGGATGTTACAACTCTTTGAAATATAGTATTTACTTTTTTTCCAAAAATTATAACTGTTGAACTAACAAACTGATAAAAATGACCTTTTGGATGCTTACAGTGGAGATATAAGAGTACCTAATAAAAATTATTTCACTTAATAAAAACGAATATTTGACTATTTATTTAGCAATTGTTCTTAACAAATGCAATTTTATAGTTGAAGGCACCTTTTTAAAAATTTGAAAAAATAGGAGGATATAGCCCTGTTTTTCCTCTTTACGGACACGTTTTAAAAATGGTGGACGTTTTAAAATTGGCCAAATGAAAATTAATTGAATGTAACGCTGCGTCAAATCACACCGGCTCGACTGGCTGACACGTGCGGTACTCGCAGCGGCCAAGTGGCTATATCCGTTATTCTTATACAGTGTTCTCTAATATGGTAAGTATTTGTAAAAAACTGAAGAAGGAAAACTTTTACTGTTTTTTATACACAACATAATACGGTATCTTAATTTTTGGTGTTCGCAATATTTTCCTTGAAAAGAGGGTGACATTCAGTTTTTTAAATGGAATGCTATATATTTGATTACCCAATATGAAAGCGACTGTCAAGACAAATTCAACCATATGGTATACTATGACCTTCAAGGCTACACAAGGTTAGGAATAAAATAAATATATCGATCTATCGATCTAGTAGATTGAATTTCTTCTTTCATTCTTAACCATGTGTGGTCTTGAAGGTCATAGTATACCATATGGTTGAATTTTTCTTGACAGTCGCTTTCATATTGGGTAATCAAATATATAGCATTCCATTTAAAAAACTGTAGGTTACCCACTTTTCAAGGAAAATATTGCGAACACTAAAAATTAAGATACCGTATTATGTTGTGTATAAAAAACAGTAAAAGTTTTCCTTCTTCAGTTTTTTTTACAAATACTTACCATATTAGAGAACACTGTATAAGAATAACGGATATAGCCACTTGGCCGCTGCGAGTACCGCACGTGTCAGCCAGTCGAGCCGGTGTGATTTGACGCAGTGTTACATTCAATTAATTTTCATTTGGCCAATTTTAAAACGTCCTCCATTTTTAAAACGTGTCCGTAAAGAGGAAAAACAGGGCTATATCCTCCTATTTTTTCAAATTTTTAAAAAGGTGCCTTCAACTATAAAATTGCATTTGTTAAGAACAATTGCTAAATAAATGGTCAAATATTCGTTTTTATTAAGTGAAATAATTTTTATTACGTACTCTTATATCTCCACTGTAAGCATCCAAAAGGTCATTTTTATCAGTTTGTTAGTTCAACAGTTATAATTTTTGAAAAAAAGTAAACACTATATTTCAAAGAACTGTAACATCCACAATTTTTGACATTTCGAAAAATCCTTCGAGATATGTTTATATACCCCTAATGACTACAACATATCCAAGTTGCACCAAAATCCGAAATGTTACTCCGAAAAGTGTCCGACTTCGCGTGGAATGACCCTATTGTTACATTGCACCGACCCTCACAGAACTATGCTTCCTTTGTAGAAAACATTTTTATGAAATTTTAAATATAGCAGAAGTAGGTATTTTGTTTGTTTTTATGGGGCAAAGGCGATGTCAGAGTGAAGCGTAAATTCGTTTGCTATTTACGACTGGCAATTAAGTATTGCTTGTTTTTGAAGGGTTCGTCGGAAAACATTTGCTTGCTAGATTTTCAAAAAGGCAATCAGAAACGTGTTGTCTGTAAGGATGTATCGGACCTAGCTTCACAATGGTAGCAAGTTGATGAAAATTTGTGAGATTGTTCTTTTTAAGCTTCCTCGTGTGTTATAAAAATTTTAAAAGAATTCACTACACGGTTGCTGAGTTATAACGATTTTAATTTTCACTGATCTTACACGTACTCTTATGGAAAGAGACGATCTTGACAGATTAAACAGTTGAATAAATGTTGAAGAAATGGTACCAATGTTTTAAATTTTTTTGTGTCTACATGTAGTATATGAATAGATGAAAATATCTGCCGAGTTTCAATTGTATTCACTACACCGTTTTAAAGAAATAAATTATAACTTGAGAAAATTGTAAAATTCAGGGCATTTTCACTGCCAAAAGTTTAGCAAATAATATTTGAAAAAGCATTTGCAAAGTTAAAACTATCTTTCTATGAGTAAAAATAAGACTCCAACTGTCGTTCGAGTTTTTTACATCTAGATTTACTATGCGTTAGACATTCAAGTATAATACCACGTACCACGACGGTTAATTGGGCTTTACAACCCCAACAGGACTCAAAGACAGTTCGCGCGTGGATAGTGACAAGGGTCGGACAACATGACACGTACATATTTCAGGTGATAAAGTTAGGTAAAACACCCTGTATAGTGGATATAACTATTTCATAGATAAAGGTATTTTGAGCATATATCTACAGTTAGGTACTTACAAAAGTATCCGTTCAGCCGATACGTAACACATTTTATGTATTTAATCAACATTAATGTTACAATTACCAATTTCAATTTATATTAGTATTTATATTACTTTTATATAAAATCAAAGTGAAAATTTCGAACTTATTATCCCATAGGACACGATCGTGGCATAATTAATAGTTTCTTCTTGAATGATGTTCTTGAAGATTTGAAACGGAGGAAGTTCAGGTTAGGTTGCAGTTGAAGCCAGGACTAAACGATTTTTAATGGCACATTAAGCGTTATTCATTACGAAAGTTCGAAGCAAATCTGTGGACTTGCAGCTGAGCCAGACACCTTTTTATACCGTTTCTTGCTCCTTATGTGCGCACATGGCAAACATCGATCGGGTTATCATATAGTAGGCGCCTGAAGAGGCTGCATTGATAATTAGAAACTAAAGGAAAAGCACCATAATATCTTACTTTCATATCGTATTTCTTGAATTTTCATCCACGAATTGTATCTATCTTGTAACTTTCTGTGTTGAAGCATATGATTTTTTCGTCAATAGGAGAACATTTGAATATCAGATGTTCGGTTAATGGAAGTTCTGCTGTCTTACAATCTTTCCCAGACATTTTCATATTCTAACAAATTTATAAAAATTGTACATTCAAAATTATTTTCCTCTCCCATAAGCTATATAATTAGTAAAAATAGTTCACTCTAAACTGTATGTTGATTTCTCCTCCCAATAATTTGCGCATTATATAGCATTATATGTACACTGTGTATTAACGATCGCTTATTTAATCACGATATACCAATCATGTTAACCCATATTTGCGGTTTGTTCCCTAGACGAACTTAAAAGTCATTGTTGTTACACGGTGTTGTGGCAGCATGTATGCATAATACATTACGTTTGACGATGTCAAATATATCGGGCTAGTTACCAAAATTAGTCGTGCGTGTATATTGATGTGTTTGATCACAGTTTGACTCCCCATTTCATTCGATTCAGTGGCTGGAAAATGGAACGGGAGGCATTAATTTCAGCAAATCGCATGCAGCACGCAAAGTAACAATATCCTGCTTTGTTAGAAAAGGAATTGCAAGTGTTAAAAACAACGTTCTCCTGGCTATAAATTTTGAATAACTATTTTTCATATAAATTATTTGGGCTGGTGTGCTAAATTTTTCTACAGTATACGGGGTTTATGTTTCGATAAAAGTTAAAATTCAAGAATAGTTTGATTAAATATATAATCGTATAGAAGAGTTAATATAACAACATCAGTTTTACTAAAGTGACGTTGAACTAGTTGAACTAACAGTATACCTAAACTACATAAATCCTGCACGTGACAGAATGTTTTTATAATTGCCTGGTTAAATACTCTTGAAAAAAAAGTTGTGGCATACTAGGTACAATTTTTAAATGTCAAAATACATCCTAAATACATGGCCTAATGTGCTTTATAAATTTTTCGCCAACATTTTAGCACGTGATAAAATTCTAGCAGGAATATTTGCTTATGCATTTGTATACAAGTCCCCTTAACGCGCTTCTAGAAAATTAAAATATTACAAGATAAATATAAATAGCTGTGAGCACGGGTAGCGTAAGTACCTACATCCTCAGCATTCATTATTATGATTCAAAACAGAAAGCTCCCGTGAAAAGTGCCGGAAGTTAACAGGTAATGAGATACTTGCAAAAATGAATATGTACTATGCTCTCTGCTAGAATGGAAAGAGCACTTTAGGTCGCATAAAATTTTTATCACCGGCAGTGTTATGACAATTTTCTAAACTTATAATGATACTGGTGGGAAGTAGGTACCACGTTCAAACAAAACTGTAACGAGGAAAGCAATAGCAAAGGGGGTTAAAAATTGTCCAACATTCTGGAAGTTTTTATGGCCAGTCAGTTTCAAAGTACCGAAAATAATGTGACAATAAAAGAAAATTACAACTTCCTTCGCATTCTCAAAAACGTGATTATTATAAAGATTATCCGGCATTGCGAGCGATGTAAAAATTTGTCAGGTACAGAAGTAGAAGTAATATTAAAAAGTAACTTTCAATCAGATAGTCAAGATAGTCAGATATTCAATGTCTGAAAATATAGTTAAAATGTTGCCTAACATCTAAAAAGATGCTGATATTTCACTGAAAAATTACTTGAGAAACCAAATTCTAAATTTACTCATTCTTTTAGGGTTACAAGGTGGTGCACCCCCTTAAAAACAGTGTAAATAAGGTCGTGTCTAGATTCCTTTTTCATCGCGAAAACTTTGTCAATTGGTAGCACATTCATAAAGATCAAACGAAGAATATTAAAATTTAAATTTTCATCCGTAGACGTCTCAATTTTGTACTTAGTTATTATTCATCTCGGCCCCTGGCCACCGACCGCAGGTTGACCAAGACTCCTGAAATATTGCTCTATTTCATTCAGTCCCGGTATATACCGTTCACTCTCGTCGAATAATTCTGACGAAAGTTAGCCGTGATTGGAGATAATTTGGGTGAATTTCTCAAGTGAAAACGGTTCCTTCCCCGGTTATAGTTTTGCGAGTAAACCTCACTGGCGTAACTACGACCGTAACTCAGTCTATACAGATTCCCACGACGAGCACATGCACCCTCGCTAACAGCAACTGTAAAAGTCTCGAAATTGCTGGCTACTTTCTTCAGGTTGTAAAATGGAAACAGAGCAAAATTGAAAGTAGAAGAAAACGCTGTCTCTTATCACAGTTCGAGACTTTTTCTCGTAAGAAAACGTACAAAGAAGAAGTACGAGAAACCTGAATCCTCCAGAGTCCAGAGGGAGAGAAACGGGAACAATAGTTTTCTCGAGATACAATAACGCTTCTCTCTGCTCGCCTGGCATAGATGCCAAAAAATGATGATTTTCTGGCGAGTAATAAAAAAACCTGCGATAAAAGACTTCAGCAAAACTAATCCAGAATTTCTTGTAGCGGGGCAGAAACTTTACAATGTCCTTCACGTATTCCGCTTTTTCGCGTGAAAGTCTCCGGCCGACTGAAAGGAGGAGGACACTCCCTTGTATGACCTTTCCTTTTTCCTTCTTACTCATTCGTGAAACGGTCTCGAAGTTAAACCCCATTAATGAAAGTTCCTCGCAAGAAGTTTGTGTAAACCGAAATTACAGTTAAGCTGGACCAGGAACGAACCTGGAACTTCGAATTGTTTAGTCCGTGTCCGTTGTAGCCCACTGTCCTCTGTGAGTAGACGAACTTCTTTCGATGAGCAAAGGGCTCGTAGCGAACTTCTTATTTGTCTCGCAAAAAAATGAGAATTGATCTATTTTTCAATGAATCCTCAATACTTTGACCAACGGATCATTTTGTAAAGTTTTTTCCTGTAATTTGTATTCAATACCCACTGTTTAAATAAACACATGCTACTTTTAATAGAAATATAGAAATAACCGAAAGAAGTAGTTAAACTTTACAATGGAAACAATTGCTTTTATTGGTTGTTGAGAACAAAATTTAACTATTCTTATAATTTCAACCTATATTTTTTATCAAAATAGTTTGTCAAATATCCCTACTCTACTACATTTTACTCGTACTCATGTAATTCTACAATTTCAGACCCACATGACCCATTCAGACCCGTTATGAATAGTAATTAGTAATTAGTAATTGAATTAAATTAAATTTTGCCCAACTCCGGCAGCGGGTAACTTGCTTTAACGGCCGCGATTTGAACGCGGTGACAAGTCCGCGATAAATGCGACTTTTCCGTGCGCTCCGTGAAAATGAAATGAATTCATTAATGAAATTATGGCTAGCTCATTATGTAAAGTACGCAGCGGTTGTTCCTCTTCGAGTAAAGTTAACGTGAATCAAAAAATTGCCGACAGTAATTTAACGAGGTGTTTCCGTAAAGCTGAATCGAACGAGATTTTAGATCGCCCACGTTACCCACGCAATGGTAAAAATCATGAAGACCATACTTCTCATACGTTTTACTGATCATGTTTTTGAGAGTAATCAGTTATCACGTTTTAACTTTTATATGCCTCGCTCTGTAGGATTACAAAAAAGTGCATACTCCCGTTTGAAAAAATTATAAGTACAAAATGCATTGTTCTACAAGAATAAGGATGTTTTATAAATCTGTTATTAAGGTGTACCTAAAATCTTATAAATCTATTATTAGGATTTAATATCTTATAAATCCGTTATTATTAACATTGTTGTATGAAAATGAAAATGTACGTAGAATAATTATTAAATATTACCTACACAATATACGCCCGGGGTAGTACTGTGTTTGAGCTTACCCGATTAACACGAGACATATTCGATATCGCAGGAATCGACCGGGACTCTCGGCTACCGGAGCATCTCGCCTTCGCAGATATCTCACGCGTACCAGGGTGAAAGCTATAGCCTTATCCAGAGGCTTCAGCAACACACTCTACCAAAGACTCCTCGACTATGGACCTGATCGCAGGTTAGCTCGTGCTAGATTATACATGTCCTAGAATCCAGTAGGTCTGGAAGCGCGCAGTCCTTGCAAATTCGAGATAAGCAAGGAAAAACCTTCAGACTCGTGGACCTAGATGCAATCCACGTACGTTGTATTCGACTTTGTTTAGAGATGGGTAAGAGATCGTGCTTCTTTGAATAGTTGGAACCAACTGACTTTTTGGCAAAAAGGAAATATATACCTAGTCCATTTATAGCACTTTCGATATGCACTGCTGTCTAATAGGAGCTTTCTGCACACTGAGATTTGTTATCCTTCATATGCATGTACTTACAGGGTGTGACATTATAACTTAACATCTACAGAATTCCTTTAGCTTTCATATTGCAGAAAAATATCACTGAAAGGATGTGTTTTCTTGAATGAGGTCTGTTGAATAATTTATTTTTTGAAGATAATTTTTTGCAAGTGTAATATTTCTTGGAAATGAAAGGATGTTCATAGAAATCATTGAAAACTTTCTTCACTCCTAATATTATGTGTAGAGTCAGAGCTGTAGTTAAATTATATGGTTTGTTCTACTGCATTAGATTTAAATCAAGATTCGGGAAACTCACATCCAATTAACAATTAACACACAGCCTCCGATAATCTAAAAAATTGATTGACGCTAGAGGTGACGTCCTTTTACAAACTACAAATCATTAAAGAATGTAACGCTCCGATAGTTAAATGCAGCGAGAAGCAAACTTCGACATCAGTTCCAGAGCAACCAATGCTTAAACGGAATTTAACACTGTTGACGAATCCTGGATTTGGCAACGGGGAAGATTTACGAGCGATAAAATTAGAGTGTCAATCTTGGGAGGATATTAGAGGGCCGAGCGAAGGTTGCCGAGAACAGGGAACAGAATTATTCTGCTCGATGCTGAGGCAGCAAAAGTACGCTGGAACCGAAAAGGTTTCAGTCTTTAGGTAAATTTTCTTATATAAATTCTATGTTTATATCAATTGAAACTTTGCCAATCGAAATATCCAAGAAATTATCGAAACACAAAACAAACTTCGATACGATGAGGAATTTCAAGCGATAACATTTGTACAGGATGCTTTTAAACGTGGGCTCAAGGCTCACAAATTAAATACTAAGTAGGTCAGTGGAAAAGTTCGTTCACTTCATTGAACCATAGTCTTTAGTAGAAGTAAAACTATATTACATTTCTACCACTGATTACGACAGCGGCCCAATTAAAAGATTTGGAAAATTAGAATTTATCACTTTTTTGTATTCTTTACTACACACAAAATACAAAAATGTAGATATATCAAACTGAAAAATGTATGGCTTATGTTACTTAATTGTAACCACCAGTACATCACATGAATTTCGTTTTGCAGAGGAATATTCACATTTGTTTCGTTGAGGTCAACAAAGTAGTGCACGAAATCATCAAATCATCGACTGTACCTACTGTTAATTCGAACAGCTTTCTAAGTAGTAATGATCCTGGATCTAGATCCAATTTTGCAACGGAGAAGCCGCCGACCTATAGAGTGGATCCATGTGTAAACTAATTCGATTACGTCCCCGGATCGTCTAGAACGGTATTATGGGTCAGGACTAGGGCCGGGCGGCGGAATCTCGTTAGGATGCTCATCTCCCTATGGGGAATTGTTATCGTGCTACCCATCGGCCGGCTATTCCGAAATTTAGCGCTACGAAATGAACGACAGACGCAATTACGCTGGCCAAAGAAGAATATCGTTGTTACGACCGCGTCGAACACATTCCTCTGGGATACACATAAGACTGCAATGTGGGTTCCCTGGAAGGCCACAAGGATGCAATCGATAAAAAACGTCCACTTTCGTAACAAGAATAAGACTAACAACATGCACTTTGTGGCAGATAATCCCCTTTGTGATAGGAGAATCATCTAGCTGAGAATAGTTATTTTATTCGAAGAATTTTATCGACTGCAAGAGTATACAACGTGATTCCAGAAACTAGGTCAGGCTATAGTTGTGTTCTAACAAGGGAACTTCGGTGACCCGAAATTCCGATCTTTTTGAACTTCGCAGGTTTGTAGGAAACTTCAATGGAAGTATCAGGCAATTTTCTTCTCTACCACTTCTTCGTTCTTCGGGGTGAGAACACATCCGAACGTGTAATGTTTGCTTTCCCATTTTCCTATATGTATATGTATTGTAGGAGAAAAAGATTCGTTCCATCGGGTGAATTATTTTCACGCAGTTTTGTAGATAAAAAAATAGAAAAAATTCTGTATTTTTATCAAGGGGTGATTTCATCCTCTCAAACCGCACTATGGCATCTAAAAAATAGAGTTGTCTTACGAATGAACTACTCTGCTCGCACACAAAGTAGCATAATTTCCTAAATTTCGGGTTGCCCAACTTTCCTCGTAAGCTATGCAAAGCCAACGACGGCACTTCTTCTCCAAGAAAATTTTAAAATCTGAAACAATCCCCTAATATGTTCCTCGATAACAGAAATGTCTCCGATTTTTTCAAAAATTTTCTGCACTAGTATAGAAGAAATTCAGTAAAATCCTGATTTTCAATTTTTACCCTGTACTACCCCCGAATCGAGATACAAAGTTGCAATTTGCGACAAATTGTTTTGTTCTATATTCATTAGAGTGACTCATCGCGAGTCGAATTCGGTCTAGGGGCACACTTGGCCATCCATTTTAGACTTCCACTAACAAGAAACTTATTCATGCTATTCGAATTAATTGATCCGTGCTGAACACGAAATTAACTTTTCGTTTCACAGGGTAGGAGAATCCTACCTGTATCGTAAGAATTATAACAGCATGTTAAAATAGACTTGTTTCCGACAGAGTGAGTCATTACATTGGAATATGCCGGTCGAAGGGCTTTATTTCCAAATCCGACGTCGTGTTAAATCGATTGTACGGATTAAACCACTTACCGATACAAGTTCCATCGGGGGTGGCCTCGTAACCTGGCAGGCAGGTGATCGACAAGCTGTCCAGTATTGGCTGATCCTTCTGCTCCATTGATTCAGCACATCGATAAGATCCTGGAGTATTAATGCAACCATAGCGGCACATTTCTGTTTGCAGATCGGGTTGAACGCATTCGTCCACATCTACAACCAATAAGATCATATTTCATTTATTTAATGAAATATCGAATCGTCAAATCCACTTTCTTAATATTAGGTTGCTGCATAAATTTTGTCCACCACTTCGTTTATATTATAGAGTTACTCGATCCAAATACAATTATCAATGCTGATTTATTTTGCGAACAATTTGAAAGAGTGTTGCAAGAACTCTAATTTAAAAGACCATCTCAATTTGTCGCAAAAGGGCGGGCATTTGAACATAGAAATCAACTTTATGACGGAATATATATGCCCGCCCTTTTGCGACAAATTGAGAAGGACTAGTTTTCACCTTCAAAAGTGTGGCGTTCCTGATGAAAGTGAAATTTTTCACCCTGACTCTTGCGTGCGTGTAGAACGCTTATTTAGATGTGTCACGTTGAAAAGTGTGGCGCGCAAGAATGTACCAAATAAAGCACCACAATTTTGTCTGCATGCAAACCTCCACTCAAGAGTGTAGCAAGCAGAAACGTACATGTACAAACAAAAGCGACAATTTTACCCACAATTCTGCGTGGTATGTGGAGTTTCCTGCTGACCTGAAATTTCTGAACGGCACGTTGGCAGCCAAGTCTCTTGTGTCGACGCAGAAATGTGAGCCCGAACTCGCTGCCTAAGTAGTACGTTTTTGCGTGCACTAATGAGTGCGCTTTTTCCTCCACTCTTGCATCGACACAAAAGTGTCATTTACACAGACGTTTCTACCCGTTGACTTTACAACGTTTTTGCGTCCACGAACCACGGGGTTTCTACTTCACTCAAGCCTCAACATAGAATTTTACATCGCACCACCATTTTTGCGTGGACACGTGACGCGCAATCGTCGATATTTGAGTCGACATTTGAGTTTAGCTCCTACAGAAACAATTTTGTGCTACACCTTAATGCGTTTTAATAAGAACTGTACCAACTTATTTAATTACCCCCGGATTTACCCTAGAAAGTTCTGTGTTATAATAATTCTTTCGACATTCGAAGTTTGTACTCCGATCAGTTGTTTACAAATAATACTCGATGTTTTACATACGAATGTTTAACTATGCTGTGCATACTATCAGAACGCTTTGTGAGCTATTTCAGTTCTATCTCTCGATAAATCAAATATTGCAAAATATGTGTTTACATGGTCTGTGTTGCAATCTACACAAATATGTGTATAGCTTTTCATGCACGTTTGTATGCTTTGTATATGCACGCGCTTTATTGCATCTAGCTAGGGTAAGTGTGGGTATTACTGCGGATGCCCCGATTACTGCGGATATTCTAAAACAGATCATATTTAATGTTAGAAAGTACATAATCTCTTGAAAATTTTTAATAAAATTATTTTAAACTCTATTACAGGTAATTATTAATAAATATGTACAGCAAAGTTATTATTAATTCTTTTATCGTAGTTTGAAATTCGTCAAGGCGAAACTTCGGTCGATTCCCGATATGGCGGTCATGAACACCTACTAGAAAAACATTTATATTTTTGTTATTAATAGTAATACATGTAATGTAGCATTATTGCTCGGTAGAATAAGAGTTATTTTTCCAGAAAAACAATCAATCAGTCGTCTACATTTTAGTTTTAATTTTTATTTGTCACCGCAGTATTAGGTGCAGTACTTTACATCATGTGCATGTATTACTGCGGACCGACCATTGCGCCACCTAACCTTTCTTCCGACCGTATTCACTTCTGTCTACGTAACCTGCAAAGGTATTAAGGTTATGTTTCGCCTGACATCAGACCGCAGTAATACATGCGCAGTAACTGATTTTTCGTTAGTAACTGGCACGCAGTAATACATGCATGTCCGCAGTAACTCATGCAATGACATTGATCGACAAATCTCTGTGTTTTTAATTAACTGTACATATTACCCCGACCTCATATTTTTTTATGGAATTATTAAGGTCCCACCTTTCTTTTAAAAAAAGAAGGAGGAAGTTTCATTCATTTGAACGCCGTATCGAGGGTTCTAAAGTTAACCTACCTTAAAAGTCCGCAGTAATACCCACACTTACCCTACATCTGCTGCAGTGTGCGCGTTTTCGATTCATTGTTCTGGAATGTTCTTTTCATTCGTGTACGCAGCGTGGCTGAGTAATGTACCGCTTTTCTGCTTTTACTTAATATTCAATTTGTACGCTTTTTTTACATAGTACATCGTGTGTTATAAATTCTCATTTCCTTTAACAGTCTGCTTTGATTATTTTTAAACACTGAATTTATTTCTGAATGTGAAGAGGTCCCAGACATTATGAGACAACCATATATACAGTACTTGTATCCTAATTTTGATGCGCTACTGTAAATCTATGAAACAGCTATATAGCAGTCTAATTCCCGTACGCGTAATACCTAGTATTGAAACTCGAAATTTGTATCTTCGAGTTAGCAATTTCCACTCTTTGCTTCCTAATATATCCAACAATTCAATATTTTCTACATTCCCTTCAGAATAGATTATTATACTTTCGCCGTATTTCTGATAGGAAAATAAATAAGAAGGGCAGAAATTCTATTACCTTGGCAAGTCTTCCAATCGTCCTCCAGGATGAAACCGTCAGGACAGAGACAAAATACACGACCCATCGTGGAAAGGCAAGTGTGAGAGCATCCAGCGTTGTTGACGCTGCACGGTCCTGAGTTCTGGCATGTGTGGTTGTCGGCTGACAGTTCAGAGTCCTGCAGACCGTCACAGGAACATTCGTAGCCGCCTATGGTATTCCGACACGTATCCTGACAAGGCCCGTGCCCGTTATTCAATAGACACTCATTGATATCTAAACATCAAACATCAACACAGAGGAATAATTTAAAATATTTTACACCATTTTCTATTCACTATTCTTGAAAATAAAAGTACTTAAAACGTGAACTCAATATAAAAAAAGAAGTGAATATTGGAAATAATATGAAATTAATGTATAGAGAAAAGAATAATTAAATTAAACGTAACACTAAATCGAAATAGTGAATACCTAACTTCAATAAGAGACTATTGATGCCAACGGCTGAATTTCTTATATAAAACATCAATAAAGTGGTGGACTCGTTCGCGATTGTGTTTAGATTTGTTGCTTTTCGCGAGGAAACGAAGAGTTTGTATGGTCGACGATGTATGTACATATATTCCGGCGCAAATCACTCACCCTTGCATGTGAACCTGTCCTCGCCCAGTTTCATCCCCTTTGGGCACTCGCAACGAAACGATCCCGGTGTGTTCACGCACTTATGCTCGCAACTACTCTTGTTATCCTCGCATTCGTTCACATCTGGATTTCAATGAATACGTGTGATTCACAGGATTTAGCTAAACTCCTCTGACGCATCTGAATTTCTCACTTCTTGCAACTGCGTAACCGGTCTATCATAAGAGTTTAATCGTTCGAAATTATCTCGTAAGGATGTAATACAGCGCAGAACTTTCAAGACATCGACTTTCTGGTTAGAAAACGTTTTTAACTACATTGAAACTAAAATAATATTGTTACAGAGTATGAGCATGTGAGGCAGGTGGAAAAGTGGTTGGGATAAAGGATAAAATGCAATGGGATTTGTTTCGTAACGATTAGATTCTTTAGATGAGAATGGCAGTCGTTAAAAAATTGTTCTGGGCGTGAGCCAGCCAGGTATTTCAAAGTTGATCGAAACAGGGGGTGTATCAACGAAGAGTTAATAAAATATGAAAAAATTAAAGTGTTAAATTTCCCATTCACATCTTTAATAGCTTTTAATGTATAAAATTTCAAAAATGCTCATACTTTTCGTGTGTCTACACTATATTACACGCTTATTCCAAGTCCAATATATTAGTGATATTATTTTCAATGAAATATTGTAATACTTCTTTTCAGGGAGTTTGTAATTACGATAGCCACGGAATCTTCGCTAATGTCATTTATATGGAGACTTCGAACTTCGAAACGACAACATATTATCAAGGACTATGTAAATGTAGCTAACCTCATTAATCCGAACTTTGTTCGTTCAACTCTTAGTACAGGTTTCGCTGATCGTTAATTCAGGTCAACGAAAATTTCCCTTCAATTTTGTTTTTCATATTCCCTGCCGTGATGGCGGGGTGAAACTTAATTTTTCTTCACTTCGTTAACTTGAAATTTCATATAATTCAGACTGCTTGTTTTGCAGACCCATCTGGATTTAACAAAATTTCACCGTGTTTCTATCTTGACGTGTCTCCGATATCCACGAAACCTACTTTTTCTGGGATTCAGATATTCTGAAACTGATTTATTTCAAGCTACTACTCCCTCTACCTCGATCAAATTACACCAATTTAAATACACTTTTGTTTTCGTATACTCTCGGTGATAAAGTCTGACTACTGTTTATTATGTCTTGACTTCAATTTTTTTATTGTTTCATTGTTTCCATCCACACAAATGCAAGATTATTTCTATTATTTCTTTCCCTATTACAGTTGCTTAAACCTCCCACTTCTACCAATGTTTAAGCGAATATTACGAAACTCACTTTTAAAAATTAATGATCTAAACTTCCAAAATTGCGAAACTTTCACGTACGGTTTACCTATAAGTAATTGAAAACTGAAAAGCAGACGATTGCTCTCGTGGATTTCAATGATAGAAAATAAAAAGTTAATTAATGGTGGTGTTCTGGAGAAACAACGATGTGCAAAATTCTTCAAAACCCAAAAACACAAAGGAAGAAGTATAATTGGAACGCTCCTCAATTTTTGCCTTCCTTTTATTCTGGAACTCACAAACTACCTATCTTTGAAATCAAATTTTACAACTTCCTCTAACTTCGGCGAGGAACGAACAGTACTATATCGAACGTCAAAAATGAATAGGGAGGGGAGAATTTTCGCACGAAATCGTTCGTGTTTTAATACTGGCAAGAAGAACTTGTCGATCGCAGAACACGGAAGCTGTCAATATTTCAACGAGTAGCCTGTCGATATTTCATCTCGAGAAATTTATTTCTCCATCGGTTCAACAGCCCACCTTCCACGTAAAACAGGTATCGTTCGTGCATATTAGGACATGCACTTATAGAAAAAATAAATTTTGTACCTATATCAATTTATAAACTGTCGCCACATTATTATATTGTAAAAAGGTCAGAACTAATAAAATTTTACTGTTTTGATAATGATGAGATTATATCACCACGTAGATATCTCAGTAATAAAAGCTAACAATAAGTACCCTCTTTAACCATCTCGTTCCTTGTTTTCACTAGTAGCTACTACTTTCCCATTAAAAGCGATATAAAAATCAGTGTACAACAATAAGTGTGTATACAATGTTGTAAAATTATTTACGGATATATATAAACATTATAATCGTTGTATTTAATTGGAAGCAGTCTATCAAACTATACAAATATTCACTGATTTTGACACGAAAAATGCAATTAAGGTATTAGTTTAATTAGAATGTTAGAAAATTGGTAATACCTATTAGGAAGTCCATGTAGTGGATAGGAGCTGAGTGTAGGCTTCAATATAATTGTGTTCTGACTATTCATAGTACGATAAAAATCAATATTATTGGGAAACTGAAAGGGAGGATGATCTCTATAATTCATATCTAATGTTACTTTTTGTACGTATTAATAAAAAACCGTTTGCGAACAATTTACTCTTCACACGTTCGATACTGGATTTATTTAACACATATGAGCAGTCAATGATGAATATGAAACTCTGTTTTTAATTGACACAAATAGATGACATAATAAGTAACAATTAAAAAGAAACTAAGAAATATATGAAATGAAAATATTTAAAATAAAAATATATTCAAGCTGTTGGGGCATTAAAAAGTGATTAATATTTCAAAGCATATTTAACATTTAATTGACACTTTTGAAACAATTACTTTTGCTGGTAATTAATTATTGCGATGTATCATAATATACTTGATAAACATGTTCAACTGTCACCATATACTGGGTGGAACGGACCAGATGCCACAACCGAGCATAGTGTGCCTAATTCTTTCTATAAAAGTAAATCGAAATTATGAAATAAATGTTTTTGATATAAACCTTTCGATTTGTTTTTGTACAAGGAAATTTTATATTATTGTAACGTTATATTATCTCAACATTAATCTGCAAGTATTCTTAACTATATTATCAAAATATAATACTTTGAAAAATGCAATATATTTTTCAAAGTATTATCAATACAGATTTGTAGTTTCAACCGAACAAAATGGCCAATTAAATGTTATGTCGTTGTGGAAACCTGTGGCGAAACAAAGGTGTATACATAAAAATAACTTACCGACACATTTATCATTTTCCAGGCGAAACCCTTTATAGCAGCGGCACACTGGTTTGCCATCCACTTCTTTGCAAACGTGGTCACAGAAAGCCTCGGCGCAAACACCTTCAGGACTTTGCTTCACTTTGCACTTTGGCAGTTGTCCCACCCATTGACGATTTTTACACAGTAACCTGTTCGTTGTGGTCACCATGTAGAATCCCGGTGCACACTCGTAGTCAGCTTCTAAATACTCGTGGCCTGGTACGGATGATCTTAGATAAACATTAATAATAAAAATTTGTAAACATTTGGAAACAAATTAATAAATTACAATAATTATTGTATTCTAAGTTAAGGATTCGAATAAATAATTAACAGAAGGAAGACACCAAATCCCTAACGCTGAATATCACCTGTGTTTATGAATAAAAATTCTATAGTAAGTAACACTTAAATATGAGAACAATAAAAGGATTTCGCTATCGACAGGTAACAGTTGACGCCACTATCTTTTTGCTTTCTTTAATTTCATTTCTAGTATCCTTTACGCGTTAAAGTTTCGACGATCTCTATTTCTTATATTGAAAACTTGTCCCAGTAAAGATTTCTTTATTGTTAGACTCCAATCCCTTGCTCATTCAATCTTTTTATGCTTTACAGCACCCGAAGGTAATTCTACCACGTCGAAGCATTGAAAAGTTCAAGCTTCTCGATCCGAAACTTTCTTAGTTCCCGGACAATCCCGCAGCGAAGTTTTCCCAGTAATTCTGTTTCCTAACGAAAAGAGGAAATTTCAAGCGGCGATAGAGCAACACGTTCCTCGCAGTACACAGGTATGTGCTCTGTTAAAGAACAGACAGAGGGTGAGCTTTGAAAGGAATCTTTCGCTACTGTTCAAGGAAGCTCTGAACGGAACCGACGAATGAGAACAGTAATTATGGACGTTTCAGCGGGTCCTTCGAAGAGAAACGGACATTGCTTTGCTGAGGTTCTAGGAAATTCTGCACGCGTACCACAATGGAGCTAACTGAGTGATTACACCCTTCTTTGAGTCGTTTCCTTTCTTTAAACGACGTCGACAACACTTTGTTCGAATCAGAGTGGAATCAAATGAAAGACATTATGGTAATGTTTCAATTTCATTCTCATTTGTGAAAATGACTTCTGCCTTAAGTACATAGTAAGTCAGTTATCGTCTGAAGTAGCAGTTAAGCTGTTAACCTCACAAGATAATAAATGTAGGATAAAGTTTTCTATTTTTCATGTAAAATGTAAGTGATGAAAAGTAACATTTATAATTTTTCAAGTGAGTTCGTGGTTATCTTGCTGTTTTTTATAAAACGCTACATACCTCTTATATGGTACCTACGGAACCATAACGGAGAAACAGAAAAATCAAATAGGAATATAGCATTTACATTTATTAACATTTCACTTAGTTGTAAAAAAATTTTCAGAGATATGGGTCATCTAGGACCAAAATAATAATTCGAAATGACTTAATTAAAAAGACAGGCATGTTAACCCAGCTTAAGTCCTACACCTACATCCACATTGTACACGCATCGAAACTTAATAATTGTTCCCTTAAACATGAAATTATTAATTGGTCTCGTCTCAGGTTTCTAAGTAAACAAAGTTCCCAACTCTGATTCAGACGTGACAGGCGAAAGATTCACACCTGAATTCTATCAACCCCCGTCCCATTTCTCCGCTTCATGCAGAAACATAATGCACGGGGCAACTTCATAAGCGCGCCGAGAATCCATCGTTACAAGGTAAATCGCTCCGAGTAAATCCACCCTACTCAGCGCCGTTTCGAGATGAGCTGAATTATTCATACTAAAAGCCACTTACTTTACATATTTGATCAGTGCATGCCGCGCGAGGGGTGCCGGTAGGAAGGTCCCGTTTATGCATGATAAATCTCCCTTGGTATCGTCATCGTACACCGCGGTGGTGCCCGTCATCTCCGTGTTCTTCTTTTCGTCCAACCTTTCGAACTCTGCCCCGTCAATGATGGGTTTGCCATGAAGATGAGATCCGACGGATTTCCGTCGCTCAATTTCATCGCGTCGCGGCAGCATGGATAGTTTCAAGCTCGACGTCATGTAAGCGTTGTAATCCTTCAGCCTCCTTGCCAGCACTTCGTTCTCCAGGTCTAGAATAGGCAGATCCTCCTCCGTTCTCGTGTAACCCAACATCTTCTCCGCATCGTACCTGGAGCTGCTGAACTTAGGCTCAGCCGGACTTCTCGGCCTCTCTTCCCTGCGTTCGCCGTTTTTGTACGACGGTCTCGCCAACGAGCTACCCAGAATGCGGTTCTCCAGACTCGCTGGATCCTCCATCTGCGTTCGCGAGATCTCCCTCTCGAGCTGCTTGGAAAATTCCCTTTCAACCGTGTCTTCGTAGCTCCTGTAACGCGATGTGGTCTGCGTCGATCGCTTGCTACCCTCGGTGGTTAATTGATCTTGAAGATTGGATGGTGAAGTGATGTTCAGAGCATCTGGGTCGGAACCGTTCGAAAGAGTCTGGTTGTCCCTCCATGTGACGTTTGAAAAATCGTAGTTGGAAGCGCTGTCCTCGACGGTACGACCATCCAACTTGCCGAGAAGCAACGCAGCTGGTGCATCGTTCATCCGTCTCTTGAACTTGGTCGACCTGCGCCTGTCAGCTCTGTTCTGTCTCGTGTTCTTCCTTCCTCGCTTTCGCTCGCGATTCTTCCGCCTCCTCCGTCGCTCTACGCGCAACCATCTCGCTGGAGAGCTTTTCGACTTCTTCGACTGGCTACCCCTCTTGCCTCTGATTTCGTTCGCGCGCACGTCATCCATGGCTTCGCGTTGACGATCCACGTCTGAGACTTTCGACTCCTTCCCTCTGCGCCGTTTCTTCCTCGCCCTGTCGCTGCCATTTCCCTTCCGACGAGTCACCGATGTTGCTGCGATTAATTTCACACAAAACGTACTTATGCAAATTGATGAAGCAGTACATTGGCAGCTATTATATGTCTCACTGATACTTTATGATAACCGATGCTTTGATTTTCAGGTCAGTCGGGGTGGCTTGAGGATCAATTGCAGGGAAGTAATTATTAATTTGTCAAGGAGTTATAAATGTGTATATTAGGTAAGTGCAAAAGTTTTGTTTATTATTGCATTGTTTGTCGGCGGTATGTACAAATGCAAGGAAATTTCATTAGTTTCGGGGACAAAATAAGGCGAAGGAAATGGCTACGTTTCAATCTAGGTGTAGCAATTTTAACTCGATAAGGTACATTTTACGTGTCATACAGTGCATTTTATTTCAGTTCAACTAACACGAGAAGTTTGTCCAATTCCCACAAAAAAGGACAAAATCATATACATCAATATAAAAGTTGTATTAATTTGTTTATCAAAATTTTGCTTCCGGTACAAGATAAGGACTGTCTTACAGATTATAAAAATTCCTTTACTTTGTGTTTTAGGTAATTCACCTGTCGGGAATCGTGTTCACCATCAGACGGTGCATGGCGCACACGCTCTCATATTTATATTCACAACTGTTCTTCCTGTAAATATATTTAAAATTTTCTTTTTATGCATTAAAGTCAACGAAATGACGATTAAAAATTAAAACAAACATTGACTCTATATTAATTTATTATTTCAGAATATGCGTTTGAAAAAGGGCCTGATTTTAGGCTGTTGAGGGTTATCTACCCCCTTAAAGTGTTAAAAACCTGACTGCGCAGTATTATCAATGATCATTTCGTCTACACTTGAAGAGCAAATGTTTTTACTTACTGACATTCAAGCCCGACCGAAGGGTTGAGTTGGATACACCTTCTGGTGGAGCGAGGACCTTGTCCCTATTTCCATCAGCCCGAGGCGCCGTTTCCGCTTCCGTCTCCGACACCTCTGCTGCGTTACGAGACGGCGGAGACCTCTCGTTCTCATCGAGCGCCTTTTTACCCTCGAGAGACGCATCCCAGCTAATGGATAACACAACCAACCGTTTTTTTTCTCTCCGGGCAAAATAGAAAGACTATACTCCGTAGCTCCAACACTCCTCCTTTCAGCATGTATAACATCGTGTACCTCTTTAAATTACCCTCAGCTCTCAGAGATCCCCATCCCCCGTATTAAAAAATCCGCCATGAAAGGCAGCTTCTACAAAGTTTCTGCAGGGGTGGGTGAACGTACGTCGCGCTCATAGAGCACCGGTTCCCTCAGTTAAGTCGATCAAGTTAAAGCTCGTGACGACCGTGCTGTAACTGTAAATTTGCCAAGCTTTTTTTCCGTAGGAATCGATCGCGTAGAAACGAGTTAGCCTGTGAACTGTACCAGGCGAGTTATATAATTCGCTATTTCAAAATATCTCCCTTTACATCGACACACTTTCAGGACTTTATTTTTATAAACGAAGAAAATGTAATGCTAGTCCGAAACGAGTTACTTCACCTTATGTCAGTTTTAAATACACGGTCGACGTCTCTAGTCGAGGATTAGTTCAGTTAAAAAATTACACACCAAAGGAACACTGAGGCCTATTATTTAGTAAACGGGATATATTAATTGCAAACTTAAAAAACTTATCTTGATAATAATTCGAAAGCGTTTGAAATTCAAGGTTCACTAATTGTAAGTGTAAGATGGAACGGTTAAAATATTCAGTTGAAACATTCGCGTGATTCTAATAGTTGACGGTTCCAAACATTTTATAATTCTGGTTTATGATACTACTAGCTTCACTACCCGGCTCCGCTCGAAATCTAGATTCCGATTTTATAAAAAAAAATTTTTTTGGAGCGCGACGCCAGCGCCAAACCAAGTGACGCTAATGCGAAACCAAACACGGCCAATCAACAACGAAATTGATCTAAGGTTCCGAGGCATGTTATTATCCCGCTCATTCACTGGGCTAACCCTGTTCATTCATTAGAAATTTATGTTCATTCATTGGTCATTGACCTATTTTTTATTTAATCCTCTGCCAGACTTTTAATAAAAGTTATAACTATCAAACATTGCTAGAATTGTGTCCTGGGATGTCTGACTTTAATAATGAAATAGCTTGCTTACAGCAACAACACTCAGGGGATTAAATAACGACTTTTGAATACTAATTTTAACAGACATACAGCTTAAGTGTTCATTCACTGGACAGGTCACCCTATTTGTATATATCCCCACCCATACAGCACACTTCGTTGCGGCAAAGTTGCAGGATGGTTGCAGTAACCTTGCGATGTTGCATGGTTGCAGTGCAATGTCGATGTATGGTTGCTGCGACGTTGCCGTGCAACATTGCACGGGGCGGACATAGAATTGTTTCTGCATAGTTGCTGCATAGTTGCGTTGCAATAATGCACTGCAACTTTGCCGCAATTATGCCGCAACTATGCAGCAACTTTGCCGCAATTATGCCGCAACTATGCAGCAACTTTGCCGCAATTATGCCGCAACTATGCAGCAACTTTGCCGCAGCTTTGCCGCAACTTTGTCGCAACTTTGCCACAACTTTGCGGCGTTAGCAAATTTTAAAACATAATATCTCCAAAACCGGCTGAAATAAAGTGTATACATTATACTTTATTGAATTCGTCTTGAAACGCACTATCAAGTGATCTGTTAAAAAAAGAGTTCCGTAGAAAATTTGCCCCCTCCAACCACGCAATTTCATGTAAACAATTTCTTTTATATCTCCAATACGTTAGTAGGAAATATCCAGGTGTTTACTGTTCCCGCGGACATCCAGTATAATGAACTAAAATATAAAATATATGTCGGAGAAGGCAACCATTTAATCAGTTCCAAGCATAAGTCAGAATCTACTTTACTGGTGGCACGTGCCAAACTGATGTTTCCGTGAAGGCGAGCAAGGCGCACAGTGCTTTTGGAACGACAATATATGGGGGTCGTAGTACTCATGTAGTATAAAAGTTTTTAACGTACAGAGTAATCAATATATATACCATCTACAGTACTCTACATCCAAGAAAGTTTCGTGGCCACAACGGTAGCGCGTCAGATTGTCATGCGGGCGGGCCGGAGTTCAAATCTGTCGTAACCAATAACTTTTTTTATTTTTTTTTAACAGTTTTTCGTTGCCTCAAAGTTGCCTCAAAGTTGCTGTGTAACGTTGCAGCAGGCGGACATAGAATTATTGCTGCATAGTTGCGGCAACGTTGCGTGAATCGTTGCAATCTTGCACCGCAACTATACTGCAACTATGCTGCAACGAGAGTGTGCTGTATGGGCAGTAGAATATTGTTTTAGCTTAACCGTTCACCTCGAGCCCACTACATTTTGTACAAGTAGGTACAATTGCTTATACCAACGACGAGCAACGAACGTTAGAATATTTCCGACGAGTCAACCGGTATTCCAACTATCCAAATTCCAAACATTGACGATCTAGGGAAAATTTTGCCCCGACTAAGTTAGAGAGTCCAACAACTTTTGAGCGGGAATACCACAGAATATCGGGATTCCTCTATTAGTAGCGATGTCGCCGATTGCAAAACGACCGCCTCGAGAGGCCGAACGTTTCACCGTTAATAGTCCAGTGAAATTAGGATCTACATATTTACAAAGTTTCATAATTTTTTGAATTTCCGGGTTTGTGATCTTCCCTTGTCAAATATATAGGTAGGGTTGAAACTTGGTAACCCGACATACATGAAAATGGTTAATTCTACGAAAAAAATTCATGAGACCTACTTTGTACAGAATTTCCTAAGTTATAAATTGCATAATAACTATTTTTGTTGCAAAACTGCTAGATAACGAGATATTCGCGAAAAACCGTTTTTTTAACCCTCTGCAAAATTTTTAGACTTATGACATATTGTTTAAAACAACCAAATAAAGGCCCACAACAAAATTTAGCTTGCTGGAATTTATTCCGCAGGTTATGCATATTCCGTCTAATTTCAGTGGAGTATAAGCTGAACCCTTTAGCACGTCATGTTAATAATTACAATTCGTGCTACGGAGTAATTGTGGCGGACGTCCGGTAGCCCGTGCACGGGCACGTGTAACTTCGTGTCTCCGCGAGCACGATCCGCCTGTGTTACACCAATTAGAAAGTTGGGGTGTGTAACGCGACAACCCTTATTTCGCGCGCCGCGCAATTATCGATTCCCCGTACTTGAGGAAACCGCTCGTTTGATCCCCGGTAGCCTGGGGGTCAACTCCAAGTCAAAGTTGCGGTTTAATGACGATTCCATGGCGACGCCGACGCGACACCTCGATCGTAGTTCATTGAAGTCGCTACCAAGGTGCTTGTTACCGAGGATGGGGAACGCGAGAAACGCGTCCCTTCCTGTTTCATTCAGATTAAGGGGTCTGTTTGCTTCGGAAACTTCGGAAAATTCAATTTTCTGAAAGTATGAGGTGCGTAGAATGTGTATGTAAAGATCTATCGCCAACTTTGTATACCTATCGAAAGCGGTAGTGGCTCAGGGCCCCGGAGCTCAGGGAGCCCCCGAAAAATTGGAACATTAAAAACAATAGAGTTGTGAAAGCTAAAAATAAATTGGAAATGCACCAACTGTGGCGGAAAGAAAATAATGAAAACACCAAAATTTAGATTTTAAAATGAAGCCCTTTTTCATAGAACGGACTCCATATTTAATCTTATTTATTTAATTGTTTTAATACGTATTCACTTCGCGTGTTAGCGCGGTATTTTTTATTTAATTTAATTTAGATTAATTTAGAGGGTCATTATTAGACAACTTTCATGAATCTAAGGAACATCTCTACAAATAGTACTGGTAAAATATTTGAATTAAAAAAGATTGTAATGCATAAAGTACGTTCAACATAAACTGTGGAACACGCCATTTCTGAAATTCCATACAAAAGAATGCAACTGCATACTTACACACGTGAAATTTTGCATGCATCGTGTAATTCGTAATTATTTATTATTTTTATTGTCTTCTGAATTTGCTCAATTTTTACCTTTTTGTAAAGTTTTTAGCAGTTTTGTAAATACATATGAATTATAAGTAGAAACAGGACACCTACTCCTATATTCTTCTCTTTCATATTTATGGTGACAAAATTCTTTGAAATCGTTGACCCCGTACCATACATGTATTTCTCCAGTCATAGTTATTTCAAGACTAACATCAAAGTAAGATCACTTGGAATAATTGACACCATTCCACAAATGTGACGGTCGGCCTTGGTAATTCGCTAGTTAAATCATTAAGCCCCTTATATGACAGACACGAGTTATACATTTCTGAAGGAGGTTGGGTGTCTACTGTCCCACTTTAGAGGTGGAAACAGAATTCAAACTTGTAAGAATAACCTCAAATTCCTGATGGGATCAATTCCTACTGTAATACAACAACGAGAAGTAACTTTTCGAAAGACCTCCTCATCACTTTAGAATTATCCTTTTCAAGCTAGTATTTTTCCATTGATTTAGAATACTCTTAATTGTAGCCCACTTAAATTTCTCGAACGTAAAATCAGCGGTAAAATAACAATAATGACGTTTCATAAAATGGAAAATAAATACTTACACGTACGACTGATCGGCATCGTCAGCCTGTAGTTGGTCCCGCAGATCATCTATTTCCCTGTCGACAGACTTGCTATCGAACTGTTCTCGAGGCTCCGCATTTTGGCAGTGTCCTGGAAACAACAAAATTAGGCTATAGTTACTCTCTGTCTCTGAAATAAATTGTTACCGGTATTGGTAAAATAATTATAAATTTTTTTAGTAATCTCTTCATAAATAATTTTTGGATCAGAGGAAAAAAAGAATACGATAGATTTAATTTAACATATTGTATATTTTTAGGTACACTTGTGAAGGAGAAACTGCATATCACAAAAGTTGGACTAAAAGGATAATGTGTGATAAATATATTATTAATATAATTAAACACTTGAAAGAAATATACGATGCTAAAATATTCTCATGCAACCACTATTTCCATAGTTTCGTAGACCACTGTATCTTCTACCTTTATATTTTATGCCTTATCTTATTTATGACTGTAAATGATCTACACTCTCTAGCTATTGTGGAAGGAAACTTGATGTAATTTATGTGTATTGATACTATAGTTGCATGTATCCATAAATCTTAAAGGGAAACACCACCTTCACTTTCCCCTTTGAGGCATATTTTCAGCACATGACTGTTGATAGATAAAAATTACAAGTCGGATATTTTTGAAAGAAAAATTTCATACATCAGTCTTACAAAAATCGACGATGGTCACGTCACACCTATCCTTTGCAAAAGGTTCATATTTACCATCCTCATTAAAACTTCGTTACAAGAATTACCACAAACATTCTCCAAACCATACTTTTAATATATCAGTAGAAAACTTTTATTAAAAGTATTGTTTTTTACCAAAAGAGGCTACTGAAAATGGCTTTCTTTTCGCTCCACAAAATGGCCTTCCCCATAAATGTAAGTCACCCGTAAAAAATATCTCGCAGCAGTATTGAAACAGATCACACTCGCGTCGATACTGTCGTGATATGAAAGCTCCAAAAACAGGGACGAACAAAAATGGACAAATGTGAGGGACGGAAACGAGGTCCGTCCGCGGTACTCCGTCTGGAATGGGAAACAGAAGCGCGGGAGTTTCCATTTCCGGATTCGGGGAAGTTTCACCTGGGGAAAGTTTCCGCGCAGTACCAGATCTTAGAACTTCCCTTTGGTTCTGTTCAAACTTCGACCGGAAGTCAATGGAACCCTCGCCACTTTGCTACGCCGTGGAAAAGTACTTGCATACGCCCCTTGCCACGCCATTCTATCCGCCAGCTTTTCAGCTCGATATTGAACTTTTTATCGCATCAAGAGGGGGAACAAACGGTTAAAGGGAAAGGTTGCGCGGAAACAAAGCGGCGGCTCGTAATAGTCGCTCCGCGTACAGATGCTCGTGAAAATCGCTACGCCACGCGTTTTGCGAACTGATGGAATTTGCTTACGAGCTTTGCCGCCCCAATCCCTTCGAACGTCGGCTACACAATGGGCAATGGTTAGGAGGAAAAGCTTCGTAGGGATAATTGAAGAAACAGAAGAACGTTGTTAAGTATAATGAGCTCGTTATCGCTAGCGGCTAGACTGTGGCACGTTGTTTATTGTGAAAATGGCTTTGTACAGTGTATTTGCAGTATTTTCTTTGTGTGCGGACATGTGCTAAATATTGTCAAATACTGGAGGAGATCGTAGGTTAACTGGCTTGCGGATTAACTCTAACACAGTTCGTGGTGCGGATTACTTAGCAAATAAAAGTAATTTTTCCGAAAACGATTTAGGTATTTATAGTGATAATGCTAAGAATTAAATTGTTTAGTAGAAGTGACAGTATGTATTGTCAAAGTCCACACGCATAAGATTGATGATTATAGAGGAAAAACGTGATAAGTATGTAATATTTTTCGTTTTTTATGCGAGAGCAAATTTTTAGTTGAAAATGCTTTCAACCAGTACGGAAGTGGTATTGGTGTTTATGCTAAATATATCGTAACCGAATACATACAAGTGCGTACTAAAATCACGAACCTAATGGTCACACGACTTATTGATCAGAAGCGTCCAATGAAAGATTGCATTTTGATAGGTAATGGAATACAAGCGAACGTCGATTGGTAAGTTTCCATCGCGCTCGTTACCAGAACTGAAATATCGGAAAAGTTCTCTGACCCGATGCAGACTCTTTTTGCGATTACATTTGACAAATTAAACGGATGCAAATGCAGTCGATAGCGCATTGCAGCGACCTTTCCATTCAGCACGTTCATGTTCGTTTTTTTTCCATCTAGATATCTCTTCAGTTTCGAAATAATGGCAACGATTAAAGGGTGCCTCTCTTTATCTACATTTTTACGTATCCTCCAGTAACACCTGTCTGTAGTCAAACAATGCACACAAAAATACTTTTTTCTCGCTATTATATGCTTTATTATATGTGTTCAATAACGATCTATTCTTAACAGATCGATTTTGTAACACAACCGGGTTTTTTTCGAAACCCGGTTTTTCCCAAAAGTCGATTTTTGTATAAACCCTAAAAGTACCTAACACCCCTCCATTTATGTTTTAGAGAACTTTAAAAATTGAGTACGAAATTCTGCAAAGTTTGAGGAGCTGTGAATAAATGTACCTTTTTGCCATTTACAGTATTTTAAGTGAATAGTCCCAAAAAACAAGAAAACGAAACGTACCACATTTTTTTCCTTCGTGCAACATTACGAAAGTTGATGAACAGAACAATGCGTGTGTAAAATTGGCTTCTCTGGCGTCGACAGCGATTTTTCTGTCACGACAGCCGAATTTTTGTCTTTTTATTCGTAAAATTTCGTTATCTTTTTTTTTTTTAATTTCAGCCATTAATTTTTCGTCGACCTGTAATCTGTATGTACATGTGCCACATTCACTCGTGTGCGTAGAACCATCGATGTCGTTGCAGCTCGCTCTGTCTGTTACCGAGTCCGGCATCGAGTTCACACAACGCCGCGACTCATTCGACGAAAAATACAGGCACGTGCTTCTATCTTTTGTAACGATCGCACTGACGCCTGCAGCCACCCCGTTTGGCACCTCGTAATTCAGTGCTGCGTTCCGACGACCAAACTCTTTTTTCATTTCTTTCTAACATTCGCCATTTTCCTATCGTTAACGACCACCCTCACAGGGACAGTTCCCCCAGACAGTATTCAATCACTGAATTCCGCCATTGAGCCCCTGACAGTCAACGTGAATTTTAATTCATTTTGAGGGATGATATGTAAATATCAATGATTTTTTTCTCGTTGCAATATTTTCGAATGTACTATTGTCACTATCTCCGTCTCTTTCTCGGATAAAATTGTGTAAGATACAAGCACATTTGATAAAAATGATTGAGACGTGTAATTTAAAAACTAATGTACGGGCAAACAATAAATTTCTACAAAATCGAGGAAACCCGGCTTGTAATTTTCAGCCAAGTCCATGAAGTTTCATGGGTCTCTAATGCATCAATCGCTATTGAATGGCAGGTAAAAACTGCAAATCCTCAAAGTTCTAATTAGGACCTTAAAGTCTACCTGATTGCAAACGTATAAGTAAAGTAAAGTCGTTATTCAAAGAAAGACATAGAAGTTGGAATTTCAAACAAACGGAAAAGTTACGGCCATGTCATAAACTCAGTCCTTGCCGCCCAGCAAATACTTTTCAGAAACGTTCCGGCACGAATTGTTTTGCACTCGTTTAAGGAAGCTTCCAGACTTAATTTGAATGCAAATATTGCGTAGCACGAAGAGAAATCTTAATTAAAGTAGTATATAGTATTTCTGAAAAGGAAAAATCGCCAAAAAATATTTTTTTCTGCTATAAATTGACCTGCGTGTACCTATTTAGCGCACAATACGCCCGTCGTGCCTCGAAGGTACATGAAAGTACATAAATCAATTTTTCAATGTCCTCGAGTTACCCTGAAAATGAAGTAAACGTGGACTCAATTGATACATAGTACTATCGTATCACATTGAAATCAGTACACGAAACTGTAGCCTTAATTCACACTGTAGTGAACAATATATATTTGCAATACTTTTTTGCATTTAAATTCTATACTAAAAAATGTTACTACTCAATGATGAATTTTTTTAATTTTGGCACTTACAGTGTTTTCTACAAAGACTCTTCAGTTATTGGTTACTTCTTATACTTATTCCCAAATGTATATCAAAGATGTAAATAGTCTTGACGCGAACCTATGCCATAGCAATGCCCTAAACAATGTTTTCGAAATATTGTAGAAATGTTCGCTGAAAATAAGGCCAACCATGTGAAGTCGATCACTAATTAATGGGTACCCGTATATACTAATAAGTAACCATCACAAAAATGCAACATTTGTGTTTATTTTTACATACACGAGAATTAATACGCGCAAATTAAAATTTTGAACACTAGCAAATAATATACATCCAAATTGATACCGGTACTCACCCGCGAGAATTCAATTTTCCCTTCACCTGTTTAATCTTGCTCGTCGAAAATGGAAAGTGGGTACGAGTTTGATGTGGACCACTACCTTTACGAACCCCGATGGAGATACAAGGGAAACGTCTGATAAAGTTATGAATTACGGTGCATTGGCCTTCGAGGCTCGTCGAGGTCGTTCAACATGGGATAGGTCAGTCGGTAGCTGTAACTCACTCTAACCGATGCTGTAACGCTCCTACCATCGATTCTACGTGAAACGGAAATATAATGGCAGCGGCCTCATTCGAATTCTGGGGAACCGACCCGCAGTGCAAACGTTACGAACGTTGCTTAAAAAGCGGATGAACTCAAGCCCGTCTGGTAAAACTGGTTACCGATCCATCATTGGAAAAGAAACACGAAAAATGTGAAAGCTCGATAATGCATTTTACTCCGTTGCTCGTGGATGTTGGTTCTCTTCGATAAAAAGTTGGTACGATTACTGCGCAGGGGTTGCTTTCTTATACTTACAATTAGAGTTTATATTCATCTTAACCACAGAATATCTTCGGCCGAGTTTCACTTCTGGAATTACTTGATGCATTCAACTCAAACTTTCTCAGATTTAACATAGGTGGATTTAGGGGTGGATTCGTACATATCAGTTCCGTGGCAGTTTAGTGGCGTCAGTGGCAGTGGTAAAAATATCGTTTCTCTGCTGTGGCATGGAATAGTTTATACTGAGTCGTGTCAATTAGTGACACTGACACAAACAGACCATTGACACTGCCGGCACTGAACCGTCACACAACTGATACATGTGAATCCGCCTTAAGGGGGTATACCCGTTTGAACCCTCGGAAAATGTATACATTTTGTGGATTTTTTTACAAGTCAACGGTTTGATGCAGATTTCCCGTTTTTTTACTATCTTTACATAGTATTATGAACTACTCGAGAAAAAAGTTTCAGTTAAAAAACTATTGTTTTTGGGAAGTTATGCATACACATCCGAAAGTCTTTCGATTTTAGACAGTTAAACGGTGGCCCTGAAAACAGCTGTATGCCGTGTCTAAAATCAAAAACCATAAAATTTTCTTATAAAGTATGTCAATAGCTATCGTCCAACGAAGGCTTTTTTTATTCCCATTCCCCGTTTATTATTTATAAAGAAAAAAGGTGGATTTTTCTCTTAGAAAAATTTAACTTTACCTTTGATCTCTCACCATTTCTGTATTTTTCAAAATTTTCAAAATCGGCTTCGTTGGACGATAGCTAATGACATACTTTATAAGAAAATTTTATGGTTTTCGATTTCAGACACGGCATACAGCTGTTTTCAGGGCCACCGTTTAGCTGTCTAAAATCGAAAGACTTTCGGATGTGTATGCATAACTTCCCAAACACAATAGTTTTTTAACTGAAACTTTTTTCTCAAGTAGTTCATAATACTATGTAAAAATAGTAAAAAAACGGGAAATCTGCATCAAACCGTTGACTTGTAAAAAAATCCACAAAATGTATACATTTTCCGAGGGTTCAAACGGGTATACCCCCTTAAGGTGAGAAAACAGGTGTAATATCCCCGAAAACTGAAAGTATTTTTGCAGATTTATTAAAAACAAATTACTTCATGAATCTTTTTGAAACTTTCAGGACATTTTATTTGATATTTTAGTCATACAAATATATTTTTCGAAATTTATTTAAAACAGATTTATAAGCTGTACAGGACCAGTAACTTAGCGCTGTAAACAATTTTTGCATGCCGCATAGCAAAGGAGCGCCTGACAATTGTATAAATAATTCTTTGAATTAATATATTTTTACACACTTGTTCTTTGCCTGTCTATTTGGGATCGCTAAAGATAGTTGTAAAGATAGTAATATCGACTCCATTCTAAAAGTGTATTTATAAAATATGCAACATTTTTTCTGACTTTATGTGCTACACTTAACTTCTGAAATATTGATATGCATTTAAAAATCACAGTCTATATAGCATACTGTATTCCTGTTAAACTTCCACTAAATATTCTACACTACATTTTTCTTGTTTTCTTTTAGATGAAGGAGATCTTATAAATCTATTTGGATAATGTGTGATAATTAAATACAAATAATTCGGACCGTTGCAAGTTATGCTATAAAAGATTCATAAGGAATCGAATAAATCATTCGAGTAACGCAGGAAACCAGTTCCATTTTCAAAGCGCGTCGTTTGACGGGGAAGTTTTTGAATCATTGAAACTGATCGATCGATTTTGACCCATTTTACCGCCCCAACGCGAAAATGGTGGAATTTGCTTCTCGATAAGCGAAAGTATTCATAAGTAGACTACTTCTCGAGGGTTTCTCCAAAATAAAGAAAATCGCACCCGGGATCTTATCGTGAACTCAAAAAGAATATTTTTTCCCAAATCGCTGTGTCATTTTTTATACGTATTAAACTAACTCGTCCTACGTTTACACACTTGTAATATGTCGTACCCGAATATTTTAGAACAATTTAGATTATTTGTGAATAAATATTACATTGATAGTCATGATTTCTTCTGTAAATCAGTATTCCTTCAAACGTTCAATAGTCACTGTAATATGCAGTTAAACTTTTGCATTATTCTGATTGCTGATTTTTAATTTATTTGATGAATATATGTATAAATACTTGTATATGTACTTCAATTTCTTCAGAGTTATTTTAACAAAAGAGTTATTTCAAGAGTGTCTGCAGTGTCATGGAATGCATTATTCATGGAAAATGTGGGCGTTCGACGTTTCTAATGCATCAGACAGAAATACATAGTTGTAACGGGTGCACCGTGGAAGAAACAAAGCGTGTCATGCCTTGTAAAATATTGTGACATTTCCCTGAGATCACCGTTTTATATAAAACCTCATTGACAAAGCGACATTTATACAAGTTCCAGGTCAATGCGCACAGCAACCGCGGTTTTACGCTTTACTACCAGATCTCAGACGCTGCGCTGCGTAAACCCACATCGCGCACATGACGAAATGCTTACGCGTTTCATTCATACGTAACTACTTACCACTCACCTCCCCCTCTCATTTTGCACACAGCAAATAATTCAGCAACGCTTAGCAAAACGAAAACCATCTACATAACGAATGTACTTACGTATTTATCTATTCGAGAATGAATATTTCGAGTTTAGTTTGCTACTGGGTTTAAAACAATTAAAATTCCATAATGAGTACGAAAATTCATCCATTGCGTGTTTAAATACCACAACCTAGCTGTACGTACGTAGATTAAAAACTTTAAATTTGAATGTGTGTGGATACAGAACTTTCGAACAGCTGTAAATTAAACACTTCTATAATATTTGGCCATTGTGCTTGGCGTCAATATGTTCATAGAAGTTGAAAGTTTGACCTCCTGTGATTATTATCAAAACCCGCACTTAATTTCTTCACAATCAAGCTCTAAAATTTTCCATTCAATTGGTAAAAACGTATACTATATATAATAAGTGTACAAAAAATTAAACCATTTAATTCTAATCCTTAAGAGACAAACACTATTAAAGAAAAACAGCAATAAACGGAACGGAAAATAGTTCGTAATTGGCAAGGAAGCTTTAAATATGGAAGCCATAAAGTTATAAGTTAAAAACGGAAGAAAATAAATAAACTCACACTCTACTCTGAACATATGTTATTGTACTAATTAGCATCATACCTACACCGTCGAATAAAATTAAAGTTACAGGTGCAGTTAAAGTTGAAAAAAATTATGCGTCGCTGAAGTTGAAACTTCCTACGCATAAAAAAATTGACTTTGTGGTGGAATAAATTCTTATCGATTAAAAAAACACTTTATTCGTCGAATAATCTAAAGTAAAAGTAACTCTAATTTGATCGTTGTTTAAATAATTTTTTATTTAGTTAATGCCCAACTCTGCTGACGAGTGGGTAAATTAAATTGAAACGATACCTTTGATTATTGTAAAAATTTTCCTCATTTTCTCTTTAACCGTTTTTGTTCTCAAACTACACAGATATTTTCGACTAAATCCTTCTTCTCGCGACTATTTTCCTATAAATAAATTCGATTAATTGCCGAAGCATTTTAAGAAACGTTTTATTTATTAATTACGCATTCATTAAAAACGAGCGAATGGGCGCATCTTACGGAAGAACTCAAGAAGAAGGAGAGGGGCGTTCAGTCCAATTCAAAGACAGTCGAACACCGGTAAATTACAAGCACTCCCCCTTCCAGAACCCCTTTCAGGGTGCAGTAAGACGTAATATCTCGGCAGAAGCGTCAAGGACCGAGATATTTTTCAGCACTCCCGCGCCCATCCTTTTCTCTTACTCTCATTTGCTCTTAAAGTTGTAGATTAACTTCCAGGGTCGCGAACTACGCAAAGAAACGTATAGTTCCATACTTTACTTAAAGAAGCGGGAGAGTTCAGGGTACTTAAGGCTGCTGGAAATGCCGTGGTAAGACTTTCCCTCCAGTTCCTTTTTCACATCCACCCCCCTCTCCCTCTCTCTCGTATTTTTTCTCTTCTTTTCAGCAACTTACCTGAGCAGGTAATTAAGACGTTGTGCTAGCTCGCACGACTCGAGAAACCTGTGAATACCAAAATTATTCTTCGTTTCAGCGCGGAGGAGACTTCATAATGCGAAATATACCATCACCTCTATATTGGTGCAATAAAACATTCAAACCATGGGACGAGAATGATTAATGTTCTTAATAAAGCTACTCAATGTGCATGGATTAATTCTTTATTCCCGGTGCATTTAAAGACTAACCCGGTTATCTCCGAAAGATTAAGCTATTTTTAAAGACATTTTTCTCAATATGTACAACATGTTCTCTTATAGTGTCAATATGCCGCCTAAAAAACGCGGTATGTTCGCGGCGCATGTGCGCATTAACAATTTTTGTGAAATAATAACTGAGACTTGTTTTAGGAACACCTGAGAAAACACCGTGGCCTAAACCCTAATACTTATTTACCTGTATCATCTATTATGTTGGCCGATAAAAAAAAGTAAGTGTCAAATATTTTTGTAAGAACTAGGGTAAGTGTGGGTATTACTGCGGATGCTCCGATTACTGCGGATATTCTAAAACAGATCATATTTAATGTTAGAAAGTACATAATCTCTTGAAAATTTTTAATAAAATTATTTTAAACTCTATTACAGGTAATTATTAATAAATATGTACAGCAAAGTTATTATTAATTCTTTTATCGTAGTTTGAAATTCGTCAAGGCGAAACTTCGGTCGATTCCCGATATGGCGGTCATGAACACCTACTAGAAAAACATTTATATTTTTGTTATTAATAGTAATACATGTAATGTAGCATTATTGCTCGGTAGAATAAGAGTTATTTTTCCAGAAAAACAATCAATCAGTCGTCTACATTTTAGTTTTAATTTTTATTTGTCACCGCAGTATTAGGTGCAGTACTTTACACCATGTGCATGTATTACTGCGGACCGACCATTGCGCCACCTAACCTTCTTCCGACCGTATTCACTTCTGTCTACGTAACCTGCAAAGGTATTAAGGTTATGTTTCGCCTGACATCAGACCGCAGTAATACATGCGCAGTAACTGATTTTTCGTTAGTAACTGGCACGCAGTAATACATGCATGTCCGCAGTAACTCATGCAATGACATTGATCGACAAATCTCTGTGTTTTTAATTAACTGTACATATTACCCCGCCCTCATATTTTTTTATGGAATTATTAAGGTCCCACCTTTCTTTTAAAAAAAGAAGGAGGAACTTTCATTCATTTGAACGCCGTATCGAGGGTTCTAATGTTAACCTACCTTAAAAGTCCGCAGTAATACCCACACTTACCCTACTTTCTACTAAAGTCGCATCAAAAACAGTGATTGTCTGTTCGGTATATTAAGTAGAATGTGGAGTATAAAGAAGCAAGTGGAAAAGGAGCGTATATGGTCAGACGCGCTCCGCAACCAACGCAACTCGAACTACACTTGCGTCACTTTTGATATATGTACATACGCATTGCTTTACAAATTAGTTCGAGCAATAATTCGAAGAGTATATTTGTATATACAAATTTCACCATTTAAGACTGTTAACTTGTAACTTTACGTACAGCTTTCAGTACAACCATTCTTTCTTATACATATATATAGGTATAATAGTAAAAAAGCTCCACCATGTTAAAAAGCTTAATAAGGAAATCACGTTAATAGCACAAGTACATGCGCGACAAACTTTTTATGAGAGAATTAATAAAGTACCCCGTACATCCGAAGAATTTTCCGTGAATTACCGTAGCAGAGTTGAAAATTCTTAATTAGAGTTCAAGTTCCAATCGTGGCAGCCTATTCAGTTCTCCCTAATTTTTCTCCAATACGAATTCTCTTTTTATTCGAACCAATTCCCCTTTCGGCAAGAAACTTAAAAATTTCATCAGAGTGGGGCTCTTTAAGCTTTCACGTAAAACAAGAAGGAAAAGGGAGGAAAGAAACGTCTGTCTACTATAAGGAAACTTATCAACGAGGTCGATAGATTCACGATTTCTTTCAATAAGAATTTCTCGATTCACGAGTTACCGCAAACTCGGAAATAGTTCATCGATTCTTCATTCTCGGGGAAAGAGATTGCAAATGGAAAACGGTAACGCATCCCTGAGTTAATTTCGCGGGAGCTTGTGGATTCGGGGAAGAGGGTGCACGTCTCTCGCTTAAGTTCCAAGTGGTTTCCAAGTATCTGACGGTCGAAAGTATAGGCTTTCACCATCCACAACACCTGCCTCGGTTTCGTTGATTGAAGAGCTTCGTTAACCAAACGTGTAATTAAGACCGAGCCAGGAATACTTTCGTGCCACGGAATCGTCGGGAATGACAAAATCAATTCTATAAACGCATTGGGGTACACAGCTGCAATATGATTCTAGATTTTACGAAATCATTGCACTGGTATAGACAGAGTGGGCCATAAATAGACTGCGAATGTTGACACACTTAAAGTGTTTGCTCCCACACATCCAGGGGATTGTTTATAAAATCATGATTACATATTGATATTTTTATTCCTCTTATAACTGTGGAAGCTAAGACATCTTAGATTAAGATGACAAAAGGATATTTATCTCTTAAAATATACTTTCAGATTTTACTCAAGGAGACCATCTTTAAAGATACATATTTCGTATTCCATTTTTGTTGACTTATTTAACTAATTATAAAAAACTATGTAATCTTGAAATAATTCTTTAATTTTACAACTAAAGACTAATTAAATCAAAGTAAACAGTGAAAGTTGTATAGTTAGTTACAGAAAAAAGGATGGCGAAAAAAACATACACTTTGCTGTGTGATAACAGGCAACGATCTAGAATAGTTCTCCCTTCAACTGTATAATTCACTTAAGGGAAGGTTCTGGCATTCGACCGATAACACGTTTCCTTTCACGAAACGTGACCCGAAAGAGAAAAATAGAGCAGAAGGTATCGCAATGGGTGAAAGAATTGTTCTAAATGAAAGCGATTAAAGCGTTCAACAAAGCCGCGCCGCCGGCGATAGAGAGTAATTCGTTCGTTTCTCCACTGTAACCGGTCAGAGTGGCGAATCCGTTACGAAAGTTTAATTAAACCCCGACACGAGGAGTTAGCCACTGTCTGCCTTCGACAGCGTTGACCCTACATATGCGCCCTTATTACAATTTTCTCTGTTTCGTAAATCAGAATAACCAAAATGATTGTTTATTCTACAGCAAAATTCCATGTATGCTATAAACATTTTGATTTACTAAAAATTATTACGAAAACATTTACCCCCCTGGAGTATGGATAAAAGTGTTACTTTTAAACTGTGAAATCAGCCTGCCAACTCGTTTATTTTCAGTACTATTACCTAATCTATATTGAAAATATTAAAAATGCTATTTTATAAGGGAGTAATTTTGAAGGTTAAATAACACTGATTCCTTTGTTTTCAAGGCACGGGGAGAAAAGGAGTTTTCAAGAAAGGGAGAAAGGACAGAAGTTTATTGTAAGTTAAAACCTGTTACGGAGAAAAAGGGGAGAATTTTAACAAACAAGTGCTTCGCATCATTAGGGTTTAACTTATAAGATAGAATCCTTTACTGCAATCCAGGTTGCACCTTTTTTGGGAAAGGTACTCGTCTTTGAGTTTCTGTCTAACCAGAATATTTTATAACCATCAAAACCACGTTCTACAGAAGAGATTCCAGAAACGAACCACGTTATGTTTGTACATAGATTAAGTGTATGTGAAGTGCAAAGAGTATCATTTGAAAGCTTTTAACGTTTTAATAATAGATTAATGGGTGTGTGATGTTTGAAACGCTTTTTTGAAATACTCATTGGTGAATCAAATCTTATAAATACATGAAGTATTTGTTAAATGGTACGAGGATGGATAATTTTGACTAGGCCTTTATAATTATTTTTATAGTTTAAATAGGTATACGCGAATGATACACATGACATTCGAAAAATTAAATGTCATTGGTCGATAAGAACAATAGTAAATTTTAGTATACAAATTTAAATCTCAGATTAGACACGATGCCACGCGGCACGTACAATACCGACTTTCATATTGAAGTATTTGATTTTTCAAGTACGCGCCCTATTTATTATTTATACTACTCGAGAATAAATACAAATATTCGCATCTAAAAACAACAAGCTTTCGCGAACATGCGTCCGCATAAATTTATTTTTGCATCGTATCAAGGGCTCGGAGCGATATCGAGAAAACATTCCCGTTTATTTATCATTGCCTCTCAATGCAAATTACATTCCGCGGAAACTGTATTCCGCACGCATTCGTACTGGCATTCAGACGTAACTGTGGATTGCAAATTCGCCGATTTCTTCAATTACCGGTAAAATTTTCAATCAACACCGGTTTACCGGTAATTAACCGTTTTTTTTTAAAGGTATTGAAAATATAAGTAAGCATTACAAAAAAACTTTTCCCGAACTCTAATCGAGCATTAAAAAAAAGTATATGTAATTAAAACTATTCTGAACATAAAATATAAAATGATGTAACACAGAATAGATATATTTGAATAACTATTGACAATACTGAATAATATGGATCTGCACCAAGAAAAGAATGAAAAGAATGTTAATTTAAATATTTTTTATTTAATAATTGTTTTTAACAAATAAGCGCGCAGGCCGAGCTGGACAAAACTTTCATAGGAGATTGCTCATAATTGCTTGATCGATTCCACTCGAAACATTTTCCGCCAAACCTTGCGTCACTCAAAGCGCTGTTACATTAGTATACAAGCTAAAATGGAGACGGTGCAGCGCGCTAGGTCTGATGATCCGTGAGGCAATTAACATCCTCTCCCACCTGTTCACCACGTTTCACGTTTCCGGTCAACGATCGTGATCCGCCCAGGGCTATCTTTTAAGCGCACCTGAGACACGCAGAGGTCTCCGTCACCGGGGGAAGTTTCAGTTGAGTGTGAACGGACGTGCAAACTAGCCAGGGGCGTAATTAACCTGTCGATGTCGCCGCTCTCCAACCAGCGAAAGAAATTATGAAATTAGTTTAACATTTTGCCCCCGGCGAAAGACTGCGTGTAATGGCCGTGTGGGAAAATCTAACGCTTCCCTTCAACTTGTTAGGTCGTTTACTATGGTTAACTTTTCGTATTAGAAATCTATAGTGGACCAAAATTCATAATTGCTGTAGGATGGTAAAATATGTTAATATGTTACATACAGGGTGCACGCATACTTTTGTGAGTATAATTGTATCTAGCTGATCTTTTTTTCTTCCAATCATTGGTGTTTAATGTATCTTTCAGAAACCCAAGTGCCGAAAATCACTTTTTGTCCAAAAATGTGTTGAAATTACGAAAAGTTAAAATAAGTTTTTTCGAATGGAATTTCGTTATCCGCCTCTTTTTAATTTCAACTCATTTTCGCACAAAGATTAATTTCACCTTCAGTTGTGCAATATTCACATATGTATTTTGCCAATTCTTAAACAAATTCCACACGTGTTAAATTAGTTTTGAAAAGCAAGTTATATTGTAGATAAGACGCCATTCTTTTTAAGCGAATAAAATAAATCACTTTTCCATGGTATTCTTCTCCCTTGACTGAGAGAAATACAACTCGTGATAATGTACTTATTAACATAGATAGAAGTTGAGGGCAATGTTTCTTCTAGTAAAGGAATAAAATTCTACGCCACCATTCATTTTTCTACTATTATCCTACAATGGAACTTTCTATGTAAAAGCTGATGCTTCTATGAAACGTTAGAGAACCCGAGAATAAGGATGAAGGAACAAAAGTATCCAGTGAAAAGGTTAAATTGAATTTTCCACGGAGCCTTTTTGGGTAAATTTCTTCTTTTGAATTTTTTCCCTCAGACAACCTTTATAACGAATAGTAGGCTATGAATGGAATAAAACACTGCGTTAGAGACGCTATTTTTTTACTAAAAAAAACGCGTGTGTAATAAACCTTTGTGTACAGAATGGCCAAATAACTGCGCCAAGATGTTGAATAATTATTTTATTTATTTATTATTACGGGTAATAACCCTTTAGTACATTGTATTTAAATGAAACATTATGAGTAGAGAACGGGCAAGTAAGATAATATAAAGATGAAGATTAAAGTACACAAATTGCAGGGAAAACAACAGAGAGAAATGAAATTACAATTATAAATATTGCAACTTAATCATCCAGAATACGCAGAACTGAATTTCTAAACTTAGATAAGGAAGTACCGAAAAAGTCAATACTATGGCAGTATCTATTTGCGAGCATACACATTCTGTCAACGTAATTGTGTTTAATGTGAAAGAGGGGTAATACCTCATATCTCTACTAGGGAGGTAGAATTTGAATTGCTCCAGAATTTCAGAGCTATTAATGTGGTTACTTACGAGATTATAAAAATAAAAGTAGGATGTACATATGTTGACATTTTCAAAGCATTAAATTCGTATGCATGCTTCACTATTTAAAGAGTTAAGCAGTTAGAATTCAGTTAAAAGGTCAACTCGTGGGGCATTTATTTCTTGTTGCATCTGAACATTTAAAAACACTATTGACCAGTGCCCCGCAAATAGAGTGTGTTCGACTTTATCGTTCGCTTCTCGGTATCGTTCTCTATATATAAGCACGGTAAGACAAGCCAGTGATCTACGAATCGAGGAGAAAAGTTTGGTGTATCCTAACGTAAATAGCTGCATTACTCCATTACTGCATATATTTAGAGATAAGTCAATTTTTTGTTAAACGATTCAACTTCGATCCTCTGTTTGTTTATTTTGTTCAAATATGGAAACTCAATTTTAATCCATTTCCAACTGTCCAATAGACATGAAACTTTGCAGGCGTACGTAGTTTGGATGACAATACAAATTTACGAAAAAAAACTCCCGAGTAGAAGCTACCTCGAGTTCAATTACAAATCACTTTTGAATTATTAGATAAATACCATTTTAAAAACTGTAAATTGATCCTTATTAATGCAAAGTGTTTAATCTCTCTCTTTACTGTGCAACCGTTTGCAGTTCTTTCATCTTGAATTTTCTTCTTATACTCTTCAGCAACTAAAATTATTTTTCTTCGTTTTTACCTTCTTCGTTTTTGACAACAGAGAAAATTCTGTTCTCATCTTTTTTCTTTCTTTATCTGCTATTTATTAATTATTTTCCTAATTTCTTTTAAAATTTTCTAAAAGGTGTTACGCATTGTACTTTGTATTAATATTATTAACAATCACAAGCATTTGAGAATTTTAATACTAAAATCATTGATTTTAAGCATTGGGTTTGTAAAAATTTCCGAAACATAACCGAAATTAATTATGCAAGATGTACTCACCTAATAGTTTGATTAGTTTTAGTTTCTGATCCTTTCACGATAAGAATACCTACTCGCCAGATGAAATAGAAGGGCATCGCGATAGAATAAGCCGAGAATTTGTAATAAACCTGGGACCATATTAAAGAAAGATGTTTCAATTCGCACTTTCGGCCATCCGAAATGGAACAATTCCTGGTCGACGCGAATTGTTTTCACCGTCGCTTCCGCCCAGCTGTGGCATTGCCTATGATGTAGCATGTATCTTTTCCTTGTAAGAATGCCAAGCCCGACCAACGTAATGGAATTTTTTCATCAACGAGCTTTTCCACTGACACGCTGGGCTAAAATCCCCTTCATACCCCTTATCAGGTCTTACCCCGCCGTCGTGACGGCCGAGAGGTACGATTTTCAGCGGTATTGCACCGGCGAGGGAAGAAATTTCATTTCGAGCAAAAGGGAGGGAAAAAAAGGATTTCTCATTCGCGAAGGAACTGGAGTAATCGAATAGCCGCCGGGGCTTTGTCAATGTATCCGGAATACTCACGAGAGTCAACGATCGATGGAGAAAAAAAAGCACGTCAACGAGGTAGTCCTTTCTTTGCCGATATCACCTCGATGCCTTCGTAACGATGCACCTAACCAGATCCATGGCAGAAAAATGCGATAATCGTTTAAGCAATTTGTGCTGGAAGATTAGATTGGCGCGGGTTTTGTAGTAGATGAAAAAAAGTTATACGACCGTTCGTTGCTGCGATATAGGATACTTTCAAGTCTCTAAAGGGCTTCTCATTTCGAATAATGGCCAGAAGGATTTTACGCTTGCGTGATGAGCGGTATAACCGAGGAGGACGTGATTTTGTATCCAAAAACAAATCGAAAGTGTAGAATAAAATTGACAGAAGTGATACAATGCAGTGGTGAATATTCTATAGTTGTGGACGAAATTGAACGAATTCTTAAAGAACAATAGGTTTGTGGGTGCGAGAGAGCGAGAAAGACTAAATACACGGTGGTGATAGACTGTGACAAATTAATTTTGTAGAAATAGACACGTTGAACCACCCAACACGTTCGCCTGTTTTTAACGAAAGGGTTCTAACGCGGAGCTGTAGTTAATGCTAATTCATAAATCACCCGACACGTACAACGGCGAAACTAATTATGTGTAGCATAGAAAGATGTCGAGACCAACGCGGGAGTTAGTATTTCATTGTAGCCCTCCGGTTTACAGTGCGCCATGAAAATTAACAGAGTCGCGTCAAGTCGCCCGTGGTTTGAGGAGACGAACCGAAACTCGTGATGAGTACGAAGCTCGGAACAAGGCTCTCCATCGTATATCCACAGTGAAACGAAATTTCGATTAAATATCTTCGCGTCTCGGTGGAAACGAGGAGAAATTTTAACTAACAAGGGAAGATCCCGAACCCAGAAATTCAAAAAATTCTGGAACTTTGTGAATATATAGGGGATTTCATCCTGATTACTACGCATTATTTTTGCTGGTAAAATCACTCTAAGGGGGTGAAATTAACCCCTGAAAATTCGGCTATTTTCCGATTTTATGTTCTAACTCGCAATCTGTAAGAGATAGAAAAAAAATCTCAAGATGAAAGTGACTTAATGTGACTGTAGCAGGCTCGTAACGGAGTTTAATTATTAAACTTTTTATTTACTTCAAGCAATCACAATTTGAACAGCCATACGTTCCATCATTCGAAATATCATTGCTTCTGAAACCATCATGAACATCAGGAACAAAACGTTTTCAATCTTCCTCAATACAGGGCAAAAATTTTATTAAAGCCTGGTAACGTTCTCTTAAAAGTGACACATAATCCGTTAATTTGCTGTAATATACCTACACAACACAGTGGCAGAGTGACAAAACTGTGTGGGTTGTTCAACAGCAAATTACAGTTCGCCTTTATTGATTACGTGGCTGAAGCAAAAACCCATCAGCACGCGTCATTAACACGCGTGCTCCGCATAATGTAATCAATATCCATTGACGCGGTAACAGGGAGAAAATTAAAAGGCTTATTGGAATTTTTGCTGCACTCATCAGTGAAGTATGACTATGTAGAATTAAATTACACCTCTAAATTGCAGTACGATATTAAAACATAATGAGCGTCACATCGCATACGTTACTAACTGGTTTCTGTTTCAATTAACTGATTTTCGACTTTCTTTTCCGCAAAAGCTTACTAATAAATTTTAACTTCTAGTACATCCTAATATTAAAATATTTGTAATATTTCCCGTTTTTCGTAGTTTACTGTAGGGAACGACATTTGTTTTTAATTTAATTTCCATAAAAAATTTAAAAAATAATTATAAGCGACTTCAAAATAATAAAAATGCAGTAAAAAGTGAAAAATAATTTTTTCCCTTATTTAATCTACGACTCTCATCTTTTTTAAGTCGGCGCCAGATTTACACAGTGCGCGCCGACTTAAAAAATATGAGAGTCGTAGATTAAATAAGGGAAAAATTATTTTTTACTTTTTACTACATTTTTAGTATATTGAAGTCAGTTTTAATTTTATAAACAAATAAAATTATATTATAAAATTAAATACATAAAAAAATAATAATTAGGTGACAATAAATCAGAACTGGCAAAGTATTGGGTCAATGTTGATGCAGTCTAATAGGTGATCACCAAGCCATCGCTCTGTTTCAAATAAAAAAAAGATCATCAAAATCGGCCAATATGCTGAGGAGTTATGCGGGGACAAACATAAAAAAAATACATACAGGTCGAATCTATAACCTCCCTCTTTTTGAAGTCGGTTAAAAAGTAGCTTAAATTTTCAAAAATACGTCGAATATCATACATGCACAATATTATATAAAATGGCGAAGGATCATTAGATTCTTTTTTGCGCAAAGAATTTGCATGTTCCTGGTTGTCCCAAAATTTTGAGATACCCTACATACATATTCAGGGTTTTCTAAAATAGTCTTACATAGACACACACTCTAAACCCCGAAAGTAAAGAATATTCCTAATAAACAACTTCATCGCAACTCTTTGTTTCAGACATATACAGGGTTTTTCAAAACATATAGATATAACTTCTGGGGGAATTGAGTGCATAGATGTAATGAAAGAAGTTTCTTGGAATAATGTATATGTCCGTGTGTGGTATGTTTCATTTGTTTTTGTTTCTCCCTCTAGCATTTTAGTTGATTATTCTGCACGTGGCGCTGTTTTCCGTTTGTTCTTATGTCCGTCGGCCCTGTGTTTGACTTCACTTCGCAGACTTCGCGTCGTGTGTTGCGAGCGTCATTGCATGCGAAGTCGTATTCTTAGTTTGGTTTTTTGCCGTTTTCTTTTATGGCAAATTATCTGATTAAACTAAAGAAGACATCAGCCAAGGGGTAAAATACCTATAACTTGTGTATATGTAGATACTCCCGACTATATTCTCCTAAAACCAAAACACTTGCGTACTATTGCTAACTATAACTAAAATATGCAAATAGGATAGGAATGATAAAAAAAGAAGCTACAAATGCGTCTACTTTCTTCACATTAGCTGTTATTTCCATTCCGTGCTTCTTCAGGTACCATTCAAAGGTTCAATCGAAAGTGTAGATTGTAGATGAACGTTGGCCCGCTCAAAGATGAATCGGTTTCCTCGATTAGGAAATTTACATTGCTAATTTCTCGAGGTTTTGGGCGCTAACAGCTCTCACAGTGAAAGACAGCGGACATGCCACAATGAGGGCCAGCATCGTCGAGAAAAGACGCCTTCATCATCAATTCACTCCCCCGACTCCTAGGTTCCTATTCCAGTCTCTCGAAATGTTATTCACTTTGAAATACGGTCCCATGGAAGACCTTTGATTTATTAGAGTAGCCCTCTGCCTTTTACGAATTTATCGGGAACAAATGGAATCAATGTGTTTAACAGTTAACACAGCTCAGAGGTAGCAGTATACTTACTGATCAGTTTTTAGCAACGAGATAAAGACAGCCCCAAGACCAATTAAAATTTAAAATCCAATCTTGTTGAATTAGTATTGTTATTCTGGTATAGTGAATTCTACTACGATGCCTTCAAACGAAGCTTGGAGAACAAAGTTTTAAAAATTACCATTCTATTGAAAGATGTACCTAACTACAGAAAATGTAGAAATTAGAAAAATGAATAACTGATGAAACGTGTGAAAGAGTTTTCGAGAATTGATGTACGTAATGCAATCGTGATATTATAACAATTTTTTTTATATCCTCTACTACTATATATCATTACCATTAAACGTAATTTACGTGTATTTAATATCAAGCTGAGACTTATTTCGCATTATATTGAAACTGTACATATTGGCGTTAATTTAACGAAATTTGAGTAAGCGAATCGACTTTTTTTAAATCTCCTGATATTAAGCAGCAAATTACGTAATTCGTATAGAAAGTTATAACAATTTCACAAATACTTTTTAGGAGGTATATCTACGCCTTATGTACTAACACATCAGCGTCATTATTCGTTGCGCTTTATTGGCTACAATGTTCTCTGGTTATAAATATTTTATAACTCTGTAGTGTTGAACGGCGATGTTAAAAGCCTTCTGAGAATTTTTATCAAGACGTCGTACTTGTATCAAGGGGGCAGTTTAAAAGTTTTAAGACTGTCGATGAATTTTATGTCCCAAAGTTTCCCTTACACGTGATATTAACGTGCTTCTAGAGACGTACTTAAGACTATGACACTTTACTTTAATAAACTAATAATAATTTATACAACACAATTACAATATGCATTTTCAACACGCATTCAATATGCATTTTCATACGCTTAATTTAATTTGCACTGCTGACGTAAACAAGTTGATTAAATTGAACACATCATACGGCAAATGTCACGTTTCCGTGATGACCAAATGCTCTAATCTATGGAATGAAACAAACCGATCAGATAATAAAGCGAGTGAAGAATATAAAAATATTATTGGCCGAGCACCGCGTACGTGGAATGCTTATCACGAATTTTAATATTATAATATAATGCATAATTATTTACAAGTGAAATTATCGTCTGTGTTACTTCACTTCAAGTACTTTCTAATACAATGCTCAAAATATCCAAAACGGTTTAGGTAGGGTAGAAAGTCGGTGTTCTCATTCCCCAAATTTCTTCTATCGTCCAAGTCGATTCTTTGTTCGAGTAATTATTGTTGCGAATCAATTTTTGAAAGGCTCTTCCTAATATGATGTTTCTCACAATTAAAAAATGAAATCTAATATTTACAGTTTCCAAGAAGACTCGCAAATTCGTGGCTGTTTGAATCTCAACGGATTACCACGGATTTCAATGTCGGTTATCTAAGAAAGCACTAATTGCAAGATCTCGCCGAGCCACTCTCTCCATCTCTCCACTTGGGCCGGTTTCATCACGTTATTTGCGATCAGCTACCCACTTCGTCTCGACAATCCAAGATGGGTTGCTTAAGGGGTTGCATAGGTATTAGACAGCTAAAATCAACGGTTGTTTCTGGGCTAGATTGTAGAGCCAGTAATAACTTAAACTATTTGCCCTTTTAACAATTCTTCCTTAAGAATATAAAACGTATTTTCAAATCATCAAACGTAACAAGCTCTGCAGCTTAATTATTCGGCAAAGCTATAGCGCCACGCATAGAACGATCAGATTTGCGTCCAAGGGTCGAGTCACCTCGATTAGGTCCCCAGGATAATTTCTACCTAAACGACCCTTTCCTTGGGGTTGGGGGTTGGAGCGAGCGACGGAGCATGCCAAAACTGCATAAAATAGATGTTCTGCGTATTTCATGGCATCCAGGGAGCGATAAAATATTCTCGGGAGTACACTTTGCACGGAATTTCATTCGTCCGAGGAAGCTCGTACGTATTACGCGCGTAATATACCAAAGGGAGTCGTTGTTGCGTCCGACGGTTCGCTCGTGACAGCGCGCGAGTTTCGAGAAGGTCATTCCAGCTGCCGTGGAATTCATATTAGAAGGGCACGAACAGCCTGACCGTCTTGACAAAATGATTGCAGCACAATTTGCGACGTTTCAACGAGGAAGGTTATGGCTACGATTGAGCGTTACGAATATTCGGTCGTCTATTCAATCGAGATTCTATAGTGGGTAGAAGAAATCTAGCGAGCAATGATGTGCTTCTGGCCACGTCGAAGCACTTCGAATATACACTGCGGCAGAACAGTTTGAAATAAACTCTGCTAATTCAGAGAAATTTGAACTGCTTCGTATTTTATTGAATTAAAAAATAATACAATCATCATTGAAAGTATTAACTTTGAATGAAAGTCATCAAGCTTTCGGTTACCATTATATGCAAGGTATGCGTAAAAATAGGGCGAATAAAATATTTTTGTACGGGGCTTCGTTTTCGAAACAGTCGATTCTGAAATTTCGTTAGATGTGCTTATGATTGCATATTATTTGACTGGTGTGCATACATAGTATTTTTATGTACTGTTTATATTTCTAACAGTATATAGTACACTAAACAAAAATATAGTTCAATACTATATATTATAGTAGGGTTGGCAACCCTACTCGCGTCAGATGCATTATACGTATTTTTAATAATTAATAACTCGGAAGTGAAGCCTCAAACGCAATTTCGTCATTCTTGATTTTTGTTTTTTTTTTTACTTGTAGGTAACCACCCCCCGTAGTCAAACGCCCTGTATCGTCACGCTTTACTTTCACACTGCGAAATTAAATGGAAAGAAACCTACAGAGAACAAAGTACATAACAATGGTTCCTGTATATGTATAAAATCGATGAGGCGGGTGGTTGTCTTGTAAATAGGTACATTCGCAATGGGTAGTAGATGCTCTCTACGAAATTAAACATCGCTGGGCGACTATATTCAGTGTTAGCAGTGACAGGGGAGTTACAAACGGTCTTTCATCGATTCCTGCGGTGAATTGTGATACACATTGCTGTAATGGAAGAATAAACACGCATTTTTCTTCTCGTTTTGTATTAATGTGGTCTGGAAATAATATTTAAGTAACATGTTGTGTTTGAATAGAAGAAAAAGGACAACATAAGACAACACCAGTGTTGATATTGCTGATTCTCCTTAGAACTTCTTACGATAATGTAATTTCAGAATGCAAATTCAGTTTGGAAGTATTATTTGATTATTTTTTCTGTACGTTGTGGACTATACTTACACATGCATAATCCAAAGCATAAAACACACTTAAAGCACTTCATTGGTGCATGTTATATTTGAAAACTGACTTCTAACAGAGTGCTGCTTATATTTTGTTATTCCTATCATTTTTTTCTATCTCTGATCATTTTTGTGTTATTCGACTAAATAATTTTCCAACGCCCCAACATTGAAGGGTGATTTCACCCACTAAACACGAATTTCCGCTGTTAACGAACTATGTGTCTAATATTTTTAGTGTAACAGTTGAGTGACGTCCCTTGTTAGTTTCTACAATAGCGACTCTTATTTCTGCAATTGGCTGCAATTACCAGCAGAGATTTAACCAATAATAATAAAAGTTGAAGTACATCGGGTACACTTCAATTTGCTTTATTCGTGTCACCAATTTCCGGTGAATGTCGGTACTCTCTTGCTCAATTTCGTTCTTTCGACACGCGGATTATTGACAGGCAAGGGGAGGGAAAAACGAACGCTCACAGAAATATATCAACATTCCAGCACGATAGGTATTCTTTTTGAATCGCGCTCTCGAACACGAAAGGATTGCTTCGCCTCTTGTCAAAGACTGTTTTACCATCGCTAACGATTTGCTTTCGTTATTTCAACAGCAATAATACAGCAGTAAAAACGCTTCGCTCCCCAATAAACACGGCGATCAGAAAAATATTAAATATGAAACAATATTTATTTTATTTATGTTTATTATTGATCTCGTATTATTATTGAAAAATCAAAATCTAAAGCAGAATTGCTTTTCTAGTTTATTAATTTGATTTTATTTTATTTTAATGATAATATTGCGAATTATAAACGAAGATATATTAACTTCATTCACGCTATAAAATCTTTTATGCATTTTGGTTCCATGAAATCCTGCAGTGATATCCTGACAGATTAAATGTTTTCTGTGCGATCAGATTTTAATGAAAGTATTGATTTCTTTCTATACAGACAATCGCAAACATTGATTAAATCATAATTCTGTATCTGTGGTTGTCATTACTGTTTAAAATCTACAATTTATTCAAAAGAAATAATTTACTTTATTTTCCTACCCACACATCGGTTTAAATTTACAAATCAGAACCTATTGGTTTGCTATTACTTTGTTACTTACTAATTTGATTGGTTATAATTCAGGCAATTTAACTCACAAGTGATTGAAGCATTACAAATTATGTGAAAAGATGCATCAAAACGTCTCCTAATATTACCTATATAATCCTGTTAAATGAATACGTGCCAATACCAGAAAAGGTGGCTTAATTTCGTGTTAATTTTGCGAATATTCGTGCAACGGTTAAACAAATTTTGTTTACAGAATGTACTTCAAAAAGATTTAGGAGCAATGTCAAAGTATGTCCCAAAAAGTCTAAAATTAATTAAATCGCGTTAATTACAAGTATACTGACGATAATCCTGATGCTTCATTTTGCAATAATTATTGCATACATTTTGATCTTAAATCGCTATTTTCTTTGGCAATAGTGCAAATGGAAAATCGGCGGAAGTGTAGTCCCCGCGAAGTGGCATTCCGCTATTCAGGTTACTTTCAACCAGCTACAGAAATTCGAGTGGGTAGTCAGTGTCAAAGGCAGAATTGCCGACCCTTGAAAGAGAATATCGTTTGACACCGAAAACGTACCTTTGGAGTGCCAAAGAGCGAAGTAATAACACAAAGCACAATATTGTTACGAAAGAAATCCACTATTTATATTTATTTCATTGAGCTATTTGCCTACCGTTGCTTTTCCCACTGAAAATTATTCTCAAGTGAAAGTGAAGAATATTGAAGAAATCTAAATTTATTTTTATAAATTATTTTTATGTTTGACGTTGGCAATTGTTTTAGTGTAAATGAACGGGAACCATGGGCGTTCGAATGGGGGGTGCAAAAGGGGCAGTTGCCCCCCCCCTGGTTTTTGAGAAAAAATCGCTTATTTTTAAAAACTAGTCCCTATTAGATTTATACTAAAAAAATGAATAATTCTAAATTTCGAATTTAAATTTTTAATTAAATTGGCACTACAAAATGAGGTCAAAAAAGCAAGCGGGCTACTCGTTTTCTCATTACGCATATCAAAGTTGCTCCCTGCTGGAAAAAAATCTACGGAAGCCCTTGAGGAGAACATTGGAAAGAAAACAAAAAATGAAATGAAAAACCACATTCGTTGGATATTAATTGTTAGTAGATATATTGTTTTTTAATTTCCGTCTTTATATTCTATACTTTACGCGCTCCAAATTAATAAGACAGTTATTGAAAGAGTATTTACATACAATACTTGCAACGTTATTGATTGCAAGTATAAAAGTATTCAGTAAAATGATGTAAAACATAATGTCCTTCTACACTTGAATATTTCTATTTTATTTTCTATTTAAATTGAGATATATTAATTCCATTGAAACAGTTTGCTTAAAACTCGTTAAAATTGATTACAAAACCATTCTCTTCTCGAACAATGAAAAGGATTATTTATGACCTAACAATTACGACCATTTTGCTTTGAGAATGATCTCATTTATTGCTAAGACAAGAAGAAAGCAATAACAACTGCAAAACATGCGTAAAGTATTCCAAGTAAAGCCAAAGTAAAGCCCCAGTTCTTGGAGGCAAGAGGCTCAAGTACCAATATTCCCTTATTCCTACTTCTTTACTTGCATCATAAAAGATTCTGAACTGTCGTTTTCAAGCAAGCATCATATTTTACAATATTCTGATATATTCATCAATTAGAAAACATTCTCATTCAATCATCTGTCTCTTAATTCCTTTTAATCTAAATCCTGATTTATACTGAACAAACTCCACACTTGTCACAGAGTTTCCATGAACTGACGCTTATTACGAACCTACCACAAGCAGTGCGAAAACAAAGCATTCATCACTGCGCGATCGTTCGCCCGGTTATCAATGAGTGAGGGCGATCTTTTTAACCCCAAAAGAACTTCTAGGTTCTCGATTGAACCGAATCACTTTTACATTCCCCTTAACTATTTTGACAATGTGCAAATTGTTACGTCACGTGTACCTAATAAATTGATATGCACAAGTGACAATCTATTGTAGTAAATAGTAATCACTACTTTGGAGTGCCAAGACGTGCAATGCAAATAAATATTCAAATTCATTTTATGGCTTTTAGACCGAGATTTCTGAGGAAAGATAAATTTCCCAATGTCGTTGTACAGCATAGAATAAATAATTTTCTTTGCTACATCGTCCAGCGGTTATTAAACTATCTATACTAACCACAGATTGACAGTAAAAGAAAAGAACAAGAAATTGGAACGAGGTAAAATGGACGAAAATTATATTTTATAATTTTAAAAAATACGTAATGTTTTAAATTCTTTGAGTCACATTTAATAAAGTTACTAGTGTAATATATATAATTTGAAATTAATCACTTGCACTAAAATTGTGGTCTTCACACTTGACGATGTATTCACTCTGCACTTCCTACACCCCCACTTATCGAAAACGAAGAAATATCCATATTTTATACGATGTCACTATTGCTCTCTGTCGATAACTACAAATACATTAAAATTTAAATTCGAGGATGGTTGTCAATGTGATTCCTAGAAGTGAAACTCGATAGAAGTCATGCTACTGTTGTACACCCCCCAGCGATGATTAAATTTCGACGAACCTAGGATTTACTTACCAAACGGCAAGGCAAATCCGACGAAAAGCCATACGACACACAGGAGCCACCGAAGTGTTACACTTTTCTTAGTACACATGGCGCGCGTTGCACCGTTTACGCCCGTTTTCAAACACCCGTGCCGTGTCGCGCGGCCACTCGCGTGGCTCTGAGTGTTCCTCGTTAGATTTCGAGTTTGAATCTCGGTCTTTCTCCGTCTTTCGCTCCTCGTCCCGCACGCAGCCACCGCTAGCGGTCCAGCGCCTGCCCGCTGACAACATCCCAAGTGAATCCTCTAAGTAGGTGGCGACACTTACCAAGCAAGTAGTGACACCATCTTCGAACGTGTGCGACAAAACCGACGGTGGGTAAACGCGGGAACTTTGGAATCATTTAAAACCGTTTTGCAAGACATTTACCGCGGATAATTATTTAATGAACTTGAAATTTTATCTAATAAGTGCAGATGATACCTCTGTGATCTGATGCAATTGTGATAAAAAAAGAATATAACCTTCGAGAAGAGTCCTTCTATACCGACGAGTCGATGTTGGTAAAACAGAAATTTGAAAGAAAAATTTAAAAGGAAGGGAAAGTGAAAAAAGGAATTTCAGAAGAAGGGAAATTTTATTCCCACGAGGGTAGATCCCGAACCCGAAAATTCAAAAAATTCTGAAACCGTGAAACTGTAGGGAATTTCCTCCTGACTATAACGCAATTATTGTTTGCTGCACAAATTCACCCTACGGTGGTGTAATTCACCCCCGAAAATCCGGGATTTCCCGATTTTGTGTTATAACGCGTGAATTGTAAAATAATGTTTTTACCAAATCTAATTAAAAAAAGAAACTTTTGTCTTGAAACTTTTTTCCATCTCTTACAGTTCGCGAGTTATAACACAAAATCGGAAATAGCCGAATTTTCGAGACTTAAGGGGGTAGACACGTCACGTGGTCTGGCCGATTCGGCCGGTCGGTATTACAGCAGGTTTTTTCTGCACTGAAATGGTATTACCCATAGATACGCCGCTGCTTGATGCACGCGAGAGGGAGCTGTTTGCTATTTCCGTATTCTATTCTGAATAAGGAAAGAAATTCTCACCTATTGCGTTGTACTTATAAAAATTTAAACGGAAAGTCGGCTGGTACTGCAAACGTAGAAAATTCATTGTACATTTCAATTATTTGAAATATTTTTCTTCTGGTTACAGATGACACTTGGGTACATTTCGCCGTGGACAGGAACTTTATATGGGCCAAATGATGGAAATCTCAACAATGAACACAAGAAAATAGTGATTTTTATATAACCGTCAAAGTCAAATTATATATTTTATACTTTACTGTAACACTGTAAAAGTTTTTATTCAAATAAATTGGAAAAAACTTGAAACAGACAGTATTATTATTGAGAAATACCTTTTATACATACTCCTATCCAAATTCCAAACCTGCAATTTATCTCAGGAGGATTATTCAAGTAAGTATTCATCGTAGAGGCACAGAGGTTTCGAAAGGTTTTCGACGCAGAAATTCAGGATACATCCTTTCGCTTCATGTTCTCCTGATACATCGCTCCAAAATTTGGCCATAATTTTCAGAACGCTCTACAATGAGCTTCGTATCAGGATAACATGATGTCGAAAGAGGTGGCACTAAGTTAGCGCCTTCGGAGAGAGAATCTAAGGCGGAGAAGTATTCGACGCAGAGTCGCAGAGGTTTCGAAAGGCTTTCGACGCAGAATTTCAGCATACCTCCTTTCGCTTCATGTTCTCCTGATACATCGCTCCAAAATTTGGCCAAAATTTTCAGAATGCTCTAAAATGAGCTTCGTATCAGGATAACATGATGTCGAAAGAGGTGGCACAAAGTTAGCGCCTTCGGAGACAGAATCTAAGGCGGAGAAGTATTCGACGCAGAGTCGCAGAGGCTTCGAATGGTTTTCGACGCAGAATTTCAGCATACCTCCTTTCGCTTCATGTTCTCCTGATACATCGCTCCAAAATCTGGCCAAAATTTTCAGAACGCTCTAAAATGAGCTTCGTAACAGGATAACATGATGTCGAAAGAGGTGGCACTAAGTTAACGCCTTCGGAGAGAGAATCTAAGGCGGAGAAGTATTCGACGCAGAGTCGCAGAGGTTTCGAAAGGCTTTCGACGCAGAATTTCAGCATACCTCCTTTCGCTTCATGTTCTCCTGATACATCGCTCCAAAATTTGGCCAAAATTTTGCAGAACGCTCTAAAATGAGCTTCGTATCAGGATAACATGATGTCGAAAGAGGTGGCACTAAGTTAGCGCCTTCGGAGAGAGAATCTAAGGCGGAGAAGTATTCGACGCAGAGTCGCAGAGGTTTCGAAAGGCTTTCGACGCAGAATTTCAGCTTACCTCCTTTCGCTTCATGTTCTCCTGATACATCGCTCCAAAATTTGGCCAAAATTTTCAGAACGCTCTAAAATGAGCTTCGTATCAGGATAACATGATGTCGAAAGAGGTGGCACAAAGTTAGCGCCTTCAGAGACAGAATGTAAGGCAGAGAAATATTCAACGGAGAGTCGCAGAGGTTTCGAAAGGCTTTCGACGGAGAATTTCAGCATTCCTCCTTTCGCTTCATGTTCTCCTGATACATCGCTCCAAAATCTGGCCAAAATTTTCAGAACGCTCTAAAATGAGCTTCGTAACAGGATAACATGATGTCGAAAGAGGTGGCACAAGGTTAGCGCCTTCGGAGACAGAATCTAAGGCGTAGAAATATTCAATGGAGAGTCGCAGAGTTTTCGAAAGGCTTTCGACGCAGAAATTCATGATACCTCCTTTCGCTTCATGTTCTCCTGATACATCGCTCCAAAATTTGGCCAAAATTTTCACAACGCTCTAAAATGAGCTTCGTATCAAGAAAACATGATGTCGAAAGAGGTGGCACTAAGTTAGCGCCTTCGGAGAGAGAATGTAAGGCGGAGAAGTATTCGACGCAGAGTCGCAGAGGTTTCGAAAGGCTTTCGACGCAGAATTTCAGCATACCTCCTTTCGCTTCATGTTCTCCTGATACATCGCTCCAAAATTTGGCCAAAATTTTCAGAACGCTCTAAAATGAGCTTCGTATCAGGATAACATGATGTCGAAAGAGGTGGCACTAAGTTAGCGCCTTCGGAGAGAGAATCGAAGGCGGAGAAGTATTCGACGCAGAGTCGCAGAGGTTTCGAAAGGCTTTCGACGCAGAATTTCAGCATACCTCCTTTCGCTTCATGTTCTCCTGATACATCGCTCCAAAATCTGGCCAAAATTTTCAGAACGCTCTAAAATGAGCTTCGTAACAGGATAACATGATGTCGAAAGAGGTGGCACAAGGTTAGCGCCTTCGGAGACAGAATCTAAGGCGTAGAAATATTCAATGGAGAGTCGCAGAGTTTTCGAAAGGCTTTCGACGCAGAAATTCATGATACCTCCTTTCGCTTCATGTTCTCCTGATACATCGCTCCAAAATTTGGCCAAAATTTTCACAACGCTCTAAAATGAGCTTCGTATCAAGAAAACATGATGTCGAAAGAGGTGGCACTAAGTTAGCGCCTTCGGAGAGAGAATGTAAGGCGGAGAAGTATTCGACGCAGAGTCGCAGAGGTTTCGAAAGGCTTTCGACGCAGAATTTCAGCATACCTCCTTTCGCTTCATGTTCTCCTGATACATCGCTCCAAAATTTGGCCAAAATTTTCAGAACGCTCTAAAATGAGCTTCGTATCAGGATAACATGATGTCGAAAGAGGTGGCACTAAGTTAGCGCCTTCGGAGAGAGAATCGAAGGCGGAGAAGTATTCGACGCAGAGTCGCAGAGGTTTCGAAAGGCTTTCGACGCAGAATTTCAGCATACCTCCTTTCGCTTCATGTTCTCCTGATACATCGGTCCAAAATCTGGCCAAAATTTTCAGAACGCTCTAAAATGAGCTTCGTAACAGGATAACATGATGTCGAAAGAGGTGGCACTAAGTTAGCGCCTTCGGAGAGAGAATCTAAGGCGGAGAAGTATTCGACGCAGAGTCGCAGAGGCTTCGAATGGCTTTCGAAGCAGAATTTCAGCATACCTCCTTTCTCTTCATGTTCTCCTGATACATCGCTCAAAAATCTGGCCAAAATTTTCAGAACGCTCTAAAATTGAGCTTTGTAACAGGAGAACATGCCGTCGAAAGAGGTGGCAGAACGAGTGAATTTGCTCTTTAAAACAATGCATTAACGTAGTGTTTTAAAAACAGCTCAGCATGGAAGTTTAGGTGTTCTGTTTAGCATGTCTTTTATATGTGATTTGGAATAAGCAGGATAGGAAGTAGTGGAAAAGGAAGGCTTATTAAATAATAGTGCTTTTTTATCACTTAACTGCATTTTATTGAAAAAGTGGAATACAAAGAATGAAATCTTACAAATGCGTTTGTAATATAGAAGATAAATAGATGTGAAGATAAATTCATAATTTAGATAAAGCCATGTCTTGCGTAATTTTCAAATCCGTGACTGCTCTCCAAAATGTAGTCAATGATCGCATGTAAGCAGTGCTGTCTTTAGGCATGTACACGCTGGACAGTCGTCAGGGGACCCATGGCAGTAGGGGCCCACAATTCTGATTTTAAGTACTATTCCCGTGGATGGGTAGGGGCCTCCAAGGGCCCCAGTGCATTGCTTAGCCCAGTGTCTACAATACTGTTAAGACGGCTCTGCATTTAACGCCTTTTAAAGTCCCTTACCTGTGAAGCAGAAATACACACGATTAATAATCACGTAATAAGTTAAAAAATTATTTGAAGTGGTGTTCACATCATATGCGCGGCCATAACAACGCCGGTTTAAGGCAGGGGGGCCAATCTTCCCTCTTACGAAAGTTGAAGCAGAGTTCGTAGCGCCTCCTACCGATAAGGTGCGTACTAAACTGTGAATGTGTGAATTGGTGTGAATCGGGACGTATGTGTCGTGTATACGTGTAATACATGGTTTAAGGGGGTAGACACGTCACGTGGTCTGGCCGAATCGGCAGGTCGGTATTTTTTTTCGGCAGCAGTTTTTTTCTGCACTGAAATGGTATTACCCATAGATTCGCCGCCGGCTGATGCACGCGAGAGGGAGCTGTTTGCTATTTCCGGATTCTATTCTGAATAAGGAAAGAGATTCTCAGCTGTTGCGTTGTACTTATAAAAATTTAAACGAAAAGTCGGCTGGTACTGCAAACGTAGAAAATTCATTGTACATTTCAATTACTTGAAATGTGCTTATGTTACAATATTCTACGTTAGCAGTAAGGAATTATAAGTGAAAAGGAAAAATAGAAGATTTTTGACTGGGTGAGGTCTCATTTGAAAGAGGAAGGTTCGATGCAGCCCGCTCTGGTCATCGTTTGAGTCAGAAAACTCTTTTAGTGACCTTTAAATACATGGAATCTGCGAGTGCATTTTGTCGATTTTTTCTCTACTTTGGACACTCGTATTATTACATATCAACACAATCTCTTTGAACCATGACCAGATCAGGCTGCATTGAACCTTCATCTTTCGAATGAGACCTCGCCCAGCCCAAAACTTGCTCATATAAGGACAAACATCGTCAGCGCGCAAACCCATGTTTCGGGCCAGATTATGTCGGTATACAGAGCGCTGCATTATCCGTGTCTACCCCCTTAATTTGACCCTCTTCCAGTGAATTTGGGCAGCAAACAAAAATTGCGTTGTAATCAGTAGAAAATCCCCTATATATTCATTGTTTCAAAATTTTTTGAATTTGGAGATTCGGGATCTTCCCTTGTCAGTCATAGTACTTGAGTAAGAATTTATTCGAATGATCATGGTGTCTTACATTAATCGACGTGCGTTACGAAAAGTAGCACGTTTCATTTTTCTAACGAAAAACAGCACGTTTCAGTTCGCACAAAGCAACGGCGCGCCAATCCTGCGCCAGCCAGCGCCGTGAACGTGGAGGCGCGAGTCCGATAGTCTATTATCAGCTAACGTGGCCAGCCAATCGTCAGCTGAAATCGCTGTTCATAGTTCACATCGATCGACGAAGGATAGCGGAATCCCGCGGACGCAGCCGTTGCTGAGGAAAGGAAGACCGTTTTCTGACGAAAGAGGGAGTCCACAGTCGCAGACGTGGCCGTCCTCGTTGGTAGCATGACCTAACTGTGGTAGAGGCGCTTTGGTATCGATCAGCCAGTGGCTCGGTACTCTCTACAACGACGCAAGCTCGATTCGGAACGAGAATCCGCTGTGGCAGAAGGGCAGTTGTTATCGTCCCTCTCTAGTTGCTGTTTGGTTTACTCCACCTATTCCACCCCTATCACCCACTCTCCCTCCGCTCTACTGCTGCTGCTCCTGCTCCCCTTCAACCCTCTCCTCTTTCTTCCTCGCCCTCTTTCTCTCGCATCCTCCGTGAGAAGGAGGATGAGAAGCAGGAAAGATGAGCGATCAAGAGGATCTCGACTACCACATCATGTGCCCTTCGTTTCCACCATCCTCCCAGGATCCAACGTTCATCACCGACAAGCAGGATGAATGGGAGAAGTTGATGTCCGTGTGCAGCAAGGACAAGCAGCCGGTGGTCGTGCTGCTAGGATGGGCCGGCTGTCAGGACAGATACCTAGTCAAGTACAGCGCGATCTACGAACAGAAGAGGTATTGAGATTTGTTAAGTGACCGAGCGATCCAGTGTGCATATTCCATGAACATTCGATTGTCTTTTTTACAACGAAACCGCCAGCTCACGGAAAATAAAGCTCTGCGAGTGTCAACGAGTGCGCGCTCATTGCGATTTCATGCGTAAGAGTCGAGGCGAAGCGGTGGACTTCCCCGGGGTTGTTGTGAGGTGGAATCGAGTAAAATAAATTCGTTTGGATTTCAACGAATTTGGTGAAGTGGCGAGATACCGGCAAGTCACGCGGACAATACTGTTTATTTTTACAATCAGAAACACCGCGTTTCGTAGTAGATTCGATTAGCGTCTCGTATCTCATAAAATTATCTACGATACGAATATGATTCTTTAATATAATTTCTGAATAAAAACACAGTGAATTCCATTTACCATCCACGTTTAACTGAATAAACGCAATTTGTTCTCAATATGCAGCTCCGTTCTCGTAGTTCAAATAATCAACAACCATATATTAACAATTGCAATGAACTTTATATTACAACACACATATGCTAGGTTTAAGGAATTTACATTGCCGACAGTGGCGGATTTATGGAAAAAGGCCTAGGTGGCAAACGTTCTAGGGGGCCCATTTTTTCGAGGAAATGAAGAGGTAGTTTACTAAAAACGGGCTAAGTGTACAGAAAAGTGCAAAAGAAAATATAGTATCTGGATAAAATTATATTTTTTTTTTAATATAGGGCCCTGGGGCCTTCTGAGCAGGGCCCATTTTTCGGGAAAATGGAAAGCTAGTTAACTAAAGACGGGTTAAGTGTAGCAGCGCAGGAAAAAATATAATATTTGGATAAAATCATAATTTTTTTTGAAGATGGGACCCTGGGGTCTCTTCTGGGCAGGGGCCCAGGCGGCAACTGCTCAGCGGCCGCCCGTTAAATCCGCCACTGATTGCCGAGATAAATTGCAGAAACTGCTCTTCTTCTTTTAATTCATATTGCCCCTAATTGATTATTTTTTATTTTTTTTTAATTGTTTATTTTTTAAGCTGCATTACGCTACGATATACGGCGCCAGTAGAATGCCTATTTTGGCGAAGGGACAAAATGCCTTCCATCGGCAAACGATTGATCCAACTGATCAGGGACAAGAGTCTAGATGAGCACCCGATATTTTTCCACGTCTTCAGTAACGGCGGCGCATTTGTATATCAGCACTTGAGCCTCGCGATGCAGGAAACTAAAACGCCGCTCAAGGTAAAAGAAATATTTACTTTACTCTTTACCTGTGGCCTACATTATTGCCACCTCACTGTTTAACGGGTATCCTAAACTTACAGGTGAAAGGGGTGATATTTGATAGCGCTCCAGGGGAAAGAAGATTGACCGCCCTCTTCAAAGCGATCAGTGCGATCATTGGGGGACATCCGTTTACGAATATACCGATGTCCGTCTTGATTACGATCTTCCTCTCTATTCTTTGGTTCTTCGAGGTATGAATATGTCTTGCTTTTTACATCACTATACTATAATTCGTTTCCATCAGCATTTTAATTTGAATTCTAAATTTTACACACCGTCGGCACTTACGCGAAATTTGCACTTACGTATTTTCATATTTATTCAAATCGTTTTTTCATTGCTTTATCGTTGTAAGGGTCCGAGTGGAAAAATTCATAAATTCAATTTTCCTCCACTTACCTGGTCGATAAAATATTTAAATGCAGAGACGTATCACGGAAGAATTGAATATCATAAAAAAGAACCTTCATCGTAATCATTGCACAAATTAATCAACAAAGTAAAATTCCGACGAATTTAGGTGATCGCTCACTCCTTTGGACGCGGATACCCGGTTCAGACGAATCCGATCGCCCTGGCGGAGGAATCCTATTCCTGGCCCCAGTTGTTTCTCTATTCGAACGCTGACACTTTAATCCCGGCATCGGTAAGTATCCTCAAGAAAACATTTCCTTTCATAAGACGCGAGAAAATCAAATCGGCTTGTTTGTTCTGTTCGTTTTCAAGGATATCGAGATGGTCGCCAACCGGCGGGCAGAGCGCGGCGTTCAGGTGCAGATGGTGCTATTTACGGATTCCCCGCACGTAAAGCATTATGCCACGTATCGTGACGTCTACGTGAACACGGTTTGTACTTTCATCTATGATTGTCTGACACCACCGATGCCGAAAAGCCCGGATTCGCCTCAAGAGCATGGAGAAGAAACTAGCTCGCACATATATAATTCTACGCGATACCTCGTTAAACGAATTGTGCTACCTCACGAGGCCACTAAGCAGGTAAATTAGAGAAAAACATGGATAAGAAATTAGCAACGTGGCTCGACGAGAAAACCGTGCGCAGTGGGCACGATTTCACGTGTGCGATCGTGAGTAAAAGATCGGACAAACTGGAAGGCTGAGAGGATCCTCGGTATCCTCCTACTTTCACGTTTTCCTTCAGATTTCTTGCATCTGAATCTACAAAGCAACTTTTGTGGGCAGCGTTGAGTCTTGTTTGTTCCAGTTCCTCCTCGTTTTATATCGGTCACGCGTTGTAACGAAACGTTAGTTGTATTTAAGTACACTCTACACAAAGTAAATTTCTATTGTAACACAATCACCGGTTTGTTTCTTCGACCTGCAAATTGCACATCGTCAATTACACATTACTATGAACCAGATACAGACTTAGGGTAGATGTCCCAATTACTGACAGTGTCCCTATTACTGTCACTTTAATTATTTTACTTAATAGTGAAATAATGCGTGCAAAATCGTAAGGGAAAAAAATTTTTAATGTTAAATTAGGTTTCCGTGTTAGATAATAATAGAGAAGCATTGCATACTGATATTTATAAATTAATATTAAAAGGTGAATGACAGTTTTAGGGACATTGGACTTCCTTATACTTTTTCAATTAATTAGCAATTAAAACATACTGTTTATACTATAAAAAAAATTTCTTAGATAAAAGAGTTCTTAAGCATTAGTATGCTGCAACTTGGAATGATTTTGAGGCTAAATAACTTCTGAAATAATTAACGAAAGTTACGCGATGAGCTTAATGTGGCGGTAATTGGGACATCTACCCTATAGGTGTATGAACGTAGTTGTCCTTTTTTTTGTAACAAGACTCAACACTGATTCGTGAACTTGATCTCTCTCTCCTTCCGTTGTCCTCCTGCATTTATGTGTTCCATAATGGTATTTCCTTCGTATCTTCTAGTTCTTTCCTACGCTGTGCGTCAGTGAACGGCGATGTGCTTGAACTACCGAGTTGACACGATTGCGTTCATTTCGTACTAATGAATATAAATATAGGGTAATTCCGGGGCAGATGGCCATAGTTTCGTTAGGAGTCTACTATAGCCAACCCATTTGAAATAAAGCAACGAGTATTTCCTTTAACAACAATAAACGGAAAATTAATATTTAATAGATACATTTCACAAATAAAAAAGAAAGTGTCATTGGCCATCTCTCCTGCAGTGCCTGGGAAAGATGGTCATATACTCAAGCTAACCAGTTGAGGGTTATCACCGATTTTTACCAGTTTTCCTCCGTTTTCGTGTTCGACCGCTCAAGTCTTCTTTGGGCTTTTGTTGTTAGTCTTTTAATTCACACGTATGACAAACCGCATAAAGCTCCGTGCAATTTTCGTGGAACCAATAAGCACATGCGCTAGCTTAAATTTTAAAGTGGATTTACATGTTTGTACCCATGTATAGGCAACGCAGTCAAACGTTTCTTTCTAAGAAATACTTTCATTGGCCATCTCTCCCCGAATTACCCTATGTTTGGTATGTCGCTCGATTTTGTACGAAGGATGCGGAAGTGGAATTCTAAATTATCAACAGTTATCAAACTTTGCGGAACTACCTGAATTTCTTGCTTTGGAATTCCATACTGTCGTGTAGTGAGTTGATGAAGACCCTAGACGTACTTGACAGCAAATTCAATGAATTAAGCTAAAATTAATAAAAGATTAAATCGAATTGAATAAACTTACCATTAGGAATATAGACGCTTGCTGATATGGGATCGACACGCGTACGAGGAACATACGTCGGCGATTGGAAATTAAAATTACAATACGCGACGTCCCGGCGTAACAATTTCGCACAAAAGAATCAAGCTGGTCTTGATTTAGCTTTCAATTTAATTGCTGCGTAATTAAAATACCGATTAAGCAACAGAATTTTCTTGTATCCCTCCCTGTCAGATAGTATTACGTCTGTATACATATATATATATAAATATATTTTGATCTGTCGATTAGTTACAAATAAAGACTGATAAATTTACTCGACTTGTTGCTTTTAAAATGTTTAGTACTTGCGTCACCACGATAACAAATAACTACCTTTCTCTCCATCTGCTTGACAATAGAGAATAAATTTTATCAAAATTTCTTTTAAAATAAACCATTTAATACCTCACTGATAGTGTTGATTTTATTTAATATTATTTTTACCATGTGTTTACTACCGGCACCATCCATACATAAAACTAAAACTAAAGAGAGGGTACCGTTTTTTAATGATTCAAATATCTGCATATGTATGTACGTATGTGCAAAGTACAGCAGGCTGAAGTATGTCTAAATAGAAATACATATGCAACAATTCCCACGTAACACAATATATAACTAGGTGTATTACTTTTATATTTAAAAAATATACAAAGAAATGTATAAATAATCGGCAAACACTAGAAACTAGAACATAAAGAAATATATAAAAAAAAATCATGTTAAACGATTTTACTAAAAATGCACTAAAAACAAAAAAATAACTCTTTTCATGTACTACAATTTCGATGGTGTTTTCTCACTTTAAATAAAACCGTGGTGCTGTATTAAATTGATTCATATTCTGATACGAAAAATCCCGCACCACGATTTTAATTAAAGTGAGAAAACACCATCGAAATTGTAGTACAAGAAAAAAATTATTTTTTTGTTTTTAATAAATAAATAAATACTTTTATACATTTTCTTCTGAATTAAATCCTCTTTGTAGGGTTAATACAAGAAATTTTCAATCATCTATAAGAGCTAAGGAACCACCCTAATCATCATCATCGCTTGAAGAGACTTCTTGAAGATTTCCATAACAACCAACTTTCTTTCTAATTAAATCCCCCCATAAAACATTAGTGATACAAGCAGGACAAGTACCATCAACTGGTAAAATCATGTCGCCTTTACGAAATGTGTTTGCTAAGCAAATTAAATGAGCTACTAGAAGGCAATTAGGCTTTATACAACTAACCGATTCTGTTTCATGTACGGGTAAATTACATATAGAACATAATATCAATGCTTTGTCTATATCCGTTCTATTAACAACTCCATTATTCTGCGTTTTTTTTATCTTTTGAGAAAATACTTTTCCACAACATCTAGGCATGTGCAAAGGAGCTGAAACATAACTAGAGTATTCTTCAAAGAATTCATAATCCAGCCAACGTATGGTTAGAGGTAAACGACACCATGGGCCGACATTCAACATTTCTGACAGAACTACTAGACAAAATTTAAATACATTCTGGTTCGATTTTTTCTTAGCTACATGTTTCAGACGCCGACTGATGTGCGGATGTTGCCAAGCCCATTCAAACTAAAAATGAACATGGATTAATGACTGTATGTCGGTACAATATTATCATTTAGCTATTGTTGTAAACATACCCTGAGCGCAGATATCATGTTTGGGAAACCATGAACAATCAATACCATGTTCCTAAAAATAAAGAGATTGTATCATTTTTAATGTAAAATTCAGAAATAATATTTTAAAATGGAGTAACAGGAATATAAGTACCATGGTCCTTTGTTACTTGTTTTCCAAGCTCCTTTATGCTCCTTTCCAGCATTATGTTCCTTAAGTCTACGACGAGGATCTATTGTATATCCGATATATGTTCTTCCTTTATATTTTGGGTTCATACAATATAGCAAATAAACGCCAAAAAAGTGCTCTATTACTTCTGCATCTCCCATTTTAAAATTCACTAAATATACGAAATGTATGTTATGTTGTATCGTTACAACAATAAATCTGCCGATTGCAATGATTCCAGGGGGAAAAAATATAAGTAATTCTAAAGTAGAAATTGTATGATGTTGTATTAATTCAACATTATGTTTGCAGTAACATTATTGGTATACATATGTCCATGTTAAGTTATAAAAGTAAATATAAGTGATTATTTTCACATAACCTAAAATATGTTCATTTAAAAAATTCGGAACCTAACCGAACCTGAAGTGACAGTTCCAAAGTCAAGTTAAATACAATCATTGCAAAATAATTTCGTTATCAAAATATATGACGAAAATGGTTAGGAAAAAGGCGACTTTTATTATAGTATATCACATTTTACATTAAAAAAAAATTAATTACATAAATGAGATAAATTACGTTTCATTGAAAAACTCATAAAACTTTATTCATAGAAAATACTATGTACTACGTATATGTATGTATTGTCTTTTTATAGAAAATAATTCAATGACTGCGTACAATTAATAAAAATAAAAATGAATGAACATGAATAAAAATCCGAATGCTGTATTTAAGAGTTAAAGGATCCTATTACAATTCATATGCATAAAAATACATATATGTTATACAAGATATACAATATTCATTACTTGCAAGTAACAAAATTGAAAAATTCACACAAAATTATTTTTACAGACTCCTTTATTACAATCGATTGCAATACTAATAGAAATATACTCATGTTGTTATCGTTCCAAGAGAAAGCGATTAAGCTATAATGATGGCGCATAAAGATTACGTCCCGATACAAATGATTCGGCCCGTTTTCACCAGTCGGCAAAAGCCAAGATGGAATCAGTGATATTCGGGCGTTGCTTAATACTAACAAATAATAAAAAGTTTTATCGAAAGACGCAGGCGCTGTGACATTGAAAATCCGTAAGTTTATCAGGCGAGAGAGCACTCTCTATGGTCGCAAAGTCTGCCACCGTCTGACATCGTGTAGAAAGAAAAGATCTTGAGTGGAGATTATGAATAAGAATAAATCAGCATTAGTTGACGATTTCACCGAGAGTTTAATCGAAAGCGCCGCGTGTTTAGTTGCAGCGCTGTCGAAATTGGGCTCCGATCTTGATTGGATACAGACCAGCGGAGATCTCTAAGCGAGGGTCCAGTAAGAATGGCTGCCGTTTTAAGAAGATTCGGAGCCGCGCAAATCACGGTGATCGGCAATACTAAACTACCGTCATTTATTACCAGCCGGTAGGCCACCACGATTCCAAAACATTGAGGAGCGCTCCTTTTTTTCATATGCTTCGCGTATAGACTACGCGAGCCAGTCTCTAAGCGGCGGCTTTTTAGGGCAATAGCCACATCGTGTGTGTTGTAGATCTTTTGCAAGGTCATCGATCCGACAGGATATCAGTGAAGGATGGATAAACAAGCTTTTCGTAAGAAAAATCGAGCCAACCAAAGAGTCTCACTCGCGGATGCTGTCAGACAAAGGAGTTATTTATGCCTTGCATACGCACAACGTCCGGCCTGATTCCATTGACAAATACTTGGCCAATTAGTGAGTAAACCCGAGGCTCTATTCTTTCCTTCTTTTTTTATTTTGTCTCTTCTATTATCAGGTAGTCGCTTTCAATCACGGCACACACGTAGAATAAAAATGAGAAGTTTCTTCTCAAGTTTTTGCAAAATTTAACAAAAAAAACACTAGGTTTTATTTGTGTCGCAGAATTGGCACGCGCAGAGAATTCTTTTGTATTAGGAAAATTATATTGGGACATATTTGTATTTTGGGGTATTACAGTGGAGAGATTGTTAACGTTATAAGCTCCAAGAAGTCCGAATTGAAATTGGAGTTAGTTGGTTCTTGGACTGTAGTAGCTGGCGATGTCGATCAAGCTTTACACCTTTGGCAATATACCGGCGGATATGATAGCGTTGATCGCACACAAATAGAATTATCTAAAGATAAGGTATAACTAGAAACTAAAAATATATTGTTTCTATACGACTGTATGAAATAGAAATGTTCTAACAGATTAATGTTACTTTCAGGCATATCAACAGTTATTCAAAGAAAGTGGCCAATATGTACGATCACGTTATTTACAGTATTTATTGGCATTTAGTTACTGGCCTCCTCTTACGAAACGAAATGGTTCGAATATATACGAGATACGTAGTTATAGATTACAACCTGGTACAATGATAGAATGGGGCAATAACTGGGCTAAGGCCATCAATTATAGACGCAATAACAATGAACCGTTTGCTGGTTACTTTTCACAAATTGGTCGGTTATATAATGTTCATCACATTTGGTGTGAGTATTAAATTAAAATTGAAAATATTTTCATTCCGATTTCATGTTATTGCACAAATGCTCAAATAAACTATTTACCTCGAGAAGGTAAATATTTCAATGTTACGAGTTTGCAAATAAGAAAGACAATGAATTTTACTTTTAGGCTATAAGAATTTCCAAGCCCGAATGGAAACTCGTGAAAGTGCATGGAGATCCCCAGGATGGGATGAATGTGTTGCGTATACTGTACCGTTAATCAGAGAGACGCATTCTCGTATATTAAACCCCACAAGCTTTTCACCGACAAAATAAAATTCCGCTTACAAGAATTTAAATGCATTTGTATATTATATCTTATTTCTTACGTCTATATTATATAATATTGTAAAAAAAAACATTTGTTACAGTATACACTACATTTATAACTGTGTAAAATAAGCGCTCAATGTGAGAGGGATTGTAGCATTTTGTTGTATCACAATTACTAAAATGTATTTTAATAAAATCTCAATTTCTTTGTTACTAGAGTGCTTTGTGGTATCTTTATTATTAATTAGAGCATGATACTGAAATGACAATTACTATATATGATCTACAATGCTCATTTTATTAAAAGTTATCGCATTAATGTACACATATGTAATGTACATCATACGAAGTTATATATTATACAATCAAAATTGTTTGACACATTTAACAATGAACTGCGATTTGTGCAGCATTGACTTCGCAATGCTGATGCGTTTTAGAAATATAAAAAGTAGAAAATGAATTTGCGCTTGAACTACAGCAAATTCTTTTTATGATCATATGAAGGATAGATAATTCATCATTAAATGGGCTTGATGGTATTGAAAATAAAAAAGCGTCTTCAGAATACAGAAATAAATATCAATGAAATCTTTTTACGATTATTTACAGCATACAAGTATATGTACAGAATGTAGACAAACGTATATAATTTTTTAAAGAGAATAAAATTTTTTTCAATACTATAGCTTCAACATTGAGCCATTCTGTGTCAAGTGATTATAGTGCACTGATTTCTATTAATTATAGTACAATTTTTTAATGATTTTTCTTTACAAAGGGAGTATATTTCAAATTCCTCGATAAAAGTTCTTAAAGATATTACAGATATGGAGTAATTAGACGTAATTTCATTAAATCGTTCAGAACAATTTCTAAATTCCAATTCTTTTACACAAAATCACATATAAACTCATATTAAATTATTATTTGAACAAGTCGTAATTTAAATTTCATGCTCGCCTCAAAATAATTTTAAAAACTTGTCAAAAAATATGTGCCCATATAATTATTTGACATAGAATTATTCTGTCAAACTTTTACCTTGAAGCAAAAACTGTTAAAATTCATAATTAATTACTTTTTTTTTACTTTATTAGTCTTATTTAATGTTAATATGTATAATGTTCTGTATCAACTGAAGTACAAACAGTATAATATCAATTTAAAAAACTTAACTACTATATTACTGATAACATGAAGTTATCCAGAATTATATCCAACAATATAATTTGATTTGCAAAATTCTTGCACATCGAATAAAAACCGGCGTTTATATATAGTATATCAAATGATACTCCAAATACATTATACACATACGTACATGTTCGTTAAACGTTAAAATAAAACAACTTGGCTTAATATAATACTAGAAAACGTTTAGCTCATTATTTAAGTGGAAGGCAGATATAGATATTCTACCACATTTCCCATGAATATTCATAATTATATGTATATAAAACTTTTGTAGTTAGATTATCTACTTTGCATACAGTTTTATTTTTCTATTCGCATAGAATATGTGCAAATATCGCCACAAAGTCTCTGATAAATTTAATCTCCGCCTATGTGTGCTCTGTCGTGTTTTTCTATCTTTTATAATTTGATCAATGTTAATCCTTGGACGATTATCATACCATACATTTTCCTCTTTGGAAAACAGCGCTACTAAAAATGAGAATTTTTAATTTATCTAGTTAAAACCAAAAGTTATATGTGCATTATATATTTCTATATTCGCCAGTATACTTGATACTCAACTGGAGCAATATTTTGTTATTGACCATCGATGTAAGAGAAAAGCAATACTTTAATATCCTCTTTCGCATTTAAATCACTGATTTTAATATACTCACTTAGCAGAAGTGAACGTACTGTAACAAAAATTATCGTTGAAACTATAAAATCACACATGGATGGAAATAAGTGAGAAATAAGCTAATCAAATACTCATTAAGTATTGATTTATTTAGTAGTTGACAACTGATATGCAATGTTTACGATGAATTGGCTAGCTGACGTATCACGTTTTAAATTCAGATAAGCCATCACTTTAGAGAATGTAACAGATTTTGTAAAATTGAATTGCAGTCATCGTAATTTAAGATTCAATTTCAAAATTTTATACATTAAACAAATGAATATTTACAAAATGCTAGCGACAGCAAAAAGTAATATTCTAAATTAATAGTCAGCAGTGTATGGCAATGGTCACACAGTTATAATCAAGAATTGTATTTTTCTTTGCATATCTTCTCCCTTTTTTTCTTTTTTCTTCTTTTTTGAGAAACACGTACAATCAGGTTTATAGGGAATTCGTGCCACATTTACAAAATGAATATAAGATTTAATAATTAAAATTCCAATAAATTTCATTCCATGATTTGGAAAAAAGGAAGCTAAAACCATTATGGACAACAATTAAGATTTATTTTTAATACAGCATATCAAATACTACTTATTGTATATATTTCTTTTTTTCATATAAACTTTAAATGTAACTTAACTGTTTAATTTTATATGAAAAATATGGAAATAATTTTTTTTATCGTTTCTGTAGTTATATCTATTTGTTTAAACAATGATGTTACTTACTGATTCTTCATATTTTAATGAAATGAAGGAAAATGTTATTTATTTACAATTTTGCAGTCTAGTACGAAGACTTGTACTTTGTAGATATTATATTCTGATCTAATGTTATACGTTAGCCTTTGTATGCAATCCATAAAGTTCCAAATGAATATTATTAAAATACTGTCTGTATTATGATTAATGTCTTATAACATTTAATTACTCTGTAATTAAAGACATTGTGAAGTATTATTATTTTCAACAAATTTCATGTACATCCTAGGCTGAAAGGCAAATATATATGAAATATATAGTTTTTAAAACTTATCACGGACAATGAACAATAAGTTCTTTTTGTAACACAAAAAATTATTATTACCAGCTTTCCTTTTATATATATATATATATATATATACATATATATTATATCAGTATAAGTCTGGGACATAATGTAAAAATTATGCATCTTAGTTTTGATACGCGATTTAAAGATCTGATTTTCTTAAAAATTCTATAACATAATATTGCAGACATATATATGCTTTTTGTCCTAGAGAACTTCCTTTAGATTTATGAATTCCTTTCAGGTATGTTTCTTTTTTATGGAAGATAAACCATGCTAATCTAATTAAGAAGTCAATATTTTTGTAAAATTACCTACAAAATTAATTTCATTGAAATTAAAATGGTTAGAAAAGGTATTTTGTGAATGATAGTAGTCATTAAATGTGCTAACAAAATTATTAATTATACTTTATACATAAGAATTCTCGGCTAAAATATTATTCATAATGTTAGGAAATTACTTTTCAACTTTATATAATTATTACTTTATAAAATGTATGGATTGCAAGCGGACTAGGATTGAGATATTACGGCTAATGTTGCTTAATTATATTATAATTTAGAATGTAGCACGAATACCTCTGTAAGTCTGCATTGTTTATTATTAATTATAATAGTTCACTAAAAGTGTCTATTGAATTCATACATCTTCCTAAGAATACAGTCTAAGGAAGAATTTGAATGTGATACACATACGTAATTCTACAGGCTTCATTGCAATTAATCGCTTACATTCGTTTCTGATGTATAACATGTGTATATATTTACATATTGTATTATTACAAAAACATGTATCAGTTGATTGTGACCATCTTCATCAAACAGTTTTGAACACATAATTATAAAAACGTTTTTATTTTTTTTTACCTTAACTTTGATCGTTTCCATAAATGTACGTGAACACATTTTTAATTATTCTTTTAATTTACGCTACTTATTCTGGAATTTTGATTTTTTTTTGTTTTTCTCTTTTACTAAATCATCATCAATAAACAGAAATATTTTACAAGGAAAGTTCGTTACATTGGTAATGCAACTAATGATAAGACATATTATACAAATGTTTCCTGACATTTGCATAAATGTTTTAATTCTGCAACATAATTTGAAAAAAAAAGAAGAAATAATTCACAATAATTCCTCATTATTTTTAAATTAAAGCTGTTTACTATATTTAATATACTACATAATTATTTTATTATTTCCACATGGAAAAGATATTCTAAGATATATTTAACTTAACTTATGTATTATACAAATTGATATATTTACGAAAAGATATAAATTTTTATTGCATTAAAATGTTGAGTAGATAACTATGCATTACATATTATATAGTAGAAACTTTCTCGAAACATATTTGTCAACGAATTGAATGTAATTGAATTTAATACGAACAATCACATGTCGAAATAATATTCTCATGGATAATATTTTAAGGAAGATTAACAATATCTACCATTACAATAGATTAAATATCAGTAAGAAGAGCAGTCACAATCATCTGACATTAAATTCAATACTTCATAATGACGATGAAGATATATAAAACAGAAAAAGTACATGGAAATGTATTAAATGAAAAGAAAAAAAATTAGATACTACAATATAAGAGTACAACTTTGGGATGTGTACTGGATGGAAACTTCAGACAATCACAACGGAATACAATATAATACAACTGAAATGTTGATAATACAAGCATAATTATAATGCTATTATAATCTTCTTACTCAAACAGCGAAAGAAGAAGTACTGTATTGTTACCAGCAAAATTATTAACATAAAAAATTTGTGGTACACCAGGAGCAACATACAGACTAGAATAATATTTGCAGATTCATTTTGGCCGGTAAAGGTAAAATGGTATGCGTAAATTTCTGATCAAGCAAAATCAAATGAGTCGTTGGATGTAAGAATGGAATACTTTTCATTATACCATATATCATCTATAATTTAAACTCCTAATACATGAGTAACAAAAAACATTTATCTTATTGGTTATTTCTATCTTGAACAAATGCATGCACTGAATCGAGTTATATGCTACGTATGGAGAGTTCTCGTAAAACGATACTGTTTACATTATATGTAATAAACTGTTAAAACTGTATTCTTCAAGATCAATCTATTAAAAACATAGCAAGCAGATATACCCATAAAATGTCTTTTATACACACTTGACATCTCTTTGTTTTCCTGTTCTCCTTTTAGTGAATACAAGAAAAAAACTTAAATTTCCTTTGTAATACAAACAAATTAATATTTATTTTTACATAATTTTTTATATAAAATGTTACAAATCTGAATTTATGTAAGAATATATACAAGCTGAGACACTTGAGAAAAGCTGCGCAAATTGACTTTAACATTTTTGAAGATAACTTTGTGATGAAAGATGTTTGCTGTTAAGTCTTGTGCATCATACAGTGGTGATGTTCTTTAGGTGAAAGTGTAAAACACATTTCGAAGTTATTTTAATTTGTTTAAATAAGATACTAATAATAGTAATGTCATTCCAAATTATTCGAGATAAGTTAGAAAGACCTTAGTGGATTAACATTCGATGTAAAGTTACAAGGTGAGCACTAAAAGAAGAAAACTATCACCACAAGATGTTCAGACACAATGCCGAATGGTTATTATTTGAAATATTGTCTCCGATTTCCAAAAATGCAAAACCTATTTAGACGAGCTGTTTTAGGTGTCTCATTCTGCATAAAGTACGTCCTTCGTGTTTCATGTGTATCATATTACTGCTATTTAAGGAATAAACGTCGACTTGTCGATTAAAAAATTGGTACAAGAATAGAGAAATTAACAAAATTACATGTACAGTTCATAGAGGATCATATTGAGGCTTCATATCCAATGTTACCAAATTAAAACAAAGATGATTAATGTTGAAAGGAATTTAAAGTGGACACTATCATATTTTCGTAATTCAACAATAATTTTATTATCAAGTTAATTTTTTATATTGACATTCCTTCTTAATAATGTAAAACAAATTGTATAAAATAGTAAAAAGTGTCTTTCAATTTTCGAAATTAATCTCTCATTGAAATAACGAATATTCCCTAACATGAATGTATTATCGTAACTAAAACATAAGATACTGTAACTAAATTGTTTTATTAGTTTGTCATTTTGTTAATCTAATAATCGCATTAAGAATGCAGTTAAATAAATAGTTCGACTCACTCAGTTTTTGTTAAATCAGACTAAGTGTCGTTGAAAGCTTGAAATAAGGTCTCGATGATCAACACATGTAATTATCGGTAAGATCGGTTAATACTAGATCTCCGATAAGTTAGGATCTTACCCAGTACACTGTTCCGTGTTGCTCTTATTCCAAATCTTCAATTAGTAAAAAATCAAACATATAATTCGAACATTACGATTATACTATTCTTCTTTTATTATAATTGCAAGATATTGATAAATAAATGTATCTAAACATTTTCTGTAGTCGCATATAAAATTTCCTGTATGCTATAATAGCTTGGCTTACTTCAAGCCCCAAAAACGTTAAGATTCATTTTTTCAATAGAATAGACAAGACTGATACTTAAAGTTTTTCTTCTTTACTTCTATTTACGTCACAAGATATTTGGATATGATTAATAAATATTACAACGTTGCAAAAAGCATCTAAGTTCTTCTTCAATATGAAGCTCTCTTTCCAGATAGATCACGTTGACATATTTTGATAATTAAAAAATATGCTGTTACATTAATTTCAGTCCAATACACATTCCCAACCCTAGACAAACCTCTTGGGTTTGGGTCGATGCACGTAACGAGCCAACTTCTGCTATGTATGTAAGTCATTGAATTAAACATTGGTAGGCTCGTTATGTATTCACTACAGGCAAACGTACATACATACATATTCTATTAATATGATTAAAATTAAAGACTATTAGGGGGGAAGGATGTAGAACTATTACTGTGAGCCAGACTTAACATTGAGCCACTAAGGCTTTCATCGTCTGGGTAAGATTCTTTTGATGCCTCAGCTATCGCCAGAGCACTGCAATAATTTAAAAAAAAATATGTATATAGCCATTGCTACAACAACACTTTCTTAAATTCTTAAATCTACCTATATATTTTCTCATATACTAGGAAACTCTAATGATCAGCTTAGCACAATTGTAGCTCGGAACAAAAAAATACAAGATTACAAATGGAAATAATCGAAACAGTCTATCTTCACCCTCGCGTTTTCAAAATACATTCGTGCAAAGATTATATGTATAGATTATAACTTACATACCTGAATCCTATTCTTGCACTTTCCTCGTCAAATTGTTGTAATTCGCGTTCCTGTCTTTCGTGTAGTAGACGTATCCGTTCACTACGTTCACGAAGGAATTCCTGAGTTTCAAGTTCCATTTTCTGTTCGAGCAAAGCTCGCCTGACTGACACTCGATCTTCTAATTCGCGACGCTCCCTGTTCCTTTGCGCCTCAGCTTGCATTTTGTTCTTAGACTGGTATGCCATTAGAATTTCCAATTCATAATTTAATCTTTCCTATAAACATATAAGACAATAATACATTTAGAATATCTACGTATCCTATTTAAATTTTCAATTAGTAGGCATTTACATTACAACGAATTCTTTTACACGGAAGTAACGCCGCATTTAATACAAAAAGTTTGCAGTAGTTTATAATCGTCAATAGAATACGATAATTTTACCTTGAGATTATGGCATTCAACTTCTTGTGATTCGTCTAAACGTATACTTTGTTTCTGAAGCATTTCAGCAATACTTTGTTCATACTGATCACCCAACAGAGCTAACTTCCTTCTTTGCTCCTCTTTTAATTTCTTAATAACAGCCTTCTGCTCTTCTTTAGCTGTTGTTTGTAATATTTGAGCTTTTAATGCCTTATATTGTCGTGTTTGTATTTTACATGTCTCCCTAAACTGTTTTCGAATCTGCATTTCCTTTTGCTGAAATTATAAGTATGTATGTCAATATACTGCAATTTATACACATAAAGACTACGCCTGTATCAGTGTTGTCTTTAAATTATTATATTTTATGAAGTTAAGATATGTTGCTTACTTTGAGACTCTTCGGTTGCTGTTTGAGCTCCAATGCGTGTTTCTTACGCAAGTCACGTTCCGCCCTGTGCATATAATCTTGCTGATTAGAAAGTTCAGTTGCGTGTTGCCGAAGAACCTGATCTTCTCGAAGAGCGTGAACAGCCCTTTGTTGTCTGTACTCCAGTTCTTGTGTTTTTTCATGATGCCGTAACAACATATTATGTGCTTGTTCCAATTGCTGTTGTCTCTTATTTAATTCCTATGCATAAAAGCACGCGGCAAAAATATTATACTGCAATAGAAAACAATAATAAAAGAATTTATTTCTGGGAAATAATATACTAACTTCTCGAAGCAGTTCTTGTTCCAAGCTATGAAAGATGAGTAACTTTTTTCTGCGGAATTTACGAATCTCAAGATCGAGGTATTCCCTTTGTCCTCTTGCAAGCCGTTGCTCTTCTTGCGCCTCCATCTGTCGTAAATTATCTTTCTGACTCTGAAGTGTAGCATCTCGTTGTCGTTTTGGCGTAACTTCGTCTTGAGACAATTCCTTTTTCCATCTCTCTTTATAAGCCTTGAAAAATACAAGATCTTCGATTACATGAAAAATGACTACGAAAATGTAGGAGTAAATTTTTCAAAAGTTACTCGCACGAAATATTATTGTCGCGTTAATTATCTTACTTTATATTCTCTCTTCTGCTGTGCCTCTAGAGCTTTCCGATCAGCCTCTTGTCTGCTTGTAATTTCTTTGTGAAGCTTCTTTTCTGCGTTTTGGTTTTGTTTCAGTTTACGTTCTAATTCTTGCAAATGCCTCAATTGTAATTTCTCCAATTCTTTACTAAATTGTTGTAAAAGAGTTTCGTATTCTTTATCTAGTAATTGCTTGTGGGATTCCATTTCCATTTTACAACGTTCTTCCAATTTTACCTATTAAAGGAATTAATAATACGTACACTCATCCTGCACAATCTCTAAGTTACTCGGTTACGGAAACAAAAAAGAAATGATATCGTAAAATAATACTTACCAAAGCACCTTGATGTTCTCGTCTCATTCTCTTATATCCACTCATTTGTTCATGCATCTCTTCTTGCATATGTTCTTTTTGTTGCTTAGTCACAATCGATGTCGTCCTAATTGTTGCAAAATTATTGGCACCGTGTTCAAGAAGATTGGCAGTGACACCGCCTGCTGATACTTTATGCCGGTTCCGAACAGATCCCGTGGAATAATCATTCGCATCAGCGTTTGGCAGTGGCAGGCTGTTGGTGGAGGAACTTTGAGAGCTTGCAGAAACACCCATTGAATGAATTGAATGCTCCGAGGTAATTGAATTACTCTTGCTACTATCGCCACCTGTTTGTTCATCGGGAGTATCTATGAGAAGTAGGAATACATATTAAAAAATAAACAAAACATTGACATTTCAAGCTTGAAATTTAATTTAACGCATAACGCACCATCAGCGTCACCAACTGTACTTTCAGTCTCGCAGGCGTCGATCATTAAAATCTTCTTCATTTTCCGATAATTCAGATTATCCAACTCCCTAACCGCAGCTTTTGTTCTCTGGATTAAATCTATTAAAACTTGGGGGGATCGCGTTCTGGTGACAAATTGATGCTGTAAAATTGAAAGCCTATAAGACGACGACTAACTAAACTACGATATATTCGTTTATGTGAAATTCCAGCAATACAGTCACATATTGAAGATAATTTGAATACTTATACAAAAGACTCACTGATAACAGTTTACCAGAGGCTGGCCTTTCAGTTGGACTTTTGGTAAGACACACTTCGACAAAGTGACGGAATACATCTGACCAATCCGGAGAATTTAAAGTTGGAGTGTCGTTCTGAGCAATATGATACAGAGCACTCATGGCATTCATGTTGAAATAAGGTGGTTTCCGCTCCGCTGAAATTGAAACACCGATAATTTACTACATATCTACAGCTAATGTTCGATACATTCGTAATTTCTGTTTTCCCATGCCCCGTTTTATATGAAGAATTTAAAAAAGAAGGTAGTAATAAATGTCAATACCTAATTCAATACATGTTATCCCCAAAGACCATACGTCCACTTTCCCATCGTATTGTCCTTCGTCCATAGCTAATATCACTTCCGGTGCCATCCAGTAAGGAGTTCCTACGAAGCTGTTTGCTGGACATTTTATGCTCGCAGACCCAAAGTCTGCCAATTTCACTGTCCCATTTTCAGTGAGTAAGATGTTCCCTGCCTTTACATCCCGATGAATTCTTCCAAGGGAGTGAAGATAATGCAAACCACGAAGCACACCTTCACAAATTGCCGCTATCTCGTCTTCCTTCAGGGGTCTTTTATGAACTTCGATAATATCTGACGCAGAGCCAAGGCAATATTCCATCACCAACTATAATCAATTTGTAAGATAATACGTGTAATAACATTATACTATAATGAAAAGCGTATTATTTAACACATTCGCTATCATCATGCATTTTCAAAATTGTATACTATAAACAACGATACACTTTAAGTAGTTTTATTTAATATATTATCCTTTCTTTTGGTACGAAGGGAAATATTTCTTTTCGTTATTTCTATAAAATAAACTCCTTTTATTTTACTAACATAAAATGCATAACTAACGTCGATCTATTATTAAAAATGGTATAAATATTATATTGTTGCGTAGCAGCGAATATGTTCGTATGCATCGAAAGATAAATACCCAGGCAGTGTGGTCCCGGAGATAGCAACCCTTGTATTCTATCGTATTAGGGTGGTTGAGCTGCCTAAGAAATCGAATTTCCTTCAAGATGTCCTGCCATTTCTCGACAGTTTGTTTCCCCAGATATGACATTTTCTTGATGGCAACAATTTCTTTGGTAACCAAACATCGTGCGTAATATACAGCCCCAAAACTGCCATGCCCGATCTCGCGTAGGTCCTCAAATATTTTCTCCGGATCATTTTTCTCGAATAATTCAGCGATCTCTGGGTCTTTGAGGCTACCAGGCCTTGGAACAGCTGGCATAGTAAAGGTGTTAATAATTAAACGGCCGAGGCCTATTTTCAGACACCGTAAGACGTCTTCTTGTCTTTCAATCTTCTACCCTAAATTTTATAATCTTACTTAATCCTCTGTCAGTCCATTCCGGAGTTTAACATTCTATCTGTGAAAAAGCACAAGTTACAAAATCCCGCATTAATCGCTCATTGATCACAGAACAATCCATTAATTACAATTTGACTATATTTTCTTTCTTTGATATTATGCCAAATCATAGAATACATTTAAAATACAAAGTATATTAAATTACACCTAATATATTATTAATTAACAGAGATCTGTATATATCAAAAAGTATATTGTATTTATTTAAATGGATGTGCATACAATCAACTGTATGATTACAATGTAATACAACTTGTGTACCATCGTTTCATATATTTCCAAATGCAACAAATGCTTTACGATAGAAGCAGGTCTTCAATGAAAATAAGAACCTCCTTGGTAGAGAATGTTCAGCATATATCGATATATAATAGAAATTTGTATACGATTCGAAGCTTAATTAAGGGAATATTAGATTCTTGTCACCATGAAGTTTCTTCTTGCTCAATTAAAACGAGACTTGACACTTATCACGAGGTCCTCGGTACGAATTCACGCAGCTCTATCCGTGGAGAAACTCATCTGACTCAACCGAGTATCGTATGTTTTTAAAAGGAACATCCACAGGAAACGTTGGGACTGAACGTTATCGGTAATGCCGTGGAGCTATCGAAACGGCAAGTATCTCCGCGAGTCGACCAGAAATAATCGTAGAATTAGGGTTGGTAAGCAAAGAAGGCGGTCGAGTGAAATTCGCAGGAGGTAGAAAATGCGGGCGTAAGGAGGGTTGGGTCTCTGACTCGAGGCAATCGCGTCAGATTGGTCCCGCAAATACGGTGGAGAGACATTGTCGCTGTAGCCGAAAACGGTTGCCGTGTTTGGATCGGGCGCACGACATCACGATCGAGAGTCCCGGTGTATCAACTGAAATCTCTCCAGAGCTCCGGCAGGAAGGGAAAAAAAAAATGATATTCACCTCCAAAATGGCGAGGGAGCAGGCACGGAAGCATGCGCACAGCTCCGAGCACTCTCTTCAGGCGGAGCACCTCTTTTTCCTGAACTTGGCCGATCCTTCGAGCATATTAAGAGGGTCCGAGGATCACGGTTTTTCGTCGTGCAAACGCACCGCACCCCGGAAAAGTACACGCCTCGTACGTGTCACGCACGTACGCACACACGCGCGAGACGCGACAATTCGCGGCAACGCAACAATACGGCACCCACCGTCGGCCCAGCACACGAGAATTCGCAAACTTTTTGACGCCTTTTCGCCTGGCCTGGGTGTACTCTATGGCAGGCGAGTTCTCTGTCGACAACGGCTAGCGCTCTGTGCCGGTCAAGTTATAAACTATTAGATACTATCGGTAAATTGGCGCTACCTCTTTACCAATCGACTTTCAATTCGATGATTTCAATAAAAAAGGAACACCTGTTTTGATAGATAATATGTACAGTAATTTTAAGCATATCGATCGAATTCGATGTGTGTGGAATTCGAATTGAAATCTGTTTAAATGTTTATTAATACTAGCTGCCTTGAAAAATTTCTATACAACTCATGATGTTGTTGAAATTGTTTTATTTTGTACTTGCTGTACGACTACGGTATTGCCACATATAGCTTCGTAAAACGCAGTTATTATACAACTGTTTCTCCCATTGTGCGTACATACATGACTCGTAAAAATTAGCTTCGTAAATAGATTTTGCTTACTTATGCTAATATGATCTTCATTTTATTTTCTATGTTACAAGAGTTTTTAATAATTATGTACAAATTCACATTGGGTATATGGGTCTCGCTACCTTGACGGCCAGAAATGAATGCGATACTTGGGATTTTTCTAAGAGAAACCCTCGACTTATATTAATTAAAAACTTTATGCCTATATTTATACATATTTAGACCACATTTTTAAAAAAATTAAATTAAAAAAGATATTACCTAAAACTGCAAACGCGTTTTTCTCAAAAGCATGTTTTTCGAATTGATTAGCATGATACCTCAAAAACCAATCAACCGATTCACTTCAAACTTGGCATATATCTTCAGTAGATGTCCCATTCTCACCGGTACTAAAACTAAGTCGGTTTTTGCAAAATTAGACTTTTGCGACTTAAAAAATCAGAGATTTTTTTGCAGAAATCGATGTCTGTTGTAGTCGTTGCCATTTTTTTTAAATTTTCAATATTTCTCATTTAATCTTGTGTGGAAGTAAATATATTTAATGGTTTTGTTTTAAAAGATTCCCAAAGTTTGCATCATTTTTCGTCTGTCAAGGTAGGGATACCCCTTAATGTAAACGTGTGTAATTAATTTTAATGGATAATCTAATTTATTTATCAGACTAGTAATGTATAAATCGGTTTAATTTGTACATATATGTAGTTTTTGTGAGTTATATAAGAATATTTATAAAAAAAAACTGAAATGTACAAGTCCATAATTCTCTATACAATTATAAATGCATTTCTTGCTATACACAGTTCATAGTTCTCTGTGAAAGTGTACGGATCTCACTGACAAAGTTTAAATAGAAATAAAGATAATAATATTTAATATAAATATATTTACATAAGATAAGTTACGTGCTTTCTAGATTTTCCATTAATGTCGTTAGAAATGTGTTTCCGTTTATTAGCTTTGTAGTGCAGACAACAAATTCTGCATTTGCTGAAAGAAGATATATTTTATAATATATAAAGCGGATTGCAAATATACATATACTATATTCCACTTTAGAGTAGACTAGTTCCGCGCAGGGATATACTGGTGTTTTCGATAGGAAACCGACAGGGAAAATGCTACGATCAATCGCGTGTGTCAGATCCGTGGGAGCTGCGCAGATCGATCGCAAATCGATAGGGGCGTCTACTCTTATATGGAATGGAGAGTAGAAGTGTACATTGTAATAACATATTACTTACAATCCTCTAGTTGAGACAGGAATCTAAGAGCAGAAATTTCTGCAAATGTACACCCCCCAATAAAGAAAACCATCACAAGCTTCGGTGGTTCGGAGTTAGAGTCTTCGGTACTGTATGGAACGTTGCTAATAGTAGGACCTGGTAATAATCCCATTACATCATTTAAACCTTGCCAACCAGTTGGTTGCACAAGTTGTTCGGCTAGTCGAACGCTCAGTGGCGCATATATAGAATGAACGTAACTAATGTCTTTCGGTGTAATTTCACTTTCATCTTCCACTGTAAGTCTTAATGCTTTTCGTAACACTGCATATTGACGGGCAGATTGTTGCAGTTTTAACAATCCAGCTTTTTCTAAGTTCAATATAGTCGGCAAGTGTTGATACCCATATGTTTGAATTATTTCTCTTTTATAATAGTCTAATAATTTTGGTTTAAGGCCGGAATTTGTCAAAGATTGTATGCAAAGGAGCCGTAAAACTTTAAGCAACGGTTGCTGTTGCGCTATCATATCTTCTATATAAGCGTTTGGTTTATCTGTATCGATACAGTTCAACAGTTCTTGTTCTATTTGCAGTGATTCCAGAAAGCTACTTGAATCTGTTACTTCTTTTATCATTTCGGCTATTGTTGTATCTAGGAAAATAGAACAGAGTGCATGTAAATTAGATAGATTATAATTAATGGCGTCAGTAATGTAGCTAAATGTAATTGAGAAGACTTACGTTTTGCTAATGATTGCTTAGTGGCTAACATACGTGGCAATTGTGCTACAAATTGCTTGATTTCCTGCACACTTTTATCGCCATGTCTTTCATCAAATTGTGATGAAATAACTTTGGCTTCTCTACTGAGAACAGGTCCTACGCCATTAAAATTTTTGTCCCTATGATTAGAAGAAAAAGTGTATAAAATATAAGATTACGTTAAAACGTAAAAGTACTCACCTGATTTCTGCGAACAATTTTTCCCCAGAATTAAGTATAATTTGTTCTTTTTCATTAAGGGACATAGCGGTTGGAGAATCTTGCGAATCATGAAACTTTTTCGCTGGCAATTGAACGGTGTCTAAAATTACCGTAAATAAAATCACCCGTGTTAGCATAATAACAGTGTTATTAGAAGTTGGTTTGAAATTGTAAAAGTAAAAATACTTCACTGTATTTTATCCCAAACATTTCGTCTATTAATCCTTCGTATGTTAACTGTGTGACTAAGGGTGAAAGTAAATCTACAGAACGATCCAATAACAATAAATGTTCTATAGCGGGTGATTGTATAGATGTTGTTTTACTGTCCTCTTCTTCTCGACTCAATCTTTCTAATAACTCCCAAACTTTACTAGCTGCAGGTCCCCGCCCTGTGACTTTTGGGATTTTTCCATATAGCTTCTGCAAACCATGAATAGCTTGCGCTACTTGATATAAACAAGTCGGATCATTCTCTAAATAAAACTCCTTGAACGATCCATCCAGTTCCATAGAGAGAAGATCGTTGTCAAAAGGGAACAAGTCACATTTAAACTCTTCGATTAATGTAAAACTACCAAAGACGCCTCGATTCTGGAGTTTCTTTTGGCAAAGAAGGCTTTTCCGGGGTACAAAGAACAAGTGAAAGAGTTTACGTGGCCTTTTATCTTTCTCGCTGCAAAGTAATCACTGTATAAGTTCTAATATATTATTACAAAAGAGCTAGTTACGTGTTATTGCGTGTGTACCCGTGAACATTTTCAGCAATTAAATCCATAAGACCAAACTGAGGTCTAGTAATAAATATTATATTAACGATATTTGTTGGTATCATTAAATTCCCACCGCACAAGGGATACATTTTAACAACATCGTGTTCCTCGAGCAAATTATATTTCGCGACAAGACCAATCGGTCCTGCAAGAGATTGATCCCATATAATAGCCTATTAAAATATGGTTAAAAATATGTTTAGCCATCATACGTTTATTTGTTATCCACACGATATATTTAAAACTATATGTATTATAATATAATCAGAAATTTAAATACAACTGATATTTGTCAAAATAATAATAATATTAAGCCTTCGTGGTCACACCTTCTTATAATCACACATTGGTCACACGGGGTTCACTGTACCCCAGCGTCATTTTTTGAGTTACCATTTTCGTATTTTTGAATCTTTTAACTTTTTAGTGATAATTGTATATTCGTATTACTTATACAGTCATGGTCTAATAGTCTTTTTCTAGAAACATAAATTTTGATATGATAAAATTTGTAGTTGAAAATGAGCGATTTTCCATGGTTGTGGGATAAACCGATATTTTTAAAAAAAATTTTATTATTTTTTTGCGATAAATCCCTTTTGGAAGACGTAAAGGTGCGACATTTCAAATCGAAAATTGCTCTTGGGGTACAATACACCCCGTGTGACCACGAAGGGTTAACGATCACAATAAAGTAGGAAAGGTTATTCAGATACCTTTGTGCCATCGCATTTTTCGAGTAAACAAAGTAATTGTTTCCTAGCTTCTTCTTGTAGAATGCCGACATTTAAACGGCCAGTAGTCAAATGTGCAGATGACATGCTTGAATCGTATTATTTACACAAAAATTATTAAAGGTACATATACCTTCTACTGCCACTTCGCGTACCTCCAGTTAGCTGTCTAACTTCTGTTTGACGTTTGTTCGCTTACGAGCCCATAAGTTTCAGTCAGATTACATTGGATTGCATGTGACTTATTGCGAGTATTTTGCATAATATTTTATATTATTATTTAATTGTCATGCCATCAAATCCATTTGCACAATACATAATTCCTCATTTTCTACTACCTATATATATTCTCATATCGTAATATGAATACTTAGTACAAAATTAGTTTTAAGAGTCGCCACTTGTGTATTCTGATGCGGAGGGAAATTTAAATTAGGCGAGAGAGATACATATGTATTATGATTGAATTCCATTTACGCATAAACCGCCCGTGATTTTCATTAAGGTAGGTTTCCTATACGCGACTGGACGCAATGTCAAAAATTTGATAATGGGCGAATTCCACTTACGCTCAAATCGCCCGCAACGTCCGTGGTTAACATTTCAAAATTTATGAAAATCTGAAATATGGAAGAGAACTCTGTGAAAGAGCCATTATCGGAAAATACATGTTTTTAACTATAAATTACGACTCGAAAACAGGAACACATAATTTATGATATTCATTTTATTACAAAAACGCCCAGGCGATTTGGGCGTAAATGAAATTCGTCCAATGTTGCGTGACTAACTGTGAACTGACAGTACAATACACATAAATATTTCGAAACAATTGTGTGAAACGGCACGTGTTTCAATTGTAACCAGGCCCGGATTAAGATTTTTGGGGCCCAGGGCTATCAAACCTTCGAGGCCCCCTCGTGGTTGATTTTTGGGGCCCGGGGCTACATATCAAACTTTCGAGGCCCCTCCGTGGTTGAATAGCGGGGGGGGGGGGGGGCAGTGAGCTAATCGCTTAGAACGGGGCCCCCTCGGAAAGTGGGGCCCGGGGCTATAGCCCCCCCTAGCCCTCCTTTAATCCGGGCCTGATTGTAACATTGATAATTCTCTGCAATATTAGCTCTGCCTTACAATGGTCTTAACCAGAGTTTCGCATCAATCAATTAAAAAATAAATCGATTGGCCAACTAATTACAGTTAATGAATTGTGCATGATTTTAATGACGCTTAATTTAATTACACTCACAAACTGAATTACTAATTGTAATGAAAAGAATACTTTTTGACGTCTAACACGAATTGCGCATTATAGGATGGAATGAGATTGGTTGCGCAATTTACGCATATGGGGATAAATGGAGACAGAGATAGGAGAAAGATAAAGCGAATCGGCAAATGGAGTTTACCGATTATGCTAAGCAGTGATTACATACAGTGTATGTACCACGAGTTCCATTACAAATCTTTAATATTGTTCTTCAACCATTGCACGTACAGAGAAGACAACAGACGTTTCATACATTCTTTTCGGTTAATATTGGATCGGTGCAGAAGTTCGTTTGCTGTATTGATACAAAATGTGTATTAAAAGTATAAATATATTTCATATTTTTTTAACGAAAAAATTTTCCTTGAATATTTATGATCTTTTCCTACTTTTCTGTAAAAGTTCAACTACCTAAACTGGTAAGTTTGGCAATTATAACAAACTGTGTTTTTGGAACAACATTCATTTCTTTAGGTTTATGCGGTATATCAACATTATGTATTGGTGACCAACTTGTCGACCGTACTTCGGATACATTTAAAATTATTTTATGATCAGATACTTAAAATGATACATTCGGTTATTGTTATTGAATTCGCTTTTTTTATGTAGTATAAAAATATGTGAAGAAAAATATATGGTGCTATTCGAAAAACACAAACTATCTCTAATTTGTTATACAACAAAAATACTTTCAAAATTTTGCCTATATGAATAAATTCTTCATATTACGTAGGGAGACTGAATGCACGTGTCGCCCACGCAGAAACGCGACGCGACCACATTTTTCCCACAAAAAGTGAGAGCATGCATATCCCCACCAGTGTTAGGCTCAATTTTTCCAGTATAAAATGGGGTACATCTTTGATTTTGAGATGTAGTAATAACCCACAACGACATATTTTTACCGCTCGAAGTGTATGAAACTTTAATATACAAGTTGGGTCATTCCATGCGAAATCGGACACTTTTCGGAGTAATATTTCACATTTAGGAAAAAATTTGATATGTTGTACTCTTTGGGGATATATAAACAGTTATAATTTTTTAAAAAAAAAGTTAACACTATATTTCAAAGAATTTACTTTAATTGTAAGATCCACAATTTTTGACATTTTGAAAAATCCTTCGAGATATGTCTATATATCCCTAAAGATTACAACATATCCAAGTTTCACCTAAATCTGAAATGTTACTCTGAAAAGTGTCCGATTTCGCATGGAATGACCCAGTTCCGAGGCACAACTAACATTTCCCGCGACTCCCTGATTTCGTATCAGGTTCGTCGGCCTCTCGCGTTGCTACAGTCCTGTCTCGTAACAATACCAATGAACATTTGTTTCAAAACTGCTTTCATCTTCAATTATCACAACCAACCGAAATATCGTGGCGACCGATAGGAGTTCCTTTTCTCAAAAAAGGAAACTCACTTTGCTTTCCAATTTTTCAAATTGGCCTTCAGGATCACTCTCTTTTGGAACATACTATCGGAAAGTCTATTGCACTTTGGCGAATTCGTCATTGTAGCATAAGAAAAGAATCTTTCTACAGGAGCCGACGATGGTAATGGAGTGTTATATTTTAAGAATACTTTCTTCATTTCTGTATAGTTTTGCAGAATGCTTAATTCTGTGCTCGCCTCTTGGAAAAAGTGTAATACCTGCACGCAAAATATCAACAGATTAAGAATACGTATGTTCCATTATATATTTACTAAATGAAAAAAAGTATGTACTAACTTGATCTGATGCTTTAGATGAATATTCTGTAACTTCGTGCTTAATCACATCTCCAAAATCAAAGAAATCATTGTAAGTAAACGTTGTAGACGGTTCATCGATGGAGCATTCGTTACTGGCATTCATTTCTTCAACTATTATGTGTTTGAGGAGGTCCAGCAGCCTGTCACGCTGATACTGATCAATGCACATGAACCACCTATTTTTAAATTGCGGATGCGTTAAAGCGGCCAGGGCCGCATTGTCTGACTCCGCTGAGGTAAAGTTCAAATAGTCTTGGAATCTCAACTGGAAAGTGTCAAGGAGGCACGTACTGATGGGTTCACAGAACCTCCACTTAGTTTCTACTAATTTTGTCAATTTTCTACGTAACGTCAATAAACACGGCAGAAGTGTGCCATAGAAAACATTGTCGCCTTGCAGAATATCTATCGCTTCTGCAATTGGCGCTGTACATTTGATGTGCTCTTCTAAGTATATAAAATCGTTTTCCCTTAACACACTTTTTAGCTCTAAAAGTTTTGCTATTTCGCTCATTTTATCCTTAATTATTAAAATTTGTTGTAATGACTCATAGAGAGAATTCCACCGTGTTTTGCCGGGTCGTTTTAATGTATAGCCAATCGTTTGTTCTATTATTTCAGCGGATTTTGGCCTTATCGCTTCTTTCCACAATACGTTGCATTTCTGCATAACGTCTGTATGGATGGCAGATAGCATTTCATTGCTATTAATTGTGCGCATCATGTCTGTTGTAATACATAAATTCAGTGTATGCGCAGAACATCGAAGCTGGGGAGATAGTAAATGATTCATATAATCTGCGTTCACTGGTGTACTTTCATCGATGTCTTCTTCGTCGGTGGATGAATTATCGGAGGAAGAACTCGTACAATCCTCTTCGTCCTCCCTTGTTACTAGGGCTTCTTTAATGCCGAACATTCTAAAAGCCTTTGCAAAGGTGCTGCCATTATTTGTGATCGTTGCCACAATTTTTCCACTGCTTAAACCAAACTCTGAATGAATGCTATGTAGCAAGTCAGTAATTTTATTAAAGGAATGTACACCAGCAAAGCGGCGGCAAGCTAAAGCCGCTGATTTCCTTTTATAATCTGACGAAATCCAGTGTGCTGTTACACCAAAAAATGTTCGCCGCCTTCCTGACCAAATGTCTGCAGTCGTGCATACGAATGGAACAGTCTTCAATTGGTCTTTAATATCGCACATACTGTCTGCATAAATTTTATTGATAGTTCTTCCCAGCGTACGCCGACTGATCGTATTAATTTTAGCAGCAAGTCCCAGATTGTTAAATATTTGCCGAAAGTATGTATCCTCCACCCACTTCAACGGAATCATCGCATTAATAACATATCTTGCTACATCCATCTCAAACTGATTCTGAATGATTTTCTTCCCTTCTTCATTATTCGAAAAGCTCGCAGATACTCGCTGCTTCTTTCTTGCAGATTCCGAACAGTATTCTTCAAAATGATTAAAATGTTTTCGCTTCAAGTGTGAGAGAAAATTCGATGACGATGTTATCTGTCCTCTAATTTCCGTTTTTTTTGGCAAACAAAATTGACATAGACCAATAACGCACTTGGCATTGGATTTTCTCTCCACAACTGAGAAATATTTCCCATTTAAAATGGTAGGCACTCGCTGGTGTTCCAGAACCGAAGCTTCACTCATATTCGGCGTCGACGCGTGAAATACACCGGCGATGGTAATATTTTGCATTTCGTACTCACTGTCACTCATTTTACTATAGTTTATATACACTATACTTATTTAATAGTCTTAGATAAATATCTTATTTAATAGGAAAGTAAATACTCTAAATATGAAATAATATTTGACTAAATATAAGTAATTAATTGTGAAGTGTAATATTGTAACGTTTTGAAATGGTTTGATAACTCTGCGATACTCTCTTACTGAATGCCTTCAAGCAGCAGTGAAGCAGTGATGCGGCACTGATGCCAGGATGTCAATTCGTGGGTTTTCGCCCACGGGTTCTACCCTCTCCCACGACCAAGCTTATGTATTCCCCTCCTGGCTTGTACGTACAGTACCATACAGTACTACACAAGCATACCTCTCCCAGGGTTGCCAGACAATATTATGCAGGACCACTTATTTAGCGGTGGGCAAACATCTGGCAACACTGTTCCAACCGTCTGTCCTTTTGCTGTGCGCGCTGTCTGGCCGCCGTCAGAGTTGGGCAAATTTTATTTCGAGTAATGAATAAAAAATAACGAATAAATCCATCGCCAAGATTTATTCGTGAATAACAAATAACGATTTTATTTGACGAAAAATTATTCGTGAATGACAAATAAATCTGTAGAGTTACTCGAGCCAAATTTAGTCGTCATTCAACAGAGCTCAGCGACGAATAAATGTGAAGAATATGCGCCGCGACGGTGAGGGGGAACGCTTCTCGAGATAGCAGTCAACCTGAGCTAACCGGTTCGGTCGATCGAATCGACCATTGATGACAGACTGTTCATGTTTGGATGTTATAAACAAGGGTGCTCAACACAAAACGTTATTTTCGGTTATCGTAATGCAGCAACAATTCGTATTCGACAACCAGGGCGATAATTTCAATAGTTTTCAATAAATATGTTAGCAGATTGCTTGTTTAGCGTCCCTCTTTTATTCGTCGATTTATTTCGATAAATTTGTATTTAAATAATTTTATTTTATTCTTAACTTTTATTCGAATATCTTTCGGAGCAGAATATATTCGATAAAATTTATTCGATAAAAATATCCAACCAGCCAAATTCCAAGCGACATTCCTTGGAGGATCACTACCTTATATCGTGGCAGGAGTGGGGTTGACCATGATGTAAGGACATAAGGATTAAGGTGTGCTCGACCGGCAGCTCATTTTCGTCTTCTACTGCGCATTCCCAATTTCCGCCATATTAAAATATGTATGGATATGAATGCATAGGGTAAGTGACCCAATTACGGACAGATTAGTGACACTGCGGGCTGTTTGTTCTTTAGAAATAATAACAAATTAGGGGTAATTGTTTTTTTTCGTGCCCTCTAGTAAGTCTAATGGTTCCGGAACCCCCTAAAAATAGTTTTGTATAGAATAATTAAAAATTAGTGGAATACCGATCGAACGAAAAAACAGATTTTTGCACCTATTACGGAGCCTTCAAAACTGGAGTGCACATATTACGGAGCCCCAATTATGGAAAATATGTCCCGGTACGGACGCGTTATTGAAATGTTGACAATCGCCCGTGATTTTCATTAGGGTAGGTTTCCCTATACGCGACTGGACGCAACTTCAAAACCTTCGTCATCAGTGTACTATGCACTCCGTGCGCGTACATACCATACATAAGTACATATGTGTGTTTTCAAGTTTTACTCTAGCATCGCGCCAAAAATTGTCGCGCACAATTGTGCATTATTATCATATGTAAGATTGGAGTCCGGTGATCATGGATAAAAGGAAATTGAAATCTAGAGGCGGCTTGCATAAAAATTTGACAGCAAGTCAAGGATCATCAAAAACTGGAACTACTCTTGGAGATAGATCGTTGAGCGAAGAAATGACAAATAAACGCACTTTATTACGCGGGAAAACGTTCACAACTCAAAGTAAGCCAGTCGAAGTAATATTCTGAAATCAAAGCAAATTGTTAAGCAAAATAATGTCCGTAGGTGAGACAACATCATCCAGTGAATGTCTGAAGATATTCACAGATAGCGAAAAATCGCAAAGTGATGAAACAGTAATTCGTAAGAGTAAAGCATCGTTTGAAAATAGATTTTCGCGTAAACGCAAATCAACAAATCTTAATGAATCCAGGAGCGAAAGCGATGATAATTTTGGAGTGCCTTTGGCTGAATCTACAGTCTTGAAAAAAAGACGAAACGATTCTAATATTATACAGGAAGAACCTGAACGTAGTAATTTAAACAGTACAGCGATTAATCCATTAAATATTTCGAAGAGAAATGTTAATGCTGCTTCTACAACAAAGCAAATTTCCAAATGCAAATTTATTACATTTTTGCACGAAGCTGGCATTCAATTAAATTCCACTGCCCCACACACACTCTGTACGTGTTCAGTAAATATTTAAAGCATAAATTATACCTTCGTAGATTGTATTAATATTGCTAATATCTGATATTACGTGTAATATAAATATTTTTAAAATATGTCTGGTTAATATTGATGTTTCTTATAAATTATTACAGGTAAAGACATTATAATAGTTCAAAAGAAAATGAAAGACTTATTGACTTCAAAAAAATATAATAAAGAAGAATTACTTACGTTAATGGAAAAGTATTTTGAAAATGAAGAGAATCTTGAAAATGCACTAATAGATATGGAAATATTTGTTAACGACAAAGTATCAAATGTCCTACATAGTTCATCTCTTGTAAAAATGTTATTACAAGTTTCAGAATTGCATCCAGAAATATATAGTAGTCTTCTGACTAAACTGAATGAATCTGTGCTCATAGCGTGAGTCTCTTTTAAAAGATGTATGCGCAATAATTCTTGAAAGCACTTTTAACTATTCCTTCAACCATTGTTTTCAGTGATTCCATTGAAGCAGTACCATGGGCTCTTTCATTGTTGCAACAATTTCGTTTTTTAGATGTTGTAACTAATTCTGATGCCTTAACAACTAGTTTGGAACAGCTTTTGGAATCATGTCCTACATGGTTTCAAAGTGAATTAATTTTTTTCTTACCCGACATTGTGATGGACAAACAACATCAAATTGTTGCTGAAATTTTGAACAAAGTATTGGAAGAGAATTCGGAATTAACAAGTTTAATATTAAATTGTATGAGCAATTTAAATCTTGGGAAAGAATATTTAGATGAATGTAAGGATAAAGTATTGAACTTGCTGAAGAAAAATGTGAACCTAAATACAATACCTGCTATTGTAAAGTATGTTTAATTATCTGAGGAATATGTTTAATTATATGTGAGTTTCACTTCAGTTTACAGTAGTAATATCAATGACTTTTTGATAGATTTGTTTTAGATGATTGTGCAAATATGGAAATGTTTAAAAAAACTGTAACAGTATTACGCAATACTGATATTCAACCCCTTGTTGGAGAAAAGGTTGAAGAATGTTATCAACATCAGTTAAATATAGTTAATACTTTAAAAATGAATATGCTTCTGTCGAAAAATACAGTAAATACAACAATGACAGTTATAAAAGATATTACCAAAGATCCAAAACCACTAGATATCATCCTCTTACTTCTTATATTTTCAACAACAGAAGCAAAAAGGAAAAATGTTGAAACTATATTTAAACAGCATATACGGTCTGGTTTTTATAGGACAAGTTTGCTGAATTTGTTGTATAATAACTATAAAGAGGTTTGTACAGTATGAACTTGAAATATAATATTCAATATTCCTTAAAGAAACTTATTGAAAAATAAATCAAGATTTGATTTAGGTTGTTCGGGAGTTACAGCCATCGGCATTACAGTTATCAAGTAATTTGCTGAGAACAGACGAGCGAGTGTTTATTGATTTTGCCATTGAGTGGTTTCGTTTGACTTTCATATGCCATAAGGATAATGTGTTTAAACAACGTGAAATTTTAGAGAGAATCATATTTCTTATGGGTGATAATGATCAAACAGTGAAAAATGCTTTGGCATTTCTTTGCAAAATGGTAACAACGGAAGAAGAGAGACAATGTTTAGTGCCGCATTGTAATCATCTTCGAATCTTACTTGAAAAATTGGATAACTTGAGCTTAGAAGAAGTTGGCACGCTCAACGATTTATTACAAAATTTATGTATGAACTCTAGTTCTATATCTGATTCCTTACGAGATGACTTACTCATACTACTTCGAAAGCAACTGTGTAATTTCAAACCATTGTAAGCGTTAATTAAGATATAACATATTTATTTTTCTTTTAACAACTAGTTGTATTGTGTGTTGCATTTTTTACATTAAGGGAGAAATATAAGCATGATGTATATGATTCCAAAATATTTTATATTTCAGAACTAAGTGTAAAGGAGTTTTAGCAGCAGTTATGGCAATAAAACATTCAATGAAGAAACCGGAAACCTCTAATACAGCCTACAATTTATTTAGTATGTATTACAAAGCATTTAATTATGTAACATGTATAGAAATATGTTAAATTATTTGCATACAATTATTACACGTTATATTTTTGATTTTATAGAGACAGTACTGAATAATGTGAAGAATTGTCCAAGATCTCAGGCTTTATTCTATGATCAGTTGACACGTATCATCTCAGAAGCTCAAGAAATTAATACAGATTTCTTAAAAAATCTCACTAGTTACATTGAAAAAGAATTTGTTGACACAAACATGATAGATACAAGCAGCTACAGGTACACAATATAACATAATCTTCAATGCTTACAATAACACATTTTATATTTCACACATAGCGGAGAATTAGTTCCTAAATTTGGATTAAACGAGGCGGATGATGGTGTTTTAACCTTTGAAAACAAGAAATATGGTGCGATTGTGCCAATATCATTTAAACTTCTCAGAACTTGCTATATGAGAATTAGTAAAAACGGAGATTTAGAGGACATAGATTCTCTTTTGGGATGCGCAATCTTGATGCCAGAGAATTTTGACGTCGCAGAAAATTCCATAATGGACTTAGTAATAAGTTGCATTAATTGGTAAGTTACAAATTGAATTAGAAACAAGAATACAAAGCAGTAGTAATTTTTTTAGAAATTGTTATACCATGAAATTTCAGGTTTCGAGAAGTAATTAGTGGTTTTGTTACTCAAAAGGATCCTTTATTACAAAAACAAGTACTAAAGCGACTTGGGAATTTGATGTATTTACAAAGCGAATTAAGCACGTTATTTTCTTTATGTGATACAAAATATCAACCACCTCCATGCTATTTCCAACATTTCCCAGTACCACCTTTTGTGCAGATTGAAAAGAAGGTTGGGAAAAAAGGAAAAAAGGGAAAGAAAGGGACCACGGAGAAATCTTTGAGTCTTAGCGAAACTGAAAGCTGGGAGATAGGTTCCCAAATATGTTCTAAAAATCCAATGTATTTTAGAAGATTGGATGCAATGGTATGCATATTATTAACCGACTTTAAAATATATGTGTTTAAGTATGTATGTATTATGTTTGTCCGCGAATTTCTCCGTAACTACTGGACCGATTTTCGTGAAACTTATTGCATTTACATAGTTTAACATCAAACAACTTAGGTCATGAAGAAAGAATTATTAAAATTGGTTAAGTAGTTATGAAGTTACATAAAAAATAAGAAATCTGTTTCATTATTAACACATTCCTAACAATTTCTTATTTTTTTTTTGTATTTCATTTACTCTTTTAATGGAATTTTAAATAGTGGCATAAAGTGTTGACTACTTCATTTAAAAAATTAACATGTTGTTTATTACTTGTCAGATTTGCTCATATATTTTTATAATTGAAACTATTCTTATAGATAGTACATCTGCTGGATGTAAAAATGGAAGTGCATACACAGCACTCGACACAGTACACTATATCTGTGAAGCAGGTGTGCTTCATTATTAAAGAGCTTCTGGGAATCTTCGAGCATGAGAATAATGAAATTTTCATAAGAGATTTAATCGAGTTACTACCCAAAATTTGTGCGAAATTGCAGGATTTTGTCAACTATTTGAGGGAAGAAAATGATAATGAGAATAGAGAAGCTGCTAGATTATTGTTGTGTCTTCTAACGAAAATTTTTAACTGGAAAGGATTTGAAAGTGTCACGTACAATATGTTATTACGAGGTGTGCTAATGTATAATTGTATAATAGCTATATAAATTGTCATTATTTTATTAACTTTTTTAATTGTTCTTCAGAGGGTTTACGAACTTTAGCAAGCCAAGTAGATGAAAGTAATGGTATGTTACGATCTTCTAGAGAACTTGTTGCAGAAGCATGTAAATATTTCGAATCATTAGCTGATATTGCTACACGAATATCATTAGCTATTGCATTAATTAATATGTGTCAATCATTAATGAAACACTCTGAGTCTTATACAAAACACAATAAAGAAAAATACGGTAAGTAATATAATATGTACGTAAACAAGTCATAATTCATGTAACAAGTGCGTCAAACTTTAAGTTTTAATTTAGCACTGAAAAACAGTTGAAAATGTTTCAAGAATAAATCTATTATGGTGCATATTTCACGTAGAACTACAGTTGTGGCTCTGACGTCATCTGACGAGGGAAGTTCGATTACCTGAACATTCCGATTTTTTTTAAATTGTGCAAATTTGTAGAGGACCTCAATAGAAGTATCAGGAATTTTTTTGTTGGTGTCCAGTTTTGGATTTTGAGGATGAAAACACCCCCGAAAGGTTAATGAATGTGTTCCTATTTTTCAGTATATCTTGGAAACGATATATAAAAAATATGTTGTAAGTAAATACAAATTTTGTTATAGCGCTTGATAACAGTTGCTGAGTACAATCATTTGCAAAATGTAAAAAAAGAACGCGACGCAAAATACAGGCTGATTCTCTAGCAAGCGTCGTCAAAGGCGACACTGTCAGCAATCACGCACCTCGCGGCGAATATCGAATTCTGTATTTCTAATCAGATCTTTGCGAAAGTGACGACAATCGATTCCTTATGTTTTCCCGATCAAATTGGACTCAAGGACGACATAATTCGGACCATAATTAAGGAAATCACGTGAAAAATTGATTTGCATAATGTAAAATTAACTTCGTTAAAAATAGTTCGATTTACATAAAATTTGGTATGATTTTCATCGGAAAAACATAAGGAATCCATTGGTATCACTGCCATATCGATTCGATGAAGAAAATAAAGAATTTCATTTTTCGAATAAGCTGTGAATCGTCGCGTGAGCGGCGAAACCCGGCGAAGATGAAACGGCACCGCGCGGTCGAACGAAAAATACCTATACTTATACACTACATTCTGCCGACCCATGTTCGCTGCGTCGAGCAGAATGAAATGTATTACGGGAACACAAAACTCGCTAAAACTTGGAAATAAGGTCAAATCGAACATATGTTTATGTGAACATTTTTAATTCTGTTTCAGTACTGAATCCACTGTTGAAGTTTGAGGCACTTGTTATACTTAAAAAAGTTACTTCTTACTATTATTATTATATTCTAGCAAAATTAGCATTTGGATTCTTATGCCTTCAATGGCCAGAGGACAAACATTTTAGTCCTCAGTATAAAGCAGCAGTAATTGGATTATTAAATAGTTGGTTTGATAACGAACCATTGCCATTAAAAGCAGTTAGTTCAGTAATGGAATGGTTACCAGTTGAAACTTCTGAGTTGAAAAGTCCGCAAGACTGTTTGAATAGAATACCTTCCATAAGAAGAAATAACTTTCATGTTTTATTTAAGAAAATGTTCGATGGTCTGATTAATGGTGTGAAAACAGAGCTACCATTAGCTGATAGGTATATGCCTTTTATTCCGCTTAACTGGTTTACCTAAAGAAAAATGTTTTACATAATTAATTTTCTGCCAGAGATCCGCAAAGAATAGAATTATGGTCTGAAGTTGCAGTAAATGTTCAAAAATTAGTTCAAATATCGAAAACATTAACGGCAAAAAATAATATATTAATCTTTTTGAAACATATGCCCATGTTATTGAAATTTTTTCTGAACCTTGGGATGCCAGTTTTGGAGCATAATTTGAAATATCAAACAGATGATGTAACCAAAATAGTGAAATTGATGCAAGGTATGAATCTTAATATATGATGTTGGTACAGTAAAATATAATAATGTGTTGAACACAGTGTTAAGTACAATATGATATTTTAAATATTAATAAGAATATTTATATTTAGGGAGTACACGATATTTACACACAATATGTTGCGATAGTGCAGAAAAGAAAGATCTTACATTGATGAAACATATTCCTGCAGCTAAATCTGTATTAGAAAGATTAATTTATAGTGTAAAAGGAATGCTAGTACTTAACAATAGTCCTGCTGCTTTTTGGATGGGTAACCTCGTTAATAAAAACTTGGAAGGCCAAGAAATTCTTTCACAGGTTTGTCAAATGCATACTTTAAAAATTTTATAATTCTGTACATTTATTGTTCAAGTTTAGTTTCATACTATTACTGATATTTCCAGAGTGTATCCTCGGAACCAAGTACTTTACCAAGCTCTGATGCGATTAATGATGCAACTAATGTATCATCGGATATATTAGACAGTGATTCGAATGATGATGTTGCTGACGACGATGATACATAGTAATTTACTTATTATAACTGAAATGAAATATTCGTTATTATTATAAGAAATGTATTGATAAAATTTATATTTTTTTATATTAATGTTATATTTAAAAAATGTATATACAAATCAAGGCTATATTAAAGACTGTAAATTAATAATATAGCTAATCTGAAACTAGATTCAAACTTAAGGTTTATTTTCTGAGTGTGGCCGTGGAGAGCCCTGCTGTAGAATAACACAATTTTGTATTTCTGTTAAAAATCTTTATTTTAGAAGATATTCAAAATGATTACCATTTACTTCGAGACATTTTCGAAAACGAAAAATAAAAAGTTTCATTGCGTTTACGATTCTGGTTTGAAGCATGGCAATGAATATATTTACTCTCTCTTGGATGTTTTCTAGTGTGGCGGGGACCTCGTTGTACACTTGATATTTTATGTGACCCCGTAAGAAATAGTCAAGCGGCGTAAGATCTGGTGATCGGGCTGATCAATAGATTCTTAAAAAACGACCTATCCAACTATCCAGAAACATTTCGTTACTGTATTAAACAGACATCATGTTTAAACTGAATTCTCGCTCGGTATTAGAATGGAGCGTTTTCGAGCAGTGGTGGTAGTTTATTTCTTAAGAAATGGCGTAAGTTTCTCCATTGGAAACTCGCATACTTATATACTCACATATAAATAATACGTCAGTAAGTCTATAGTTTCACAATTGAAAAGGTCGATTCATATAAAGTAATGTCAATTATTATAATAGACGAATTAAATAAATATTGCAATATGTACATAGAATGTTTATACTGTTGCAAAGATAAAAACTAATTTATGCAATTACTTCGATTAATAACGCTTGTATGAATCTCATTTTTAAAGAGGAAATTCTTGACTGATCTTCCATTTCGTGTAATATTCTTAAACATTGTGTTTCGACAAAATGTGATGAAGCAGTTCTTTAGCTATTTTTTGTACGTATGTAAAAAGCCATTCATATTGTATATGTTAATAGAACACAAATGCTTATAATTCAAGTTACTTAATTATTTTCACAATATTTAACATATAAAAAGAAACTTCACTATATTCGATTTTTAGGTTTTATTAGTAAGCTTTTTATGTAGGTACATAAAATCAGTAATATCATGTGTAAATTACAAATTTCATACTGTTAATTAATTAGGATAATGTGGTGAATGCATAACTAACAAGTAGCAAGGCATTATTCTTTCTTTATTCAATATGAAATTTTATTATTTTCCATTGTAATTTCTTTTAGATGTGCTTCTGTTAATTGAAAAATATTTGTTTACAAAAAAAATCTAAGATTCAATCCCATAATTTCTCTTGCCTGCTTTTATTACACATGTAAATCTGATTGAGAAAAACGATTACTGATATTTCTTTAGACTTCAAATAATGTTACTGAAGTTTATTCTTGAAATTTAAAGCTCTAAAGTGCATAACCATTATAAGTGACTTATAACAATAACAATCTATAGAGTAGTTATTTCTTTGCTAAAATACTACAATCATAATACCATCTTAGACTAAATTTGCATTAAGTCATTGCTTTTATTATGGAACTGAATATAAAAATAGTTAGTTGTCATAAATAGTTTCATCTTAATGTCATAATTTAAATACAAACATAATTTTCTCGAGTAGACGCCTTTCAAAATATTGCTATATCATATGAATATAATAAGATAATATTCAGATAAAATACTTGATACACTTCTAAGTTTTCCAATAGTGTATTTTGTCGTAAAAAAGATATTCTAATAATCTAAAATTCGTTAGTTAAAGTTACAGTAAAACTCTTATATAATATTCCGGTAATCTTTTTATAGTTTTAGATACGAAAGAACATAATACTCTATTTAAACCACTGAAATGACAGCAATTCTGTATACTTGAAAATATTGGATAAAAGTACTCTCATAAAATCACATTTAATACATTGATGTACAAAAAAATATCGTACAAATAACGAACTCGTGATTAATAATATTACAATAACACCATCATTGTGCCGTATAAACTGAAACTGCACATAAGATCGAGAAAAAAATACGCAATTTCTACGTAGGAAAAGCGTAGTCGACCAATGAACTAAATAATCTCAGGAAAAATAACAGATTTGAATGTATCTTGCTAATACAATTCAATTCAGTTAATTGTCTTTGATCGTGAGTGATAAAACCAAAATATTTTAAACTTCCAAGTAGTTTTCATTGGATTTTCATATTGAACTTTCATAGTTATCATGATGTTCCTCAAAATTCTCTTATTTAGATTTATATTTTACTTCATCTGGGAAAGCCTCTCTTGGTGGTAACAAATTAAGCATCACTACGTGACGCTGACAGGCTCTCGAATTACGAAATTGTGTGTCTGTTCCGTGAATACGGTCTAATACGCCCAGAACTCCGAAACATTGGTTAAACCTGGAACAATATAATGATTTAAATAATCGATGTTCTTAAAATAATAACTTTTATAACCTTGTCTAATATGAATTAACATGTTCAGTTCAGCAGCATTTCTTGTCGATTTTCATATAGTATGATACAGGTCAATTATGCCTCGTACAGGACTTACTTCGTGTCTATTTCGATAAAAATACAGTACGCACTCGTTATAAGACCGTTTATACAATACGTTGTACGCCCGGCGACTATCCTCACTATTACTTGGACTCCTTAGGAGGAGAGTGCGAGAACCCGAGAACGAGCGAGAGGCTCTTTCGTTTCCTCTTGCTCGCTCTTGGATTTTCTGACTCGCACCACTAGCCGCGCGAAATGGTGTCCGCAACGCGCTGTACGCTCGCCGCCAGCCCCGTTCGTCGGGCTTATAACGAGTGCGTAGTTATTGTTAGTGGAAAAATAATGATAATACAAGATCAAATGTCTACAAATCTATTACAAAATTACTTACTTTAAATGATGGAAATCGTGAGCTTCTGGAGATGGGAAGAATGGTAAATGGTAACCAGAGTGAGCATTCAACGTGGAGAGAATTGCAAGCGAGAACCAAAGCCAAGCAGTAGCCACATGAGAACCTACGATGAAGACTCCCAAAAATGGTGGCAATAGGTTGGAGCCAATGTGTTCTAAAGGGTGGCAATATAGCGACGTTACAGCTATAGGGGCCGTCCATTCATGATGCTGTTTATGTATATATTTATACAAAAAGCGACTATGTAGAAATCTGTAATATAATTTCATCATTACACAAACATTCGATTTCTTTTTAACATGGTAGAGGATAATTGTATTTCAATATAAAAATGGACATCGCTCGGAAAAGACGTTCGATTGAAAAATGAATTACATAATTATAAATTAAGTACATAATTATAAAGTTTCATATATTAGGTGATCTAGAAAAAAAGGGTCCATGACCTTGGAGCCATATATTACTAAGAAAAATAGATAAAAACTAATTCCAGTAATTGTTAAAAAAGATCAGATAAATTTTTTTTTCAGTATTCAATTTTTTCAGTTTAACAGATTCCTTGAGATAAATTCCTTTATAGATTAGAGTAACTCATTATTAGTCGTCCTAAAAGACAGTAGGGTATTTTAAGGGCATGAAAAAGTTACGTACCTGTGCGAGTAATAAAATCCAATTTCCTCGCATAATATGTGAATGGCGATTTCAACGAGTACCCAGTGGAAGGTTGGCAATTCGCGCATAGGGGGGTAACCGCGCCATTCCATAAACTGATAACTGACGTACGCTACAGGAATTCCGACAATGATCTGGTTGAATACTACTTGAGCGATTACTTTGCACAATTCTCTCGTGTCGACAGGCTCGTTTGTCCCCGGTTGTATTTTGTACCTCCGTAAAGCAGCTGGTCGATTAGTTATATCTAGGATCATATAAATACCGCCGAACACCCAGTAGACGACAAACGTCAATCCCAAGGATCCTGAAACAGATTGATCTGTTATTCACTCTGCACAGTTCTCGCTCGCGTCACGTATTAGTACTCTTCCGTACCATAAACCCAGAGCAGCACAGGGTCGTCTCCGAATATGTCTAAGATTTTGTCCCATTGTGCTTGCCAGAAATCACCGGAAGCACCCCAGAATCTCTGCAAATGCCTGAAGAAATAAAACAGATAGGACGTCAGTGCAACGATCCCGATCGTAACTACCGATTCTTCGAAACAACGAAGTTTTCGAAATTTGATCCACAAATTTTAGAAACGTAAGAAGTCATGTTTGTATACCTTATTTGAGAAAATTTACCATGTTAGTGAGTTGCAGAATGCGGCGAATCCGATTACTACGGTGCCGATTACGAAAAGGACGCTTCTCAAACTCGAAAGGAGAGTCGGAGGTGTTGGATTCTTACAACCATCCCCGCTTGCAGCTGTCACTGCAACATTCAATTTTTATTAGTGATTTTTACATCTGCGTAATCCGTAACTGAGAACATATAAAAATCACATAGCAAAATGCTACTATTTGTCCCGAAATTAATATGATTATTAATCATTTGGGACCATTTGAGTATCGTCAAATCGCAGCACTGTAATTGTAATAGTTTTGTCACCATTTCTCGCATCGCATACGTGAGCTAAGGTCCATTTCGATTTTGAAGGGAGGACAACGAAGGCCTGACCACGCGCAGTCAGTGGACTACACCTTTCGAATTTGTGACCCTCCGCGAGGGCATCTTCAAGGCATCTTACTACTTGTTCGGTCTTATCTGATAAAAAGGAGGCTCAAAGCGAAGAGAAATTAATTTAACGTTTACAACTGGCAATATCTTATTTTTGGAAGAACGGTTCGTCAACATCTGTCTGCCAGACTTCTAAAGTTAGACACTCTTCGCTCTGAATCAATCCGTATATTCTCTCCGTCGCGTCGGCGGATTCTCGAAATGGTGACTACGAAGCGGCACGTATTACTCGCGTCGGCTCGTGGAGCAATAAATTCAGTCATAAACCGTGACCCTGATGAGACGCTCTAGCCTAGGGTTGAGCAACTTGTTCGCCGCCGTGGGCCTCACAGTCCCCACTATCAGTCAGCCGGTTCCCCCACCATCAACAGCTACATGCGGCCCGCGAGCCACCAGTACAGTGTAGTGTAGGAGTTAAAAGAGTATGGTGGGGGTCGTTCTCCTGCGGCCCAGCAGAGCAGGCAAGTCGGGGAAGGGGCCGCATGCGGCCCACGGGCCGCGGGTTGCCCAGCCGTGCTCTAGCCGATTGATTCGACTAGTTTTTGAGAGCTAGCTGGTTGCACTTTTCGTCCATTTCGTCAAGACAAAAAGGGTTCCTCCTCCACCGACGAATACACAGAGGGGAGCTCCCTCCTCTAGACGAAAAATGCGACCAATTGGAATTTATCTCCCAAAAATCAAGACAACGCCGTTCACTTTCCAAAAGTTTCGTGTCTCGACGGGTTGACGGTCGAGGACAACATGGACGTGAGTCATGTAGGTAGGTACTAATGAAAATACTAAGTTCTGCAGTATTTCTAATTAGGTCTTCATGAAAATGATACCAATCCAGTCCCGATATTTGTGGATGATACCAAATACGACATAAAGCGGAATATTTTTAACGAAATTGTATCATTTTTTAAATTAGTTTTACATGTAATTTTGGTACAAATAATCCAAATTGTGTGACATTTGGTATCATTTTTATTTAGAAAACACCACCAAACTCTTACCGTCACTTTCGTGAAAAGAATTAATATAATACATACATGAATTTACCAGAATACTTTCATTTACAGTTTATATTTTAATTAGTCACATTATTTAAGAATCAATATTTGTTTACGTTCCAGCAGATATTCGAAATATTCGTATTCGATGCGATCAAGCTTCAAAAGCTACTCGACACAGTCGGATTGCTCGAAAATTTCGATCTGCTCCAAGTACCTACCTACATCTATTCGAGCCGCTAAAAACAATTCAAGCTGCTTGGTTCTTACAGTGTAAGAGATAGAAAAAAAGTTTCAAGACCAAAGCTACTTCTTTTAATTAGATCTATCAAACTGTAAAAGTTTTATCAATTGTTTAAAGAATTAGAAAAAAATTATAAACAAAAATATTCATACGAACTTGGTATAGATATTAATGACGACCGATAAGAGAAATGATAAATTCGTTTCGTTTATTGAGCATTATTCTACAAGAACGGGCTACGTGAAAAAATTCGCCATTATTGACGGTCGGAAGCGATAAAATGCAGCGGGCAGCGTTTGCATAACAGGACGTTGCACAAGATAACCCGGATTCTATCGACAATGCGCTGAACAACCACTCGACTTCAGCCCTTTCAAACACGCGATTACGTGCAATTACCGTTTTTAGCGCGTTCACAGTCAAGTTACAAAAAAGAGATCTCATCACTCCTTGCGTGCGACACGTGGCTCTAATAGAGGATTTTTATCAAAATGTGATCTTTTATTCATAACATCTTATGAAATACTTTACACTAAACCTTCCCCTAAGTCAACGGCAACGAGAAGATGGTTGTGTTAGAAACGTCTGCATAGGTAGATTTCAATGTTATCAATATATTATCGGTTCCTATAACCGTATGCCGAAAGTTTTTTTATTAATATCTCTAAAACTAACAAATACCCGAATCTAAAGTTTTATATTAGCGGTTCTCCCCCACCTGTCGCCCAACTTCACAAAATGTCGGTTTATTATGGTGGTTGGATCATACCACAGCAGCCGTCTCTAGTACAGGCCACCCCCTACGATGTTGCAACACCGCATTTCGAACAACCATCAGTCCGATGACTATGTTCAGACCAGTACCAGAGCCGGCTGTGGTTGGTTCAGTCCGATGACTATGTTCCAACCGGTACCAGAACCGGCCGTGGTTGGTTGCATTTCATTCAAATAGGACTGATGACAGCGTTGCCATTTTGACTAGGTGGTGGCCTGTACTAGAGACCGCCGTGGTGGGACCCGTGGTACGGCGATCAGGCGAAACGTAAACAGTAAGGGGTAGGGATACGCCTCGCGGGGAATCCGCGAATACGACTGAACTTTTCGCCGATGTCGTTTCATTTTAGTTGCGTGTTATTCCCGGCAACTTTGGTGCACTGCGTACCGAGGATACGACATGTGCGATTGACAACACCTTCGGCCGCTGAGCCGAACCGTGAAATGACTCGACGCGTGCCTCACCTCTGGTGTTGGTTTGTTGGTAAGAAGAAGAGAGCCTCTATCTCATCTCTTTCTTACCAATGGCCGTTGGCACGGAACTGACACGTTCACTGACAAGTGAGCGACGACCTTAACTGTCCCTTCGGTGAATTGTTTCTGCTCATACGGTTAGGGTAATAAACGTCCATTAGAATATATATTGTTATACGTTTTAATATTCCGTTTGCTTTAATGGCGAAGATACACGTGGTATCATTTGGGTGATTTTTCAAAATTGTTTAAAAAAAAAAATAGTGAACTTTCATCGAGAAAGCCCAATTCAATAACTTCAATACTTTCTTAGAAAAAAATTCTGAGAATTCCCCTTTTTGGGGGTCTCCTAGGTGTATATTCCCCCTTAAACTAATTTTAAGGCACTCGCAGTACGCTCCTAGCGATAGAAAGTGTAAACACTTAGCCATTCGCCTACTTTAGTGTTCCTTCTCAAGATTACTTTCTCGAGAATTTCTCGAGAAATTTAATAATTGCTTATTTCTCATTTCTCGAGAAATTACAGTACCTATTTCTCGAGAAACTTAAGGCCTCAGATACATGAGCGTACACGTCCTGTTTTCTCCACCGAAGTAGGAACTGTGTGTTTTAATGCAACTGACAAGTGACTACTTACACGTGCGTTTTACATGCTGCGCAGTTTTACGTCATACGCGGCGTGCAACACGCGACGTTTAAAACGCCCGCGTATCTGAGGCCTAAGTTTAAGAAAATTATTATAAATCTCAGTTAGTTCAAATTGTGTGTTAATCGCGAACATATAAACACATCTACAATTTATAATAAATGTTATCAATGCATATCAAAGTGAGATAATGCGTTTGGTGTTTTTGTGTTCGTTGCGATTTATGAGGATAAGGAATCCATTAAAAAAACACTGACTGAAATGAATTTAGATTACACGTGGAACGATGAATACGTATACTAAAATTGCTGAAATCTTATTAATAGCATTCGAACCTATAAGAATTACAATAAAAAATCTGAATAGAGAAGATTCTACATCATTATTACACTGCTTAAGGTGCTTTTAAGTTTCCATTTAAAAATTTAGAAAAACTGAATACTGAATTAAGTAATGAGTATTGCTATTAAATAAAAAATATCGAAAAGAAGAGATAAGACTATTGTATAGCTTCTAAACATTTTGCATAATCCAGAATCTTTTGAAAAAGATTCAAAAGACGCATTCTTTCATTTAACATCCAAGACAGATACATATAAGACCGCAAAACAAATTCTAAGAAGATTTTGGAGAAAATATTTTTAAAGAACTATTTTAAGACAAAAAAAAGTAATGTTTCGCTTTGCACAAATTTTGTATTAAATAAATAAATTTATCAAGTATATTTAATATCTGTATTTTCAGTTACACAAGTTTTGTGTAAATTAGGCAGGAATAAACATTTAGTTAAAGTTTTCTTGCGTTTTTGATAAATATTATCAACATTATTAAAAAAATATCAATTCTGCAATATTTTTTTAATTTCTCGATAATTCTCGAGATATATAAGCTGATTTCTCACTTCTCGACGAACAAAAAATATCGAGAAATCAGGAACACTGAAGCGTATGATACGCTATTAATCAGCTGAATCACCAGGCGATCACTCCGTGCAAAAAATATAAAAAAGGTAAATTTTTCAGGTGCTTTCATTAAATATTTGGTACAATTCTCAACGATTTTGTACAATTCGTGTTTGTCAGAATGAAGTCGTTATTATGAGTAGAAGTTGATTATTTTTTGTCGTTTAAGTTTATTAAATTGTTTATTCTGTCAATAATGAGTAGATTATTACTAATTTTGTTTCGTTTTCCTTGTTATTTTTCACTGGGTATGATTTAGACAAGTTTACCATACCTAGGTCAGCCTTTAGTAGCAACGTGACACGTGTGTTTCAAATTACATAAACCCCAACTTTCTTATTTTATTTTCCTATTTAATTGCTCCCCAATTTCTTCACATAAACCAACAAACAAATCACACCGATTAAATATATTTAATGTCATGTTAATCCGTGATGAACGAAATGTTGTAACCACTGAATTATTATGTACTTACACCAATGTTCAACCTTGAGAATTAAATTTATATACCAATAGGGTCAGAATTTTTCACTGCGAAATGCACGGTTCGCGGTTGCACGAATTTGAGAACGGGTTTGAACAATACGAGAGCACGCTTAACTCACGTTTCCCGGCGCGTTCTTCTTGGTATTGTCGCCTTTGTTGTTTCATACCTTTTATCCGGAACATCGTCCCATACAACGCCATTGTGAAACAGGTCCCACCAGGATCGAATAGAGAGAAGCACAGTTTTGCGATTCACGCTCGTTTGGCTACGAACGGCATCCCATCGTCAAGTGACACACACTGACCACAAACGATGATGTTTGATCGCCGTCTACGCTTCAGACAATAATCGCCCCCTCCCCTTAGCCCTTCCACTCGCCTTTTTGCTCGCGGCACTTCATTTTTTGCGGGCTTATGCAAATATTAGATCGCTGTAAACATTCTAGTCGACCGGTGGTGAGTATAATAAGGTAGGAATTCCAGTTTTGGAAAGGTATCCGCGCAACCAAACGTTTTAAATATATATATACCGTAAGGTTACATAGAAGAACAATTTTTTAAGATTCTTTACTCCATCAAAGGGGTATTCCCGTATAGGCGAGCAGTTTCAATAATGGAAGAATGAATAAAACTTCAAATTTTTTTTTAGCTCCTTATCAAGAATATTTCAGGACTTACAGTGTATAACCTTAATGAAATATATAGTTTCCGATGAATTTCTGCTCGCTGAAAACGAATTTTTCTGTAAAAATGGCGTATTAGCGCGTCAGGATTTTAAAAAAAAATAAGGTTAAATACGCCAAACAAGTCTATTTTTACCATATTCAAACCCATATATAGAAAAGAAATGGTAGATCCTAGCCAAAATTCGACCAGATACTCAAATTTAGCAAGAAAAAATTTACAAAATACATATATTATTTTAAGAGTTAAAATAAATTTTAAGCAAACTACAAACAAGCTTTTTAACCATGGCTACGCCATTTGTACAGAATAATTCATTGGAAACGAAATAACATCAAATACTGTTTGAAAAAATAGCGCGCGTTAAATTATAGTTAGCATCAATTCTACAACTTTCGCGAGTTGTAAAGAAAGAAGTATGTATTTAAAATATTGCGTCAGAAGTGGTAGGGGCATAGCTAAATATATTCTAAACGTTTGAATCTAATAACGCAAGGCAATCCTGTTTGGAAAACGTTGTTTTCAGAAAAATGCGTCAAGTTGTTTGTGTAATTTCAAGGCTGATGGCAAGCGATTTATAGCACATAGGTACACTTAATCTGCTATGTACAGAGCAATAATAACGATCGTCCCAATCTTCGAACAGTTTGCAAAATATATTAATAGAATATCTATATTCTTGGCTAATACGAACCTCGTCCTCTTCCATCTCCGTCATATTTCCTTCTGCTATTCTCGCAAAATTAGTCGCAGTATATCAGTTTCTCTTGAATTTGCGTCAAGATTCGCGGAATATTACTTACTGTGTTTTCTTTTAAACACAGCATAATGCAGTAATATATTGGGCGCATGTAAAAATCGTGTTGATTTAAGTAATTAACATATTAATGTAACTCGTTATTATTATATGCGTAATTTAATCGCACGCGTGAATCATTGTTAGGTATAGTAGAGCTTCGATTATCAGAACACCGATCAACGGAACGATCGATTGTCGGAACATCGATTAACGAAACATTCAATTATTAGAACATTCAAATATCCAAGCATTTAATGTTTTCATTTCGCCTATACTTTCTCTCTCTATGAATCGTCGTATACGATGTCTTTGAGTTAATAATTAGCATATTATATCGAAATGTCAGTAAAACCAAACCGTGTTGTCTTATCACTACAAACGAAATATGAAATAATAAATAGATTAGAATTTGGCGGAACAGTAACTGAATTAGCCGCTGAATATGAATTGATGAATCAACTGTTTGTGGCGCGAAAAAGCGAAGACGTGAAATTACAGTCTGTATTTAAAGTTCATCGAATAAGAAAATTCAAAAGATCAAGATAATAATGGTTTAGACATGACAGTGTTCAAATGGTTTTGTCAAAAACGATGAAATGGAGAGCCCCTAACTTGGCTGATTATTTGTGGGAAAACTTTGCAATTCAATGAAAAATTGTTTAATAATAATACCTATAAAACGTTTCGAAATAAACGATTCATGCGAAAACAGTTATTCGATTATCCGAACTGTGTGTGTATGATTAGTTCAGACTATATAGGATAAATTCAGAAGAGACGCCACACGTGCAAAATAGCAAAGGTGAACTCCAAGGCTCGGCGAATCTGTTTGGCGAGCGCGAGTCAGCGAGTCGACAAGGAACAGGAAGCCCAAGTCGAGCCAAGCGAGCCCGAGCTGATCAATATCAATATCTTCCGATCGAAAAAATAAAACTACTTGTAAGTATATGTTGCGTGTTTTTTTATCGACGCCTGTTTGCATCAGAAAACAAGAGAGTTGTAGCTCGGCTGTCGTCGCAGTACCTTTGAAGCGTTGAAACAACAATTGTACGTAAAATTACGTTAAAAATTTATGTACATATGTAAAACATTAATTACGTACGTAAGTATAATTGATTTACACAGTCCTCTCAGAGCACATAAGTACTTGCAAAGTGACAGAGACCATTAGCGATAATACAACCACGACCTTTGTACTATTCTTTTTACTACCTATCTAAGGTCTAAGGCGATTCAGATTAGAATTAAATGGCTAGATCGGAGTTACAAAGGTCACACTATTTGCCACCATTGCATCTCCAACCGCAGAATACACGGTAAATAAAGAAATGCATTAGCAAATAGACGTTAAAAACATTTCCAAACAGTTGGGAAGACTGACCACATTGTGAATTCTATGTATCTACATACAGTTTATTGCCTGTATGTACAACATTTTATTGACAACACTGGAGCAACGGCGATCTTTGAGGCCCCGGCACTGTTGTTGAATGATTCAGTGCAATAAACCCGATACTACTTACAATTAATGAATGATGATATTTCTTTTACCATTGTCTACCTACATAGTACGCGAGCAGGTAAAGAGGTAAATGCCCCATATACTGTACATACTGTAAATGAGAATTGTATTAACTTTAAATGAAATATAATTTGAATAGGAACTGAGTCTCAGGTCACATACCATGAACCCCCAGATCAGTCCCAGCCCCTTATCTGCTCATATGCATATGTTTGCCAATTTGTTAGTTCCGAAGCTTGAAAGTGCAAAAATCAAACACGCGCTACAGTAGTTTACGACCTTGCGATATCTCTGCGAGTGCTGTAAATAAATTGCATAAAATCGCTCGTGGAAATAAGAGGAGGCAAAGTGAGGAAATCTCCTCCACTCCTCCCACACGCAACTTTTTAGAAATCTAATTAGCCGAAAGTTTGACAACTTTTTCTGAGAAAACGGTTCATATGCGACACAAGGTTATTTTTTAATTTTGAATCTCTCTATTAAAATTCTCTATTTCTCTAGCAAAAAATTTAAACTCGAATTTCAAGCTCAAGGCGATTTTTTGGGCATATTTTTGTAGTACCTTATACATATGTATCTACTACATACTATGTAGTGCATTACTGTGTTATACTGGCTCATGTAAAAAAAACTACATACTTTTAATTTTTTCCTTATACATCTAATCAACTAATTGTAATTTGTACAACACGTTTCGAACAAGCGTAAAGTAAGCAGCATAATTCATACTTAAACAGTGTATAATAGATGAATATTCATGGAAATGAAATACAGGATGATTTAGAACGAGCGTAAAACACTTTAACAGATTGGTTAAAAGGTCAGTCTGATTGTGAGTAAAAAGTATTATATTTATGTCAAACATAGACTGTTCGCAGTGGTGGATTTAATAGGGCGGCTGAAGAGCATACCGCCTAGGCCCCTTTGCAGAAGGCCCCGGCAGGTCCGCAGGACCAAAAAAAATTATGATTAGGTATAGATATCCTAACACTACATTTTTTTCGTACTGATACACTTGCTCCGTTTTTTGTAAACTACCTCTTCATTTTCCTCCAAAAATGGGCCCCTCAGAACGTTTACCACCTAGGCCTTTTTTCTTAAATCCGCCACTGGCTGTTCGGCAATAGAGAGTAAAAAATAAAATGAGCGATGCCACACGACAAAACAAGCCGAAAATCAAGAGTAACGGAATTGCGGCGGAGGCTTTGTGTTTTAGTTATTATTAATGTTAGAAAATTTGGATCAGATACCCCTAAAGAATGGTAAATCAACGATCAGCAGATGAACGCGCTGCATAGGTTAGTAAGAGCGCATACAATCGCTGTAAGAAAACAAAAAAACACATGAGTAGCAACTTCCCCTCGTAAGAGTAGTGACAAAAATGCGTCATTGTTCTTTGACGGCGACTGTGCAACGCCCTGTACTGACCTACGCAGCGCGCGCTGCTGACGTCGAACTGCCATTCATCAGGCGTTCCTTATCAGACTATGACTAATGACTAACAAACGAAATCTCGACCGCAACAGTGTTCGGAGCGATGGAGGGGGAAACACCTACAGGAGCGGTGATTATGTGTGCATGAACTGCGCCTGCGTCAGTCATGCACACATTACCACCGCTCCTGTAGGTGTTTCCCCCTCCATCACTGCAGCTCCATCGCTCCGAACACTGCACCGCAATTACTTTACTCTTGATTCCCCTCTTATCTTGTCACATAGAATCGTCCATTTCATTTTCACTATCTTCTGCCAAATACTCTGTATTTTCTTTTCTCAATAATTACGTAGTTAATAGAGGTTAAAATTTTATTGATGTTAAGTCTACCATACACGAGCTAGCCGCTCGCGAACTGCAGGCTCGGCAAGCATGCTCGCTGGTGCATGGGATCGACGAGCAATTCAAATGCTCGGCTCACTCATTACATGTGTAGGCTCTCGCGAACATGTCGACGAGCTTCACACGAGCGGCTTGGCGAGCGACTCGACGAACATGCTCGTTCGTGTATGGAGCACTTTATAGTAAAATCATACGCTTGATACAAAGAGATCTTTCAGATATTAACACTTCAATTGGCATCGGCGTGTTTTGAATCACTGTTTTGAATCACTTTCCAAAGAATCCGACAATGATTTTTAGGCTCGTTCTGAATCACCCTGTACACAAGATGTTACATTCCGACATATATTTTTTTTTCTACTGATAACACCTCATTTTCGACGAAGAAATTTCATACGATGCGTATCATCTGACTTGATTCAAAGATTGCACCACACGTGACAGTTTAATCCCATTAAGGTCAAACATTGCCCTCGCATAATTCGCTCCATTACGATCGCATTTATTTCCAAACGGCGCGGGTGCAGTTTCATTTTGACTCGTACTTACAACAGTATTGTAATCCGGCGCACGATGCGAATAATGAATTTTACTTTCGCCTGAGAAGGAGTCCAACTTACGGAACGTAAACATTAATATACATAACAACGAAATGTGTTACATATAATTTAAATGTAAGTCAATGAACTCAGAACTTGACGCAATGCATTTATTCTACTTCGAATTCTTTCGAGTTCTTCTCACTCGAATTTTTTAAGTTTAAAATTTCGATTTTATTATTTAATTGTGTCCGCAGTTCAGCACTGATTTAAAGTAATATACCTTAAAATTTTTGTTATACATATATCTTCGTACATTTTATTTGAAGTTCAGTTCATGTTTTTCAGTGAACATAACCTCAAAAAGGTTTAAAAATATTTAAAGGTGATTATAACGCAGAGATGAAACTAATATGATCAGTGGAACTTTGAATTGTAGAAACTATTTGCTTATTTGAAACATACATACAAAGAAAACTTATACTCGTCATAAATACTCAGAAATTTTTCTTATTACTTGCACATTATATATTCACTTTTGAAACATAAAGTGACGATAATTTTATCATATTAAAATTAGTTCTTAATACAATACTATATTTCTATTTAGTAATCAAAAGAGAAAACTTATGATAAGTAGAATCCTCAACCGTGAAGTCTATACAATACAAACACGTAAATTACTTTAGCAAATAGTTTCTCTATTTTGGAACTAACTAACAGTGATACGTATCACCTTTTACATTGTATAGTTAAGGTCGTTGCCCATTTAATAACGCAACATATGAATGGCAACGACTAATTGTCAACGCACCAATGCTGTTTTGCATACATGAATGACATATTGGCACCAGTACGACACCAACAAAGCGTCAGCTTGTACACTGCATGTAATTTGATAACCGGTGCATTCCATTTCAACAAACTTTTGCGTTTAGTTTGTAGTGAAATGGCAGACTTTACGGTTGAAGAAATAGCTATGACAACCATACTATAGGATGAAGGTGAAAAAAAAGAAGATATTGGGTACAGAAGAGAGTTAATATTAAAAAAAAACCAAAGGGGAATTTTCTATATTATGTAGATAAGTGCTTGAAAATGAGGAATAATTTTATCAGTAATTTCGTATATCATTATCACACAGTATCAGATTTTATTAATGAAAATTAAAAACATTGTTGAAAAACGTAATACCACGTTTAGAGAAGCGATCACGCCGATAGAAAAATTATCAGTATGCTGATCGCCTCGAGATCAATCGTTAGACAGGCAAAACATTCTTACCGAGAATCCTGCCGCGGCTGGGGCGATGCGGAAGAGCGTCGATGATGTGTTGTTGTCGGGAAATGAGCGCATTCATATTTTAAGATTATATAAAAACCGTGAAGGTGCCGATAACGAGTTGTTGCTGTTCGTATGCTGTGCCGTTAAGTGGTCGACAGCTTTTACTTGAACAACGTACGCCTATCGTTTCACGCACTTCAATAAACGGGGTCATGTTGATGTCTCGATGAAAACACAAATTTCATTATTGATTAAACTCATATCGCTCATCTTGAGATCGCGACCATAGACAGGTCGGTAAAATAGAACCAATTTCTTCTGATTTCTATGTATTTGTGAGCCTACAGCGACCAAATCACCTAATTGACTAGAATAAACAACAAGTAGTCGCGCTCGATCAATTTATGGCGTTCTATTTACATTCGCACCTGCGACTTTCTTCCCTCCAAAAGTGAACGCCAATAGTCGAGTGGCTGGCGATATGCAGCGCAACGCCACATTCCAGCTCGCAAGATGACAGGAACGAAACATACGTAACGAATGAGATATGAGTGCGATAAACTGTTGATGAACTGCACACTAAACGACAACACACAGTTCAACGAATTGTACGGTTTGCTCTGGGCAACTGTCACAGTGGTCGCCAGGGTTTGCTGTATCGATGGGATGTGTTTTGTTTTCAGCTGTCAACAGGGGAAACCAAGATATCTTTTCCTACCTTTGTACTGGTTCTGCACACCCATCATGGTTGACGACGGTAGTGTTTACGGAAAAGCCACGTAAATTCTTGTATCTGGAGCCAATGGATTGCATTTGCCACAGCACACACGATAGTCGATAAACGCGAACCGTTGATACTGGCAAATGCGCCGTAGCGCCAAACGCGTACCTTACAGCTCGGAACATACATATATACACCACGCTTCATGTTTCCGCACGTATACAGGGTGTTCGTGTTAATTAGTACCACCATTCTCGTAGTGGACTATGTTGCAAAATAGCAAAAGGCAACTCTATTTTAATAAGCAATACGAAAGCTTAAACTAGTTTCGAGGAAGCGAACTTTCTAAATTTGAGATATGTGTATGTTATACTTTTTATCAAATGGGTAGGTCCGGTAGGTGATCCTGATAGATAGAGTCATACAGTGTTTGCAATGTTATTGTCATATCAGTTCTGCTAATTATACTCATACTACACTTTGCTAATATTTTTCAGTGTATTGAGCCGTATAATTCTATTTTTGTTTTCAAATTATTTATATCTTTGAGTCATACACTAATTTTTAAGGGGAAATCCCAAAAATTTGTGAGCGTTTTCTTTCGAAAATTGAGCAAAGAATCGATTTTAAATTGAGAGGGTATTTTTTTATACTTAGGAACAAAAGAAGAAAGTATTAGTTAGCAAAAAAATATTAATTCATAGAATTATTCATACAATTGTTAAGTGCTCCGTTTCTGTGCGCCGTACTGCATAGCGGCTGCTCTATTTATCTGAAACAAAGAAACCAAAGAGATTTTTTTGTTTTGAAAATTACGCAGGTAATGAACCTCGATTCGGAGGAATATCTGCAAAATTGACAAATTGGCGGCAGTTTGAAGAAAAATATTGATTCGTCAAAATCACAAATTTTCATATGAATTACGCTCATCGATTGGTTTTCATACAATATGGTGAAAAAACTATTGTAAGTTCACTCTCCAAATTCGGAATTTGGTATTGAACTTGACAGATTGACCCAATTATCCTTACAAAAATAGTAAGAGATTCTTCTCTTTCATTTCTTTTTCGTGAAAATATTTTGCAAGGAGAATACTGGATGCTAATAATGTGAACACCCTGTATATGTATATGTTGTATGTATAGTAAATACACAATGCAGTCTATATATAGTGTTGTGTGTTTCATGCACTTGCCTTAGGTTAGGGCATTACTATTTTTTCCATTAATTTTGTCGTTAATAATAACGGATTTAACAGAACGTACAAATCTAATTGCAGCATGGCAATTTTATTGTTTGTCCTTTTTTTAAGTTTCATCTTATTTTTATATTTCACGCGATTCCTTAACAATTATGAATAAATTATATAATTGCATGGTTCAACACTTTTCTGTAAGTGCACCTGCGATTAGCCCGCGATATATGTGTAAGAAAGCACGTCACGAAAAATAATCTGCTTTATCATATGCACAGGATCTGCAAGTGTTGACTGTTTTCTAGCTGTCACATAGAGATCAGCTGTTATCACCTGTTGTGTTGTGTCACAATGTATACATATCTATACTGATACACATGAGCTAAGCTTCAATAAGATTATTTTTCTATGCTGTTTAGCAGTCGTCGAATGCATACATACATATACTTCGTTTGTAAAGTACAATAAAAAATGTCAATTATTGTATGTAAAAGAAAAATAAAATCAATAAAATCAGAAGCGATTAATACAAAGATCAATATTTTCATTAAAATTTCAATCTTATAATAAACTCCAATTAAAGAAGAAAAAGCTGAAATTTCAAATTTAATTTTATGCAAAAAAGCGAACGTAGAATAAAACTCTGACAAATAATTTACAAACTACAAGCTATACAGCGTGTTTACATTTTAAATTGTATTTTACAGTTTACCTTAAAAATTATACTTGGAGTACTATATTTATAGAAATTTTTGGTCTACGCTTTTATCAAAGGCCTATATTTAAAAAAAAATTAAATCAGAACCATTAAATAATTGCAATAACATTGTACAGTAATTTGATCTTAATATAAGGTAAGATCTGTTTTCCCTAGTAAAATGAAAATAAAAATAAATAAGAAAAGTTGATGTTAAATAACACGTATTTGAAATCGTTTGAAATATATTTGGGTTCTACACCTGTTGGAAGTCATAAATGTTCTGTAAAGTAGTAGCAGGTACTTATGTATTTACCCACTCATACAAATAGCGAAATCAAATTAAGTGTACCTACGAGATTGTGATTTAAACACAAAAACATCGAAACGTGAAACAATTTCTTTTTTTAAGGAACATAGTCGCTACAAAGAACTTGTGAGAAATGATTGTTGTTCGTAGCCCTCTATCGGTAAATTAGAAAGACATCGCCACATTTGGAACGTCCAACTGTTTCCGGCTGTAGGAGTAATGTAGACTTTACATTTTGAAGTGTGAAATCACGGATTGTTTGATATTCATGTATAATTGTTAATAAAATTACTGTAAATATTGTATAGTTACAATTAAATATGGACATGTCCGAATTTCGCTTAATAGGGCAGAGATGTAAGCGGTGAAAGCGTTTTAGTAAAATATGTGCATGAATAGTGACGTGTTTCCATCTTGACAATTCCAGGAATATAAATAAAGGTAAATAGTATTTAAAAATTACTTCATCCGAATTGATACTTAATTCGTATCTGCTTACGAGTTAGTTAGACTTCAGATACTATCTATTTCTCGATGTTGCAAATCATTAGGATACATGTTTTTCCTTATAACGCGGATTACGTCACTTCGCTACGTGTTCAAAATTATTTCTTAAATTTTATTCGTGCTTTTCATCACTGATAACATTCTTCGTAATTTGAATACAGCATGCGCAATTTCAATGAGATTGAAAATACTTTGAGGTTAACTTCGCAATATCACTTTGGATCTGTATTGCGCTGCTATCGATATAATTTTTCAGCTTCTTTGTGTATTTTCTTCTTTATAGTTTTGCAATATACTTGAAATAAATAAATATATGCAACTTGTATATTTTCGAAATTTTGTGTAATGTTTCTGTTTTGTAACGGTACAGATTTATACATAAATAATTAATGTCCTGATATCTATAGTAGGGTACTAAACATTTAAGAGTTATATTGTATTTCATTTCTTACGTTAAAATTCGCTTTTACCGCAGATGAAAAGTGACTGTCGTATAGGTTCTACGAAGCAGTCGTAAATTCATGTGTTTTTACCTTAATAATAAATATAGTGTTATTGAAAAAGCACAAGGTTTCTGCTTATGTGTTATATCGTAAGTATTGAATATATTACAAGGTAGCCTGTGGGTATTATGACATTCAGTATGTATACATAGGGATAATATAATTAGTTTACCCCAGTCATGCTTTCATCCAATTAGTCTATGAAAATGAGAGCAGTGGGTGACACAGTCTGATCACTTTATACAAATTTTCACTGCCATTGACATCATAATTTCCTGTTCCAAAGAGTTTAAGTTTATCTTATCTAAATTATAATGAAGTGGTTTCTATTGTTATTAATTCTACAGTTCATGATGTGGGACACATCAGGAGAACCACCTGGAACGACAGAAGAAGAGTTACCAGAACCTGTGGCGCACGCGGCAGAAAAGTGTGAACAAAGTAAAAGCCAATTGGAATCTTTTAAAGAAATGATGCTGAAGAATAAGTCAAGTTTGAAGAAGGAAGAGGAGGTTCAGGTAATAAAACTTGTTTCATAAGCATTTAGGAATTGTTCTTTTTACGTGCTTCATATCTATTTCGATTGGAATTTAGGAATACGCGAGGAGACTTTCCAAAATAAAATCTAGAGCAAAGCTATCACGTCGAAGTAAAGATGGAAATTTACCTCACAAAAATGTATCGCATACGTCTGATCCAAATTTACCCAACACTTCCGAAGGAACTATTGATGATATTAGTCAGGCAAAAACTGCAAAAGCAAAGTCTACTTTACTCCAAAAGAAATTGGCGGAAGACAGGAAAGTATTTGAACAACGTAACAAGGAACGGACCGAAACCAAGCGAGCAGTTGAAGAAAAAGTAGAAGCTATTAGGCAGCAACTGGAAGAAAAGGATGTATCCAACCCGGATCTAGCAATGGGTTCGCAGAAGGATCAGTTCTCCGTTACACCTATTAAACCAGTGATGATTACTTCGGATGTTAGTAACCGTCAGCTTCTTTTTCAATTTTTCATTATGTTAATTTGAAATAATATATGAAGTTTTAATCGTAGGTCATGTCACCGATACAGATTGAGAATATTCGAGAGAAAGAAAATAAAATTGCAGAACTCGGTAACAAAATTTTAGAATTAGAAGCTACTATTGTGGATCTTCAAGAAAATTTGAAAGAAAAAGATTCTGTTATTCAATCAAAGACAAAGGCAGTCACACTCATGTCTGCGGATCTTTCTAAAAAAGGGAAAACAACGTTGGATACTCTCGAGGATACGAAAGACGAAATGCGAACAATGCAAGAGCACTTTGTGCTTTTGGAGACATCACTGAAAGACAAGAATAAAAATCTCTTATCACAATTGCAAGAAAGAGACAACAGAATCACAGAATTAGAAGAATCAGTTAATCGGTAATTTTTTACATTTTAGTTTAAAAATATTTTCTCGAGAAGATATCTATGTATCGTTTACGTTTATTTAGGTTTGAGCAACAAGTTGATGAGCAAAAGCAAGCTGAAGCAGCAAGTGTTGACTTCTCTCGTTCTACAATGGATACTTTAGTAGAGACCAAAGAAGCCATGAAATCAATGCAGGAAAATTTTGTACTTATAGAATCGTCCCTTAAAGCGAAAAATGACAATCTACTTCAACAGTTGAATGATTACGAATTAAAATTGGCAGAATCTAACGAACGAATATTTAAACTAGAATCTGGTATTGGGATAGAGAGAGATCCGAAAATTGGCGATTTGCAATTTAAATTAGAAAAATTAGAATGCAGTAATAAACAGTTGCAAGATGAGAAGTATCAGTTACAAAAGAATATTGTCGATTTACAAGACAAAATTGTGAATATATCTGGCAATGGTAATGGGGCAATAATAGAAAAAGATAATAGAATAGTTGAACTTGAAAATTTAGTAGAAGAGCTAAAACAATCTAATAAACTCCTCGAAGAAGAGTCTAAAGCTGAATTGCAAAAGCAATTAGCAGATTTAACATTGAAAAATGAAGAATATGCAAATAAAATAACGGATCTTGAAAATGTTGTACATACACTCGAAGAACAAAACAGCGATATCGCGGCAAGGTTACCAGATGAAAGTACTATTAAAGATGATGATAGAGTGGCAAAACTTACCAAGGAATTAGAAGAATTGAATAAAGGCATGATAAAAATTAAAGCACAACATAAAAGCAAAATCAAAAATTTGCAAAAACAATTGGAGAATTTCAAAAGGGTAAGACTCCTTAATATATATTTGTTCGTGTTTAATTAATATGTATGAGATTTGAATACTTAACCCCTTATTGCATGAATTTATTTATAAATCTGAAAAAATTTATTATATGAACAATGGCGGATTAATTCTAGGAAAAGTACTTAAATAAATATTGTTTACATTCGCCATTTATCGGAAATATCGACGTATGGTTGGAGTAGAATGTGTCCGTGAGGCGGTGTTGCGTTGTACCTGTTCGCGCGCGCGCGGGTTGCAAGATAAACTGATAACCCCGTATTATGATTTTTAACATGTATGGCACAATACGAAGTCGTGACATGCGTTTCTGGTATAAAACGTAATTATTTCGATTTCACAATTCAGGTGTCCGATACAAATGCAGAACTTGTCAGACTGGCGAACCAAGTGGCATTATTAGAGGAGGAGAAAGGTAACCTTCAGCTGAGTCTGGTAGACTTTGACGAGCTTAAAGGTAGGAACCAGGACAGAAATTCTGTCATCGTTGTTTCCATTGTTCTAGTTTTGTTACCAATTATACGTGCAATGCATTGTCCGTTTATATTCTGAAAAAAAAAACAGTGTGTTATCCACAGTCCTAGTTTCCTTGCTATGGAAAGAGTCCAATGTCTGTATATACAGGGTGCCCCGAAATAAGTGTGAAATATTTTAGGAGTGACTTCGGCACATCTAAATAATAAAAAAAGTTCATATAAACTTATGTCCTATTTGACTGTGTTTTCGAGTAATAGAGAATTTTGTATCGTTCATCAAAAGAATTGAACAAGGTTTTCAGCTCATCGGAGTAGCAGCTGGACATATGCAGAGAATAAGAGAGTCATTGATAAGACGTCTGCAGGCTTTATTCAGATGCGAGACATATCTTATGAAAGTAAGCATAGTTCGTTGAAAATCGAATTCGCTATAACTCGAAGACAAAATGAAATAGGACATATGTTCATATGAACTTTTTATATTATTTAGATGTGCTGAACTCAGCCCTAAAATATTTCCCACTTATTCTGGGACAAGCTGTATATTTCATAATACATGCAAAGCACTTCTGTTGTATATTTTGAAAATTCATTTTGTACAAAATAGTTGTTTAGAATAAATTGTCAATCTCTTTCTATTCTTAATAAGGAATATTAGTATCGAGACAGTTACGATTACATTAATTTCTGGTGATGGAGTCCTGTTATATGATTTGTTATGGATATCTAAATTGTAAAAATGTGTATTCAGAATACTAATCAATTATATTCTATCAGATATCTTATACTGTTTTAATATAACATGGTACCTACTTTACTTGTCAAAGTTCACTATACTCTGACTTATAGAAGTAGACTTGTTCCTTAGAACATAATTTTTATATTTATATCTTATACAGTGTGTATATAATATCTAGCATAATTAACTTGTTTGCATGAAGAAGTGGACAAATAATTTTCTCATTTTTACAAAATCATTTACAGTGCACTGTTAGACAATTTGTACGTTATAATATTATATGGAATAATAATTGATAAAGTTCAAAATATAGTTAATGCTTCGCGACATTAACGATTGAATAATAAACACATTAACAAATCAATTTGTACTTGCTTTTCGCGAATGGGTTATTGCTTGCTAAATTAATGGTTTTACAGCTCGTAATCATGCTTAATATCAGATCAAAATAACCAATCTTTGGAAAACTGTCGACGTGTTTAATTTAAAATTGCTAATTTAAATTTGCTAAGTTTATATTTATGTGTAACATTTGAGTTGCTTGCTTCGCGCTTACTATCGGTTAATGTCAATTATACATACATCATTGGCATGTTATACGATTTGCATAGCCTCAGCAGCAGACTGGCAAGAATGCATTGTTGACCTCGAAAATAATGTTTCTGCTCAAACGAGAGACATTCAAATACAAATTGAGGCCATTGCCACTTTAGAGAATCAAAAATTGGACCTCATGCAAGGTAATTTATTGAGTCCTGTATTTTCTATTATTTCCTAAACTAAATTCATATTGGAAATGAATTCCACAGTTCAGAAGAATTAATTATTGTATAACGTGTGTGTGGTCTGCATTTCAGAACTTCACGTTGCAAAACAGGAAATTTCTGCGTTAGAAGCGGAAAACGCAGAATCAGAGAATCTCAGAGTAACCGCGGAACTGAAAGTTGTTGATCTTGAAGAGCAGTTAGAAGCTATGCACAAATTACAAAATGACAATAAATTGGAATCTTCACCAGAAGTTAATCACGTGAACCTGACGAAACGAATAGAAGTCTTAATGCAAGAGAACAGTGAACTTTATGACAGAATATCAAAGCTGGAAGAAAAAGGAGCGTCTGACTCTGGATCCACTGAGTCGTTCGAAGCCATTGGAGAGTTAGACAAAAATGATTTGTTGAAGAAGATCGAGGATTTGACACAGAAAAATACCGAATTAAACCTTAAATTAAATAAAGTTAATGAAAAAGAAAATTCGCAAGCTGGCTCTACAGAATCATTTGAGACGATAAACGATCCAGACAAAAATGAATTGTTAAAGAAAATTGATCAATTGACACAGGAGAACACTGATTTAACAATGAAGTTGAATCGAATAGAAGAGAAGGGATCTTCTGACACTGGTTCGACAGAATCTTTTGAACGTATCCCAGAGCACAATGAAAATACGACCAAGATTGAGCTTCTTACTCAAGAAAATAATGAGCTTGTTATTAAACTTACGAAACTTGAAGAGCACTTAGAATATATAGAATCCAGTCGAATGGAATCGACATCAGACGTTGATTTCAAATCAAAAGTTGATACTTTGTTAGAAGAAAATAATAGTCGATCTCTAGAACTGTCGAAACTTAGAACTCAATTAACAGACCTTATGGAAGAAAATAATAACTTACAAAAACAGATGGAATCTTTAACTACTGAACTCGTTTCTGTCAAATCAGAAGATCCTTCTGAAAGGTCAAAGAGGGAAATTGATATGGCGACGCAGATGGACGTGTTAAAAGAAGAGAAAACTCTTCTTGAAAACGAAACACAAGAATTGCGTAATGCCTTGGAACAATCACGTCACACGACCGCACAGGATCTTGAAACCAATAATTTGAAATTGAGAATCGAAGAATTATTAAATGAAAATGAACAACTACTTGCGAGAGTGTCAGAATTTGAAAAGTTCAATGAAAAATTGAAGGAAAATTTGGCTGATGTAGCACGAGAGAAGGAAGAAATGCAAACAAAAATAAATCAAATGTTGCATGACGATCCTGCTAACGAAAAAATACAGCTTCTTGAAAAATTGGATAAATTGAATCAAGAGAAAGCAGACATTATTCGAGAAAAACAGGAACTCCATGAACAAATTAACGTTCTATCAAAAAAATCTGATCAGGAAATATCTAAGATACCACAGTCGGACGAATCTATGTCCCATGAGACGGAAGCAATGGTTGATTCTCTGGAGCGTGAAATACAAGAATGTAAGAAATTGTTCTCCGAGCAAACTGATCTAGTTGAGGAAATGAAAATTAAGCTTGAAAGTAAAGAAGAAGAATTACAAGAAAAGGTTAAACAGATTACAGAGTACGAAGCATCTGGACTGAAAGTTGAGAGTTTAGAAAGAGAATTGAAGGAAATGTTCGGCACTATGGAGGAATGGAAGTTTAAGTGCAATGAGATGCAGGAGAAAATGGAAAGACTAGAGGCAGGAAAAGCTTCTATCGAAGAAGAATTCAAAATGCTGCAAAGCGAAAATAACATGTTGTTCGAAGAGACGAAAAACAAAGATGTAGAAAATAATTTATTAAATCAGCAGTTGCAGGATAGTACAGCGTTATACGAGGCAAAGCTTCAAGCGCAGCTCACAGCAGTATCAGAAAAAGAACATGAAATTGATAGTTTGAAAGAAATTGTTGATGATAAAGATCAAGAACTACATGCAAAATATACAGAATTACAAAATAAAATGATTACAATAGATAGTTTGCAAGATGAATGTAATAATTGTAAGTTGTTAATTGAAGAAAAGGATGCTCAATTAACATCGATGTCCAACGAAGTTGCAGATCGTAATAGTGTAGTGAGAAGTCAAGAGGAAGAAATACATTCGTTAAGAAACAGTATTGTTGAGTTAAATGAAAGAGTAGAGGGATTGAAACCTTTGGAAGATTACAATGAATTATTAGAACAGTTGAAAGGTAAAGACAGGATTCTCAATGAAATTCAGTATAGGATCAATGCTACTACAAAAGAAAATAGTAATTTGTTGGAAAAGGTAAAGAACTTGTCTCAACAAAATAATGATATTCAAAATCAATTAGCTGAAAAGCAACAAGAACTTGTTGATTTTATAGCAGTGAAGGAACATTTAGATGCGCAGATCGCAGAATCGAAAAATGATAAGACTGAAGCTAAAAGACGAACTTGGGAACTACAAAACATTATAGATAACAATGCTAAGTTGGTTGAAGATTTACAAGCAGAATTGAGAAGTGGATACAGACAAATAGAACAACTCAAGGTAAAGCATACAGAGGATATGGAATTACAGAATCAAAGACTTGAGAGTCTAATGGAAGAATTAAATGCCAAGACACAAGAATGTGAAACACTGAAAGCTGAACTAGAAGAAAAAGAAAGACTCGTTGGCCAAAATGTAACAGAAGAAATTAAAATCGCTTTAGAGGCTAAAATTGCGGACTTGGAGCAGAAATTGAAAGATGCTGAAGATAAAATACAAATGCAATTAGAAAAAATGAAGAAAATAGCGGCGAACCTAAAGAAGAAAACAGTAATGTGCCAGGAACTCGAGACCAGGGTCACTGAACTCGAGGAAAAATGGACGACTGAAAAAGACGAGAAGGAAGCTAAAAACAAACAGATTCAAGATGTAGAAATTTCGATGCGCGAAAAAGATAATAAAATAGCAGATTTAGAAGAAAAGTTAATACAAGCAAGGAATGAGGCTACGGAAGCTTTTAAGAATATTGACAAACTTACAAATGATTTAAGCAATTCGAAAGAGAAAATCTCTTTATTCACACAACAAATTACAGAAATGGAAGAGGAAATTGTGAAGCTACAGACGAGGGTACAATCTTCATTAGCGGAGCTTGCAACTGAACAAGAAATCAAACAAAATATAGCCTCAGACTATGAAGCTTATAAGCAACAAATTGCTCAAGAAAATGAACGTAAACAATTGGAATTAGAGGACGTGACGGAAAAAGCAAGAGAGCTTAGCGTGCGAATGCAAGTTATGGAATCTGAATATGTCGAACAACTGGTGTTGATAAAGAATCTTAAAGCTGAAAATGGTTTGTTACAGTCAAAACAAGCGCAAGTCAATGAAAAGTTAGAAAATGTAGAAAAAGAATCAGATGAACGAAGGTTGTTAATCGAACAGATGCAGAAGGAAGTTGTCAATACTGTAACAGAAAGTACACAGACTTCAGACGAAGCTCTTGCCGAGGATGATACGAAAATTGCTAGCGTACAACATTGCAATCATTGTGAACAATGCCAAACATTAGTACAAGCATTAGAAGCGAAGGTGGAGGAACGAGAAGCAGAAATTGAGAATCTCGATAACGAATTAGCTAATTCTATTGGTAATTTTGTTCAAATGCGCGAGTCTCTCAGATATAACGATTTGATGAACCAGACTAGTATGAGGAATAGGTCCTTAGAGGATCCTTACAACGACCTTTTATTACAGTATAACGCATTAATAGCCAGCAGTGAAGAAATAAAAGTTAAACTAGATGAAGCATTGAAGGAAAATAAGGAGTTATTGGAGAAGATCGAAGGTTTACAATCTGCAAACGTTACGTTGGAGGAAAAGATTACCGTAACAGAGCAAACGTTAGAAGAAAGTAATCAAAATATAGAAAAGTTGCAAAATGATCAGTCATTAAATTCTGATTTGATAAAGAAATGTGAAGATCGAGAAACGGAATTCTTATTAAACATGCAAGAAAATATGCAAGTTGTTCAAGAACGTGCCAATCAACTTGAACAGCAATTAAATTCTCAGATGGCTTTACTCAATTCTGAAGAACAGCAGCGAATAGAGGTAGAAAAATTATTACAGGACACCAAAAACAATTTAGGGGGTGAAATCGAATCACTGAAAACTGACAAACGTGCGAATCAAAAAACAATAGAAGATTTAAGGATTGAGTTGGAAACATACAAGAATCAAAGTATAGAATCTGTGGAGAAATCCACAATAATTAAAAGAGAAGCACCTACTCTGGAGCGTGCACAGGGCGAACACGATAATGTGCCTCAATTATTTGATGCTTCAAAAATTTTTGGTACATCTTCCGTTTCCAGTTCTGATCTTTTAGGTGACACAGAAGTAAAAAGATTACAGGCTTTACTGGCCGAAAAAGAAGCGCAGTGTACCAATCTCACTCAAGAGATTACTCACTTACAGAAACTAATGATTGATGAAAGGTCACAGTTATCACAGAACTACAGTCAATGCGTTGAAGAATTAGAAGCCTCGCAAAAGCAGTTACAGCCATCGCAAGCAAGCTTAGAAAAGATAGAACAGGTTCTAATTGAAAAGGATAAGCAGATTGATTTCCTGAACACAGAATTGCAAAACCTGAGTTTACAAATGGTGGAGCAGCAAAATGATACAGGCAATGAACTCAAGGAATTGATGTCAGTTAAAGATAATCAGATAGAAGAATTAAGGATAAATTTGAATGCTACAAAAGAAGCTTTAGACAAAATAATTATTGAGCGAGACCAACAAAATGTTTTGTTAGAGTCGAACAAACTACAAATCACTAATTTAGAAGAAAAATTAAAGAATTCAACAGATTCGGAATATATGGACGATTTGGAACAACGCGTTTTATGTATTAGAAAAGAGAGAGATTTGCTGGAAATGCAGGTAAGAGATTTGGCCAGATCTCTGAGAGAGTTGAATGATTCCATTGAAGATGGGCGAAATGTGCGGATAGAAATGGAGAAAATTCTACGCGAAAAGGATGACGCAAAGGAACTCGTTGCAAACCTTACACGTGTTTTAGAAGATGCTCGTAAAGCTTCTGATAAAACACCTACCATTACAGATTCATCTAGTAAAGAATCAACGCCTTTGGAGGAATCCACAGAGGAACCAGCCACTTCACGAATCGTGAGTAAAGATGTGAAGCAAACAGTTCTCTCAGATACAGGGACTGAATCTACATGGGATGTAGGTTCTATCGAAAAATTCAATTTGGATGAAGAATCCTGGGATTGGAATGCAGATGATGCAGAGTTGGCCGGTGAACAATTTACTGCTCCTTTAGTTCCTAGTATAGAAATGCAGTTACGAGCAAAGGTAGGCGACCTTCAGGATCAAATTAAGGACCTTGAAAAAGAAAAAGAGAAAATGATTGAAGAGAGTAAAGCTACTCAATTAAGAAGTGGGAAAATGATAAAGAAGCTTAAAGAGTATAAAGTGCAAGTGGAGAGCCTTCAGCAACAGTTAAAAGTACAAAAATCCGCGAGCGACTTTTACGGACTTGATTCTGCAATAGAGGAAGAATTGAAATCGCAAATTAGTAAACTCGAGAAAGCTTTGTATGATGCTAAGGAGGAGCATAAAAATATTATTGCTGAGAAGGAAGTCTTAATGAAACGTTTGGACGTTGTTGTCTCTGCGAATGAAAGATACATGGAAATGAAAGAAAGACAGGATATGGATATAGAAGTGTTACATATCCGAAACAAAGAATTATCTGATAAAGTTGAAGCTTTAGATAAACGGTTACATGAAAATGCATCTGATTCAGAGGGAAGCCAAATTCCTCAAACTGGAAACGTTTTAAGCGAAGAGATCAAATCAATTGTGCACGATGATCGTCAAAAAAGATCTGTTGAAGGAGAAGACTTCGAAAGCTTGTGCAAAAAGTACAAAGATGAGATTGATGATCTTAAAGATGAAATGGAAGTACTTGCAACAGAGAATGAACAACTCCAACACTTCTTGGAGGGTCAAAAAGTTAAATTATCCACTTTAGAAACTAAACGAACAGCTGATGAAAATGAATCTATCCAAATTGTAGATGATTTAAATAGAAAGATTTCAGAGTTACAAGGCATGCTAAGTAAATCAAGGGAAGAATATGACTTATTGAGAAAACAATATGAGCAGAGCTTAATGGATGCCAATGATCACGTGTCAGCAATGAGAGAGAATGCTGATTTCTTGAAGGAAGAGGCATTCGAGAAAACTAGTAAATTGGAAATGGAAATAACTGACTTGCGTCAACAACTTGAAATCTGTACATTGAATGGAAGTGAATTGCAGAATAATTTGCAAGAAGTACTTAAAGAAAAAGTGACCCTAGAGGAAAAATTGGCTGCTGTCATGTTATCTTCTGAGAAACAACTGTCTTCTATCAATGCATCGATGACAGAAGTGACCGACCTTTTAAATATTAGGATACAAGAAGTTGCAGATCTAAAGCAAGAACTTCAAAAACAGTATGTAGATCATGAAGAGGAAAAAGCCAAATTACAGGACACCATGCAGCAGTTGAGCCAGGAACTTAGCGAAAAGAAACAACAAGTGGAAAGCTTGAAAAAATCCCTCAGTAACAAAGAAAACGAGTTCATTCAGCAGCAGAGTGTAGAAACTGTTAGTGCTCTTGTAAGTCAAGCGACGCAAGAACTCATGCAGAAACACGCAATAGAAATTGAAGAAAAGGAGAAAGATATACGTCAACTTAATGAAAAGGTATTGACATTAGAACAAACTGTGAATCAGAATTTACAAGAGAAACTCCACAACGCTGCCCAATTTAATACTCAACAACAGGAGCTCGAACTTTTAAAGCTTAATTTGGTGGAACACAAATCAATCTTAGAATCCCAGCAGTCCAACTTGACTTTAATGAAAGAGCAATTAACTGGAAAAGAATTAGAATTATCTGAGAATGAGGAAAGAGTTCAAAAACTTTCAGCAGAAAATCAGAGTTACATGGAATTAATCGAGGAATTACAGACACGTTTAGATGAATCAGAAGTAACTTCGAACAACGTTCATGAACATGTTTTACGTATTCAAAATTTGGAACAAGAACTTCAAAGTGTAAAAAGCTCTCTAGAAGAAAAAGAATCGGTGTTAGAACGACATATTCAAGAGTCTACAAAATATAAAATGACTTTGGAGAACAGTAAACTTCAGATCAACGAACTTCTTATGGAATTGCAAAACATTGATATCTTGAAAAGCGAATTGCTAGAGAAGACCGAACGGATAAACCAATTAAACTTGGAATTACAAACTACCACTAAGGTTTTAGAAGAAACTAAGCACGATTTGAATGAGAAGGAGTCTCTGTTAGAGAAGAGCAATCAAATGCTAAATGAAACCCAAATGGAATTAAATAGGCTATCAACTGTGCAACACGACCAACCTCAACATAGTTCCTCTACTATAATAGATGGTTTACCTCTTTTTAGAATGGGTGATGATAATCAGAATCTGCAACAGACCATAGATACTATGCAAGCAGAACTAGAAGCGAAAGATGAAGAAATTGAACACCTTAAATATATTTTGAATGAAAATACTTATCCTACTATGATTCAAGAAATGCAAGATAGGATCAATTGTCTTTACAACGAAAAGGCTGAATTAGAATCTTCTTTGGAAGTGGCCACATCAAGAGTCGAGGAAAAGGTGAAGCAAATAGATAGTTTAAAGCAACAAATCGAGGCACAGAATCAGGAATTTACTTTTAAGGAGGAAGCGAATTTACTTTCTAGGGATCGAAGATCCATTCCAGAGCAGGAAGAGATTGTTAGGCTGCAAAATGAGTTGCATGTCAAAGAACAAGAAATAAATGACTTGAAGTATATTATAGCTGAGAAAGATTCTCAGTTGTCTCTTCAGGCCAGCATGGAACCACAATCAGATGATTTCGAATTACGTGAAATGGTACAGAGATTAACTTCCGAATTGTATGCTAAAGAACAGGAGATTCAATATTTGAAGACGAGTATCACGGAATTACAGAAAGAAGTGTTGCGTTTACAGGAATTTGAAAGGCTTTCGGAGGAAACCAGAGAGGCTATACAAAAACTTAGTTTGGAGAAGGAACAGATTCGACAGGAAGCACAGGAATTCTTGGAAGCAAAGCTAAAGGAAAAAGAGATGGAGATAGACGAAATAAAACAAAGGCTGTCTATGCAGAATAAGAATATCCTAGATGAATTACAGTTGAAAGATAGAGACATAGAGAATTTGAGAAAACAACTGGAAGAGTCTTCTATGACGACGCAGAGAATGAACGACAGGTTACAGGAGAAGGAAGGTGAATTTATTCAAATCAGCACAGATTTAGCAGAAAAAGAACGTAGGTTAGCAGAGTTAAGTATTACTAAAGACACAGAGCTTCACAATTTGAAGGTTCAAATTCACGATAAAGAAGTTCGCATAGAGGAACTCCTGGCTCTGTCTGACGAAGAAGAAAAACAGTTATCTGAGTTGAAAAATACTTTAGAAGCCAGAGAGATGGAAATAAATTCATTAAAGAAACTTCTGGAGGATAAAGTCAAGGAGTATGAATTAATTCAAAATGTCCTGAAGAAAGATGTTCCTATTGTTGATACCTCAATGGTTCAAAGTTCAGAAGCTTCTGGTGAAGAAAACAAAGCGTCAACTTTACAAGAATTAGATCTTGCTCTTTATATGCTTCATCAACGGGATGTTAGGTGTGAAGAATTGACACACGAGTTGATGCAGTTGCTCGAAGAACGTGATACATTACAGTTGCGCCTATCTAACGCGATCAGAGTGAATGAGGACTTGAGAAAAGTAGGTAATTCTGATCTTAGTCCAACACAAGAGGCCTCTACTTCTAGCAGTGCAGAACCGCTAGTAGAACATCCTTCACCTTCAAGGTCAGAAGGACCAGTTGAGATAGCTAAAGAAGCTATCGATGCGCCTATTGGAGAAGATAAAGAAACTCTTGCTCTGAAGTACGTATTACATACATTTTTCATATCAATTAAATTTGTTTCAATTATTAGTTTAAATAATAGATGGATTGACAACAACACAGCATTTGAATATGTCCTTCAGTGATAACAATTAACAATACACAACAATATTTCTGTTGGACCTTTTTTGTGGGCTACATTGTATAGTGCATATTTATTTTACTAATTACAAAATTATACATTCTAATCCCCATAAGTATTATGCAATTGATTCTGTTTTAGAAACAATTTATATATCAATGCATTCTTAACTTTTTTCTTCATAGTCATTATAAAATAGGATTTTCTAGGTTGAAGATAAAACGTCCCATATTTTGCTAATTAAGAAATATTTGTTTAGCTGCTAACTTTGCTTAGCATGTAGAAGATCCAGAAACAAGCTTTTCAAGTTAATCCAACCTTTCCATCATAACTCCATCCACTTTCAAAATGTTGTTTGAAGCTCTGAAAGAATTTATCTGATCAAGATGTACATGTCTTGAACTCGCTTAGGTATGAATTTGTTCCAAAAATGTACAACATATTTTTGGAGTTCCGGGAATGTGAGAATCTTGAATTTTTATACATTCAGAGGTTTCATAAACATTTATCTCAACTTTACGTATTCAGGAGAAGTTCGTCCTCTTACATTTATTTGTTTCTAGTCACACTTAATAATTCCCAGCTTGAATAAATTAAAAATATCATCTTTTTATACCCTTACAATTGTTTACTTTACAAACATGTTAATCCATAAACACTAGATCTGTTTAACATATTTGTAGATTAAACAATTACGCGGGTATAAATTACTAATAGTTGTAAATATTGGAATCTTGTAGTTAACGTGTTTCTGAATAGTTTATATACAAAGAAAGAATTATTTTTCATTTTTTGTAGTCCAGAATATCTTAAAGCTTTATTGGTAGCTTGTAAGGCTCGTTATTTCACTGTACAAGCTAGTTTTCCCTCTAGGCTGTCGCAGTTGCACACAGTGAGCCATGCGAAAGATGTGCGATTGCGGGATGAACGAGAATTGAGGCACACGCAACAAATGTCTTTGTTAGCGCACAAAGACGTTTTAAGTACCTTACCCCCTGAAGCAGCTGCCAGGCTTGTCAATGCAAATTATACACTCTGTATGTATCATCCTAGAAATTTGGTATTTGATGGATATTTCCATTTTCGTATAACTTTATCCAATTTTGTGTTAAAATTTTTTTTTTGGGCTTTTTTAGCATCATCGTAAATGTTGCAAAGTATTTTCGTTATTTACAATTTATGCTTCTCAAATTGTAGTGATATTAAAATATTGCAGTAGAAACTTTACTTACAATTAGTTTGATGAGTACATTAAGAAATTAAAAACATAGGTTAGCAGTAATATAAATAAGATACATGTGTTTACAGCTAGAGACGTTCAGAGTCAATCGAGTGTCCTACTGAATTGGCTGTGGGGAAAAAGGTAATTTCAGTTTTACATTAATACAGATTAAATATGACAACTTAATAGTTAGAGTAAGCAGATTACAGAAGAAATATCTGTTATGAAAGATCTACTAATGTTGTTTGCGTGGTATTCTCTTCTAGCACGCCTAAGGTTGTACATATGTGATGGGACACTAGTGACAGCCAAGTGAAAATCATCCTTGCCTTCTGGATACATTCCTGCCAAGTGCCAACTGCCAACTGCCAAGACTATTCCGTAATCAAACTAGACCGAAGAAGATAAATACAATTACTTTTCAGTAATGTTTCGGTTGGTTTATTATCGCTGTTAGGGTGTCGTACTTGTGAGAAGTTATGCGCATCCTACTGAATTCCAGGGGTCTAGAGATGTCTGTATTTTTAATCTGACAGTTCAAAGTGCTGGTAACGAATTCGTGATTTTCGAGGATCCTAAAGAGAAAGTCGCTCCTCTTCGGGGCAGAAGAGAGTGCGAGGAGATGACTTAATTGTATTATAATCGTTGTATAGCCATCGTTCTTAGATACATTGCAAACGAAATATTGCTTTGAAAAAAGTGTATATTTCAGTTATTTTATTAGCTATGAAACTGTTAATAGCGTAAGAGATGTTTCTCCAGTGTCGTTTGATATTCGGAAGGAGTGTGTTTGTTCCGATGATTATTCCTTATAGCTCTGATGACTGTTAAGTTAAAACATGTTTATGTAAACTACCTGTGACTTACTAGTTGTCGTTGAGTACATTTGGAGACAGAAATAATGTTTATCGGGAAGATTAAAACAAATAAGGTATTTAAGGCTTTTACGGCTTGTCTTGCTACCAGTTAGGGCTTCCAGGTGAGCTGTGTCCTTTTTGAATATACCTCTGACATTTGATTAGCATTGCAGCTAGTTTCATCGGGATCTGACGCGTCTATGCTGGCGTATGTCTTGTGATCTCTAATTAGTCACCTAGCGATTAAAACGAACCAACTCTGACGGTCTTAGAACGAGAATTTACTGTAATTTGTCACCAACAAACCCATACTACAAGCATGACACACTTAAAAAGATGCAGTAAAATTTTCACACTTTAAATAGATGAATATCACGAATAATACATTAGTTCAAGTGTGTTAACAAATTCTGATGAAGCAAATTGCAATGATGCCGATGCATTACAGCTATATTTCTCGAAGACACGACATACACTCCGACGGCCTTAATTTATCGAATAAAACAGTTGGTAAGTCACACAGTACATAAAGTATAATGTTAATTAAATGAATTATACCCACCCATGGAAGTGCCGTAATTATCTGTTGCTTTTTAATCGTAACAATTCGAACTTTCTATTTTCACGAAATTTTGTACAGAAAAGAGAAAGCGTTGGCGACTAAATAAATTATAAGACGATGTATTTATTCATCAAAGTGTTTTCATTATGAATATGGTGCAATGGAACGTGATCAAATGCATTTTTGATCCTGGCAGGTGCTACCAATATATTATAATTATTTACAAGAGGTACTGTGGACGTTTCACTAGGCCTGGGACATAGTAAGATTTGTAAGAATGCCATATATTATTTACAAATCTTACAATGTATTCCATACACCTTGTAGAAGTACAACAAACTTGCCGAGCAAGCGGTACTTCGTGCTTTAGACTCTTTCTTATCCTATTTAAATTATCCTGCCACTGGTATCATTACTATTGTATACCATGCGGATAACAGTTCATGAATTAGAATTAAACGAGATGACGGCACGAGGTAGAAATCTTGAGAAAAGGGTGTGTGTACTTAAATTACATTAATATTTCTGTTACAATATTGTGATTGTATAATTAATTGTTGAATTAATTTCATTTAAGAAGTAGTACCAGAGCCTCTGCGTTGATTTACATCCGCTATAATAGATCTTTACAGTAATTAATAGAGATTTGGGTTTCGTGTATCTCGTTAGAATGTGTCAATTTAATTCTATGTGTCTCGGTGCATTGTTTTATGTAATCTTGTTTACGATTTGAGACATGGGAAATGACCCATCCCTGCTAATTGCAGCATAAGTGGTCATTTCATTATCGTCTCGATGCTCAAGATTCTCTTTGTTACTTGAAACAGATTTTCCACATTTCAAAGCAAAAGTCGTCATTACCCCAACAGTAAAAAGACCAAAAATGATAGACATCACCGCGATAGCTGAGCCAGAATGTGGTTGAAATTCATTTATGTTTGTGTAACTTAGTGCTAACGGATTAGCTTCGTCCCAGCTGGTCCAAGTATTGTTCCAAAGTGATGGATTTGCTCTGGGATCTCCACCTAGATTACTAGGAGGTATGGCAGTTACTCTGTACCTCATTAGAATCCTTTCTAATATGGCTAAGATCAGCGGTCTTTTTTCAGCGAGATTCACCATTTCGCAAGGATCTTTTTGTATGTTAAAAAGACAGGGTGCCCTCATCGGATCACAAGGAACCTGGAAATCATGTACAAAATGGACTTATTGTGAGGTAGAAACTTGAAGTAGAAACTTCAGCCACTAAAATATAAAATGTTCCTACTATATAATTACATTGGCTGGAACACCTAATAGTATGGACCTATATATATATTTTCATTGTGTTTGAATTTATAGAAAAATGACTAGAATAAAAAGCTGCTCAGTTCAAAGTAAGAAACATAATGGAAAGATCATTCTTCTTACATTGTTTCTGTCAAGGAGTCTTTAAGGCCATCGCCCTTTTTTTTAGAAAAAATCATATATTTTCCGATTGCATAAATTAGAGAAAAATTAAAAACGAATTCAATTGTATATTCATAGTTTTCAACTAGCAATAATCGCACCTCAGTAGAACCTCATCGGTTACGATATCGCCACTGCGGGCTGCATTGAACATTCATTTTTCGAATGAGACCTCGCCCAGCCCAAAATTTGCTCATATAATTAAGGACAAACAATGCATGCCCCCAAACCCATGTTTGGGGCCAGATCTATATTATTTTACAAACCTTGTCCTCCTCTTTAACGTCACACTTTATTTGCGCTTTTTGTCGCAATTCCAAGACCTTATCGACCGTCAGCATCTTCTCCGCGAAATTTGTTTTCAAAGTAGCCTTGTCCACGTTTTTTAGATTTCTCTTTCTTCTTTTATTCAGCTCTATCGCTTGTCTGGCAGTGATGATACCCGAGATGGCGACACCCGTTTTGCTATACAGCACTGTTCTAGGGTCGTATTCAGGAGAAATACCTTCAAAGGGTTGTCCACTCGCTCCAACCCAAGCACTTCCAGTGTCTGTCTGGCCGATAACGTACTTAAAATCACCCCGTCTGATAGCCGCGTAGTTGTCAAGGTCGTCGATATTGATCACTATCTCGGACCTGGAACTGATTTTGTCTGACACTAAAGCTGGCCAGAGATCGAACCCATCGATGTTTCCAAAAGTTCTCTTATCCACTCCTGTAAAGTATAAAACTCTCGACAAAACGAATTGAATTTGGCATTCCAATATTCTATATAGTGGGGGCTGCTGGTAGGGCATAATGGGAGATGATGGTAGGTCATAGTGGAGGTAAGCGTTTGGTACCGCGTCCCACGATTCTGGGGCTGAATTCATCATTGGGGCTGACCAACTTGTTCGCCGCCGCGGGTTGCACAATCCCCGTTACCTGTCAGTCGCTTCCCCTACCATCAGCAATATCAGCTATGTAGGAGCGAGAGCTCCGTGTGGTTGAGTAGAGTGTAGGAATTAAAAGATTATGGTGGGGGTCGTTCTTCTGCGGCCCAGTAGAGCTGGCAAGCGAGGGGGGGCGCGGATTGCCCATCCGTAGATCAGTACACTACGCATTCGTTATAAGCCCGTTTCTACCATGCGTTATACGCGCGACGACTATCCCCACGATTTCTTGGAATCCTGCGGACGAGAGTGAGAGAACCCAAGAACGAGCGATAGGCTCTTTCGTCTCCACCCGTTCGCTCTTGGGTTTTATCACTCGTGTCATTGACCGCGCGGATTAATGTCCACAACGCGCCGCGCTGTACGCCCGCTACCAGCCCCGTTCCTCGAGCTTATAACGAGTGCGTACTATACAGGCCTTGTACAGTCGCCGTCAAAAAACAACGGCGCATAGATAGAGTTTATGTCTACATCTACGAGGTAAGCCGATATTTGTGCGTCCTTGTTTTTTGACGGCGACTTACGCACCCCAACTGTCCTACGCAACACGAACTGCAGATAGCCGAATTGCCGTTCTTCAGGCGTTCCAGACTTGAATTTTCAAAAATTAATAACGACGAAACGAAAGTTCCACCGCAATCCACTTTTGATTTTCGTCTTATTTTCCCATGTAGAACTACCCGTTTCATTTTCTACTGTTATCGAGCATCCTGTATGTATCTTTCAAAATGAATACAGATCGATTTCTTTTCAAATTTATAACCGACCTGCCGCAGACAGCAACGTAGGAAGCCAATCAGACACAAACATCATCTGATTTGAGACTCTTTTTTGTTTCTTGATCAATGGACTCCAGATAGCCGCTACTCCTCTAGTCCCACCTTCCCATGGACTGTCTTTCATCTGGAAAATTATAAAAACTTCAGGTGTAATACCGGTATACGAGATCCATGAAATATGCAGAGTGGACTTACGCCTCGAAGGGGATAATTGCTGCCTTGATTGCTCAGGACACCTTCAGTCGGTGCACCATTGTCACTCATGAAAAGCACTATAGCGTTCTCCAACATTTCACGGCTTCTCAGGGCGTCCATCACTTCGCCCACACTCTGATCCAACTTCGAAACAACGGCTGTAAATGAATTTGAACATTTAGAAAACTGTTCAAACAAAAGAAGACTGTTGTTTGTTGCAGATTCGGTATAGAATAAAGTATAAAAAATAAAAAAATATTATGCATTTTATAATGTATGTATAGGATTTTTACTGAAGATTTTACTGAAAATTTGAGTAGTATCTAGTAGCTTTCAAGGTTTTCGTTACCTCATTTGCATAGATAATTTAGCATTTACCGGCTTGAATTCTCCTTTCAGGATCGCGGATATATGCGAATTTCGCGATCTCTTCGTCAGGTGCGCGCAGAAGCTGATTTTCGTTTCCTTTATGGGGCGCAAGATGAGCCAAGTACAGAAACAGTGGTTGTTTCGTGTCATGCTCTTTGATTGATTGTACCGCTTCAGCTGTGAAGAGATCTGTTGAATACTTCCCCATAGTATCCCAAGCGACTGTGAGATTCCGTCTCATATCGAAGCCACTAAACTCCCTGAATTGTGGATCCTAGAAAGTTTTCAATTTTTTTATGAAGTGTCGTACAATCGTGTGGCCATGTTGAGTGTCGTAAATGTCGTTGATGCTTCTCTGAGGTGAGTGACACCGTGCCGCACTGGCTTTGACTAACAAAAAGAATTTTTTTTCTACGGTTTTAACTTATTTTTTAAAAAAAAATGCTCCTCTTTTGATTGTATGCATTATGAATTTATCTCTATCTTGTACAATGTGCAATTTAAATTTGATTGAATCAATCTTTCGTGAGATTAGTTTATCGCATATTTACCACTTCCTGAGTAATGTGTGTATAGTAATCTTGAAGACCATTCCAGTAACCAAAATGGGAATCAAATCCACGATACGTCGGGGTGTACTCTCTTCTGAAGAATCCTAGATGCCATTTGCCCACCGCGAGGGTCTTGTAGCCTACTTCCTTCAAGTACTGTAAGGATAGTTTCATTCAAGGGAATTCATATTTCGTAGCTCTACATATAGGGGGTTCTGTAACTACCGGTACAAGTAAAAAATGATTCTAAATGAAGAAATAACTCGAAATGTGAAATAACATTTTTTCAGACTTCGTTTCCGAAAAACGTGACATTGAATTTCTCTCACTCTCGTCCGAAAGATTCCAAGAAATAGTGGGGATAGTCGTCGGGCTTAAAACGCGTGGTAGAAACGGGCTTATAACGAATGTGTACTGTATATACAGGTACTGAGAAATGTCAAAATAATTCGGTCGCGTGATATCATCTATTTGGAAACGTACCTCAGGCAGCAGCTTCTCGTTCAGCGGAAGCCCGCGCGATTCAGCTGGGAAAATAACCGAGTGTTGCATACCAAGATGAATTGGATTTTTTCCTGTCATTAGGGCGGATCTGCTTGGCGTGCACAACGCGGGAACGTAATGACTGTTTAAGATGATACCGTTGTACGCAAGTGCATCAATGTTCGGCGTGGGGATTTGATCAGATCCGTGAAAGCTCACGTCGTTCCAGCCCTGTGCATAATTTTATAATTACTTTGATGCGTTAGACTCATATCTGATACGATACTACCATCAGACAGAGCGGGTTATGGATTTGGGACAGGTCAACACACTCTTGCTTGATTGAAGATAAAAGAAAGTGAGGGTTATATTGAAAGGTTCTTGTATAATGTATGTATTGTATAAGAAACATAAGATACTCGCTCACCATATCGTCAGCAAGAATAATGATGATATGAGGTTTTCGTTTGCCTTGCTGAGGATAACGATATGCGTTGTCTTCAAAATTCACATTTTCGTTTCCGGATTTGACAAACGCTGGGAAATTTGCCTTTGACGTTTGTGACGATACAAGCGATGAGAAGAAGAATGCAATTACTCTCGTTAGCAGGAATTCTGAAAGACACAACACGGAAAACAGCCGTGCTATCAGCCTGACATTCATTTCGGAGCCGCCTGCAAATACAAAAACAAAATTAATGATAATGTAGTAGGTATGTACCTTTAAGCCATTAACTCAGATTGGTATATTATATTGAAATGTTCGACAATTATGTAGTAAGTAAAAATTCATTCATTCGATTTCTTAGTTCTACTTTTACTGTATGATAAATTCTAGCATACATAGAGGAGGCCGAGGTAAAAACTGTGAAAACTTTTTTGTTACAATATGCCCCGGTCTCCCCTACTTTCGTAATTTCTAAAAAGTTGAAGTATTGTGACCTATGTAATAAGCGATCTTTTCTCAAAAGTTAGGGAGGGTGTCCCTTTTGCTCCCCCGTCCGAACGTCAATGCTTTTCTCTTCATTTTATTATCGTTTTCGATTTAAAATCCTCGTATAAGGAAAATCAGATTTAGAACTTTTCAGAATAACATTCTTATGTGATCGATTAAAATACTATATTTCCTTACGTTCATATTGAATTACTGAAAATTAAACTATTTAGTTTCTTCTCAATGAAAAAATCTGAAATGTACAATGCTACAAGTTGTTGCTTAAAGTCTTGATCTCCACATAAAACCAGAGAATTCAAGAAAATAATGACCCCTTACAGCTTCTGTATTACAATCTGAAATCCAGCAGCTCTTGTACCATTTAAAAACAGTTTAAATTTCAATGATTCGGTATCACCAATCCTTAGCAACTTAAAATATTTTACAAATTATCAATATTTATAAATTTCTACATTTCAAGTTCGTAAAAATATTCCGATTCACGTATAAGGTGCACGCGATGAAAGAAATGCGTCATTGAATAAAAATGTTCCTTACATTGGTGAAGCAAGAGAACGACGATCACCGTGTACCATATTATTCCCGGTAGGTCCTCCATTTTTTGCGTTTACGACCGCAAAGCATCTTTCCTCGGATAGGGGTGAACAAGATCAGCTGCCCCTTCGGCAACGCGAGAACCGACTGACTGGGAAACTCGAGATGCGTTGGTTTATTATCACTTTGGATTTTCCGCAGGGGCGGGGAGCGAAGGGAGGATCTGGAGCATAACGAAAGTGGTCTTCTGGGGGAGGAAGAAGAAGGAGCGGAACGGGAAAAGTTCTAGCGATATCAGCGATTTCCAGTAGCACGCGCGAAGGGAATCATTTCGTGGGTTTTGGATCGGTAAACTATGTATTAGTATTTGTCGAAGAGTTTGACGCAAAAGATATTCGATGTCAGACGGTTGAAAAGAAATCTTTATTGTAAAAGTAAAAATTCTGTTTATAGGATGTGTCCCTTGGATAGAATTTCTCTTGATTGAAATAGAATTCTAATTGTAGGAAAGTTTATTTAGTCTGTACACTTTGTAAAGAACAATACCACTTTTTGGTCCATTTCGGACCACAGTGGAAAAGAAGAATAATTGTTATACTCATTATAGGACATGCATTTGTATGTTCCTAGCAATCCGGAAGGTATAATAATTGTTTAATCCATAAAGTGATGGTTACGGGTTATACTAGATTCTTCTAAGAGAAATGAAAGGAATGTTATAATGATTAGATGTGTGTATGTATCAAGATGTATAGTGTCGCATTCTTTCTTCCCGCGGAGCATTATTTTTTTTTTAGAGAAAGTGATAAGAAAAAAATAGAAATTGAGTAAAATATTTTATTTATGTCTTACTGAATAATAGTAAACTCGAACTAGTAAATAGAGCGGTTGATTAAAAGGAAACGATCTTGGCAAAAAACCCAGTTGCACGCATGTAACATCATTAACGCACATTCTTGCTATGTAGATTTCCTTCCAAGAATAAAAAAAAGGAAAGTATTTAGCAAGCGTGATAATTTCTTTATATGATCTGCATACACGCAAATAACGATTTCAATCGTTCTCGGAGAAACTGTGGCGTTTCAGAATAATTATGACGAATAAATATTCCATAAAAAAATTGTTTTCTCATTCCAAGCTTTCATCACATTGAATAATTATTCTGTATTTCAATTAAATTAGTATTGTACCAAATATTATTCCTGATTCTATTATAAGTATATAGTCAGGTCTGACATCTTATGTCAGACCTGACAGATTTGGATGCTTTCAAAATTAAATTATTTAACACATTATATGGAACTCGTTGGAGTTAAATAGTAATTCTGTAGGAATTTGAACTCTTCATTGATATAATTCGCAGTACTACGTCAATGGCAGTGTGCCAAATGCGATTTGAATAATTAGACGGCATGCAGAGTAAATAAAGTTTGCATGTCGATCAATGGTGCTGTGCGTAATTAAATTTCCAATCGCGACGACGTCAGGTTGTCATAAACGGATCGTCCCGCTAAGTGTCGTTAATTCGATTCATTTCGATTCTTACGTCCCACTTTCATTCGAAAGGTGACGTGCTATTGTTTGACGCACTCAATTTTCATGGAAGCTTCCTAGCATGAGGAATTCAAAATACTGAATTATGTAACACTCTTGTGTTATGTATAAATAAAAATATTTAAAATTGTATTATATTAAATGTGTTGTCGTTCTACTTCGATGAACGTAGTTTTTTTTTGTAACTAATGAAACGGGGAAACACCGACAAGGGGTAGTAGTAATGTGTGCGTGAACTGAAGCCAGCGCCAAGCCAGCCGGGTGGCCCCAACGCGAAACAACTGTGACGTCACAGATGTACCTTTTCTTTGTCAGAGCATGCCTCTGCTACACTGCTGCAGGGCATAGAAGAAGAGTTATCGCTTCTGATGACAAGCTTTTTAATTTCTTATCAGGAAGTTTTTTTAGATTACTAATTACTGGATCTGACGATAATAAAAGCCAATTGAAAACATCCTTCATAGTTTTTTCCTTTGAGCATTTTCGAGATAAATTATAAAATAAATTTATTTTGTAAAATTCAAAAATTTATTTTTGTGGTTTTGTCCATAAAATCGCAAAATTTCACTGTGAGACGTTCCATGACGTTCGTGAATTGTGTGTTCACTCAAATGTGCTCGTTTCACGCGCAATTTACACGCATTTCAATTTTTTGTAGCCTTGTTCGATTTCTTTCATTCACTTCTGACCAATCTTCACCGTTCCAAAGCCAACAATTTCACGATAGACACGTGTTGCCGACCGAATTCAAATGTTCACCTAAAAACGCAGTTATGTCACGCTATGTATATCTTATGTATACTTATTTACTTTTACTTGCGACGCAAGGTGGATTGGTTTCTTACAATTGCAAATTGGGGACAGAATGCTTTCATTCAATAGCAATCCATTTCAAAGGCAGCCATTAAACCAGGTTTTAATCTGGAAATGTTACCGCTCTGCCTGCTCTATTTTTGGTTTGTTCAGTCTTAACAATTTGATGACCGCTGACGATGTATTTTCACGCCGAAGAATTATTATTCTGTTCACGGTTTTGATGTGCTTTCACATAGATATTTTCCAGAGGGAATTAAAAATATTGTCCGAAAGTTCACGAATGTTTACCTTGATAATAAATTAAATTCCAACTTCGTTCTGTATGTTGTAGCCCTAGCGACCCGTTGCTCTTGCGACAGTCGAGCCTCCGATAAGTTATCTAATAATGAAAATTTTAATTTCTAAATGCTCTATTAGATCTTCGTAAAAATATCAATAATGGACCGGCGAGATGTTCCTAATGAAAATAAATCTAAACTTGACCTCATTCAAGTAATAAAGTCATAAATAATTAAGTGGTCTACAGAATTCAGGAGCGATTCGAATTATACGTGTAATTCAAATACTCTTTTTCAGTGGAAAACTCGTGTCTATCCTGAAGGTAAAATAAACAATATAGACGTTTAAATTTTCTTGGAGCGATTTGGACAAAACTTTCTCAGCAGGAGCGATCACTCCGAAAGGCGTAACTAAATAACTTGGAGAGGCATTTCTCCAAACCTTGCGCCACTCGGAGTGTTAGAAAACAGCGAGTGAAACCAATTTCACTTTCCACACTGTATATAATCGATTATTTCCTTTAAACACGGTCGATCGCGTCCGACGGGTTGATTCGTAACTTAATTAATTCCTAAACTGTATGTGTCCCAATGTTTGTTAAAGCATGTACCTAGTGAATGCAAAACAATCAACAACGAAAATATTGACATCATGTACCTATAATGATAACTTTTTGGTTGTTTTAAATGTATTGAAAATTATTGTTTTGAGTGCTAGATGAGAAATAGGACATCGCAATATTTTCTGTTTTAACTAATTCTTTTGTCTACATTCTTCTATACAACTTTGGAACATCTAAGTAGTATAGGAGAATTGAGAAAAAGTGTTCTAAAATGTACAGATGTATTTATCATTTCAAATGTAATTGTAAGGATTTTTTTCATTTTGATGTAGATTGTAGTTTCCATCTCGAATTATACTGTGTAACTGAACTCAATGAATGCGATGGAATAAATCAAATTTCAAATCGATTTTCCCTGCGGAAAATATCCCCTGATATTCACTGAACGCTTATTCTTTGCAGTATGAGTAACTTCAAAAATATAGCTCATTTTATCCAAATGAGTCACGTTCTAATTATTTTAAATAGCGTATTAGAATGAATACTTACTCACCAGTTAGGTCACACTATACCGTAACACGATCACAACATAATTTCTAACACGTACAACTATTATCAGTCTGTAAAATTATATAAAAGTTTTACAGTGTAATGCATCCAGTGTGTCATACATATAGTACTTCACACGTTGTGTCACAACCGTCTATTGAGAATCGAGACATCAGATGTAGATAAGAGCATTGCTAAAGTACACAACGGTTCAGAAATTGACCTTAATTACTGGTGTTATGATCGTACGCGATATGATTTATATGAATATATTTAGATCACTTAACACTTAGAGAGGCGCAAGTGCTGGCTTACCTCAGAACACCAATGCTGCACACTTTCTTATTCACCAGCCCGACGGAGACTGCGATTCGTCTAATTCGCGCTTAAGCAGCCCGTTCGTATAACCTCGATAAGCGTTTTTGCATTTCGGCCGTGATCGAACGCGGTAGGAAAGAAATACTCGAACCTACACTGAGATAGCTAGATAATCGATAAACCACTGCCGATCGACGAATATCTTTAAACATCATGATTTTTCATGCTTGAAGCTGAGTTTTAATTACGCACACAATATTATAAGTATTTTTTGTTTTATTTTTTGTTTTTAATGGGTTGCATTTAACAGCAACACATTGCTAAATCTTCCCCATTATACACATTACTACCTTCAACTCTGCACATGTAACTTTTTATTTATGTAACGTATGATAAAGACAATAGTACATATTAATATATATTTGTTAATGGAAATACATAAGACGCGATATGTATTAGTATTCGCACTTTACGCGACTCCAGGTTTGGTGAAATACCCATCAAAGTTAAATAGTTAGGCCTTTTTGAGGGATCGCCTCTGCGGAGAAAGTTTCATTCAACTCACTCATTGTCAGTCGTGGACCACATTATAACACGTTTATTCCGACGGTTTCTCACGCGAGGATACAAAACAACCAATTGTAGTTTTATATTCTTTACAAATAAGAATTGATTCGTATCACTTATATTAATATGTTTACTGAAAAGACTTAAATGCTTTGTTGTGGCGGAAAAATCAAAAAAATTTTCTCTGCAAATTCAGAGAAAAATTCACTTCACTGATTGGTCGGGTTTTTTTGTTAATATCTCGATAACGAGACCCTGGATCCCAAACCGATTAAGGACATTTCGATGTCTTTTTGGATCAGGATATTGTATGTTCCGGGATGTTCCTCAATTCTGTCGCTGGGACCTAAAAGGTACAGGGTTGGAACACCTGTCTATTACACCGTGATCTCGACCGAAGGATTCCAAGAAATGTTGGGGATAGTCACCAGGCGTACTACGCATGGTAAAAACAGGACAATAACGACGAATTACTGTATTTGCAGAAAATACCATTACCGCTTATTACTGTACATTAACCTTCAGTAGACAAACAATAGAATTCTGTATCCTTAGTCTACCTCTTCTATCTGGGTTTGTGTTTTAGAATAATAAAACAAAGTTTTGCAACACTGTGTATGATTCAATTTTAACGCGAATGTTTGTTTTACATCACTGGTTTGCAATTTTAAATTATCCAATTATAACTTTTAAAAAAGTTGGTTTATAATTTTATTGAGACAAAGTCAAATTCAGTCATTCTTTAGGTTGAGGGATTACTCCATTTTGTGCTGTAACTGTAAGCTCATGGATCTGAAAGAAATGTTGAGATTGTATATATATACCTATATATAGGGCATTAATTCGTTCAAAATATGTCAGGAAATGTCTACTCTCGTCTGTATTTGTTCTTACACTGCTTACCTCTACACGTTCTGGCGTTCCTAAAGCATAAATCACTGCATCAGCGATGTCCTGTTCTTGTAGAATATACCGTTTCATGGACTCGTCTTCATTCTTAATGAAATCTAATAACATATCTGTTAAAACTGCTCCAGGACTGATATTCTGTTGGAACATAAACATATTACAAATATCTTATTATTTCCTTAACTTACACAATGAATGGAGTCAATAAAATTACCATAAATTTATTCGTTAAATTATCGTTTAATGTTATATAACATTAATTATAAAAAGGGTCGCGACAATTTGATACAATCGCGTTGTTGACACGATCCGTTTGGAAAAAAGGATTTTCAAAGACATTATCCTGACCATCGTAAAATGTTGTACTACAATGAGTAGGTACTAGGAAACGTCAAAAACATAGGGCAGAAAATACATACTTAACAAAGTTTTTTATTGTGCTCCACTACTTATTGTTAGGTAGGGATGTTATACCACTTGGTAATATGAAAATAAAAGCGGGGAGGGGGGCACCGGAACATGTAATCAGGTATATTGTGAGATAACACTGTATCAGTCATTATATTGACACATGAAAACAGGGTTCCCAGGTGATCCAGTAAAGCTGCGTATTCACCTGTGCATTCGCCCCGAACGTGCATCAGACGCGCACCAATTGGCGAACTGTTCGGCGCGCGTTCGGTTCGCCAATTGGTGCGCGTCCGATGCACATTCAGGGCGAATGCACAGGTGAATACGCAGCTTAAGCCGTACTTGCATATATGACGTCACTTGGCTAGGACTGGCTTAGCGTTGGTATGACGTCACGGCGTCGCCAACACTATATGTATAAGTGTTCCCTTTTTCCTACACCATACGACCAAACAGAAGACATGTACGACGTCATATGGGCCAGCACACCGCCATTTATCCAGTACGCCTGGCAACCCTGCATGAAAATGTCGAGACATTGAGGTGACAATTTCTCTACATTAAGTCTTACCGTAATTTTAATGGGTAATTTAGCTTGTATCATTTCGTGACGAAGTTCCGTTCCCAAAGCTCTCAGACCATATTTAGTAGCACCGTACATTCCAAGTGGGATCTGTATGGCTTCTGCGTAGAGTCCAGCTATGCTATAAATTGTAGGCGTGCATACGTATAGTTGCGGTTTCAAACCCTGAGACGTTAGATGTTGGAACATAATCCCTTCAAATTTGTAATTTTTCAATTCATGTTATACAGCAGGCCTGCCCTTTAGGGTGAAAATACCTCCTCTTGTTCTGGACCCCGGGCATAAATGCGAGGGTTTTGGGACAACTGCAAGAGTATGTGTGCGCCTATACCTACGCGTGAGGCCCAGCTATATGGGCTCGTGGTACAAGCCAGTATGGACGCACGCACAGTCTTGCAGTTCACCCGCAGCCAATACTGTGGTTAGCAATGTAAAAGTTCCGTACTCCCCGCACTTCCTGAGTCCCAGAAGTTAAGGAGGTATTTGCACCCTAAAGGGCAGGCCTGTTATACAGTAATGACTCGTTACTAGATCACAAATTGGGTCCGGCAAAGATCTTCGAATAAGGTGTAGCACCCAATTGCCATCTGGCGTGTATGTTACATTTTTCCCGAAACAAGGTGACGATTCGGGACCGAACGTCATCTTCTTTCGAAACGGAGAATCTTTTTGACTTGCCTTTATTGAATGAGAAAGATTAGGAATAAGTGAAAGCCACGAAGAGGGCGAAATGTAATGGCGTTCACAATCAGTTTCCAATCGCTCATTCACAGTCCATTTGCAAACCTAAATCTTGCTTCTTGATATCGATATGATTCTGAAGAATTTTCTAGCGTTGATCTTACAAATTAGTGTAACCAAAACGAAACAAAAGCAAGACACTAAACATTGAAAACGCAATAATTTCAAGACGCAGGACCGTTAAGACTAAAATATTTGCAAGATTGTACATGACTACCAAAAACGCAAGGGTATTGCAAAACGTTCTGGGATCTTTTCAGTTCCGAGCTTTAAGTCAGGACGTTTTGACAGCTCATTTTCGAGAAAAGTTAATTAAGATTGGCAAAAAAAGTGTAGCTACAGATTTTTCAAGTTGCATTTGTAAGGATAACACTAAAAATAATTAAACACGATCGAACAATGTAGGTACATAGTCAGGAATTTAAACTTTGTTGTTCAATGTAAGTTAACCTTCGTATCTGTGCTACATATATATAAAAATTTACATACCTGTTAATGTTGATTATATGTCCAGGCACATTACGCTTCCTGATAGACTGTGAAAATTCTCGGGCACAAATTGTTGGACCAAGTAAATTGGTTTCTATGAGTTTAAGATATTCCTCAGTTGGTGAGTCTGTAACAGAATGTAATATATACTTATAACTCATGTCATATTTAAACTCAAATAATGTTTTATCCTTTCTGAATTTTTATTGTGTGTATATATGGCACATGCTACCCGTAGATGGTGACAAGCTACTTATGTTACGAACATGCAAAGTCATTTGAAACTCAAACACGGTTCAGTTTTCGGCACAGGATTCTTTTAATCAGTTTAGTGGGTACTATTTACCATATAAATCCTTTTATTTAAAACCCTGTATACCAGATCACGGGTAAATTATAGAACACTGTACAACTACACCTTACTGACAATAAGTGAGAAAAATTACAATCTTCTAATTAATCCTCTAATTACGTATCTCCGTTAATTATTATTATATATGGCTGATTTTTTTTACAACTAAGTGAAATGTTGTGTGAAATGGCAGTTTTTTAAGTCCCGTTTCATAAAAATTAGTAGAGCATGTCCGAAGTCAATTGCGCACGAAAAATATTCAACCGATCGACTTGGCCTTGTGCATAGAACGAAGTGTACAAGGTGTTCCTTTTAACGGTCTTCGCGATATTTTAGTCCTTTGCCACACGGTGGGGAAAAAATTTTTAACAAAAATTTATCTGTATTAAGTGAAGTCTGTTCGGCACAGACGCCTTTTCCTGAAACTTTGATTAAGAATGTATACTAATCGAGCTCAATAATTACTGCTATTTTCACTTTTAAAAGTTTGAATAAAAATATGATCAGTATCCTCGTTGAATACCTCTTAATGTTTCCTACAATATTATCAAACCAAAATCATTTGGTTCCATTTAAAAAACATAATGTCACCCAGATTCTGCTATGAAACATATTTTCAAAATGTTTTATATTTCCTTACGTTACCCACTTGATACAGATAAATTATTGTTAACAGCTTTCTTTGGCATATTATCGCAACCGAATAAAAAATGACGCGGTCTGCTAGAGCGAACATCTTGCATATTCGATCTAAGCGATCGTTGCTTTGAAAGGAATAGAAATGAGGTGATGATTAGAAGCAAAATCTTTTACCAATGACTGGCATTTGACTGACGGCTCCAGCGTTGTTTATAAGAATATCGGCGCCGTCAAATTCTTTTTCAACGAATTGAAACACTTTCAGGATATCTTCCTCTTTCCTGATATCGCATTGGACGGGATAGAATTTTTCCTTGCCAAGTGTCGTTGTTAGATCCCGAAGCTTGTCCAATCTCCTCGCTACACCAACTACCTTAACACCATGATGAACAAGACTTTTTGCAGTTGCTGCACCGATCCCAGAACTCGCGCCCGTCACGATTGCTACTTTGTTATTCCAACGATCCATCGTTCGCGACAGCAGTTTACAGAATGATCTATCTGTGCAATCCGCCGCCTAGTTTATAGTTTGTATAGTGATTCAAGTCTCCTGCAGAATGTTCTAACCAATTAGATACGGAGTCGTTATATCACTCAGAGTTCAAAGATTACTCAGCACACATGTACCTAACAACGTTTAACGGTGACTAACTAGTTGTTCCTCTATTATGCAACGTGTCGCGGCTTTGTTATGCGCATGATGTAAACACGTTCCTTTAATCTTGTAACAGGAAATGTGCAACAAGATAACACGGTACTTCAAACTTTGTTGCGTGAAAATTAATCTAGAATGAATTGAAGGACGATCGTGGAGTACACTCTATTGCAAACTTTATTCACAATGCTGAATGTGCGGTGAGTCGAAACGCTTTGTATCGCGTAGCATTCTGTACTGACTCCTCGAGTCAAGATCATCCTTTGTGAAGCGTTGCTTCTTTTTTCGAGGCTGTTGCAACTTTCGTGCATAACTATCTTATTGGACAGTTCCTCGTCATGGCGAGGAATTCTGTTGCACTGATTGGCCTGTTGTCTGTAGCTTGTACCCAGCATTTGATCGCTTGGTAACTTTCTCCAAGGGCTCGCTTTCTTCAGCTGGAGAAAGTATTGCATTTTGCAGCGACGCAGTGATGCAGGTAGTAACTTGAGACCCACTCGAGAGATGTGTAAAGCAACACTCGGCGAGGATCCAAACCGTCAAATCTGGTCTCGATGATTCACTTTGGTCACCTTCCTACACGTTCTAAAATGTCCTACAATCCTAATCGCACTGATTAGTTTATCTAGATAAATATTTTTGCACAGATATCTCATGTACTTGTAAAGGTAGTATTAGTTATCATCTGCAGCGTGTGATTTTTTTATCTATCGCATCCACGATCGACGTTGTATTCAACTAAAACAGGAAAATTAATTTGAATCAATGTAGTTATAAATCCTAACAGAAGAAACCATAAAAATATAATTAAATAAAATAGCATGTTTATAAACCAACTGTTGATACTTTTCATTCATTTTTCGACTTGTAAAAGTCGTGGAAAAATAGCTATTGCAAAGTTAATTATATGAGTGGTGACCGGAAGGCAGCTAATTTAGATACGAGTAAATATTGAAGTCCGTCAGTCCATCCAGTCATAACATATCTTGGAAGCCTGTTTAACCTGTTTGCTGTGGTTTGGGATACGTATGTATGTACGTCTCGTACCAGGTTTTGTGCTCAGATATTGATACTGTAATACATGCTCTAACCGAGAAATTCTACATTTTTACATCTCTATTAACGATACTTTTACAATTAGAAAGTTAGGTGGTGATGCATACTTTCTGATTTTCTAGAAAACACCATAGGGCATAGGAGTCTAGAACCGCATCCACTGCAGGACATTAAATGACAATCTTTCTGGTCGATTTGGAACCACAACGGAAAAGAGAAATTTCTACCATATGCATGTACATACAGGGTGTTCATAAAAATGTAGAACAGTTTTTTAGGATCGGTTCTACTCACAAAAGTAATAAAAAAAGTTGGCATACGCAAATGTCCAATAACACTTAGTTTTACAGTACTGTCAAACGAGGACCGAACACAGACAGCATTGCACATATTCCATATACATAGCACCACAGCAAACAAGGAACACACGGGAACTGTTAATAGATGTGGAGAACCTACAGACCATGTGCACGTTCAATCATTACTACTATTATTACACAGAAAGAAGGGTACTTGCAGGCGGTGGAGTCCGCCGCAGTGACGATTCGTTTTTGTCACCGAATGGTGCACTGTCATAAAGACAGGGCACACGTATTTTTGTTATTGGCGGAATCAGCCACATCTACTTACTACAATGTAACAGATGAAGATTCAGGCGAAGCTAGCGACGGATTGCACAGTGTAGGCGAAAGGTGGGATAGTTGATCACAGTTTTTCTTTTTTATTAAAATAATAATAATGGTTTGCTTTGTTTATATTTAATTATTTGAGTTGTGATATAAACTGATGTGATCATGTATCCCCGCTGATCAACTATCCCACCTTTCCCCTACTGCCTGCCAGCAGCCTTCTTTCTTTGCAGTAATACCACGTGTGTGGTAAATCCATATATTCCCCCTTTATTTTCAAAACATTTTCCTGGACCGAAATCGTTGTTTGATTGCATAATACGTATAACAGCATAATGTCCCTTCAATAAATTGAGTTACAGCTTCAAACAAGGACGACACGTGACGGTGTTCTCACAAAACAGATACGGCAATAGCAAATAGATAATGACTGTAGCCGCTGCCCCTCCCACGTATATGTTTTATTTACAGCTAATAACCCGACTCGTTGAATAGAACGACATTATGCACGATTACGCCAGTAAGATAATAGATTTTCGTGTAACAGGGAAATTCTTTGACCGGTGTAATTGCGGCACGAATAATGGCCACGGAGTACGAAATGATTGAAGGGGTTCGACAGACATTACCATTTTTCGTTTTTACCGTTTTGATGTGTATCTACTGCATCTGCCCAGTTATTCCAGTTTCGCCATGAAAAGGGAAGAGGTGGACAGACGATACTTGAACCGTAACAAGGTGCTTTGTCGGTTCGCAGGTGTATGGCCGTATCAGACAAATATAAGCAAAATCGTAGCACGAACATTTGTATACTTTATTGCTCTGTCGGCCATGTATACCATGGTAAAAATGTTTCACAAACAGTTCAACAGTTCACATTCGTTATTCCTAATCTTAATTGACTGATTTACTATCCAGCGTGAAAATACTGTATGTGTTATCGAACCTATCCAAACTCTTAATTTATCAGTTATTGTGCTATCGTCATTTACAGATTTTGAGGATCATAGTATTTTTCAGTCCGGATATCATAATAGAGCAATGCCCCTACCTCGTTGCAGCGGCCGGAATCATGATAAAGCTTGCTAATTACATTCTGAACTATGACAAGGTGAGGAGATATTTGCCCATTGTATTCATTTCTTCGCTGATAGATGAAATTAACGAAATTACAGTTGGTGAACCTTATTAATGACATGTACAACGATTGGGATATAAAGAGGCCACCAGCCGAGACTGAAATTATGGACGTTTATGGGAAAAGAGGAGTGTTACTCACACTTGCCTATATATGTATGTAAAATACTTCATTGTTATGTTAGTTCATTTCTGTGGGAATTCGCGGAAATGCTATTCGAAACAGACCTAGTTACATGTGACCAGGCCTGTCCAAGGGTATGCTCTCGGAGGCACGGAGCCAGGCCCAAGAGCGAAAGGCCTTCTTGGAGGGGGAATCTATGAACGCTACCTATCCCCACTCTTTTACGGCTGCCGTTCTTGCCGTCGCTCTTGCCTTCGCTCGCAACCACTCGCGGCCGCTCTTCGAGGGCAAGAGCAAAAGTTGGACGGGCCTGCATGTGACAGTTACAACTTCTCGCTAGAATTACTTTCGGTGGTTAAAAATTTGAGTGGCGTCCGCGTGTTTCTGGGTCGAGCACTAAGGGTGGACCTTAGTTACTCATGTTGATAAATAATTTTGAGCTTTTTTGTGGGGACACCCCCAGTATTGTGCCATTGGGAGAAAAAATAATGTGTGCAAAATTTGATATCGATCGGAGAACGGGAAACCGTGCCTCATCGCATTTCAATATTTTCTATACCTATTTGTAACTCGTTTTTTCCATTGTAGGTACTATATAGTTAATATATATTTTTATATATCGTTGAATTTGTCTTTTTACGCTCTATAAAAATATAGAATCAAAGTATAAGATCACTTAAAAAAAAAACATCATGACCCTCAAATCTAAAAAATTAACTATCAAAAAATACTTTTTTCTTTGGCATTATATTTACGTTGTCAAACAGTACAACTGTCGTCTAAAATTTTTTTCATATAATTATAAATAACAGATTAAAGGGATAAAAAATATTAACGGTATATTACAATGGAGAAAAACGTGTTACAAAAATAAAAAAATTTCAAATGCGATGAGGCACGGTTTCCCATTCTCCCATCGATTTCAAATTGTGCACACATTATTTTTTCCCCCCATGACACAATCCTGGGGGTATCTCGAAAAAATTTGAAAGTAAAAAAATAAGGTCCACCCTAATGTGCATACTGTACAACAGGGCTGGGCAACCCGCGGCCCATTCTCCGACTTGCTTTCTCTGCTGGGCCGCAGGAGAACGACCCCCACCATACTCCGGCTGACTGGTAGTGGGGAGTGGTAGTGCGGCCCGCGGGGACGAACAAGTTGCTCAGCCCTGCTGTACACCAGGCCTTCCCAAGTAGGGGAAATCTGCTCCTGGAACACATGTTTCGGGTCTCCCTCCAACACTCCCTCTCTCAGAGGAGACAGTAACGCCGCTAGGAAGCAGAGAGAGAGGACAGTAGGAATCGTCCCACCTTAGCTGAAAGCGCAGCGTTGGAAGGAGAACCGAAACATGTGTTCCAGGAGCAGATTTCCCCTACTTGGGAAGGCCTGCTGTACACGGTATGGTAAACTTGCCTAAATCGTACCCCTTAAGAACAAATGCTTATTACATGAAAAATAACGGAAAGTGAAGCAAAAATAGTGGTAATCGACTCGTTATTAATAGAATAAACAGTTTTATAAACTCAAACTACAAAAAATAATCAACTTCTATTCATAAAAACGATTTATTTTTTATATGGAAAAGTACGATTTAGGATTAATTTTTCTGGGAGAGTTTGCTTTGCACGCTTTGTACAAGACTTTGTCGTAGAAGTGATCACTCGGGAAGGCCTGGCCGGCACAAAGTAGCATTTTTCAGAAATTTGCACCATACACCGCGTTAATAAGCCTCCCACTGAGACATGTGTAGTTTCCTTTTTCTATTTCTTTCCTAGTTACCGCCCTGTTCGGCACGATCGTATTTATAATGATGCCTACTGCGATCGGTATCATAGAGTACTTTGGTCGAAGCGAGAACGGAACGGCGCATAGATATTACATTTACCCGGCACATTATCCCTTTGACGAAGACAGATACTACATATATTTCTGGACGCACATGGCGATTGGAATATGTGTGGTTTCGATAGTGTATACCGCCTGTGATACATTATACATGTTCGGCGTGCAGCATGCGTGCGGATTGTTGGCAGTTGCTGGGTAAGTAATTTGTAGCAATCGATTTTTAATTAAAATTCACGCGAAACCATTGCGTGTTGGGGTGTCAGCATTAATCCTCGTAGATACCGTTTCAAGAGTGCCATCGAGAATTACGCTTACGACGAGAAGGAATCAGTTATGATGATGGACATGGCGTACGAAAAAGTATGCATTTCGATTCACGGACACAAACGCGCTCTGAGGTCGGTGAACTATTTTGCAAATCTCTTCGAATGTTTAACCAGATGAAAGTTATTTGTTGATTGCGCATACTGTATAGTTACAGAGTAAAAATAAACTTGGTTACATGTTTCAATCAGTCGCGGCCTAATTGTATGCTTATGTGTTTACTTTTACGTCTCACATCCACCTTTAACAATGCAGATTTATCCAGCATATCCATGAACTCCACTCGAGTTATCTCGCAATTGTAGTCGTACTAGTGATCGCAGCGTTCAGTATCACGCTAGTAAAGGTAAAGTACTGATTCGTAGGAATGCATATTGTATATTATTACATGAAATTTTCTGCAATGGTCGTGCAACGAATTGTTTGAGGTCAGACGTCACTAACGGAGGTGGGTTTTGAGTTCTACAAATACGTAGGATTTCTGGTGGTTCAGCTGATTCACCTGTTTTTCCTGACCAGTCAGGGGCAGTTCGTACAAAATGCCTACGATGAAATTTACAATGAAATGTCAGTATTGAATTCAGTAGTGAGCCTTATGTGAACGGGCCTTACAATTTGTTTGGGTTGCGTGATCGTGTTGCTGTTTGCAGGTACGGGGGCAAGTGGTATAACAGTTCGCGCAAGATACAAATGTTGTACCTACTGGCATTAAGGGGAACCCTAACTGCTCCCGTTTTTACAGCCGGCGGTCTACTGCCGCTAACACTGGAAACTTTTGCAGAGGTAATTTGTTAACTGCTACGAAGTGACGTTAATTAGATAGATGACATACTTATGTTTTACTCTCAGGTGTTGAAAGCATCCGTCTCGTACTTTACGGTATTGAAGTCCCAATAAACAGCGGAACATTTGAAATTAGACGACAATACTGGATGCATCTTGTAAACACATTAAACGAATGCGTTTTAAAGTCATATATGACATGTTATATTTTATTAAGATAAACCATTTTTTATATAATAGCGTTCGGATATAGAGAGGTCCGTATTACGTGCGTATAGACAATACGTCCTGCCGCACAGTTGTTCCAAATCGCTAAAAAGCGGCAAACTCCGCAAAATGTACTTCAATTTAATTAGAAATCGGTGCTAGCGGGGTTTTGTGGTCGCTGATTACGAATCTGAACTTCAATTTTTTTAAAACGAAATGGCGAATCTAATATGCCGGACCAGTAAATCAGAAACATATCAAATTTGGTCTAAACTCATTATCCTACAGGATCAGCATGTTAATAGGTAGAATGGCAACAGCACATCACCGACGCACAAATACGGCAAATATGGAATAAATATATGGACGATTTGCGACTCTACTAATCTAGGGGAAAAAGTCTACTCTAGTCTACTCTACTAATCAGGGGAAAACCCAGAAAAGCAGCAAGGACAACATGTGGTGGAACAGTTAACCGACATGTGGACAAATTCCGGACGGTCTGTTACCAAGGACAATTTATTTACGGATATAACGTTAGCGGAAGAATTATTAGATAAGAAAATATTTTTAGTCGGAACCGTTAGAAAAAATAGACTATCAATAGACTATCAATAGACAATAGACTATCAGTCACTAATTTTTCTCCTCCTGCTAAAATAAACACTTGCTGAACGGTCCTACTCTTCTTCTTCTTCTTAATCTCGTTGTCGTCGTCTTGGTCGACGTTGCTTATTCATACTCTTCCTGGCTCGAGTATTCGAGGAAACTGACAAAGCATCGAATATCCCGAAATTCAAACCGACCCTTCTGAGTAACTGAAATTCAACAAAGGAACACTGACGGCCGCCTCGAGAATCCTAATGGCCATTGAGACGGCAGATCAAATACATGGTGATTGGTCCTTGTCTGCTGGGGAAGGGATCGTCGGGGAAGGCTAGCTGGAGAGAGTCGAACGAAGGGAAATATAAAAGATGCTGTCTGCAGCGATCGAGTCACTTGTTCCTCGAACCTTATCGTGTCGCAAGTGAAAGGGAAGAGATCGTCGGAGAAGGCTAGCTGGAGAGTAACACATCAGACGTCCTCTACTCAAACCAACAATGGAGAAAAAGGCTACGTCACCTGTAAATAAGCCTGCTACGTGCTCCAATACTATCCAAACCGCTCCGGCTTGTGTTGCTCAACTGCCACTAGCAACGGCAAACCCAAATTCTAAGCAAAGTACAAAACCCCCACCCCTCTACATCTCGAACTTCTCATATAATATTCGTGACTTTGAGCGTGAAATCGCAAAAGATTTCGGAAAATCCTTTACTATTAAATACCTTGTTACATACGCAGATTTATCTTTGATTTTCTAACTCTTTCGGGTGTCCGGAATGCACGTGACCCGACGGGGTCACCGTTTTCGGTAGTGGTGTGATGCAACCCAGTTTTCCCCCTTTACCCAATATTCAATGAAGGCACTCATGTCCCCACTACTTTCTAGCCAAATTTCACCGTATAAAAAGGGACACGAATCCACACTCGCGGGCTCATTTCAAGTATAATACGTTTAGACGAAAGAGGCTTGTGGGATCGAGTAACTTCTTCTTCAACTTAAGCCATACAGCTCAGAATGTTATTCCGTTTTAAGAAATGTCCGAATATTTTTTTCATGAATCACTATATGTATGGGTAGAAGTAAAAAAACCTAATTTTCATGTTTCTGTTTCAGCTAAGAAAACAAGTCAGAAAATTAAAATTTTTACGTTATTGCTACTAACTCAAGTTCGAAAAAATGTGGGCCAGTCCGTTGTTGCTCTCATTGCCTCAATTTATCTCCTACAATATTCATACATAATTTCGAATTTACTGGAGGAGCGTTGAACATAGAATATCACAAGTTAAGCCTCTTCGAAAGTAGCCTCTTCTTCAGACATAAGGAAAGTTTGCTGTTCCTTGATCCAGGATGCGAAGGCGGATACTCTGGTGTATACGTCGGGTATTCCAAGGGCGCACGGTTTTCCATAGGAAACGATACCTACTTGTACACCATTGACAACGAGAGGGCCACCAGAGTCACCCTAAAGATACAAAAAAATATCATAAATTACAGAAGAAACGTTTCAAAAATTTGATGCAGCTGTGATACGTTATACAGCACTATCTTAGTATTATACGTTATGGATGCTTGATAATTCAGTTTCCTCAAGTGCGCTTTACGCTCCACTCGCACGTTGCTTGTACATTTAATATTATTTTCACAACAAAGTATCTGATATTAGTAAGAATCATTAATTCAACTTACTTTGCATGCACCCTCGCCGTATTTGGTGAATGTGCAGATGTGAGAGTCTAGCACATCCGCGTGGGACTGTTTGCACTTCGCCTGAGACTCGATCATCAAGTTTATATATTGCAGAGTATTGGGAAGAGCTGCGTTAACCTGCAGGCAAAATTAATATTTAATGAGTTTCTCTGTGCTCGAGTTTCACTCCAAAACAGAATAATTCCATTTTCGTTATATTCTTCCCATCGTGTGTGACTCACTACCCTTGGAACCCTTATATTTGATATTGCCAAAATTGCAATCAGAAAATTTACTTTCAGTCACAATGCACGCGTCTTCGAGTATTACTGTAACTTTAAAACAGCATCTGTCACTGACCTTAATCCTTCCCCATCCAGACAGAATGCAGGATGATCCTTCGTAGGTGTTACTACCCGATGCCAGTGTGATCGGTTTTACATTGGCTGACATGGCAATGTTTCTATCGACGCGAATCAATGCCACATCGTTAATGAGCCGGGCAGAGTTGAAGTTGGGATGGGAAACAATCTTCTCCACTTGATAAGCGTCTCCGTTGCTGCTCAATTGGTTCGTTCCAACATGGACAGTCACGGCTTTTGGGCTGAACAAACTGTCGACAGATATAATGCTCTAATGAAGAAACAGCAATTCAACCTTAAAGGTTTTAAAATTGTTAAAAAGTTTCCGGTTCAAATGAAAACTGTTTAAGCTTTCCACGATTAGTCATGGAGAGTTTAAATCTTTCAACACGTATTACGTTTAGAAATCAACAACTATCGACCCTCTGAACAGCAATGTCCGTGAAACTACCCTGCGACGCAATGAGCTGCTGTGAGGATGTGACGTGAACTGATGATAGATCCACCGCAGAAGTGGCTTCCACTTTCCCTCAGGGATACTTGGTATGGGAATTTTCCGACGGGTGCATCTCTGCCACCAACAATCCGAGGTCCCGGCAGGCCTATGTTGGCGAAATCACATAAATGGTACTACTTTTGCACTCGGTATTCAATTTTGGTTCTACTTAGTCACTAGGAGCATGCAAATACTGTCGACTTATTGTCACTTTAATACTACGTATTCAGTGAAAATAGAGAGTAGAAAGAAAATGTGATAGGAAAGCACAAGATTTTTTTAAAATAAATGGCTACATCTGGTAGACATAATGAACACTGACTACTGAAAGTTTTATTTCTTTTCCGTCTGATTCGTGTCACTTGAATTATCTTCATGGTACGTTTATATAGTATGTTAACAAATTAGACCATAATAAAATATTTATAAAACGTTATACCTTCGCGAAATTGAAATGTTTGATAGATATTGTCTGTAATTGTTTTTACTTACCGTGCGCGACGACTGCCAGGCAGACAACGAGGGCAACACTCAAACTGTACATGATGGCAGGAAGTGCTATGTACCTTACAGAAGCTCTACTGACCAATTTATACACACACCGGGAGCGTACATCGCCTTGATAAGGATAAACAAAAAATATTAGATTTTTATCTGCGGCGTGAAAAATCACACTAGTAAGAATGACGCACTTGATATTTGAAACTACAGACGCTTTGATTGTCAGAACAAGGCGGAGTCGATAATATCGGCTATCGGATTCTTTTTTCGAGAAAGCGGAGGTAATTAATGTGATAAGGCAATTAAACACGTGCGCCGTAGTTCTCTAATGGCCACTATCTGTGAGAATTACGATCGATGATAGACGTCGATTAATCAAATTATTTAATTGTAATTTTACAACACAATTTTTTAATTATGAGATCTTGTAGAATGTCCCCTAGAGGTGGTTTAATCATGACGTCAACGATTAAACGATTCGAACTGTAATATAATAGATACTGTAGTTGAGGTATCTGCAATGAAAGAAATATATTTGCGATAGTTCTTCCGATTCTTTATACGAATAATATTTTATTTTCTTATCGGTATAACATAACCGACTAGTCGGTGCCTAGTCGGTACATCTCTAATACCAATTAATTGATATTATTAATAATTCTAAATAATTAATTAATTATTTAGAGAACTGAACAGTTTTGGGATCCAAAACGGTTCAGTTGAGGTCATATAAAGGTTCTGATTAAAACGGTTATGGAGAACCTTTATTCCGAATAACTGTTATGAAGAACCGAAATTTCCAACTATTATCTTTTCAAGCTTTAGTCACAGCATTGTAATTTACAATAAATGCAGTATCATTCAGTTGCAAGCGATAAACTATAGTGTATAGCTATTTTGCGCAGCAGATAGTGATATATATATATATATTTAACAGTAATTTTCCACGATACCGCTTCGCTGGTATGCAATTAGGGTTTATACAAAAACCGATTTTTGAAAAAGCAACGTATATAGTGTTTATGTATCTAAAGAAACAAATCAGTAGTAACTTACTAGTTCCACTTAGTGTGGAATTCCCACTTAGTGTTCCAAGCCGTTCCATATAATTATCATGTACATTGGAAATTTCACCATCATTGAGCTACCCATAAATATGGATCAATCGTGCTCATGTTCTGGTCGATTTCATTTTTTATAGAAAGTAACAAACTGAGATGGTGAGAAGATCATATTTTCATAGTTGAAAAATAAGCTCCACACTACGGTGCATGGGTGTAGTAGAATGTGTCCGTGAGGCGCTGTTGCCATTTTACCTGTTCACGCGAGCGCGGGTTACAGGATAAAACGCTGTCCCTGTAGATTGAAATGTGCTACTTTTCGTAACGCACGTCGATATATTCCCGCGCAAGAATAACCTATAGCTCATTATTCCTTGCTCTTATTAAATACCTCAATATTTTTATTATTGTTGTCTTTTACATATCTGTTCCATGACGACACTCAACCGTGAAACTGATATGTATACGCAGACCTTTATCAGGTTGACGTCATATTCCACAAGTGCCCGATGACTTATCGATAAGAGTATATCATCACAAACGAGGTATCCAGAAACGCAGTAGCGTTTCAAAGCCAAGTACAGAGTCAGCGTTTTATCCTGCAACCTGCGCTCGCGCGAACTTGGTAAAATGGCAACACCGCCTCACGGACGCATTCCATTACACCCATGCACCGGTCCAGCGCAGAGCTGCCAGCGACTGCTGGACAGCAGTGATACCCGAGCTTCGAAAATTTTAGCGTCGCAAAGAGCTAGGTATTGGGAATTTCCCGGCCCAGGTAATCGAGCCGCGCGCTCCACTTTTATGATCGGTTTACCACTCGCACCCCAGATTACTGTAATGAGGTTTGAAAATAATGGCGACTGATCTCGAACCCATCATTATTGGGGGATAGCCATAAAAGGCGTTGTTGGTGCGCTGAATAATCTCTAGACTCTTAGCGATACAACGCATTCAACTCTGATTGGTTAGGCCGTTCACCAAGAGAATGTGGAGATATTACTGTAGAAAGTCGCGACTTTCTAACCGACAGATTACACAGACATATCAGTCTGTAAAACGGAGCCGCGAACGATGGATCGTTGGAATAACAAAGTAGCAATCGTGACGGGCGCGAGTTCTGGGATCGGTGCAGCAACCGCAAAAACTCTTGTTCATCATGGTGTTAAGGTAGTTGGTGTAGCGAGGAGATTGAACAAGCTTCAGGAACTAATCGCGACACTTGGCAAGGGCAAATTCTACCCCTTCCAATGCGATATCAGGAAAGAGGAGGATATCCTGAAACTGTTTCAATTCGTTGAAGAAGAATTAGGCGGCGCTGATATTCTTATAAACAACGCTGGAGTCAGCACTCTAATGCCAATCATTGGTAATAGATTTTTCTTCTAATCATTACCTCATTTCTGTTTCATTCAAAGTAACGATCGTTTAGATTCAACTCAAAATCGTAGAAAATAAAAAAGATGCTCACACTGACAGTCTGTGTCATTTTTTAACACTTTGCGATAACGTAACAAAAGAAGCTGTTAACAATAGTTTATCTGTATCAAGTGAGCAACGTTAAGAAATACCAACAATTTCGAAAATATGTCACGGAGCAAAATCTGGAAAACATTGTTTTCTAAATAGAACCATATTGTATGATTTCATTTACTAGGTATTGCTGGGATTATTAAGTGGAATTCCATAAGCATACTAATGCACCACTTTTATTCAAGATAATATCAAAATTTCAATTGTGTAAATAGCAGTAGTAATTGGGCTCAATGTTTTAGTAATAAAACATAGTTAATTAGAGTTCTAGTAAAAGTGGTTTGTGCTGAACACACTTGAAGCATTACTATGTCACTATTCTAAATTCAATATTATTTTGAATGAAAGTGTTACATAATCACACTCGGTAAGTTTGACTCAATGTCCTCAACAATAATCACCAAAAGAATCATATGGTTCCATTTATAAAATTAAATATAATCGGCATACATATCAGTTTCATAGTTCAATGTCGTCACAGAATAGATGAAATATGAGACGAGGTATAATGTATATATTATATTTTGTTACAGACTCACCAACTGAAGAATACCTTAAAATACTAGAAACCAATTTACTAGGTCCAACAATTTGTGCCCGGGAATTTTCTCAGTCCATTAGGAAGCGTAATGTACCCGGACATATAATCAATATTAACAGGTATGTAATTTTTTTATACATATGTAACATAGATACGAAGTATCAACAATTTAGTTTAAACAATTTACTAAATTGTACGATCGTATTGAACTTTTTTTTAGTTATTTTTAGACTTATCTTTACGAATAAAACTTGAAAAATGTATAGTTAGGTACATTAATTCTTTTTGTCAATCTCAATGATCGACTTCTCTTCAGGGGCGGATCCATAGGTGGTGATACGGGCGACCCCCGCCCCCTAAGAGTAACAAAATGTAAAAATATTATGACATTCTCAGGGCTGCGTTTATACTTATGGAGGCTTTAGGCGCAACATCAGTATGAGGCCTCAAAACAACAAGTCTATTTCTACGGTTCTGTGAAATATGTACATACCTATAGGAAACAAAATAGATATTACAGCACTTCCTGTTAGTTTTATATTCTAAAGGAAGAACGATGGATTTCAAATGGAGCCGGGAAGCCTAACAAATTTTTCAGCTGCTTCTAATTTTTATATTATGAATTTAATATTTAAAAAGATGTACTTGATTTTGCAACTATAACGTATGCACACTTACAATTTACAGCATAGTTGGACTCTATGCAGAAGCCATAATGATACCACTGGGATTGTACGGTCCTAGTAAATATGGTTTGAGAGCTTTGGGTACGGAACTTCGTCATGAAATGATGCAAGCCAAATTACCCATTAAAATTACGGTAAAACTTAATGTACTATCGAAATTGTTATCTCAATGTCTCAATGATTGCACTTACTAATTTACCGTGACTCTCTTTGTACATAACACGTAAAATTACAAATTCATAATTATTGTTATATAATATTCGATGATAATTTGACGAATATATCGATGGTAATTTATTCAATTCATTTTGTTCCACAACAAAATCATAAGATTTTTATAATTTGCTTACGTTCCAACAGAATATCAGTCCTGGTGCGGTTTTAACACCAATGTTATCATGTCTCATAAGAACTGAAGACGACCTCCAGAGACTGAATCCTTTACAAGACAAGGACCTTGCTGATGCAGTGGTTTATGCGTTAGGAACGCCAGAACGTGTAGAGGTAAGCACAAAAAAATTTTACGTTGCATTACAGAAAGCAGACAATTCGTGATATATTTTGGAAGAATTAATGCCTCATATACCTACACATACATATACGATCTCAACATTCCTTTCAGATCCATGAGGTCACAGTTACAGCAAAACATGGAGCATCCCCTATTGCAAAAGAATCAATGAATTGCGGTGTGTCTGACTAAACTTATAAACCATATTTTTTAAGAGTTACAATAATGGATGTCGTAAATTGCAAGACTGTAATGTAAAACAAAAATACGTGTTAGAATCAAATTATACTTCTTTATATATATATATATATATATATTATTCTAAAACACAAAACCAAGCAGAATTCTATTCTTTGTCTAATAAAGGTTAATGTACAGTAATAAAGGGTGATCATATTTTCTGCAAATATTTTGTCCTTTAAATATATTCACCTCTTTCTCAAATTCCATCCTAAATTCCTTATAAAATGTTTTTCCACTGGACGTAGGTACGATATTTCATTACGTCAGTCAATGATCAGTTTCATGATTGAAACAAAATTGATCCTAAGAAAAACTCTGTCTAGGAAACTCTGTGTCGAAGTTTCATTCTCCTTCCAAAGCATCCTTTGAGAATTGTATTGGGTTGGCGAATAAGTTCGTAGCGTTTTATGTTTTCTTTTATCCTGGAACGATTTGTTTGCTGTTTGGCAAAGTGTTTATATGCATTCGAAAGAGCTTTTTCTGTTCTACAAAACTGTGATAATCGTTGTTTTGAATAATTTAATTTTTTATTATTTTTCAAGCTTAGAAATGGAATTTCCAGGAGGCAAAAATCAACATTTTCGACATCTGCTTTTCTTCGCTTTCATCGAAGTCAAAAAGCTGCCGCAGCCGCTCGGGAGATTTGCGACGTGTACGGAGAAGGTGTCCATGTCATAGGCAAGTCAATTGCGCGAAAATGTTGATTTTTGCCTCCTGGAAATTCCATTTCTAAGCTTGAAAAATAATAAAAAATTAAATTATTCAAAACAACGATTATCACAGTTTTGTAGAACAGAAAAAGCTCTTTCGAATGCATATAAACACTTTGCCAAACAGCAAACAAATCGTTCCAGGATAAAAGAAAACATAAAACGCTACGAACTTATTCGCCAACCCAATATATAAAGGTGGGGATTTATTAAAAGCCAATGCAAAATATAGAGCGGTTTCCTGATTATGCAACGCCTTCGAAGGAGATGTGTGTGGTCTCTGAATGCATGCTGTGCGGGGACGTTGCAGAAACAGTCACTTATTCGAGATAATAAATCCGTAAATCTCAAGTCTCCGCTGAGTTCAGCCTTACCGCTATCAATGGCACTTAACGCATCCTAAGGCCAGAACAGTTTCCTCAGAAAGCTGGTTGACATTTTCCAGGCACACCCCTGTTGCAACGTCGGTGCCGAGTTTTTTCGAAAGCAGGAAACATACTTAATTAGTAAAAAAAGAAATAGATTAAGTGGCAAAATTTTAGATCAAATTTTGTTTTTAAATAAACAATCAGTAAATACACTGTTTCTGTCATAAAATTGTACATTATTATTTTAAAACCACCCTCCATTTTCCACAGAGACACACAAAATAATTTGACTTAATAATTAATAGGTACTTATATTTTAAAAGTACTTGCAAGTTTTACAACATTCAAAAAAAGACTAAACGTCTAAGACTTCCCACAACTTCCTATCTCAAATAAGAGTCGAAGCGATTCAAAACTTTCATCCGGAATTGGGAAAGAACTTCGAGACTCGGTAGTATCGAGATCTCGCCCGATCCCTCCGAATTTTTCTGACCCGTTCCTCGGGTTCCCGAGCCTCGAAACTCGAAACGATCCGCACACTCCTATTCAAGACCTATCAAGACTTTCAAGAAATGTTTGGTTCGAATAATAGTCGAAGCGGTTCGAAATTTTCATCCACTATTCGAAGCGATTCGAAACTTCTGTCCAGGATTCGAAGTGATTCGAAGCTTTCGAAGCTAGTATGCGAAGCTATGTAGTTTACATAGGCTACATACAGTTACATACATATCTAACAGGTAGGTAAGCGCAACCCTCAGGGTCAAGAAGACGTCGCCCGAACAAAGTTTATGACTTTATGACTTTCGGCCTTTCTCGACCGGAGTTTTTTCCCTTACAGGACACCGGCAATTATAGGAAGCGAGGACAGAATTTTAAGTGGTTTTGCCAGACAAGCCGCTGCCCGCTCGACGAAACATGGCATGCAGATGTGGAAGGAAAAGTTGAGCTATTTACTATCCACGCCTGGCCTAACTGTAGTTTGGAAAGCTATTGAATGCAATCCCAGGCTCTCGTACGCCTTCTGAGTTTAGACATCAGCTACTACACTTCACCTGAAAAGTATTTTGTGTCATTCTAGTATACTGATAAAATAAATTGTTGTTTTCTCGTAGCTGATAGTACTCTACAGCCGGCCGTACATGGACACTGTCGCATTGTCGTACGACCGACTGAAATCGGTCGATTGGACGACAATGATTTTGTCGCTGTGCGACATCTAATTAGGTTATTACTCTTCGATGACATCAGCGATAATAGCGAAGAAAAAGAAAGATTTGTTTCTCGACGCTTTTATCGTTAGTCATCTCGCTACTCCAATGTAAACAGTTTCATTATAAAACAATACAATGTATTTCGACGCTTCGCTCTTATCGCCGCTCTGATTGTTTATTGCAGCTCCAACATAAACGTACCCTAAAGGTGGAATCAGACGGCACTAGGATCGGCGAGCCGAGCCGGCTCGCCGAGGATCGCCCAGGATCGCGGATAGGCGATCCATGAGTGTTCTCACGGCGCACAGTGGTCGGACGCATAGAGGAGAAGTGGAAAAAACTCATAACTTCAGAAATTCTCAATATTTTTTAATTACTTTTTTTATATTACTTCTTAAACGCCAATCATAATATAATATTAAAGAAATAATTTAATATGACTTTTTTACAAACAATAATATTCCCAATGCCATTATAAACTAATATTTTAACATACGCTATTAAACAATAAACATTTTTAACAATATTTTAACTTAAATTATACATTAATTTATACACAGCAGTTATGTTTATTTAAAAATATTTAAATAAACAATTGCAATTTTTTTCCAAAACGACGGAACACGTCTCTTAGCAAACTAATCCATCTAGCTTCTAAAAAAAAACTCAAGTGAATAAGCGCAATCGTTAATAAAATAGTTATGTATGTATAGGTTTTGTAAATATTTTTAAATAAACATAACTGCTATGTATAAATTAATGCATAATTTAAGTTAAAATATTGTTAAAAATGTTTATTGTTTAATAGCGTATGTTAAAATATTAGTTTATAATGGCATTGGAAATATTATTGTTTGTAAAAAAGTCATATTAAATTATTTCTTTAATATTATATTAAGATTGGCGTTTAAGAAGTAATATAAAAAAAGTAATTAAAAAGTATTGAGAATTTCTGAAGTTATGAGTTTTTTCCACTTCTCCTCTATGCGTCCGACCACTGTGAGCCGTGAACCGATTCGGGAGTCCTGTTCTACCCCTCGAAATGTCATGCGTTCTGACACTTTAAACATTAATATCAGCTAAAGTTGCAAGAAGTAGCAGTTGATTTTTGCAAGACAGTTACGTAATGGTATCTACTTTCCAAATATATCATCAAGAGACCGTAGGAACGCGTAGCTTTTTTTGTAGGCCTAAAGAAAACAGTTCTAACCTGAAATTATAAGTACCTTTCTTTCAGGCTCGAAAACATGATTCTGGTTATGTATTTTTGAAAACTATTTACGTCAGACATAAGCTGAGATTATATACGTTGATAATACATAATACATTTGATTATAAATATCTCCAAAAGTGAAAGAAAAATGTCGAAACTTTGGTTACAAATCTGTCAGAATCCCGCTAGAATACGAAAGGTCTACTTCAGATGCATTTTTCTTCCGTATTAAAGAGAAAAACATATATCCGTTTTCATAGCAAGATACATTGGTTCATTGGCTACCGGAAAATAATAATCGATACCAAAAAATCCGACTTTTCTAATTTAGGGTTTTTTCCACGTTCCGACCACTGTGCGGCGCGTGGATCGGCGGGCCGGCTCGCCGAGGATCGCCGAGCGGCACGCCAAGGATCGCCTAACCTCGCGAATCGGCGATCATGAGCGTTCTCACGGCGCGTGGATCGGCGTGCCGGCTCGGCTCGCCGAGGATCGCCCAGGATCGCGGATAGGCGATCCATGAGTGTTCTCATGGCGTGTGGGCGCGGCGAGTCTCGCGCCAGGCTCGCCGATCCTAGTGCCGTCTGATTCCACCTTAAGACGCAAGATCACATTGCCTGAAGGGGAACGCACTAACACATCAGACGCGAACGATGGTCGGGTCTCGCGAAGAATGCTCGCGGCTTGCGTACAATGTTTATACAATGTTTATTCATTATACAATTAAGAAAATATAGCAAGAAATCATAATTGAGGCAGTGTTTTTTCCTATTTTATGTGATTAGTAGAGCCTACTGGGATACATTAATGCTACTAACTCAAGTTCGAAAAAATGCGGGCCAGTCCGTTGTTGCTCTCACTGCCTCAATTTATCTCCTACAATATTCATACATAATTTCGAATTTACTGGAGGAGCGTTGAACATAGAATATCACAAGTTAAGCCTCTTCGAAAGTAGCCTCTTCTTCAGACATAAGGAAAGTTTGCTGTTCCTTGATCCAGGATGCGAAGGCGGATACTCTGGTGTATACGTCGGGTTTTCCAACGCCGCACGGTATTCCATAGGAAACGATACCTACCTGTACTCCATTGACAACAAGAGGGCCACCAGAGTCACCCTAAAGATACAAAAAAAAAAATACAAATTACAGAAGAAACGTTTAAAAAATTGGATGCAGCTGTGATACGTTATACAGCACTATCTTAGTATTATACGTTATGGATGCTTGATAATTCAGTTTCCTCAAGTGCGCTTTACGCTCCACTCGCACGTTGCTTGTACATTTAATATTATTCTCGTAATAAAGTATCTGATATTAGTAAGAATCATTAATTCAACTTACGTTGCATGCACCCTCGCCGTATTTGGTAAATGTGCAGATGTGAGAGTCTAGCACATTCGCGTGGGACTGTCTGCACTTCGCCTTAGACTCGATCATCAAGTTTATGTATTGCAGAGTATTGGGAAGAGCTCCGCCAGCCTGCAGGCAAAATTAATATTTAATGAGTTTCTCTGTGCTCGAGTTTCACTCCAAAACAATAATTCCATTTTCGTTATATTCTTCCCATCGTGTGTCACTCACTACCCTTGGAACCCTTATATTCGATATTGCCAAAATTGCAATCAGAAAATTTACTTTCAGTCACAATGCACGCGTCTTCTAATAGTATTACTGTAACTTTAAAACAGCATCTGTCACTAACCTTAATCCTTCCCCATCCAGACAGAATGCAGGATGATCCTTCGTAGGTGTTACTACCCGATGCCAGTGTGATCGGTTTTACATTGGCTGACATGGCAATGTTTCTATTGACGCGAATCAATGCCACATCGTTAATGATCAGGTTAGAGTTGTACTTGGGATGGGAAACAATCTTCTCCACTTGATAAGTGTCTCCGTTGCTGCTCAATTGGTTCGTTCCAACATGGACAGTCACGGCTTTTGGGCTGGACAAACTGTCGACAGATATAATGCTCTAATGAAGAAACAGCAATTCAACCTTAAAGGTTTTAAAATTGTTAAAAAGTTTCCGGTTCAAATGAAAACTGTTTAAGCTTTCCACGATTAGCCATGGAGAGTTTAAATCTTTCAACACGTATTACGTTTAGAAATCAACAACTATCGACCCTCTGAACAGCAATGTCCGTGAAACATACCCTGCGACGCAATGAGCTGCTGTGAGGATGTGGCGTGAACTGACGATAGATCCACCGCAGAAGTGGCTTCCACTTCGCCTCAGGGATACTTGGTATGGGAATTTTCCGACGGGTGCATCTTTGCCACCAACAATCTGAGGTCCCGGCAGGCCTATGTTGGCGAAATCACATAAATGGTACTACTTTTGCACTCGGTATTCAATTTTGGTTCTACTTAGTCACTAGGAGCATGCAAATACTGTCGACTTATTGCCACTTTAACACTACGTATTCAGTGAAAATAGAGAGTAGAATGAAAATGTGATAGAAAAGCACAAGATTTTTTTAAAATAAATGGCTACATCTGGTAGACATAATGAACACTGACTACTGAAAGTTTTATTTCTTTTCCGTCTGATTCGTGTCACTTGAATTATCTTCATGGTACGTTTACATAGTATGTTAACAAATTAGACCATAATAAAATATTTATAAAACGTTATACCTTCGCGAAATTGACATGTTTATAGATATTGTCGGTAATTGCTTTTACTTACCGTGCGCGACGGCTGCCAGGCAGACAACGAGGGCAACACTCAAACTGTACATGATGGCAGGAAGTGCTATGTACCTTACAGAAGCTCTACTGACCAATTTATACACACACCGGGAGCGTACATCGCCTTGATAAGGATAAACAAAAATATTAGATTTTTATCTGCGGCGTGAAAAATCACACTAATAAGAATGACGCACTTGATATTTGAAACTACAGACGCTTTGATTGTAAGAACAAGGCGGAGTCGATAATATCGGCTATCGGATTCTTTTTTCGAGAAAGCGGACGTAATTAATGTGATAACGCAATTAAACACGTGCGCCGTAGGTCTCTAATGGCCATTATCAGTGACAATTACGATCGATGATAGACGTCGATTAATCAAATTGTAATCGACAACACATTTTTTTAATTATGAGATCTTGTAGAATGCCCCCTAGACGTGGTTTAATCATGACGTCAACGATTAAACGATTCGAACTGTAATATAATAGATACTGTAGTTGAAGTATCTGCAATGAAAGATTTGCGATAGTTTTTCCGTTTCTTTATACGAATAATATTTTATTTTCTTATCGGTATAACATAACCGACTAGTCGGTCACTAGTCGGTACATCTCTAATACCAATTAATTGATAGTATTAATAATTCTAATTAATTAATTAATTATTTAATTATTTAGAGAACTGAACCATTTTGGGATCCAAAATTATCAACTATCCATTTTTTTATACGTCTGAAAATGATGTAACGTGTACGTCACACTGGACGCTAAAGGGTTAATATAATCATTTCTCGAGGGTGCTTTATTGCATTTAAGAATATAATAAAAAATTCTGAAAAAATAATTCTGATGCGGGTTATGTGAGACGGAAATTATAGTCCTAAGGTGGAATTCCACTGAGGTAAGGCAAAGCAACATGTCGCATGCGATGAGTGCGAGAGTGATTGCACGTGTTCAGTGCTGGATTTAGCCCTTAGGCTAACAAGGCTGAAGCCTAGGGCCCCGTTTAGCTGGGGGCCCCTCATTCTAAATATTTTCTTCGAAAAATTAGCATTTTTTTATATTATCTTTATTAACTTGTATCTTTAATGTTTATTTATATTTAGTTTTGATATTCAATGTTAATTTTGAAATTAAATTCTTATTTAGATTATACGAGTATTATGATAAAAAAATCAAATCAGCGTCATTTTATTTTTTATATTTAACCGAGGGCCCACCAAATATTCAGCCTGGGGCCCCCTGAAAGGTAAATCCGGCTCTGCACGTGTTGCATGCGAAAAAATATGCAAACATATTGCCGGTTGCCAAAAGGTTGCCTCAGTGGAATTCTATTTTTATAGTTATGGGTGAATTCCCTTTGTCTCCTGGCAACCAATATATATTTTTGGACCCAGTCCGCCACTGACCACACCAAATCTTGTACCTAGATAGATGTTGCGTTATCAGCAGGGCTTGAAACGGTTCCAAAAATAACTGTTTAAAACTGTCATATAAAGATCCTGGTTTTACGAGACGAGCTGCTGCCCGCTCGACGAAACATGGCATGCAGATGTGGAAGGAAAAGCTGACGTAGCTGACAGTACTCTACAGCCGGCCGTATATGGACACTGTCGCATTGTCGTACGACCGACTGAAATCGGTCGATTGGACGACAATGATTTTGTCACTGTGCGACATCTAATTAGGTTATTACTCTTCGATGACCTCAGCGATAATAGCGAAGAAAAAGAAAGATTTGTTTCTCGACTCTTTTATCGTTAGTCATCTCGCTACTCCAATGTAAACAGTTCCATTATAAAACAATACAATGTATTTCGACGCTTCGCTCTTATCGCCGCTCTGATTGTTTATTGCAGCTCCAACATAAACGTACCCTAAGACGCAAGATCACATTGCCTGAAGGGGAACGCACTAACACATCAGACGCGAACGATGGTCGTGTCTCGCGAAGAATGCTCGCGGCTTGCGTACAATGTTTATATTTTGCTTTAGAAAAACTACTTACCTGCGACACGATCAACCAGAATAAGACAAGTCCAACGGACTTGCGTCGTTCAGCCTAAAGTGCCCGTCAATTATAACTATTCTGTTTATTATTATTTACTTTAATTATACGAATATTGAATATTGTGCAAAATTAAGGAACTATACGTTTATATCATAGAAAGGAAACAAGGAAACATTGCTAATAAGAGGAATTGGTGTTTAGATTCTAAATGTTTCATGTTTTCTTGTTTTCTTTCTATGATATAAACCTTCTAAACTTTAGAACTTTAAACGACAATATCTCGAAAGTGAAAAGATGTGACACGGGGCGTTTTTTTTTACAATCAATTAATTAATAAGGGGACTAGCGCTCGACAATGGGAAAAATTATTGTCCAAACGCTAAGAAATATTGAAAAATTAAATGTTATTAAACTGAAATTTAAAAAATATAGTGTTGCAAACCGCGTCACGACACACATATTTTTTATTTACAGTTTGTTTATCCAATCATTACTATTCGAACTAAAAAAATTTCATCGTCAAAAATCATTATTTTTTTAAACATAAATTGCGATAACTTGACTTAAAAAGTATCGAGACAATTTTGAGGTACATATAACTTACAGCAATAAAGTTTTTTCTTAATATACAAGAAGATTTTCACTAATTTCACACTGATTAATAAATAATTGTAGAATTTATGACGATATATAAATTTCGTGCGGCACCAACAGTCAACGCGAGTGCTAAAACTGCTAAGTAGCGCATCATACGCGGCTGTTGACTGATCGTGGCGCGCGAGATTTATATATATCGTCATATTTTCTAAATTATTTATTAATCAGTGTGAAACTTGGTAAAAAACTTCCTTGTATATTAAGGAAAAGCTTTGTCGCTGCAAGTTATATGTACCTCAAAATTGCGTCGATACTTTTTAACGGCGAACGTTGAGAAACATGGGTTATATCCAGGGTTGCCACCTTATCACCATAGAAATCCCGGAGTGCCACACATTCCAACCCGGAGATTCCAATATAAACCCGGAGATCGAAAAAGCAAAAAAGTTTTGTTCTCGAATATCCGGAAAACAGATGTGCGATTATTTTAAGCTCAAACAATTCAGAATTTATAAGTATCTGTTGTTTGAATTAATATCTATTATTGTATATAAAATTGATACCATTGTATAATACCACATTTTCTTATTATCTCATTTTTTTTCTACAACCCGGAGATTTCTTCAGTAAAACCGGAGCCCGGAGATTTGCTTCGAAACCCGGAGTCTCCGGGCCAAAACCGGAGAGGTGGCAACCCCGGTTATATCCAGTATTACTTTTTAATGAAATATTATTACATTTTCTAACATAAGGGTTTTGTACATACATTTGACTCGCTAGAGTTTTCTGAAGTTATGTAATAAGTCTCATAACGATCCGTTAATATTTACTCAGGTTATCGCACTTTATGTTTAAAGAAATAATGATTTTGGACGATAAAAAATTTTAAGTTTATAATTTTTAGCTCGAATAGTAATGATTGGATAAACAAATTGTAGCTAGAAAATATATGTATCGTGACGAGCTTTATAACACTATATTTTTTAAATTTCAGTTTAATAACATTTAATTTTCCAATCTTTCTTAGCGTTTGGACAATAATTTTTCCCATTTTCGAGCGCTAGTCCTCTTATTGCATCCGACCCTTTAACTATTGCCCTTTCCTTAGTTTGCTTAAAATATAATTTATAAAAACTTTAAATATTGATTTTTTTTTAGAAAAACTAAAAGTTTTTATTCAGAAACATCCTACACCTACTACACATTATCAATAATTTTGAACAGCCAAAAACATCAAATTGGACCTGTGCGCCAGCCAGGCAGCGCCTGCGACACACGGACAGAGGTAGTAGGGATGTCTTTGGAGTAGTCGGTACAAGCCAGGAGCCCCAGGAAGGGATAACGGTTGGTCACGGAGAGGGGGTAAGTTCGTTGGGGAACACTCGGGTCCCGGGCCCCGGGCCCAAGAATCTGCCATTACAATCTGTAACTGCTGATCCACAAGCATGGGGCATTTACGCTAGAACCTTGGAATAGACCGGTCTTTCCAATGTATTTCTAACATCAGAAGTGGAATAGTGAATTTTACGTGCGAGTTTCTTAGACGTGTGAATTCATCGGTGTTACAAAAGACTAGGGAATATGGATTGAGAAATCTACCGATAATTACAATCGGTCACGCAACGGGGATCATCCAATTTGCGAACATTTCTATGGAACGTGACTCAACGGAAGAAATATTTTGGCGCGTGACGATCTGCGGATGGTAATAGGTACGCCAGGAACGAGGCTGCAGCCTAAGATAAGTGTCCCAATTTGTACTCATTTAAGCGTTTATTCATTCTACAGGTGTAAAAAATTTGTTTATGTTGAAAATTTGCAAAATTATTGCTTAATTCTTAAAATAATTCAATTTAGTAATTCAGAAAATATTTAACAGGGAAGTAACTTTCAGGGTGGAAAAAAGACTACTTTCAAGGCATTTTTTTGTAATAAAATGAAACTTTCTATGAAAAATCTTTTTGACCATATGAAAATACGGTATTTTTTTACAAAAGCATAGTCCACCGATTTCGATGACCTTGGAATATGTTATTTGCAAAAAATAACTGTGATCGGTACTTGGTTTTGGTTAGATGCCAACTTCTGGGATATTTACATACACATTTTTTTATCTTAAATCTTCCAAAATTTGGCAGTCCTTCCTGAAGAAATATAAGCCTGGTCCTCTATGAGACCATGAACGTTTTGAAATTTCTATTTCTATAACATCTTCAATTTCAGAGGATGTAAAATTAATCATAAGAGAAAAGTTTAAAATTTTAAATGTTTTGAGTCTCTGATTGGATCGTTCAATATGTACCTGAGCTTTGGTAATCTCAACACCAATAAGTGCTTCATCCTTATAAAACTGTGACTTTTCTTTCAAGAAAGGAGGACGAATTAATTTTATGTCATGGTCTTTACATAATTTATCAACTGTAAATACCCTATCAACCATAAGAGCATCATTTTTTTCAGTCTCATTTTTTCATTTTTTCCACTTCCCATATATATCTGTTGGCAAAATTTAGTTAGGGGCACTTTTCGTCAGAGGCGCTAGAATCAATAAAGTTGAAAGAATTTGGTAAAAGATGGTGCTGAGATTATTTTGTGGCGGCAAAATTGAATCCTGGAATAATGGTGTTGATATGGCAGGGCGTCGCTTTAGTTGAAGGTTGTAAGTCTTCACGATTCCCTAACCACTTCTCCTGCACTATGATGTCGTGCAAGAGCCCAAGAAATTTGAACACTGATGTTCCAAAATGAGAAGCCCTGATGAGGGGTGATTGAGAAAAACACCGCACACAATTTAAAAACACAAAAACTTAGACTATATTTGAAATGAAATTTCAATATCAAAAGGTATAATCGGAGATGTTCATACAAGTTTAACCGGACCAGTCATACAACGTCTTCTGCTCGCAAGCAGAGCTCGAGGTGTCTTAGCGTGTTTTTGAAATGCTTCTGCCTTCGACGGCACATTCGCTCGCGAACGATGACTCCAGAATTCCTCGCAGGGGTGGAGTCTTAAGGCTACAGGATGAACAAAACTAAGCTATTGGTGAATTTGTAACAGAGAGGTGGTAAAATAAAACTGTCTATTGGCGGAGGCGTGTCAATGTCGAGGGTGGTTGTGAGGCGTGAGAACGGGAACTTTCCAAATCTCGAAACGTCGGTAACTAATTTATTACCTCAAGATGGGGCCTTGGCGACAGTCTAAACAAGTCGACGCGAGGCCACCCGAGTAGAACCCTTAACCCCTGAGAACCTTAGTTCCGGCTTAGGATAACTCGAAGTATGGCTGGACAACAGCCTACGCTTCAGCTGACGAAAAGCAGACGCGTATCCTTTAACCTGAACACTAAAATACGCCGATGGCCCTCCATGGTTTAACGTGCTATGCTTTCGCTTCTCAACAAATGGTATTGGTTACAAGAGAACATATGGAACTCGCACACACCGATTTTAATGGAGCTTTTGTAAGTTGTATGTTCTCAAAATATTTTTCTGAGAACTACTTCATACAAAAGCCCCATTGAAATCGACGTGTGCGGGTTCCATATGTTCCCTTGTTAGGCAATTTTATTTAAAATTTATTTATAAAGATAGGAAATAAATTACTGAAATACAAATTTCATTTTAATTCTTTATTATATTAACCCGGCAGTGCACACGTGACTTCTGAAACATAAGTATCCACGTGGGGTGCTCATGGACCCCCAATAAAATATAACATTTATTAATTACGATATATAAAAATCTGTGTGTTTTATGAGTGTTTATTGAAACTGAAACAGTATACATCTAAATAAACGTTAACACTAATCTATGTTATATAACAAAAATATTTATAAACAAACAACTTGTAAACTAGTCAGAACAGTCATCTGTCTCTTATATATGGGTGGCTGTCTGCCAGACCCCACGTGTGCACTGCCGGGTTAAGAAATTATTATTTTTATTTGTATTACGCGAATTGATTGTTGCACAATACCTTCGCACATAAATTCTAACAATTATTTTAATTATATGGTCCATAATTAAGTCTTTGTGGCATTTCAAATTAAAGCAAATGTGGTTTGCACACAATAGCGTTATATTTTTTAATATGTTTTGGGCCTCCTTTTTTGCACAAAATTACATAGGCCGTAATATTGTAAATTTTTTTTAAAATTTCCATAAACTCTGCTTTATAAGAACTTTCCCCAGAGTCATCTATTTCAAATATTTCTCCAATGCAGGTTTGGCAATTGTATTTAGAAATTGATTTTTTTATTATACTTCCAATATTTAAGATTACATCACGGTGATTATGATTATGGTGAGAATGATTCTGTTTCATTTATTCGGGGTTCAACCCCTTTCAATGTGTCAATTGAAGACGAGAGTGCGAAAATGAGACAATGTGAAAATTTACCAATTTCCTGCTACATCCGATGTTGAAACCACGCTTCATCAGTAAACCAGGGAACGTCCAAAATATTGGTCTACTAGCTTTTCCATTGTTTTGAGTAAGAAGGACGTTAGACTGATCGGTCTAAACGCCTTTCCTGGTTTCGGAATAAACACTACTTTGGTGCATCCCCACTCCGTTGGTACTATTTTCCCCCTCTTAAAAAAAAGATACTATGCCTAGCGCCACGCATGCCTTCATCAGATTCACCACGAATCTTCCGATATACGGTAACGCTTCTTGCAGAATTTTTGGGTATAATCCGTCGGGTCCGGGGGACTTGAAAGACTCGAATGAGTTCACCGCCCATTCGAGCCTTTCGAGGGATCCAAAATTATCTCCTTGTCCGTCGTCTCCGGCGTGAAGCCGGGGAAATGCTCTTTCGACACGATTTGTAGGATCTCTTCGTTCTGATCTGTGTATTGCCCGTCATCTCGGACCAGTGCCTCCAGCTCTGTTGTGCCGCTTGGCGTCAGCAGTACCTCGTTGATTTTGGCTGCTTGCGAGACACTGGATACCGATTGACAATATGTTTTCCAGGCCAGGGTTTCTATCTCCTTTGCCTTTTTGCGGAAGCATCTTTTTGCCATGTTGGCCGTCCCCCAATCTCTTTTCTTTCCGCTTCTGCGAGCCTTTTCCAAAAGTCTCGTTACTTCCTTCTGGTGCATGGTTAATTCCTCAGTCCACCAGTGATTCCCAACGCCGTGTCTTACGCGTTTCTCTATCGTGGAATTCTCCCAGGCCTCTCTCAGGAGGCCTGTGAGTTCCCTGTTGGCTGAGTCAATTTCCTCCTGGTTGCCGTACCTTTTGGGGAGGCGGGATATATTCTTTTCTACCGCCATCCGGTACGCGTTCCAATCTGTTTTCCTTGGATTTCTTTTCATGGTTGTTTCTCTATTTTGGGGGTTACCTAGTCGTATGTCGAATCTTATGTATCTGTAATCCGACATTGAGGCCGGGTCGGAGACGACCCTCCACCCCGTGATACTGTCCGCCATCGTTTGCGAGCATAGCGTTACATCTAGGATATCGCTTCTGCCAGCTGTCACGAACGTTGGTTCGTTCTCTCTATTTAGGCTGACTAGTCCTTGGGCCAACATGTGCTCTACTAGTCTTGTGCCTCTATCATTGTTATTTGATTGACGCATTGACAGGAATAAAGAGTCGCGAGTGAGTGAGGCTATGGTGTGGTTGGATTGTTCTAAGGAGTACAAGACTGTGTCAACGGGAAATTCATCGGCAAGACCGGCCGGCGCGGTGGAATGCAAGACCAAAGTGGTCCCTTCCTTATGTTTTTTCACAGAGGGTCATTTTTTTTATGTGTTGCCTTAGCAAAGGCAGGAAAGCGGGCTAGGCGTTGTCTATGGCGATGGAGATGGAGACCGTCGCACCGGACTGTAGTCGGGGCTGCTTCCTCGCGATCTGTTGTTGTTTAATGTCGGGCTTCGCTTCCAGGTGTACCGCAGCATCCTTGCCCCGACGGTATCGGCCGATTCCCAATCCTCCTCCGTTTCGGGTGAGCTTTCCCTACGAGCACGCTTCCTTTTTTGTTCCTCTTGGTCGTTTCTCCGCTTCCTCCTCTCGTCCCCCTCATTCATTCTCTTCTTCAGCGCATGGATTTGGATTTTTTCCATCTGTTCCCATGTTATCCGGGAGAGTTGGCCCTGATGTCGGGACGACGACGACGTTGATGGGGAGGAGGACGAGGAGGCAGCCGCTTTATCTTTGCCCATTGCGCTACTTTGATAGTGTAATTCTTGAATTTGATCCGCGACGCGAGGGAGTATATGTAAGATGCAAGATTGACTGTGTTTACAAAGACTAATGTACCGCGAGGAGGAATATTAATGACTGCGAACGACAACGAACGACAAGAGATTTTATAAGCTGCCAGCCTGATATAAAGTGCTTGTAATGGCAAATTTCGACTCTTACGAATGAACGTTGCAAAGTGATAAGTGACTCGTTTGTTAAGCATAAAAAACATTTTGACAAATAATCTTTTAGATTTTTACATTGTGCGAAAACTCTCGTTATAGCAACTAAAAGCGCTTTGTCGAAATCACAAATTACTAGTTGTCTCTGCAACAATTTGGTATACATAAATATGTAGGCACAAATATCCACCAAGCATACGCATTTTTTTAACAAATGATCCAGTGGCGTCAATAAATATTCTACGATAATATTGAATATAAACGGCTGTTTGTTTTACTGTCCAGTAATGAACGAAATATAGATATAAACCTATAGAGTGAATAGACCCCGGATGATATTTATATTTCATTTGTAAAATGCTGTTTACTGGATCGGTTGAAGTAATTTCTAAATTTTTGTTTATTAATTGCTCCCTAGCTTTTCGCAACACGTATGGTTTCGATAAATGTGGAGGCTCGGGAACACCAATCTCCATCAGATTATTTGCTTCTGCTTTTCGCCACATGCTAGGCAATGTTTTATCATCGACCATCGTTTTTGCAATTGTAATTCTGCGACTACGTTTCTACTGTGTTCTTTTGTTATGTTTCATAGTTGATACGAAACCTTTCACTTCGCATTCCAAAATCACTCCCCATTGGGGCAAAGGTTTATTTATAACACATCCTGCAAACTTAGCCTGGCATTCAGAACATGATCCTGATATTTTCAAATACAAACTCTGTTCTGAAACTTTACACTTTTTGAATGCGAAGGGACATGGAAGTTTTACTTCTTTATATATAGCGGTATACAGTACGTCAGACTAAAGTTTTCTTTGAAGCGTACAATATGTTCGATTTACACCTTCTTTGTTTGCATATTCCACATTTCCAGGTTTTATTTTTATCAATTCTTACGTGACAGGATCACATTAAACCGAAATATGTTATCACAAATGCTCACTGTCGAAGCATCTAAATCAGTAAAAGACAAATCTTCTTGAATATTGTGGAAATCTAATATTTTTTTCCAAATATTATATCGATTGTGCTTGCACATGACATAAATATACTTCGGTTTCAGTATCTGATTCATACGACCCGAAATATCTTTATAAATTGCATCACTTTGAACAACAGGCAAGCCACAATTATCAGGTGCCAGGTGCTTATAATCTTCTGAGAGAATTATATCCAAAAGTTGATCTATGGTATTCATTTTGAAGATCCGTATAATTTTCTGAATAAAGAGAACCCTGAATGAAAAAATGTTCGTTCAACTTTATAATATTTAAGTAAGGACGAAAAACGTATTCTCGTATCCATGTTCTTGGTGTAACAAACCCATAGTCCGAGTATGCCCCATGATAATTAATTGCGCCCGGTGCATACGTAAATTCCTTTTCTCTAAAACCAGTTACATGCACTTTGATAACTATTATTCAGACATACTGCACCCAATTTTGTAAGCAATGCCCCACCTGATGCCCATGGCGTCAGAACACTTCTAACGATACCCATAATAACTATTGCCATTTGTAGAAGTAAACCTTATTCGTCTACGGTGAAATCGACGACTCTTGCGCACTGGATCAGGCCGCGGGCTATTCGTATCATGCCGTGGAAAATGCATCCACTGAATTAATTGAAACGAATGCAACTGTAGCGTCAAAAACAAGCCGAAATCGAGACTGTGCCACCGGTTCGGCCCCTGGTTAGAAGGTGTCTTCGGTCAGATACAAGCCATCATCCGCGAGATGATGGAAAAACTTAACGCGACCCCGCAAACAGCATACAATATCGCAACACCAGCGTCCTCCCGTTTTGAGAGAAAGCCATTAATAGATAATAATTATTCCGCGGACCAGGATCCATCATCTCAAGTGACCCTGCGAGATGCCATTGAAACAGTCCCCTATTTTAATCGACATAACATGTTCGTGTTGCAACGTGCGAGAGCCTGCAATAGGGCTAAGGCTCTGGTTTCTCAGTAAGCTGAACCCCAGCTAACGGGGCTGCTGCGGAATAAATTACAGGAACATGCATACTTGGCCATTGAGGATTGGGTCTTTGACTCTGTAAGTTACTTAAGGAAGCTACTCAAATGTATATTCTCTCCTGCTAAATCGTCAGACCACTATCGGGGAGATCAAAATACAGTATCATGAAAGAAAGAGATGAATAGATACTGGATTACATTTCTGGTGTCACAGATTTTCGATTCGCCGTCCTGGACGATGACCAATTATTCTATCAAGATTTCGATTGGCCTTAGACTCATTCATGGATGGTCTTCTACCTTCTTTGGGAACAAGGTTACAATTATACGCCTACGACACACTGGATGAAGCATTCGACCAAGCCGTCCTTGTAAAGAAGCAAATCAACAGAGATCGTCTACAATTTACCGAACAGAAGACTCCTAACTTAACCTGCCAACTTTGTGACAGAATAGGACACGATCATGTCAGAGTAACCAAGGTATCGTCTCGCAACCTCTTGTGAGGCACCCATAAAAGCGCGTGGCGGAACACGGTTACCGAGCACACAAAACCTTACTGAGGCAAAACCCAGCCTCCGCCTCGAAAACCAACACAGATACACATCTGTAGTTATTGTAAAAGGATCTGACACGTGATCTCGGAGTGCAGGAAACGCATCTTTAACAAGGAAAGGAGTCCTGGAAACTTTCGGGAAAGGAACTCGGGAAACGTCCTACCCCATTGGCGGCAATGGATGCGTACCGTGGAATAGGCCAAGCAGGAACGTATTCAATTATCCATCAGTCACCCCCCATTATCTCTATGCAAAGAGATGTTTGCTTTCTTTCTGAGCGCCGATGGGAAAACATGTGATGATGGAACCAAACACCTGCAGGAAATAGGTACCGTGACATTAACAAGAAACCGCACCATCGTAAGGCCCACTTAATAAATAAAAAGGACCCGTCTTCGTTGGCCTCGTTATCAAAGAAAACCAAAAAAAGCAGGCCTAGCACAATATGGGGCAAAACCCTTTCCTCCTTTAAGGACGAAGTTCGTGAACTTAAAATAACCTCATTCAGCATCGCCAAGACAACCAATATCGACCAACTGAGCTGACAGGATATCATCACAGACATCCTTGAGACAATCTGCAAAGAGGAGGTATACATTATCACCATCTGCCTGCAATTAGTTCCAGCCCCCGAGGAACCGGAACGTTTGAACACAAGTGTAGAAAATCATGTTTCTGCAATAACCGGCCAAAAAGACGTAACAAAGACATACAATCGAATTCAACATCACTACTTTTGGGAGGACATGAAGAAGACCATAGAAGAATACATCCGAACCTGCGCAAACTGTGAAAGGAAGAAACCGGTTCGTGTCAACATTACGCAACCGATGGTCCTTGCGGATACGCCTGATCGCGCCACCATTAAAATCGCTCTGGACCTACGTCGAAGCAGGCAACACATACCTATTGACCATGCAGCTATTGACGAAATATTTTGTATGTGTACCTCTCCGCCAATACACATCCTGTGTCACTTCGAAGCTCCTAGAGCCATCCTCACTGACCAAGGGGCAATTTTCACTGACACTGTTATAAAAGCAGGTGCATGCAAATTGAAAATTCAGCAATACTGAACCACCGCCTTTCACCCAGGCTTTCTAGAAAGATCACACCTTGTTTTAACAGACTATCTACAACTTCTCATAAGTAGAGTGACTGGGATGAATGGACCGACCAGGCCGCGTTTTCGTATAACACCAGTGTCCATGAGGGCACTGGGTATACTCCACATTCATTAGCATTCGGAAAACTAGCTCAGGTACCCAGCCGGAATTTGGTACCCGAGAATTTTGAAAACGGAATATGTAATGGCTATCTCTCAAAATTAAGTACAATGGTAAACAAACTGCAAACTGCTGCAGCGCGAAATTTGTATCAGTTGAAATCAAAATGTAAAAAATATTACAATCGGTGCCTTCACAAGGAGGCCTTTCCCACCCGGTAATTCAGTCTTTGTCCTAACAGAATCGCGACGAGGAAAATTCAGAAATCAGTACTTTGGTCCACACACTATATTAGAAGATATACATTTACATAATTTGAAAATATCATGGAAGGGTAGCTCTTAAATAGTACATGCAAATAAAGGGTACCTTGCCCGCGTGCGCGAGAGTCACGGTTAACTATAGAGTAATACTTAAATAAAGTATTGTAGCAATATTTTCACCCGTAGATTGATCGTTATCACAGACATACGTTGCGTCCCTCTTACCTAAAGTCCTTTCAACGACAACGATCACTGAAGCTTACCAGTCATCGAGACAATTAAAATTTACCATTTAATATTTTCTTATACGATGCGTTAAACTTCTTCTCCTTCTTCTGCAGTACCATCGCCAGTATTTATTATAAAATTTGTAAAATTGTACAACAAATTTCGTTGAACATATTCGTCCTCAATTCATATCACTTTATTAATGGCTCTTTTCCAATGCAATGCATCAATATTATTCACTTTTTGCTGGATCAGTTGTATAACTCTATTGTCGAATTGGGGAAATTTATTGTGCCTCTTAACATTTTTTTTAGCTTTCCCCATATTATTTCAATCGGGTTGAATATACAAAAGTATGGCGGCAGCCTCAAAACGGTGTGTCCATATGCCGTTGCAATTTCATCAATTACATCCGTTTTATTAAATGTTTTTGTTTTCAAAACTTCTAGTAATTCCTTTTTCGTGTACGTTTCTTCGAAGCATTTTCTTCTGTGCTAACTAGTGCTAGTAGCAAATGATAATTCATCTGTTGAGTAGCTTTCTACCAATTGTAAAATTTTCTGTCTTTTGGATTGACTACCAACTTCAGAATATTCTTTTGACGGTCGACCTTTTCCCCGTCCTTCTGGAGTTCTATCAGATATAAGTACATCAGATACGTTGATGCCTTCGACTTGTCGTACATCCCTGCAGGCAGGTACTTGTTGTTAGCACGCGCGTACCTGTGCGAGCACTGACTCAGACCGCCGCGTATGCCACGCTCCAGGAACAGTAACGTGTCCTCGTCCGTCAGAAGTTCTAATTGTACACCGGTGTACTTAAGCATCGCGTCCCACGTGAAACTCGGTAGTGTAAAATAATGTGCGGGATCCAGATCGTAACTCGCGATACAGTCGGTGCGGAAACTCTCGAATACGTCGGCGAGTAACAGCACATCTGTTTTCAAGTACAAATCACTGTACTCGCCCAATGTCTGTACGCGAAAAGTATTCCACACGTTCATGGCGTGCGCGTAATCAAGCTCCGACGCGGCGCTATCGTTCAATCGGTTATAGAACGCTTCGCGGGACGGTAAACGCGTATCATTCAGTTTGGAGTATGACGATACATAGTCGTACGGGAAGAGATTGAACTGATCGTCCGATAGGGATTGAAACTCGCGTCGTAGAATCGCGAGCCGTTCTTTGCCAAGGTCGGAAGCGAGTTTCTCCAGACTAGCGGCCAAGAACTTCAACGAATATATGAATCGAAACTTCAATCCCCTCTTCCAATCGTTGTTCTCGGCGTCGATTCCCTTGACGTGTTTCGTGAACGATATGTATCGCTCCTTCGTTAAGGCCGATTTATATTATCCGTTCAGACACGGAACGTTACGGAACGTTTCGGTTCAGACAACAACGATGAAGTGTTTATACCTTCAGTTCAGATTCGGCAACGACAGGCAACGGCAGGCGTTTGAAAATGTTTTCACATTTATCTTTAAAAGATTTATGTTGCGTGGCATTATTATTAGATGACGAGGAAGAGAATAGAAACAGAAAACGTCGTTTTGCTGTTCATAAAATGTTAAGGAAGAGAAAATTTTTAGGAGAATATTGAACATTATTCAGACAATTAATGGACGATGAAGAAAAGTTCTTTCAATATTTCAGGATGTCTATGCACGATTTTAATGTTCTTTTGGGGAAAATAGAAAAGTCCATAAAAAAACAGAATACCACTTTCAAGGAGGCTATAAGTCCAAGAGAAAAACTTGCAGTATGTTTAAGGTATCTATATTATTTTAATACTGAGAAAACATATAAAAATATACAAAGTGAATTATGTATATATATGCATCGAAACTTATTTACGAAGTTGTATAATAATTTGGCACAGTATATAAAGTAGTTGGTTGTTGTGGATTAGTTGTTTGCGGTGGTTCTGGTGTGTATGGCGATGGTGTGGGCGTTGAAGCGACTGATGTATTTATTGAATCTGATGAAAAATATTGACGATTTATGTTAGAAAGTTCTTGCATTTGTAAATCGGATATCAAAGTGGACACGCGGGCTTTGGCTAGTATTTGATTGTATTTGAGTTTTTTAACAGTTAACGCCATACTTTTGAAAAATAGATCGGTATCGTCCAGAGATTGGTGTTCGGTATTTACAGTCTTATTAGTATTACTTAAAATATAATCCATTATTACTTCTGATGCTGTTCCTGTTTTTTGTTTAGTCTTTTTGCGAAATGTTTTTGTTGGTGCGTCGCTAACTTTAGGGGATTGTGATCTTTGTATTAAATTGCTATTGTCTTCTGTGGTATTGCCGTTGTCTTCCAATTCGTTACTGGATTTTTCACTGTCGTGTACCTCTACGGAAGTAATAGTTTCCCTTTCCTTTATATAGGGCGTTAAAAATGACATTTCGTCGTCGTATTTCCATTTTTTAATTTTCGTTGCCGCTTGTCCACTTTTCGTATCTTTTTTTTCTTTAGAGATCTGTGAAAGCCATCTCGCAAGCTGTTCCACTTGCTCTTGCAATTTTTAGCTGAACAGATTAAATGAAATTAATAATTATCATAAGTGTATTATAGTAATTAGAGCTAATATATATGCGTTTTTTCAGATTTTTAGCAACCGGTGACTCATACAGAACCATAGCATTTAGTTACCGACTAGGGCATACTACTGTTTCACTTATTGTAATTGAGGTTTCTACTGCAATAATTAAACACCTCTTGTCACAGTACATAGGTATACCCAGTCGGGAAAAGTGGCTTGCAATAGCTGATGAATTTTGGAAAATTTGGAATTTTCCGAACTGTATTGGTGCTTTGGACGGAAAGCATGTGATTATTACTGCACCACCTAACAGTGGTTCACTTTATTTTAACTATAAAAAAACATTTTCTATTGTCTTATTGGCTTTAGTAGATGCCACCTATAAATTTATAGCAGTTGATATTGGATCGTACGGAAAGAATAGTGACGGAGGTATATTTAGTAATTCAAAATTAGGAAAATACCTAGCACGTAACAAGCTTAATGTACCGGAAGACAGAAAATTACCCCATACGGATATTTTGATGCCTCATGTGATTGTTGGCGACGAAGCCTTTCCATTGAAGACATACTTATTAAGACCGTATCCGAAACCACAACTCGATGATCCCGCTAAGCAACATTATAACTATCGGCATTCACAAGCCAGAAGGGTATCAGGAAATGCTTTTGGAATTTTAACACAAAAATTCAGAATATATCAAAGAAGAATTCAGTTACATCCGGAACATGCAGATACAATTATCTTAACGATCTGCATTTTACACAACTACATCATATCCTCTCAAAATTTTCAATCGTCAGCTATGGCACCTTTAGGAAGAACTGTGCAAAATCTTCCATTACACGGTGGTAGTAGTACTTCTACAGCGTTTCATGTCAGAGATAAATTTAAAGACTTCGTTAACAGTGAATTTGGAAATATTGAATGGTTGCATACAAGAGACTAATTATTATAAGAGCACGTGGATAATATTCACTCCACTAAGGAAAATAAAATATGTTACTTACCTGGTTCATTTAAAATTTTTCCTATTTCCTTCCATGCAGCGTCCTTTTTATCAGTATCGCTATAGTTACTGTCTTCCTGATTATATAAAAAATTGTAGTTTCTGACTGCTTCTATCAATTGTTCGTTGCGCATTTTACGTATTGATTATACCCACAAATCCGTACGCTAGCATGATTCTGTCTGAACTGAATGCATATCATCCGAGAGTCTCCGTTCAAGCACGTTCCGACACCTTCAGTCGCGTATCGTTTCAGTCAAAACATTCTTTTCGAGAATGTCGATTGTCGTCTGCCTGAAGCCGGAACGTGTCAGAACTGATCGCGACGGCGCATATAAACAGTCGTATCCAATAACCCACAACAATGTTTGTCTGAACCGAAACGTTCCGTAACGTTCCGTGTCTGAACGGATAATATAAATCGGCCTTTACCGGCACACAGTGGTCTGGAATTAAGAATTTGGTGACATTTGTCTATAACTTTTGAACTATAAAAGATATCGAAACGTTCTTTGTGCCAAAAAATAGGAAAAAATTATCCCCTTCTAATGATGCATAACTTAATATTTTTTATATTTATTTATTTATTGTTTTTTAAACTTTTTTATGTTAATTGTTATAAAAAAAAATTGAAAGCTGTTTATTTGGTACTTTATTTAATACTCTTTTTAGTGGCTTAAGTCGCATGTTGATAAAACTTTTCGTTTCCAAGTTATAAGGAAAGTAGTCGGGAAAACAAAGTGGTCCGGGTCGAAAAATTTAGTGACAATTCATGCACTTGTAAAATATCATTTATCTTTCCTGTACTTATATATTAATTCTTCAGCTTCGGGATCTAGATTTTTTTTCTTTTTATTACATGATTTTATTCTGATTGCTGATATATATGGGTCGGATGTTAACAGAAGTTGATGAAATATATCTTCATTCGTTGCTTTTCGTGACATTTTTCTCGTGTTCCTATTTCTAATTTTTTTAAAATCTTTGTGCCGTGTTTCCTGTGCCTCTTCAGAGAGTTGTCCAATTGGAAGTAATGCGTGTTCTATAATTTCAGCACCATGCATTAATATTTTGTGAATAGAAGCTGGCATGTAATACCACCCATACCCATACAGCACACTCCATGGCAGGAAGGTTGCCGGAACGTTCCACGGAACATTACTGGAACGTTGCTGGAACGTTGCCGGAACTTTCGTATGTCCGCCCTGTGGAACATTGCACGGCAACCTTCCTGCCACCTTCAGGGAACGTTCCTGGCATTCTCTGGCCACCTTCAGGGAACGTTCCTGGCATTCCCTGGCCACCTTCAGGGAACGTTCCTGGCATTCTCTGGCCACCTTCAGGGAACGTTCCTGGCATTCCCTGGCCACCTTCAGGGAACGTTCCTGGCATTCCCTGGCCACCTTCAGGGAACGTTCCTGGCATTCTCTGGCCACCTTCAGGGAACGTTCCTGGCATTTTCTAGGGGCGGTATTTTCAGTCGGTACTTATTCTTAAGCAAATGCTTAAGCATGCGGCATCTTCTACTAACCTAGTAGCTAATAAAGGATGCCGAATGCTTAAGCATTTGCTTAAGGATAAGCCACGACTGAAAATACCGCCCTAGCAATGTTGTTTCGGCAAAATTTGTGTGACATTACAGAAATGATAGAAAATGTAAGGGAAATTGATTAAACTTCAATAAATATGGACAATTAAATATTCATATATTTATTTTTTGTTATTTCTGGTTATTAAATATTCATATATTTATTTGTACAAGTCGACAACAGCAACAGCAACAATAATAATAACAAAAAAAAAATAATAGTATCGATATGTATCGATACGGTATCAGTCCCATCTTATAAAAAATATATGTAAATAAAACTAATCTGAATATAAAATATGAAATGACACAACACAAAATAGATATGTAGGTATAACTATTATTATTATTATTAACGGGTATAACCCTTTAAATAAAATTAATACAAACATAAGAAGAAATAAGAAAAACTTACTACTAGGTTACAAGCCATTCACTTAACGTTGATTACGCTTACAAATAAATACATATATACAAAGTGTACAAAGTGTGATTTATCAGACATTTATAGAGACATTACGTGAAGTGTGAAAGTGTTCCAACGTTGTTTTACGTCATTTAGTTAATATTTAAAAATACCAAAGGTAAGTTATTCTATTTAGTAATCAGAATTGCACGTGACTTTTAAATAAGTTCAGTGGTTTTATAAATAATTGTTAGTTTCTTGAAAATGGTCGCTGGGGTACTTTGATACACTAAGACAGGGGGGCACATTGATATGCATCAAAGTGCCCCGCTATTATACAATAGTGTCCCAATATACAAGTTTGCATGAAATCTGTAAACTAGTTATTCTGTTTTCCGGAAAATGGTGCGAACGTACAAACCTAAGACTGATAGAGGAAGTATTAATGAGGAGAATGTAAAGACTGCTATATCCGAAGTTGTATCGAAAAGATTGTCTATAGGGAGGGCAGCTGACAAATACAAGATCAAAGCTGCAACTTTGCAACATCGCATTGAAAAATGTTTTTCATTAAATTTTTGTAAATAATTACCATTCTCATACAATTTACGCTTTGTATCAAAGTGCCTCATCCAATGTATGTAAGTGCCCCGTAGGTGGGGCAGAATGATACAAAACCCATTTTTTACTCAAGTCATTAATTCTCATTATCTTCTAACTTTAATGATTCTTTTGATTGCTATTATAATATTGATTAGTTATGACATGCATAAAGCAAAAAATTTTTTTATTTTACTCATTTTTGTTGCATAACATATGAGATTCAGTTTTTCTGCATCAATCTACCCCACTTCCCCCGTGTGCTACGGATTTTGATGAATCTCATATATATATGTCGTAATGTAGGTATAGTACACCAACATATATCTCGATGTTGCATCCAACATTCAACAGTTTCCGAAATATTAATAAAAAAAGATATTTTGGCATTGAACAACCGAAGCGATACCTAGTGGAAAAATCCGTAGCACAAATATCGCTGCTTCAGTCAAATTCAATATGGCCATGCACTAGTCTTTATGCTAAAAGGTATCATATCGAACTGGAAACTCCCATTTGCTTATTATTTGAGGCAGTCAGAGCAACAACGGACCAACCCACATTAAAATTTTTTTTTTTCTATTTTATATAGTTAGTAGAGCCTATTGGAATACGTTATTGCTACTAATTCAATTTCCAAAAATATGTAGGTTAGTCCGTTGTTGCTCTGACTGTTTTATTTCACAAAATGCAAGACTGTCGAAGAAACAGGACTCATCATCCTCAGTATGGTTGGCGACAGTGATGGGTAAATCACTAGAAAGCAACGTAATTTACGTTACCAGACATACGTGTATAATATTAAAATGTCCTGTATAAAATGTTCAGTGGACCTGCCTCGGCAATATAGAGGGTAGTAGGGAAGTTCCCACATCTTTTTCAAGGTTTATTAGGCTCTTATATTGCCGGGGCAGGTCCACTGGACATTTTATACACGTATGTTACGTAACGTAAATTACCGTAAATTACGTTGCTTTCTAGTGATTTACCCATCACTGGTTGGCGATCAAAATACAACAAATGCTGCAGCAATTAATAGATTATTACTGGATTCGCAGACTATGTCGGACGGCCATATTGAATTTTACTTCGAAAAAAATGAAACTGCCTATACTGCACGTCATTGAAGAAGGAACCCATTCACGCATGTCGAATGAGCTCATTGGCTCCGAGGGAGCGTTGGTTGGGGTATAGCCCAATCGTAGCGCGGAACAGGTCTATGCGCAGGTTCCTTCTTAACCCTTTCAGTACGGCGTACATTTCCGCGAAAGTGCTTTTAACTAATTTTTTTTTTTTTTTTTTTTGTAAACTATCGGAGATGCCGACTAAAGTCGGCGCCAGGAACGGCGGCTCGTTCTGTGACGCCGGATATATCCGGCACTGGTACACACAGGTCATCAGATGAATGCCGGATATATCCGGTGCTGGTACCGAAAGGGTTAAATGACGTGCAGTATAGGTGGTAGTTGAAACATTGTTACAAAATCACAAATGAGAATGGCAGCTCGCTCTCCCCCCACCCCCGTGCTTCAGCGACTCTTAAACCGCATTGGTCTTCATTTCTGCCCGCACGATCCGCTTTCTTGTTTGCGCAAACCACTTTCCAGACACGTTAATTATCTCCATGTCCGTTGCTCGCAATCCCCTGTCGCTGCATGTAGCGTGTACTGAAGCTGGAATAATACATGCATTTATTTTACAATTTTAATACCTGAAATGAAATAAATAATAAATTTACTTACCTAATATTAATTTCACTAAATAATTGTACGATTTGAATGCTCGTTTTTGTTTCCTTCCACACCAACTATACTGTTCCGCCACACAATCATTCATAATTTTTTGTAAGACCATCGCCGTCGTTATCGCAACGTTGCTCCCACCGGTTTTCTTCAATACATCAACCTATAAAAAGTCATTAATAAATTATTTCAGTCATGAAACATGGCTTCAATAAAAACAGCATTCGTGTCACAGGGTGCATTGAAGCAATGAAAAATAACAATCACCATTAGTTTAAATAATTGTTATAAAAAAGTTAATGGATGTTTACAAGGAAACTGTATGAAAAGTAAAAGCTTGTCGCGCAGCCAGCAACGAAATACAAGGTGTCCCATAAAATTGCGGGACTTTTCGGAATATGCAATATCCTGTCTTTTTGCATCGGGACGTCACATGTTCCAAAAAGTTCGCAATTGTATGGGACACCCTGTACATGCAAGAAAAAGTCCATCGTCGTGCAATAGTATAAGAAGTGGAGTGCATTTTACAAATTGCATGTATGTTGCTACTATTTATTAATTGTAATAAATAACAATACTCAGGTAATTATCCTTTGTATGACTGCAATGCAGCAAGATAAAGTAGCTGTTGAATATAAAAGTAAGTATAATATGAAGTTAATTTTTGATTTTATGATACTAGATACCCTTAGTGCATTTATTACTCTTGCGTCACTTACCATAGCATTAAATACAGCCTGGTCCTGTAATTGATTGTTAAAATTCCGCAATCCCTCCTCATCGTTAATGGGAAGATTGTGCGTTGTTGAAAAGTCTGTTTCACTATCGACTATTATGTTTCTATTGCCAGAAATCATTGCCACTTTTTCTTCCATTCTGTTCAACTGTTTCTTCATATCGTTTAACGTCAGATTAATAGCTGCAACGCTCTTCATCATAAATCTTTCGAACTCTGAATAAAGATAAGAGAAGTTAATTTAACATATGTAATTTTTTTTAACAAAAACTACATTTAGGATTATAGTCAATGGGTAGAAACCCATTGGATTGGATATGAGTTTGTATTTGCGGAGACGTACTTGATGATGATGATGATGATGATGATTCTGCTCTTGATGATGATGATGATAATGATACTGCTCTTCGTACTGGTCCTGGTGATGCTGCCGTTGGTGCTGGTCCTGGTGATGCTGCCGTTGGTGCTGGTCTTGGTGATGCTGCCGTTGGTGCTGGTCCTGGTGATGCTGCACTTGGTGCTGGTCCTGGTGATGCTGCACTAGGTGCTGGGCCTGGCGATGCTGCAGTTGGTGCTGGTCCTGGTGATGCTGCTGTTGGTGCTGGTATTTCAATTTCCTCGGGAGATGCGTGTAGTGTGTGTGTTGTATAATAGTGGTCCGTTGTTGGCGTGTTTGTAAAATCTGCATTGAAACCCGCAATTCATCATATAACACAGTCCAACAAAATGAAACTTTTTCTCTGTTCCGCAATATCAAGGCGAAAAACTCTACAAGAATCACCCAGCGGATATTGCAGACCAAAAATCGTGTTTTACAGTGATAATTGTTACCATCCTCCGATCAATGTTCATAAGGGAGTCCCAAAATGGCGAGACTTCTCGGATGATGCAATATACCGATAAAAAAAGACATCGAAACCGTTTTCGGATGCGAGGCTTCCGGCCCACACAGTTTAAGGCCGTGTGAAGTGAACGCACAGCAGCGTACGGTAAAGGACTTTTCGATGTGATTTTACATCGGGATATTACATGTTCCCGGAAGTCCCGCAATTTAGAGACACACTGTATATTACTTCACATTTATGTTCATAATAAGTAATGAATGATTAATATAAAAATACCTTGTTCCAATAATGCCCGCAGAGGTGGAACGGGTAATACAGTTTTCACTGTTTTATTCTGCTTCTTTCTGGGCGGTTCATGGTGAGTGTCCTCTTCCTCGCTCGACAGTGCAACACGGGTCTTGCGTCTTTTGCGCTCTTGTAAAGTTGTCCTATTATAATATTTTCCCTCGTTCTTCCCATCGGACTCCTCTACGTTAGACGTGTCCATTGCATCGCCCCTCAACTCAAGGGCTCGATTATAATTATCTGACACAGATAATTCATTAATACGTAACACATTAAGTTATATGCGTATTCAGGAAGAAGTTATAGAAATAAGGATTTAATTGAAAAAACATACCTGTTGAGCAAAACCACTTAATGATGTTGCAACTATCCCACTCATCACCTTCCACTGGAGGCAGTCCCTTCATAATTATTTTGTTGAGCGTGTAATCGTTTCTGATGTGGCTGGGCCACACACTGTTGCTTTTTTCCGCATTCATCCAAGACGAGGGAATTATTTGGACGCCATCGGAAAATTCAACAATGCTGTACTTTTTCAACATTGTTGAGGATTGTACTAAAAAATAATTATGAGAATTTATTACAAAATTGACACTGCATTATATTAGAATACTTATGAAATATTTCAGTATTATAGCTTTGTCTTAATCGTGATGTTACTTGTACTTACCGATAATGACCTAAGCCTTTGTAAACGTATTCAAAGCTTGACTTTGAAAAACAAGCAACGAAAAAATTACAAAAAAAAATAAACACAAAAAATACAAAAAAAATCTAACGCGCACGCGGACTATAAAACGAATAAACTAAATGAAATATATTTTAAAAACAAACTAAACACACTATAAGTCTAAAATGAATAAGAAAAATCTAAATATATATAATAAAATATTAAAAAACACGCTTAACACACTATATACGTATATAAAAGGAATAAAATAAATTGAATATATAATTTGAAAAAACACACTAACACACTATATAATATAAGTATAATATAAAAAGAATAAGAAATATTGAATATATAATTTTAAAAAACACACTAACACACGATTACTATAAAAAGAAGAAAAAAAGGGAATATATATTAACCTTTAGAGGGCCGGGCTGGCCACTATAGTGGCCACCTAAGAATTTGGATACTTTGCCGGCCATTTTGCTGGTATATATGCATAAATTTTAAGTAAATAAAATTTACAATTTCAATGAAAAAATCCCGGCCCTCTAAAGGTTAAAAGAAAATAACGCGAAATATAAAAACTTGTCAAAACGAGAGCTGCTTGTTCTTCGAGAGTTAACTTCGAACTGGCCAGGTCTTGTAACAGGATTGGCGAGCGCGGTTCAGCCAGGCGACAAAGAAGTTCACTGTTGGCGCTCGAGCCGAACCGAGCCAAGTCGACCCGAGCCGAGCCTTGCCGCGAACCGAGCCATGCCGCGAACCGAGCCATGCGCCGTTGCAATTCACTCTTACGACGGGTGGACGAGCGATTTTTTAACGAAATCTGGCAGAAAATGTTGAGGCCAATGTGTATAACAAATTCCAGAATACAGTGTTGGAACGCTTTGCGTGTGCGGCGGGCGTTCGCGTCCCCGTGGTCACCGTAAGCGCTTGCGACCATCGCGCACGTAAAAGACGGAGTGTCACGGCGTCCGAAACAACGGAGCGAGACAAAACATCCTCGCTCTCGCTGTATCTCTCCCTAAATTAACTGCATCTTTCAATCGGGTGAATTTCCGAAGCTAAAATTTGACATTTGGAGTCCTCTCACATTCTTCAAAACGGCGTGTGCCGTGTATTAGTATTGGTTGGGGCTAGATTAATGCGGGGGACGAGCGACCGCTCCGCGAAAATTTTCAAAAAATTAACAATTTTTTATCAATATTTCGGAAACTAATAAGTACCCGAAGCTACAATTTTAGATTTAGGGTTCACACCCCCTCCCCCCCCCCCCTCCACCAACCTCATCTCGATACATTGTATCAGAGATGGGCAGAAAATTATTTCAAATAAAAAATTAAATTCGTCTAAAAGACGAAAATTTTATTCGAGACTCATGAATAAGATTTACCCCGAGTCAATATTTAATCGTAGCGCTCATAATTGAAATCATGGGTATTCAATCGTCGGCCACGATTGAATTACTTCAGCCAGAGAATTAAAATCGTCGGCCATGATTGAACTACTTCAGCCAGGGAGTTCAATCGTGGCTCGCGATTGAATTGCCTTCTGCCATGGGTAGTCAAATCATGAATGAATGAACAGTGTTCTCGTATTCAATCGTATTTAGTCGACTGAAGCTCGATAACCTCGAGACTTGCGAGAGCCTTTGATCGATGCCGAGCGACATTGTATCGTTCACCCGTCTAAACTGACGCCTGGAGTTGCTTGGCGATGTGTCATCGATTATACGAAAAGTGAATTTCTTTATTTTTCATCGTATCAATATGACAGTGACACCGATGGATTCCTGGCGTTCTCACGATTAATCGGTCAGAAAATAATTGAAATCAGACTACTTTTAATGGAGTTAGGTGTAAATTGTGTAAATTAATTGTATGCATATGTAATTTCGTTAATTATGGCCCAAATTATGTCAAGTTTGTTATAATTTTTGCCAGGGAAACAGAAGGACGGGGTCGTCGCCGTAGCCGTTGCACCGTAAACAGACCCACGATGCATCGAACAGCCTTCTCCGCTCGTAGTAGAGGTTCTGTTTTCTGTCAAATATAGACACAATAGAGTCAGACATTTACGAAGCATTAGGAGAAAATTTGTGTAATGCATTACCAGCTTTCTTAGCGTTTCGACAATACATTTTCACATTTTTCAGCGCTAGACCCGTTATTGCACCCGACCGTTCATTAACCGCCCAACATTTTCTTAAAGTTGCTGTCAAACGCCAATCTTTTAACTACCTTTACGTGCCTAGCGAGAAAAACTCTCAATTACTACCTGAAGCGGCGAAACTACACATCTGCCTGCCAAACGTTCACCACCATAAACGTTGTAGGGAAAACAGACCCATAAAGCATTGGACTCACTGGTCCGCATCAATCCTTGGGTTATTCCTATCCACGACCTTTCCTACTTTCACTTTTCTACCCATTAACTATGGTCGCGTACTTCCTTACTCTGTCAAAACTTCCTCACAACATAGGCATAGGCAATAAAGAAGAAAACCCAATAACACAGAAGCCACACTCAACGTTCTTCCCCCAAATGTCTACTTCTCGACCTAATATTAACTGGAAAAAATGTATGAAACGTCAAAATATATTCTTATACATTTAGTAATTCAGTGTATAAGTGCATGCTAGCGTTACCGAATGTAAGGATGAGGTCGGGGGCGGATAGCCCCACGCTGTCCTGCTTTCGAGAGTTTTATGGTAGGGACTTAGCTTGTGAAAAAGTATTGTCGAAACGCTAAGAAAGCTGAATTTAATGCTTCGTAAATGTCTGACTCTATTGTGTCTATATTTGACAGAAAACAGAACCTCTACTACGAGCGGAGAAGGCTGTTCGATGCATCGTGGGTCTGTTTACGGTGCAACGGCTACGGCGACGACCCCGTTCAATGACGTCTTCGCCGGTCATAAATTGTTTCAAGAGTCGAAGAGTATGGAAAACCATCTGGGCCCGTGACTTCGGCAGACGAGTGGCCCCTGCAGAGTTTTTCAAACGAGCGGATGTTTCGAGGTCTCGTTTCATTTTGTGCAAATTATATAATACATAGTAGCTTTTTCTTACAAAATATTAACGGATCGTTATGAGACTTAAAACAAACTTCAGAAAACTCTAGCGAAACCGTAAAGTGTATGCATAAACCCTTATGTTAAAAAATATAATAAAATATGCAGGTCAGCACTAGCCATTAAGAACGGAAAAATGTTAATTTCTTTATCGGATATGCACGAAAGTGTCATCAATTGTCTCCTTCTGTTTCCCTGGCAAAAATTATAACAAACTTGACATAATTTGGGCCATAATTAACGAAATTACATATGCATACAATTAATTTACACAATTTACACCTAACTCCATTAAAAGTAGTCTGATTTCAATTATTTTCTGACCGATTAATCGTGAGAACGCCAGGAATCCATCGGTGTCACTGTCATATTGATACGATGAAAAATAAAGAAATTCACTTTTCGTATAATCGATGACACATCGCCAAGCAACTCCAGGCGTCAGTTTAGACGGGTGAACGATACAATGTCGCTCGGCATCGATCAAAGGCTCTCGCAAGTCTCGAGGTTATCGAGCTTCAGTCGACTAAATACGATTGAATACGAGAACACTGTTCATTCATTCATGATTTGACTACCCATGGCAGAAGGCAATTCAATCGCGAGCCACGATTGAACTCCCTGGCTGAAGTAGTTCAATCATGGCCTACGATTTTAATTCTCTGGCTGAAGTAATTCAATCGTGGCCGACGATTGAATACCCATGATTTCAATTATGAGCGCTACGATTAAATATTGACTCGGGGTAAATCTTATTCATGACGAATAAGACTAAAGTATTTTTTATTTGATACGTCATTTAAATAATTTTTTATTTAAATAATGCCCATCTCTGCATTGTATACATATCTCCGCTTAGAACAGTGTTCGCGTATAAAGAATACTTAGTAGGATGTAGTCGCCGGCTCCGTAGAGAAATAATGAGATCTAAAGGTGGGATTTCCTAGCCGCGATCGGCCGCGGCGATCCCACTAGCGCAACGGAGACACAGATGCATACTTCTCCATTGCACTGTTGGGATCGCCGCGGCCTTAACGCCGTCGTTGACGCTTAAGCCACACACACGTTGAGATCTATATCCATACATGTATCAATACAGATCGCGCTATATGTACATGTGCCTCAGATTTCGGTTGTGTATGAAACGACAATGACACGGTGAGACGAAATCATGATACACCACCTCACAAGTGTAATAAAAAGCTGAGAGTTAATGGAAATCAAAACCGGAATTGGTTGTACTATTATACTATATGCAAGCAAATACTTCCGATTCGTTGATCTGTGCTGTGCACCGTCGTCAAATCGAATCAATCTCGTCCTTTCGACGCAACCTCTCGAACCCTCGCCGATGACCCTGACGTCATCGGCTTTCCTCAAGCGTCGAAGTTACATTGTAACCCTTAAGCATCCTACTGGACCTCGCCTTCCAAGTCGGCGAGCGATGCCCAGTGTTGTATTCGATATTCCCGCCTTAGGCGTTAGGACTTCCTTACATATATTTTGCACGGAATGAAACGAGGCCTCCAAACTAGGGCTCACGGCGTAGAACGTGTATTGAAGATACATGTGTAGTTAATATATTCGTGTTCTAATCGGTGTACTTGTTAATACACGGGTACACGTGTATCGAAATATACGGTTTCACGTGTATTAACATATCCATATTAATATAATGTACATAATTCTTAATAAGTAGTTTATATACTAGTATTGTACTCAAATACACTTAGAAATAAGTTTTCTTCGTTCCATATAGCCCACCCATAGCGGAATTCTGCCTTTGAATATTTTCTACAGCCGTGTACGCGTTTCGCCGTATACCTGCCATTGTTTAATATTTTCTAGCATTCGAATATTTTGGAGGGGCGCCAAGTATGCTAAAGCCGCCCCTGCTTATTTTCACGTGCACGCATCACGCTATCAACGAGTGTCCCCGCTCGTTTGGAAACCCCTGCAGGGACCGCCCGTTTGTCGAAATCACGGGCCCAGTTGGTTTTTCTACACCACTCGGCCCTTGAAACACTTTATGGTCGGCGAAGGCGTCGTTGTGTCAGGCAGCCTGCACTCATCGCCGTAGCCGTTGCACCGTAAACACTAAACAGAGCCACGAATCACGATGCATCAACCAGCCTTCTCCGCTCAGCGCCGAATTGTCTTACACAAGGGAAGATACCGCAAATTAAAGAAATTATGAAACTTTGGGCATACCTATACAGGGTATTACTTTACTGATAATCAATACTCTATGGAGTGATTCTACAGGCGAAAATAAGACGAAAATATACAGTGGCGAAATTGTGGTGAAGGCTTCATTTTCGAGAAAATTGAATTTGTATTTCAGCTAAATACGCGTGCACTTCGGCGCCTGAGGGGCACGCGGAGGCACGGGTAACGCGTTCGGCAGTATTTTAATGTAGAAGGATCGGCCTTCCGGAATAATTTTGTTTCCGGTTAAAAAATGGTTTTTACAATAATGAAAATTATAAACAAAGTCCTATTTTACAAATTTAGGCTTAAGATCGCGATTTTAAAAATCCGAAAAAGTACTACCACAGTCGCTGAAGAATTTTCTATAAAATAAGCCTATCTCTTGCTGGTAATTTGGAAAATAAAAATTTGTTTATAATTTTCATTATTGTAGAAACCATTTTTTAACCGGAAACAAAATTATTCCGGAAGGCCGATCTTGCTAGATTAAAATAATGCAGGCATCAACTAAATCCCACCAAAAAATCTGTTGCAGATAGATCGCGTTGGTCTGTGGGACCCTTTAAGCTAGATTCTCACTAGCTTAAAGGTCTGCGCACACATATCCGGTCCGTGTCAGTGTGCCAGTGGTAAGAAGAAGAGGAGCGTAGAGGGTCTCTTCTTCTTACCACAGGCAGGCCGGAACAAACACGGACACGGAACGGATATGTGTGCGCAGATCTTTAATCGCCTTTCGCCCCTACGGCGTAGGACCTATCCGGATATACCTATGCTATTACCAATAAAATAATAAAACGTTTCGAACCGATCGTAGCAAAGTTAAATGACTTGCCAGGATTATTTCTTACAGACCTCCGGTGAATTGTAGGGTAGATGTACCAGTAAATGAAAACGTATCAGTGAATGGACATTTTTTATTAAAATGATTAAAATAAATTATGAAAATAAGCAACTAATTAATTAAAGACTTCTTTTAATTTCTTGCTTCATATCCAAACAATTTTTGCAGCACGTGGAATGAATCGCGGTGCAAACATATTTTTATAAAAGTGTTCATTCATTAGCCTTAAGTGTTAATTTATTGGTGCGTTTACCCTACGTGTCTTGTATTTTTTTCGCCGAAGCTATTAAACACGATCTTTCGTTAGACAAAGAATTTCAACTAACGAGACGTGTACTTTCGAACATTTGGCGTGAAAATGGTCAGCACAGTTTATGATACGTGCGCCAGCGATGTTATTTTTGAAAGGCGCTTTCCCTTCGCTTCCTAATTGAATTTTGAACAAAGCATGTTTTTCCCCTTCGAAACTTTCGTTTACGGCCTCAAGGGCAATTGCGGCTATCATAAACACTGATTTTCCGAAGGGCCCACGCTGCGAGGCCTGGCGGCCTGCGACCAGCCTCGTCACGCGCTTCGAGCGTGGAAGAAATTCTGCTGCGTTGCCAAATTGTCACTAGGAGTGTCTCCAAGTGACGTCACGCGTTCGAATGTATACAGTGTATATGTACATACTTAGGTCTATGTGACATCGTGTTATCTCAACGCGAAGAGATCCTGTCAACCCTGCCTTCGGCCAACCCTGCGTGCGATCGCTTTTTAAATCGAAGAAAACTCTCGAGGAACAAGCGTCTCTGGTTTTGAGCAGCGCTTGTAATTCGAGTTTGTTTCTTTTTTACATTATACTTAATTTCTTTTTTATCCTTTTTATACTTAGTATTAGTGTTTTGTTATATATATTTGAAAATCGTCAATTCTGGACGTGCATTGTCCACAATTGCCAATTACATAGTCCCGCAGGAAATATAACTAGATTGCGTTTCAACATCTGGTAAGTACCACTGCTGGTAGATCATGTCAAGTATATAGTTTTTAACAAATTGTTATAATTAATTTCTCATTTGTGTATGAAATATGTTCAGGTTATTATGGCGGACAAAAAACATATCAGGAAAGACTATAGTCTATGTTCTGATAGACATAAAAGGAGGAGAGTCCAGCAATATTTTGAGGATATTGAAAGCCAAAGAAATCAATCTGATGAGGAATTGGCAATTGATGAGCTTCCTACCTGTTCACATTACTTAGAATGTCAAAATTCCAAGTCAAGTCTACATGTATCGGACAATGAACTAAATAGTTCGCAGGAAGTGTACGAGTCTTGCGATGAAGTACCGTGCACTAACAATTTCATGAATATACACAACAGCGATATTTGTGAAAGTGATGAAGAAGAAGAAGCTCATTCATTATTTGATGATGATAATGAATACTATCATTGCATATTGGATTATGACTCATCCGATGATGAGTCAGCGAATGTTATTGTTGATTCGCCGGATAATGATTTTAATGAACCGGAGGGCCCTTCGACATTAAGACAGTCTTTGTCCAACTGGGCACTACGAAATAATATTACGCATAAAGCCATCAACGAATTGTTGAGCATTTTTTTATCGTACGTGCCCAAATGCTTATTACCGAAAGATGCCAGGACATTGTTACATACTCCCCGTACAACTAATTGTACCAAAATACAAGGGGGAGATTACTTACATCTTGGTGTAGAACAGATGCTAAAATATTATGCTGAAATGTACGTTGAGGCAAATATTAGCGTACAATATATAGATCTTTGTTTAAATATTGATGGCTTGCCGTTGTCAAGGGCCTCCTCCAGCAGTTTCTGGCCCATATTAGTATCGGATACAATTTTGAAACGAATACAGATTGTTGGAATCTATTATGGGTATAAGAAACCAGAGTCATCCAACGAGCTGTTGGAAAAATTCATTGATGAAATAACATATTTCATAAACAATGGGTTTATGTATAATAACAATAAACTTTCTATTAGGTTAACAAAAATTGTCTGTGATGCTCCAGCGAAATCGTTTGTATTATATACAAAAGGCCATACAGGCTATTCGAGCTGCTCGAAGTGTACAATTGTTGGGAAATCAGTTAACAGAACTACGTGTTTCCCTTACACCGAAGTGCCTGATACACTGAGAACAGACGAAGATTTTCTACGGCAAACCGACGAAGATTACCATAAAGGTACAAGTGGTTTGTTAAAAGTGCCAAGTATTGGGTTAGTATCAAATGTGCCCCTAGACTATATGCACTTAATTTGCCTGGGAGTTATGAAGAAGCTCTTGCTATTGTGGATTAAGGGACCGTTAAACGTAAGGATTGGTGGACAAGCTAGGAACTTGATATCGGAACATCTAATATTGGTTGGAAATTCTGTACCGCGTGAGTTTTCGCGAAAGCCCAGAAGTTTGACGGACCTCAGTTACTGGAAAGCTACGGAATTTCGGCAATTTCTACTGTACACAGGTCCTATTGTACTCAAGCGTGTACTAAAGAAAAATATTTACGAACATTTTTTAACACTGCACGTGGCTGTCAGTGTGTTAGTTAGCCCTATGTTAATTAATAGTGAAGAGAATATTAAATATGCTGAAGAATTATTAGAATACTTTGTTGAACATTTCGAGGTATTGTATGGGAAACAATATATTTCTCACAATGTCCACAACTTACTCCATTTATGTAATGACGTTAGAAAATTTGGAGTGTTGGATAATTTTAGCGCATTTCCTTTTGAAAATTTTTTAGGGAGTTTGAAGAAATTAATAAGAAAATCGGATAAACCATTGCAGCAATTGGCAAGACGTTATGGAGAACTGCAGCGGGGACCGGTTCTAAAATCATCACCAATATTGGGAAAATATATTTGTAAAGGTTCCCATCACAATGGACCACTGTTGCCCATTTTCTCAAACAGAACTGTGACGCAGTACAAAAAATTGGAAAGTGATGGGT